>OZ038375.1:99219705-99830277 GCA_964036015.1 Leptarthrus brevirostris
CCAGTCATTTTTCACACCGCACAAATTTAATTGAATCAACAAATTTAAGTGAAATTTCCAGTGCCGTTGGAAGGGAAATATTCAAAAATAATTATTTCATTGGTTTTCCAGTCAAACAGAGGCCGATTCCCTGCAAAATAATTCTTCAGGACGCATGCTCCTAATAGATACAAAAAGCGCTTCAGATACTTTAATTTGAGATACTTTCCAGTGAAACCTTCCAAAGCAATTGTTTTCGACGTGCTCTTTCCAATAATACCACTTTTATTCGGTTTCGCCACAAAAAATTTTTTTCACTAAAAAAATCATGGGCTATAGGCCAGGGAAATTTTGTGATTTTGGGTGGAAATTTTTTATTGAAAATGTTGATGCCATTCGAAAGAGCATGTCCAAAAATGTGGGACTAGGTGGTTTTCTCTATCGCTGGACCCTGGAAACATGGAAAAAAATGTAAAAAAAAACGTTTGAATGACGCAATTTCCAGTCATTTTTCACACCGCACAAATTTAATTGAATCAACAAATTTAAGTGAAATTTCCAGTGCCGTTGGAAGGGAAATATTCAAAAATAATTATTTCATTGGTTTTCCAGTCAAACAGAGGCCGATTCCCTGCAAAATAATTCTTCAGGACGCATGCTTCCAATAGATACAAAAAGCGCTTCAGATACTTTAATTTGAGATACTTTCCAGTGAAACCTTCCAAAGCAATTGTTTTCGACGTGCTCTTTCCAATAATACCACTTTTATTCGGTTTCGCCACAAAAAATTTTTTTCACTAAAAAAATCATGGCCAGGGAAATTTTGTGATTTTGGGTGGAAATTTTTTATTGAAAATTTTGATGCCATTCGAAAGAGCATGTCCAAAAATGTGGGACTAGGTGGTTTTCTCTATCGCTGGACCCTGGAAACATGGAAAAAAATGTGAAAAAACGTTTGAATGACGCAATTTCCAGTCATTTTTCACACCGCACAAATTTAATTGAATCAACAAATTTAAGTGAAATTTCCAGTGCCGTTGGAAGGGAAATATTCAAAAATAATTATTTCATTGGTTTTCCAGTCAAACAGAGGCCGATTCCCTGCAAAATAATTCTTCAGGACGCATGCTCCTAATAGATACAAAAAGCGCTTCAGATACTTTAATTTGAGATACTTTCCAGTGAAACCTTCCAAAGCAATTGTTTTCGACGTGCTCTTTCCAATAATACCACTTTTATTCGGTTTCGCCACAAAAAATTTTTTTCACTAAAAAAATCATGGGCTATAGGCCAGGGAAATTTTGTGATTTTGGGTGGAAATTTTTTATTGAAAATTTTGATGCCATTCGAAAGAGCATGTCCAAAAATGTGGGACTAGGTGGTTTTCTCTATCGCTGGACCCTGGAAACATGGAAAAAAATGTGAAAAAACGTTTGAATGACGCAATTTCCAGTCATTTTTCACACCGCACAAATTTAATTGAATCAACAAATTTAAGTGAAATTTCCAGTGCCGTTGGAAGGGAAATATTCAAAAATAATTATTTCATTGGTTTTCCAGTCAAACAGAGGCCGATTCCCTGCAAAATAATTCTTCAGGACGCATGCTCCTAATAGATACAAAAAGCGCTTCAGATACTTTAATTTGAGATACTTTCCAGTGAAACCTTCCAAAGCAATTGTTTTCGACGTGCTCTTTCCAATAATACCACTTTTATTCGGTTTCGCCACAAAAAATTTTTTTCACTAAAAAAATTATGGGCTATAGGCCAGGGAAATTTTGTGATTTTGGGTGGAAATTTTTTATTGAAAATTTTGATGCCATTCGAAAGAGCATGTCCAAAAATGTGGGACTAGGTGGTTTTCTCTATCGCTGGACCCTGGAAACATGGAAAAAAATGTGAAAAAACGTTTGAATGACGCAATTTCCAGTCATTTTTCACACCGCACAAATTTAATTGAATCAACAAATTTAAGTGAAATTTCCAGTGCCGTTGGAAGGGAAATATTCAAAAATAATTATTTCATTGGTTTTCCAGTCAAACAGAGGCCGATTCCCTGCAAAATAATTCTTCAGGACGCATGCTCCTAATAGATACAAAAAGCGCTTCAGATACTTTAATTTGAGATACTTTCCAGTGAAACCTTCCAAAGCAATTGTTTTCGACGTGCTCTTTCCAATAATACCACTTTTATTCGGTTTCGCCACAAAAAATTTTTTTCACTAAAAAAATCATGGGCTATAGGCCAGGGAAATTTTGTGATTTTGGGTGGAAATTTTTTATTGAAAATTTTGATGCCATTCGAAAGAGCATGTCCAAAAATGTGGGACTAGGTGGTTTTCTCTATCGCTGGACCCTGGAAACATGGAAAAAAATGTGAAAAAACGTTTGAATGACGCAATTTCCAGTCATTTTTCACACCGCACAAATTTAATTGAATCAACAAATTTAAGTGAAATTTCCAGTGCCGTTGGAAGGGAAATATTCAAAAATAATTATTTCATTGGTTTTCCAGTCAAACAGAGGCCGATTCCCTGCAAAATAATTCTTCAGGACGCATGCTCCTAATAGATACAAAAAGCGCTTCAGATACTTTAATTTGAGATACTTTCCAGTGAAACCTTCCAAAGCAATTGTTTTCGACGTGCTCTTTCCAATAATACCACTTTTATTCGGTTTCGCCACAAAAAATTTTTTTCACTAAAAAAATCATGGGCTATAGGCCAGGGAAATTTTGTGATTTTGGGTGGAAATTTTTTATTGAAAATTTTGATGCCATTCGAAAGAGCATGTCCAAAAATGTGGGACTAGGTGGTTTTCTCTATCGCTGGACCCTGGAAACATGGAAAAAAATGTGAAAAAACGTTTGAATGACGCAATTTCCAGTCATTTTTCACACCGCACAAATTTAATTGAATCAACAAATTTAAGTGAAATTTCCAGTGCCGTTGGAAGGGAAATATTCAAAAATAATTATTTCATTGGTTTTCCAGTCAAACAGAGGCCGATTCCCTGCAAAATAATTCTTCAGGACGCATGCTCCTAATAGATACAAAAAGCGCTTCAGATACTTTAATTTGAGATACTTTCCAGTGAAACCTTCCAAAGCAATTGTTTTCGACGTGCTCTTTCCAATAATACCACTTTTATTCGGTTTCGCCACAAAAAATTTTTTTCACTAAAAAAATCATGGGCTATAGGCCAGGGAAATTTTGTGATTTTGGGTGGAAATTTTTTATTGAAAATTTTGATGCCATTCGAAAGAGCATGTCCAAAAATGTGGGACTAGGTGGTTTTCTCTATCGCTGGACCCTGGAAACATGGAAAAAAATGTGAAAAAACGTTTGAATGACGCAATTTCCAGTCATTTTTCACACCGCACAAATTTAATTGAATCAACAAATTTAAGTGAAATTTCCAGTGCCGTTGGAAGGGAAATATTCAAAAATAATTATTTCATTGGTTTTCCAGTCAAACAGAGGCCGATTCCCTGCAAAATAATTCTTCAGGACGCATGCTCCTAATAGATACAAAAAGCGCTTCAGATACTTTAATTTGAGATACTTTCCAGTGAAACCTTCCAAAGCAATTGTTTTCGACGTGCTCTTTCCAATAATACCACTTTTATTCGGTTTCGCCACAAAAAATTTTTTTCACTAAAAAAATCATGGGCTATAGGCCAGGGAAATTTTGTGATTTTGGGTGGAAATTTTTTATTGAAAATTTTGATGCCATTCGAAAGAGCATGTCCAAAAATGTGGGACTAGGTGGTTTTCTCTATCGCTGGACCCTGGAAACATGGAAAAAAATGTGAAAAAACGTTTGAATGACGCAATTTCCAGTCATTTTTCACACCGCACAAATTTAATTGAATCAACAAATTTAAGTGAAATTTCCAGTGCCGTTGGAAGGGAAATATTCAAAAATAATTATTTCATTGGTTTTCCAGTCAAACAGAGGCCGATTCCCTGCAAAATAATTCTTCAGGACGCATGCTCCTAATAGATACAAAAAGCGCTTCAGATACTTTAATTTGAGATACTTTCCAGTGAAACCTTCCAAAGCAATTGTTTTCGACGTGCTCTTTCCAATAATACCACTTTTATTCGGTTTCGCCACAAAAAATTTTTTTCACTAAAAAAATTATGGGCTATAGGCCAGGGAAATTTTGTGATTTTGGGTGGAAATTTTTTATTGAAAATTTTGATGCCATTCGAAAGAGCATGTCCAAAAATGTGGGACTAGGTGGTTTTCTCTATCGCTGGACCCTGGAAACATGGAAAAAAATGTGAAAAAACGTTTGAATGACGCAATTTCCAGTCATTTTTCACACCGCACAAATTTAATTGAATCAACAAATTTAAGTGAAATTTCCAGTGCCGTTGGAAGGGAAATATTCAAAAATAATTATTTCATTGGTTTTCCAGTCAAACAGAGGCCGATTCCCTGCAAAATAATTCTTCAGGACGCATGCTCCTAATAGATACAAAAAGCGCTTCAGATACTTTAATTTGAGATACTTTCCAGTGAAACCTTCCAAAGCAATTGTTTTCGACGTGCTCTTTCCAATAATACCACTTTTATTCGGTTTCGCCACAAAAAATTTTTTTCACTAAAAAAATCATGGGCTATAGGAAATTTTGTGATTTTGGGTGGAAATTTTTTATTGAAAATTTTGATGCCATTCGAAAGAGCATGTCCAAAAATGTGGGGCTAGGTGGTTTTCTCTATCGCTGGACCCTGGAAACATGGAAAAAACTGTAAAAAAAACGTTTGAATGACGCAATTTCCAGTCATTTTTCACACCGCACAAATTTAATTGAATCAACAAATTTAAGTGAAATTTCCAGTGCCGTTGGAAGGGAAATATTCAAAAATAATTATTTCATTGGTTTTCCAGTCAAACAGAGGCCGATTCCCTGCAAAATAATTCTTCAGGACGCATGCTTCCAATAGATACAAAAAGCGCTTCAGATACTTTAATTTGAGATACTTTCCAGTGAAACCTTCCAAAGCAATTGTTTTCGACGTGCTCTGTCCAATAATACCACTTTTATTCGGTTTCGCCACAAAAAATTTTTTTCACTAAAAAAATCATGGGCTATAGGCCAGGGAAATTTTGTGATTTTGGGTGGAAATTTTTTATTGAAAATTTTGATGCCATTCGAAAGAGCATGTCCAAAAATGTGGGGCTAGGAGGTTTTCTCTATCGCTGGACCCTGGAAACATGGAAAAAACTGTAAAAAAAAACGTTTGAATGACGCAATTTCCAGTCATTTTTCACACCTCACAAATTTAATTGAATCAACAAATTTAAGTGAAATTTCCAGTGCCGTTGGAAGGGAAATATTCAAAAATAATTATTTCATTGGTTTTCCAGTCAAACAGAGGCCGATTCCCTGCAAAATAATTCTTCAGGACGCATGCTTCCAATAGATACAAAAAGCGCTTCAGATACTTTAATTTGAGATACTTTCCAGTGAAACCTTCCAAAGCAATTGTTTTCGACGTGCTCTTTCCAATAATACCACTTTTATTCGGTTTCGCCACAAAAAATTTTTTTCACTAAAAAAATCATGGGCTATAGGCCAGGGAAATTTTGTGATTTTGAGTGGAAATTTTTTATTGAAAATTTTGATGCCATTCGAAAGAGCATGTCCAAAAATGTGGGGCTAGGTGGTTTTCTCTATCGCTGGACCCTGGAAACATGGAAAAAACTGTAAAAAAAAACGTTTGAATGACGCAATTTCCAGTCATTTTTCACACCGCACAAATTTAATTGAATCAACAAATTTAAGTGAAATTTCCAGTGCCGTTGGAAGGGAAATATTCAAAAATAATTATTTCATTGGTTTTCCAGTCAAACAGAGGCCGATTCCCTGCAAAATAATTCTTCAGGACGCATGCTCCTAATAGATACAAAAAGCGCTTCAGATACTTTAATTTGAGATACTTTCCAGTGAAACCTTCCAAAGCAATTGTTTTCGACGTGCTCTTTCCAATAATACCACTTTTATTCGGTTTCGCCACAAAAAATTTTTTTCACTAAAAAAATCATGGGCTGGCCAGGGAAATTTTGTGATTTTGGGTGGAAATTTTTTATTGAAAATTTTGATGCCATTCGAAAGAGCATGTCCAAAAATGTGGGACTAGGTGGTTTTCTCTATCGCTGGACCCTGGAAACATGGAAAAAAATGTGAAAAAACGTTTGAATGACGCAATTTCCAGTCATTTTTCACACCGCACAAATTTAATTGAATCAACAAATTTAAGTGAAATTTCCAGTGCCGTTGGAAGGGAAATATTCAAAAATAATTATTTCATTGGTTTTCCAGTCAAACAGAGGCCGATTCCCTGCAAAATAATTCTTCAGGACGCATGCTCCTAATAGATACAAAAAGCGCTTCAGATACTTTAATTTGAGATACTTTCCAGTGAAACCTTCCAAAGCAATTGTTTTCGACGTGCTCTTTCCAATAATACCACTTTTATTCGGTTTCGCCACAAAAAATTTTTTTCACTAAAAAAATCATGGGCTATAGGAAATTTTGTGATTTTGGGTGGAAATTTTTTATTGAAAATTTTGATGCCATTCGAAAGAGCATGTCCAAAAATGTGGGGCTAGGTGGTTTTCTCTATCGCTGGACCCTGGAAACATGGAAAAAACTGTAAAAAAAAACGTTTGAATGACGCAATTTCCAGTCATTTTTCACACCGCACAAATTTAATTGAATCAACAAATTTAAGTGAAATTTCCAGTGCCGTTGGAAGGGAAATATTCAAAAATAATTATTTCATTGGTTTTCCAGTCAAACAGAGGCCGATTGCCTGCAAAATAATTCTTCAGGACGCATGCTTCCAATAGATACAAAAAGCGCTTCAGATACTTTAATTTGAGATACTTTCCAGTGAAACCTTCCAAAGCAATTGTTTTCGACGTGCTCTTTCCAATAATACCACTTTTATTCGGTTTCGCCACAAAAAATTTTTTTCACTAAAAAAATCATGGGCTATAGGCCAGGGAAATTTTGTGATTTTGAGTGGAAATTTTTTATTGAAAATTTTGATGCCATTCGAAAGAGCATGTCCAAAAATGTGGGGCTAGGTGGTTTTCTCTATCGCTGGACCCTGGAAACATGGAAAAAACTGTAAAAAAAAACGTTTGAATGACGCAATTTCCAGTCATTTTTCACACCGCACAAATTTAATTGAATCAACAAATTTAAGTGAAATTTCCAGTGCCGTTGGAAGGGAAATATTCAAAAATAATTATTTCATTGGTTTTCCAGTCAAACAGAGGCCGATTCCCTGCAAAATAATTCTTCAGGACGCATGCTCCTAATAGATACAAAAAGCGCTTCAGATACTTTAATTTGAGATACTTTCCAGTGAAACCTTCCAAAGCAATTGTTTTCGACGTGCTCTTTCCAATAATACCACTTTTATTCGGTTTCGCCACAAAAAATTTTTTTCACTAAAAAAATCATGGGCTATAGGAAATTTTGTGATTTTGGGTGGAAATTTTTTATTGAAAATTTTGATGCCATTCGAAAGAGCATGTCCAAAAATGTGGGACTAGGTGGTTTTCTCTATCGCTGGACCCTGGAAACATGGAAAAAAATGTGAAAAAACGTTTGAATGACGCAATTTCCAGTCATTTTTCACACCGCACAAATTTAATTGAATCAACAAATTTAAGTGAAATTTCCAGTGCCGTTGGAAGGGAAATATTCAAAAATAATTATTTCATTGGTTTTCCAGTCAAACAGAGGCCGATTCCCTGCAAAATAATTCTTCAGGACGCATGCTCCTAATAGATACAAAAAGCGCTTCAGATACTTTAATTTGAGATACTTTCCAGTGAAACCTTCCAAAGCAATTGTTTTCGACGTGCTCTTTCCAATAATACCACTTTTATTCGGTTTCGCCACAAAAAATTTTTTTCACTAAAAAAATTATGGGCTATAGGCCAGGGAAATTTTGTGATTTTGGGTGGAAATTTTTTATTGAAAATTTTGATGCCATTCGAAAGAGCATGTCCAAAAATGTGGGACTAGGTGGTTTTCTCTATCGCTGGACCCTGGAAACATGGAAAAAAATGTGAAAAAACGTTTGAATGACGCAATTTCCAGTCATTTTTCACACCGCACAAATTTAATTGAATCAACAAATTTAAGTGAAATTTCCAGTGCCGTTGGAAGGGAAATATTCAAAAATAATTATTTCATTGGTTTTCCAGTCAAACAGAGGCCGATTCCCTGCAAAATAATTCTTCAGGACGCATGCTCCTAATAGATACAAAAAGCGCTTCAGATACTTTAATTTGAGATACTTTCCAGTGAAACCTTCCAAAGCAATTGTTTTCGACGTGCTCTTTCCAATAATACCACTTTTATTCGGTTTCGCCACAAAAAATTTTTTTCACTAAAAAAATCATGGGCTATAGGAAATTTTGTGATTTTGGGTGGAAATTTTTTATTGAAAATTTTGATGCCATTCGAAAGAGCATGTCCAAAAATGTGGGGCTAGGTGGTTTTCTCTATCGCTGGACCCTGGAAACATGGAAAAAACTGTAAAAAAAACGTTTGAATGACGCAATTTCCAGTCATTTTTCACACCGCACAAATTTAATTGAATCAACAAATTTAAGTGAAATTTCCAGTGCCGTTGGAAGGGAAATATTCAAAAATAATTATTTCATTGGTTTTCCAGTCAAACAGAGGCCGATTCCCTGCAAAATAATTCTTCAGGACGCATGCTTCCAATAGATACAAAAAGCGCTTCAGATACTTTAATTTGAGATACTTTCCAGTGAAACCTTCCAAAGCAATTGTTTTCGACGTGCTCTTTCCAATAATACCACTTTTATTCGGTTTCGCCACAAAAAATTTTTTTCACTAAAAAAATCATGGGCTATAGGCCAGGGAAATTTTGTGATTTTGAGTGGAAATTTTTTATTGAAAATTTTGATGCCATTCGAAAGAGCATGTCCAAAAATGTGGGGCTAGGTGGTTTTCTCTATCGCTGGACCCTGGAAACATGGAAAAAACTGTAAAAAAAAACGTTTGAATGACGCAATTTCCAGTCATTTTTCACACCGCACAAATTTAATTGAATCAACAAATTTAAGTGAAATTTCCAGTGCCGTTGGAAGGGAAATATTCAAAAATAATTATTTCATTGGTTTTCCAGTCAAACAGAGGCCGATTCCCTGCAAAATAATTCTTCAGGACGCATGCTTCCAATAGATACAAAAAGCGCTTCAGATACTTTAATTTGAGATACTTTCCAGTGAAACCTTCCAAAGCAATTGTTTTCGACGTGCTCTTTCCAATAATACCACTTTTATTCGGTTTCGCCACAAAAAATTTTTTTCACTAAAAAAATCATGGGCTATAGGCCAGGGAAATTTTGTGATTTTGAGTGGAAATTTTTTATTGAAAATTTTGATGCCATTCGAAAGAGCATGTCCAAAAATGGGGGGCTAGCTGGTTTTCTCTATCGCTGGACCCTGGAAACATGGAAAAAACTGTAAAAAAAAACGTTTGAATGACGCAATTTCCAGTCATTTTTCACACCGCACAAATTTAATTGAATCAACAAATTTAAGTGAAATTTCCAGTGCCGTTGGAAGGGAAATATTCAAAAATAATTATTTCATTGGTTTTCCAGTCAAACAGAGGCCGATTCCCTGCAAAATAATTCTTCAGGACGCATGCTCCTAATAGATACAAAAAGCGCTTCAGATACTTTAATTTGAGATACTTTCCAGTGAAACCTTCCAAAGCAATTGTTTTCGACGTGCTCTTTCCAATAATACCACTTTTATTCGGTTTCGCCACAAAAAATTTTTTTCACTAAAAAAATCATGGGCTATAGGCCAGGGAAATTTTGTGATTTTGAGTGGAAATTTTTTATTGAAAATTTTGATGCCATTCGAAAGAGCATGTCCAAAAATGTGGGGCTAGGTGGTTTTCTCTATCGCTGGACCCTGGAAACATGGAAAAAACTGTAAAAAAAAACGTTTGAATGACGCAATTTCCAGTCATTTTTCACACCGCACAAATTTAATTGAATCAACAAATTTAAGT
This sequence comes from Leptarthrus brevirostris, assembly GCA_964036015.1. Taxonomy (NCBI): domain Eukaryota; kingdom Metazoa; phylum Arthropoda; class Insecta; order Diptera; family Asilidae; genus Leptarthrus; species Leptarthrus brevirostris. Next base: position 99,229,777 of record OZ038375.1, read on the forward strand.
GAAATTTCCAGTGCCGTTGGAAGGGAAATATTCAAAAATAATTATTTCATTGGTTTTCCAGTCAAACAGAGGCCGATTCCCTGCAAAATAATTCTTCAGGACGCATGCTTCCAATAGATACAAAAAGCGCTTCAGATACTTTAATTTGAGATACTTTCCAGTGAAACCTTCCAAAGCAATTGTTTTCGACGTGCTCTTTCCAATAATACCACTTTTATTCGGTTTCGCCACAAAAAATTTTTTTCACTAAAAAAATCATGGGCTATAGGCCAGGGAAATTTTGTGATTTTGAGTGGAAATTTTTTATTGAAAATTTTGATGCCATTCGAAAGAGCATGTCCAAAAATGTGGGGCTAGGTGGTTTTCTCTATCGCTGGACCCTGGAAACATGGAAAAAACTGTAAAAAAAAACGTTTGAATGACGCAATTTCCAGTCATTTTTCACACCGCACAAATTTAATTGAATCAACAAATTTAAGTGAAATTTCCAGTGCCGTTGGAAGGGAAATATTCAAAAATAATTATTTCATTGGTTTTCCAGTCAAACAGAGGCCGATTCCCTGCAAAATAATTCTTCAGGACGCATGCTTCCAATAGATACAAAAAGCGCTGCAGATACTTTAATTTGAGATACTTTCCAGTGAAACCTTCCAAAGCAATTGTTTTCGACGTGCTCTGTCCAATCATACCACTTTTATTCGGTTTCGCGACAAAAAATTTTTTTCACTAAAAAAATCATGGGCTATAGGCCAGGGAAATTTTGTGATTTTGGGTGGAAATTTTTTATTGAAAATTTTGATGCCATTCGAAAGAGCATGTCCAAAAATGTGGGGCTAGGTGGTTTTCTCTATCGCTGGACCCTGGAAACATGGAAAAAACTGTAAAAAAAAACGTTTGAATGACGCAATTTCCAGTCATTTTTCACACCGCACAAATTTAATTGAATCAACAAATTTAAGTGAAATTTCCAGTGCCGTTGGAAGGGAAATATTCAAAAATAATTATTTCATTGGTTTTCCAGTCAAACAGAGGCCGATTCCCTGCAAAATAATTCTTCAGGACGCATGCTTCCAATAGATACAAAAAGCGCTGCAGATACTTTAATTTGAGATACTTTCCAGTGAAACCTTCCAAAGCAATTGTTTTCGGCGTGCTCTTTCCAATAATACCACTTTTATTCGGTTTCGCCACAAAAAATTTTTTTCACTAAAAAAATCATGGGCTATAGGCCAGGGAAATTTTGTGATTTTGGGTGGAAATTTTTTATTGAAAATTTTAATGCCATTCGAAAGAGCATGTCCAAAAATGTGGGGCTAGGTGGTTTTCTCTATCGCTGGACCCTGGAAACATGGAAAAAACTGTAAAAAAAAACGTTTGAATGACGCAATTTCCAGTCATTTTTCACACCGCACAAATTTAATTGAATCAACAAATTTAAGTGAAATTTCCAGTGCCGTTGGAAGGGAAATATTCAAAAATAATTATTTCATTGGTTTTCCAGTCAAACAGAGGCCGATTCCCTGCAAAATAATTCTTCAGGACGCATGCTTCCAATAGATACAAAAAGCGCTTCAGATACTTTAATTTGAGATACTTTCCAGTGAAACCTTCCAAAGCAATTGTTTTCGACGTGCTCTTTCCAATAATACCACTTTTATTCGGTTTCGCCACAAAAAATTTTTTTCACTAAAAAAATCATGGGCTATAGGCCAGGGAAATTTTGTGATTTTGAGTGGAAATTTTTTATTGAAAATTTTGATGCCATTCGAAAGAGCATGTCCAAAAATGTGGGGCTAGGTGGTTTTCTCTATCGCTGGACCCTGGAAACATGGAAAAAACTGTAAAAAAAAACGTTTGAATGACGCAATTTCCAGTCATTTTTCACACCGCACAAATTTAATTGAATCAACAAATTTAAGTGAAATTTCCAGTGCCGTTGGAAGGGAAATATTCAAAAATAATTATTTCATTGGTTTTCCAGTCAAACAGAGGCCGATTCCCTGCAAAATAATTCTTCAGGACGCATGCTCCTAATAGATACAAAAAGCGCTTCAGATACTTTAATTTGAGATACTTTCCAGTGAAACCTTCCAAAGCAATTGTTTTCGACGTGCTCTTTCCAATAATACCACTTTTATTCGGTTTCGCCACAAAAAATTTTTTTCACTAAAAAAATCATGGGCTATAGGCCAGGGAAATTTTGTGATTTTGAGTGGAAATTTTTTATTGAAAATTTTGATGCCATTCGAAAGAGCATGTCCAAAAATGTGGGGCTAGGTGGTTTTCTCTATCGCTGGACCCTGGAAACATGGAAAAAACTGTAAAAAAAAACGTTTGAATGACGCAATTTCCAGTCATTTTTCACACCGCACAAATTTAATTGAATCAACAAATTTAAGTGAAATTTCCAGTGCCGTTGGAAGGGAAATATTCAAAAATAATTATTTCATTGGTTTTCCAGTCAAACAGAGGCCGATTCCCTGCAAAATAATTCTTCAGGACGCATGCTTCCAATAGATACAAAAAGCGCTTCAGATACTTTAATTTGAGATACTTTCCAGTGAAACCTTCCAAAGCAATTGTTTTCGACGTGCTCTTTCCAATAATACCACTTTTATTCGGTTTCGCCACAAAAAATTTTTTTCACTAAAAAAATCATGGGCTATAGGCCAGGGAAATTTTGTGATTTTGAGTGGAAATTTTTTATTGAAAATTTTGATGCCATTCGAAAGAGCATGTCCAAAAATGTGGGGCTAGGTGGTTTTCTCTATCGCTGGACCCTGGAAACATGGAAAAAACTGTAAAAAAAAACGTTTGAATGACGCAATTTCCAGTCATTTTTCACACCGCACAAATTTAATTGAATCAACAAATTTAAGTGAAATTTCCAGTGCCGTTGGAAGGGAAATATTCAAAAATAATTATTTCATTGGTTTTCCAGTCAAACAGAGGCCGATTCCCTGCAAAATAATTCTTCAGGACGCATGCTTCCAATAGATACAAAAAGCGCTGCAGATACTTTAATTTGAGATACTTTCCAGTGAAACCTTCCAAAGCAATTGTTTTCGACGTGCTCTGTCCAATCATACCACTTTTATTCGGTTTCGCGACAAAAAATTTTTTTCACTAAAAAAATCATGGGCTATAGGCCAGGGAAATTTTGTGATTTTGGGTGGAAATTTTTTATTGAAAATTTTGATGCCATTCGAAAGAGCATGTCCAAAAATGTGGGGCTAGGTGGTTTTCTCTATCGCTGGACCCTGGAAACATGGAAAAAACTGTAAAAAAAAACGTTTGAATGACGCAATTTCCAGTCATTTTTCACACCGCACAAATTTAATTGAATCAACAAATTTAAGTGAAATTTCCAGTGCCGTTGGAAGGGAAATATTCAAAAATAATTATTTCATTGGTTTTCCAGTCAAACAGAGGCCGATTCCCTGCAAAATAATTCTTCAGGACGCATGCTTCCAATAGATACAAAAAGCGCTGCAGATACTTTAATTTGAGATACTTTCCAGTGAAACCTTCCAAAGCAATTGTTTTCGGCGTGCTCTTTCCAATAATACCACTTTTATTCGGTTTCGCCACAAAAAATTTTTTTCACTAAAAAAATCATGGGCTATAGGCCAGGGAAATTTTGTGATTTTGGGTGGAAATTTTTATTGAAAATTTTGATGCCATTCGAAAGAGCATGTCCAAAAATGTGGGGCTAGGTGGTTTTCTCTATCGCTGGACCCTGGAAACATGGAAAAAACTGTAAAAAAAAACGTTTGAATGACGCAATTTCCAGTCATTTTTCACACCGCACAAATTTAATTGAATCAACAAATTTAAGTGAAATTTCCAGTGCCGTTGGAAGGGAAATATTCAAAAATAATTATTTCATTGGTTTTCCAGTCAAACAGAGGCCGATTCCCTGCAAAATAATTCTTCAGGACGCATGCTTCCAATAGATACAAAAAGCGCTGCAGATACTTTAATTTGAGATACTTTCCAGTGAAACCTTCCAAAGCAATTGTTTTCGGCGTGCTCTTTCCAATAATACCACTTTTATTCGGTTTCGCCACAAAAAATTTTTTTCACTAAAAAAATCATGGGCTATAGGCCAGGGAAATTTTGTGATTTTGGGTGGAAATTTTTTATTGAAAATTTTGATGCCATTCGAAAGAGCATGTCCAAAAATGTGGGGCTAGGTGGTTTTCTCTATCGCTGGACCCTGGAAACATGGAAAAAACTGTAAAAAAAAACGTTTGAATGACGCAATTTCCAGTCATTTTTCACACCGCACAAATTTAATTGAATCAACAAATTTAAGTGAAATTTCCAGTGCCGTTGGAAGGGAAATATTCAAAAATAATTATTTCATTGGTTTTCCAGTCAAACAGAGGCCGATTCCCTGCAAAATAATTCTTCAGGACGCATGCTTCCAATAGATACAAAAAGCGCTGCAGATACTTTAATTTGAGATACTTTCCAGTGAAACCTTCCAAAGCAATTGTTTTCGGCGTGCTCTTTCCAATAATACCACTTTTATTCGGTTTCGCCACAAAAAATTTTTTTCACTAAAAAAATCATGGGCTATAGGCCAGGGAAATTTTGTGATTTTGGGTGGAAATTTTTTATTGAAAATTTTGATGCCATTCGAAAGAGCATGTCCAAAAATGTGGGGCTAGGTGGTTTTCTCTATCGCTGGACCCTGGAAACATGGAAAAAACTGTAAAAAAAAACGTTTGAATGACGCAATTTCCAGTCATTTTTCACACCGCACAAATTTAATTGAATCAACAAATTTAAGTGAAATTTCCAGTGCCGTTGGAAGGGAAATATTCAAAAATAATTATTTCATTGGTTTTCCAGTCAAACAGAGGCCGATTCCCTGCAAAATAATTCTTCAGGACGCATGCTCCTAATAGATACAAAAAGCGCTTCAGATACTTTAATTTGAGATACTTTCCAGTGAAACCTTCCAAAGCAATTGTTTTCGACGTGCTCTTTCCAATAATACCACTTTTATTCGGTTTCGCCACAAAAAATTTTTTTCACTAAAAAAATCATGGGCTATAGGCCAGGGAAATTTTGTGATTTTGGGTGGAAATTTTTTATTGAAAATTTTGATGCCATTCGAAAGAGCATGTCCAAAAATGTGGGGCTAGGTGGTTTTCTCTATCGCTGGACCCTGGAAACATGGAAAAAACTGTAAAAAAAACGTTTGAATGACGCAATTTCCAGTCATTTTTCACACCGCACAAATTTAATTGAATCAACAAATTTAAGTGAAATTTCCAGTGCCGTTGGAAGGGAAATATTCAAAAATAATTATTTCATTGGTTTTCCAGTCAAACAGAGGCCGATTCCCTGCAAAATAATTCTTCAGGACGCATGCTTCCAATAGATACAAAAAGCGCTTCAGATACTTTAATTTGAGATACTTTCCAGTGAAACCTTCCAAAGCAATTGTTTTCGACGTGCTCTTTCCAATAATACCACTTTTATTCGGTTTCGCCACAAAAAATTTTTTTCACTAAAAAAATCATGGGCTATAGGCCAGGGAAATTTTGTGATTTTGGGTGGAAATTTTTTATTGAAAATTTTGATGCCATTCGAAAGAGCATGTCCAAAAATGTGGGGCTAGGTGGTTTTCTCTATCGCTGGACCCTGGAAACATGGAAAAAACTGTAAAAAAAACGTTTGAATGACGCAATTTCCAGTCATTTTTCACACCGCACAAATTTAATTGAATCAACAAATTTAAGTGAAATTTCCAGTGCCGTTGGAAGGGAAATATTCAAAAATAATTATTTCATTGGTTTTCCAGTCAAACAGAGGCCGATTCCCTGCAAAATAATTCTTCAGGACGCATGCTCCTAATAGATACAAAAAGCGCTTCAGATACTTTAATTTGAGATACTTTCCAGTGAAACCTTCCAAAGCAATTGTTTTCGACGTGCTCTTTCCAATAATACCACTTTTATTCGGTTTCGCCAGAAAAAATTTTTTTCACTAAAAAAATCATGGGCTATAGGAAAATTTGTGATTTTGGGTGGAAATTTTTTATTGAAAATTTTGATGCCATTCGAAAGAGCATGTCCAAAAATGTGGGGCTAGGTGGTTTTCTCTATCGCTGGACCCTGGAAACATGGAAAAAACTGTAAAAAAAAACGTTTGAATGACGCAATTTCCAGTCATTTTTCACACCGCACAAATTTAATTGAATCAACAAATTTAAGTGAAATTTCCAGTGCCGTTGGAAGGGAAATATTCAAAAATAATTATTTCATTGGTTTTCCAGTCAAACAGAGGCCGATTCCCTGCAAAATAATTCTTCAGGACGCATGCTTCCAATAGATACAAAAAGCGCTTCAGATACTTTAATTTGAGATACTTTCCAGTGAAACCTTCCAAAGCAATATTTTTCGACGTGCTCTTTCCAATAATACCACTTTTATTCGGTTTCGCCACAAAAAATTTTTTTCACTAAAAAAATCATGGGCTATAGGCCAGGGAAATTTTGTGATTTTGGGTGGAAATTTTTTATTGAAAATTTTGATGCCATTCGAAAGAGCATGTCCAAAAATGTGGGGCTAGGTGGTTTTCTCTATCGCTGGACCCTGGAAACATGGAAAAAACTGTAAAAAAAAACGTTTGAATGACGCAATTTCCAGTCATTTTTCACACCGCACAAATTTAATTGAATCAACAAATTTAAGTGAAATTTCCAGTGCCGTTGGAAGGGAAATATTCAAAAATAATTATTTCATTGGTTTTCCAGTCAAACAGAGGCCGATTCCCTGCAAAATAATTCTTCAGGACGCATGCTTCCAATAGATACAAAAAGCGCTTCAGATACTTTAATTTGAGATACTTTCCAGTGAAACCTTCCAAAGCAATTGTTTTCGACGTGCTCTTTCCAATAATACCACTTTTATTCGGTTTCGCCACAAAAAATTTTTTTCACTAAAAAAATCATGGGCTATAGGCCAGGGAAATTTTGTGATTTTGGGTGGAAATTTTTTATTGAAAATTTTGATGCCATTCGAAAGAGCATGTCCAAAAATGTGGGGCTAGGTGGTTTTCTCTATCGCTGGACCCTGGAAACATGGAAAAAACTGTAAAAAAAAACGTTTGAATGACGCAATTTCCAGTCATTTTTCACACCGCACAAATTTAATTGAATCAACAAATTTAAGTGAAATTTCCAGTGCCGTTGGAAGGGAAATATTCAAAAATAATTATTTCATTGGTTTTCCAGTCAAACAGAGGCCGATTCCCTGCAAAATAATTCTTCAGGACGCATGCTTCCAATAGATACAAAAAGCGCTTCAGACACTTTAATTTGAGATACTTTCCAGTGAAACCTTCCAAAGCAATTGTTTTCGACGTGCTCTTTCCAATAATACCACTTTTATTCGGTTTCGCCACAAAAAATTTTTTTCACTAAAAAAATCATGGGCTATAGGCCAGGGAAATTTTGTGATTTTGGGTGGAAATTTTTTATTGAAAATTTTAATGCCATTCGAAAGAGCATGTCCAAAAATGTGGGGCTAGGTGGTTTTCTCTATCGCTGGACCCTGGAAACATGGAAAAAACTGTAAAAAAAAACGTTTGAATGACGCAATTTCCAGTCATTTTTCACACCGCACAAATTTAATTGAATCAACAAATTTAAGTGAAATTTCCAGTGCCGTTGGAAGGGAAATATTCAAAAATAATTATTTCATTGGTTTTCCAGTCAAACAGAGGCCGATTCCCTGCAAAATAATTCTTCAGGACGCATGCTTCCAATAGATACAAAAAGCGCTTCAGATACTTTAATTTGAGATACTTTCCAGTGAAACCTTCCAAAGCAATTGTTTTCGACGTGCTCTTTCCAATAATACCACTTTTATTCGGTTTCGCCACAAACAATTTTTTTCACTAAAAAAATCATGGGCTATAGGCCAGGGAAATTTTGTGATTTTGGGTGGAAATTTTTTATTGAAAATTTTGATGCCATTCGAAAGAGCATGTCCAAAAATGTGGGGCTAGGTGGTTTTCTCTATCGCTGGACCCTGGAAACATGGAAAAAACTGTAAAAAAAAACGTTTGAATGACGCAATTTCCAGTCATTTTTCACACCGCACAAATTTAATTGAATCAACAAATTTAAGTGAAATTTCCAGTGCCGTTGGAAGGGAAATATTCAAAAATAATTATTTCATTGGTTTTCCAGTCAAACAGAGGCCGATTCCCTGCAAAATAATTCTTCAGGACGCATGCTTCCAATAGATACAAAAAGCGCTTCAGATACTTTAATTTGAGATACTTTCCAGTGAAACCTTCCAAAGCAATTGTTTTCGACGTGCTCTTTCCAATAATACCACTTTTATTCGGTTTCGCCACAAAAAATTTTTTTCACTAAAAAAATCATGGGCTATAGGCCAGGGAAATTTTGTGATTTTGGGTGGAAATTTTTTATTGAAAATTTTGATGCCATTCGAAAGAGCATGTCCAAAAATGTGGGGCTAGGTGGTTTTCTCTATCGCTGGACCCTGGAAACATGGAAAAAACTGTAAAAAAAACGTTTGAATGACGCAATTTCCAGTCATTTTTCACACCGCACAAATTTAATTGAATCAACAAATTTAAGTGAAATTTCCAGTGCCGTTGGAAGGGAAATATTCAAAAATAATTATTTCATTGGTTTTCCAGTCAAACAGAGGCCGATTCCCTGCAAAATAATTCTTCAGGACGCATGCTTCCAATAGATACAAAAAGCGCTTCAGATACTTTAATTTGAGATACTTTCCAGTGAAACCTTCCAAAGCAATTGTTTTCGACGTGCTCTTTCCAATAATACCACTTTTATTCGGTTTCGCCACAAAAAATTTTTTTCACTAAAAAAATCATGGGCTATAGGCCAGGGAAATTTTGTGATTTTGGGTGGAAATTTTTTATTGAAAATTTTAATGCCATTCGAAAGAGCATGTCCAAAAATGTGGGGCTAGGTGGTTTTCTCTATCGCTGGACCCTGGAAACATGGAAAAAACTGTAAAAAAAAACGTTTGAATGACGCAATTTCCAGTCATTTTTCACACCGCACAAATTTAATTGAATCAACAAATTTAAGTGAAATTTCCAGTGCCGTTGGAAGGGAAATATTCAAAAATAATTATTTCATTGGTTTTCCAGTCAAACAGAGGCCGATTCCCTGCAAAATAATTCTTCAGGACGCATGCTTCCAATAGATACAAAAAGCGCTTCAGATACTTTAATTTGAGATACTTTCCAGTGAAACCTTCCAAAGCAATTGTTTTCGACGTGCTCTTTCCAATAATACCACTTTTATTCGGTTTCGCCACAAAAAATTTTTTTCACTAAAAAAATCATGGGCTATAGGCCAGGGAAATTTTGTGATTTTGGGTGGAAATTTTTTATTGAAAATTTTGATGCCATTCGAAAGAGCATGTCCAAAAATGTGGGGCTAGGTGGTTTTCTCTATCGCTGGACCCTGGAAACATGGAAAAAACTGTAAAAAAAACGTTTGAATGACGCAATTTCCAGTCATTTTTCACACCGCACAAATTTAATTGAATCAACAAATTTAAGTGAAATTTCCAGTGCCGTTGGAAGGGAAATATTCAAAAATAATTATTTCATTGGTTTTCCAGTCAAACAGAGGCCGATTCCCTGCAAAATAATTCTTCAGGACGCATGCTTCCAATAGATACAAAAAGCGCTTCAGATACTTTAATTTGAGATACTTTCCAGTGAAACCTTCCAAAGCAATTGTTTTCGACGTGCTCTTTCCAATAATACCACTTTTATTCGGTTTCGCCACAAAAAATTTTTTTCACTAAAAAAATCATGGGCTATAGGCCAGGGAAATTTTGTGATTTTGGGTGGAAATTTTTTATTGAAAATTTTAATGCCATTCGAAAGAGCATGTCCAAAAATGTGGGGCTAGGTGGTTTTCTCTATCGCTGGACCCTGGAAACATGGAAAAAACTGTAAAAAAAAACGTTTGAATGACGCAATTTCCAGTCATTTTTCACACCGCACAAATTTAATTGAATCAACAAATTTAAGTGAAATTTCCAGTGCCGTTGGAAGGGAAATATTCAAAAATAATTATTTCATTGGTTTTCCAGTCAAACAGAGGCCGATTCCCTGCAAAATAATTCTTCAGGACGCATGCTTCCAATAGATACAAAAAGCGCTTCAGATACTTTAATTTGAGATACTTTCCAGTGAAACCTTCCAAAGCAATTGTTTTCGACGTGCTCTTTCCAATAATACCACTTTTATTCGGTTTCGCCACAAAAAATTTTTTTCACTAAAAAAATCATGGGCTATAGGCCAGGGAAATTTTGTGATTTTGGGTGGAAATTTTTTATTGAAAATTTTAATGCCATTCGAAAGAGCATGTCCAAAAATGTGGGGCTAGGTGGTTTTCTCTATCGCTGGACCCTGGAAACATGGAAAAAACTGTAAAAAAAACGTTTGAATGACGCAATTTCCAGTCATTTTTCACACCGCACAAATTTAATTGAATCAACAAATTTAAGTGAAATTTCCAGTGCCGTTGGAAGGGAAATATTCAAAAATAATTATTTCATTGGTTTTCCAGTCAAACAGAGGCCGATTCCCTGCAAAATAATTCTTCAGGACGCATGCTTCCAATAGATACAAAAAGCGCTTCAGACACTTTAATTTGAGATACTTTCCAGTGAAACCTTCCAAAGCAATTGTTTTCGACGTGCTCTTTCCAATAATACCACTTTTATTCGGTTTCGCCACAAAAAATTTTTTTCACTAAAAAAATCATGGGCTATAGGCCAGGGAAATTTTGTGATTTTGGGTGGAAATTTTTTATTGAAAATTTTAATGCCATTCGAAAGAGCATGTCCAAAAATGTGGGGCTAGGTGGTTTTCTCTATCGCTGGACCCTGGAAACATGGAAAAAACTGTAAAAAAAAACGTTTGAATGACGCAATTTCCAGTCATTTTTCACACCGCACAAATTTAATTGAATCAACAAATTTAAGTGAAATTTCCAGTGCCGTTGGAAGGGAAATATTCAAAAATAATTATTTCATTGGTTTTCCAGTCAAACAGAGGCCGATTCCCTGCAAAATAATTCTTCAGGACGCATGCTTCCAATAGATACAAAAAGCGCTTCAGATACTTTAATTTGAGATACTTTCCAGTGAAACCTTCCAAAGCAATTGTTTTCGACGTGCTCTTTCCAATAATACCACTTTTATTCGGTTTTGCCACAAAAAATTTTTTTCACTAAAAAAATCATGGGCTATAGGCCAGGGAAATTTTGTGATTTTGGGTGGAAATTTTTTATTGAAAATTTTGATGCCATTCGAAAGAGCATGTCCAAAAATGTGGGGCTAGGTGGTTTTCTCTATCGCTGGACCCTGGAAACATGGAAAAAACTGTAAAAAAAAACGTTTGAATGACGCAATTTCCAGTCATTTTTCACACCGCACAAATTTAATTGAATCAACAAATTTAAGTGAAATTTCCAGTGCCGTTGGAAGGGAAATATTCAAAAATAATTATTTCATTGGTTTTCCAGTCAAACAGAGGCCGATTCCCTGCAAAATAATTCTTCAGGACGCATGCTTCCAATAGATACAAAAAGCGCTTCAGACACTTTAATTTGAGATACTTTCCAGTGAAACCTTCCAAAGCAATTGTTTTCGACGTGCTCTTTCCAATAATACCACTTTTATTCGGTTTCGCCACAAAAAATTTTTTTCACTAAAAAAATCATGGGCTATAGGCCAGGGAAATTTTGTGATTTTGGGTGGAAATTTTTTATTGAAAATTTTAATGCCATTCGAAAGAGCATGTCCAAAAATGTGGGGCTAGGTGGTTTTCTCTATCGCTGGACCCTGGAAACATGGAAAAAACTGTAAAAAAAAACGTTTGAATGACGCAATTTCCAGTCATTTTTCACACCGCACAAATTTAATTGAATCAACAAATTTAAGTGAAATTTCCAGTGCCGTTGGAAGGGAAATATTCAAAAATAATTATTTCATTGGTTTTCCAGTCAAACAGAGGCCGATTCCCTGCAAAATAATTCTTCAGGACGCATGCTTCCAATAGATACAAAAAGCGCTTCAGATACTTTAATTTGAGATACTTTCCAGTGAAACCTTCCAAAGCAATTGTTTTCGACGTGCTCTTTCCAATAATACCACTTTTATTCGGTTTCGCCACAAAAAATTTTTTTCACTAAAAAAATCATGGGCTATAGGCCAGAGAAATTTTGTGATTTTGGGTGGAAATTTTTTATTGAAAATTTTGATGCCATTCGAAAGAGCATGTCCAAAAATGTGGGGCTAGGTGGTTTTCTCTATCGCTGGACCCTGGAAACATGGAAAAAACTGTAAAAAAAAACGTTTGAATGACGCAATTTCCAGTCATTTTTCACACCGCACAAATTTAATTGAATCAACAAATTTAAGTGAAATTTCCAGTGCCGTTGGAAGGGAAATATTCAAAAATAATTATTTCATTGGTTTTCCAGTCAAACAGAGGCCGATTCCCTGCAAAATAATTCTTCAGGACGCATGCTTCCAATAGATACAAAAAGCGCTTCAGACACTTTAATTTGAGATACTTTCCAGTGAAACCTTCCAAAGCAATTGTTTTCGACGTGCTCTTTCCAATAATACCACTTTTATTCGGTTTCGCCACAAAAAATTTTTTTCACTAAAAAAATCATGGGCTATAGGCCAGGGAAATTTTGTGATTTTGGGTGGAAATTTTTTATTGAAAATTTTAATGCCATTCGAAAGAGCATGTCCAAAAATGTGGGGCTAGGTGGTTTTCTCTATCGCTGGACCCTGGAAACATGGAAAAAACTGTAAAAAAAAACGTTTGAATGACGCAATTTCCAGTCATTTTTCACACCGCACAAATTTAATTGAATCAACAAATTTAAGTGAAATTTCCAGTGCCGTTGGAAGGGAAATATTCAAAAATAATTATTTCATTGGTTTTCCAGTCAAACAGAGGCCGATTCCCTGCAAAATAATTCTTCAGGACGCATGCTTCCAATAGATACAAAAAGCGCTTCAGACACTTTAATTTGAGATACTTTCCAGTGAAACCTTCCAAAGCAATTGTTTTCGACGTGCTCTTTCCAATAATACCACTTTTATTCGGTTTCGCCACAAAAAATTTTTTTCACTAAAAAAATCATGGGCTATAGGCCAGGGAAATTTTGTGATTTTGGGTGGAAATTTTTTATTGAAAATTTTGATGCCATTCGAAAGAGCATGTCCAAAAATGTGGGGCTAGGTGGTTTTCTCTATCGCTGGACCCTGGAAACATGGAAAAAACTGTAAAAAAAAACGTTTGAATGACGCAATTTCCAGTCATTTTTCACACCGCACAAATTTAATTGAATCAACAAATTTAAGTGAAATTTCCAGTGCCGTTGGAAGGGAAATATTCAAAAATAATTATTTCATTGGTTTTCCAGTCAAACAGATGCCGATTCCCTGCAAAATAATTCTTCAGGACGCATGCTTCCAATAGATACAAAAAGCGCTTCAGATACTTTAATTTGAGATACTTTCCAGTGAAACCTTCCAAAGCAATTGTTTTCGACGTGCTCTTCCAATAATACCACTTTTATTCGGTTTCGCCACAAAAATTTTTTTTCACTAAAAAAATCATGGGCTATAGGCCAGGGAAATTTTGTGATTTTGGGTGGAAATTTTTTATTGAAAATGTTGATGCCATTCGAAAGAGCATGTCCAAAAATGTGGGGCTAGGTGGTTTTCTCTATCGCTGGACCCTGGAAACATGGAAAAAACTGTAAAAAAAAACGTTTGAATGACGCAATTTCCAGTCATTTTTCACACCGCACAAATTTAATTGAATCAACAAATTTAAGTGAAATTTCCAGTGCCGTTGGAAGGGAAATATTCAAAAATAATTATTTCATTGGTTTTCCAGTCAAACAGAGGCCGATTCCCTGCAAAATAATTCTTCAGGACGCATGCTTCCAATAGATACAAAAAGCGCTTCAGATACTTTAATTTGAGATACTTTCCAGTGAAACCTTCCAAAGCAATTGTTTTCGACGTGCTCTTTCCAATAATACCACTTTTATTCGGTTTCGCCACAAAAAATTTTTTTCACTAAAAAAATCATGGGCCTATAGGCCAGGGAAATTTTGTGATTTTGGGTGGAAATTTTTTATTGAAAATTTTAATGCCATTCGAAAGAGCATGTCCAAAAATGTGGGGCTAGGTGGTTTTCTCTATCGCTGGACCCTGGAAACATGGAAAAAACTGTAAAAAAAAACGTTTGAATGACGCAATTTCCAGTCATTTTTCACACCGCACAAATTTAATTGAATCAACAAATTTAAGTGAAATTTCCAGTGCCGTTGGAAGGGAAATATTCAAAAATAATTATTTCATTGGTTTTCCAGTCAAACAGAGGCCGATTCCCTGCAAAATAATTCTTCAGGACGCATGCTTCCAATAGATACAAAAAGCGCTTCAGACACTTTAATTTGAGATACTTTCCAGTGAAACCTTCCAAAGCAATTGTTTTCGACGTGCTCTTTCCAATAATACCACTTTTATTCGGTTTCGCCACAAAAAATTTTTTTCACTAAAAAAATCATGGGCTATAGGCCAGGGAAATTTTGTGATTTTGGGTGGAAATTTTTTATTGAAAATTTTGATGCCATTCGAAAGAGCATGTCCAAAAATGTGGGGCTAGGTGGTTTTCTCTATCGCTGGACCCTGGAAACATGGAAAAAACTGTAAAAAAAAACGTTTGAATGACGCAATTTCCAGTCATTTTTCACACCGCACAAATTTAATTGAATCAACAAATTTAAGTGAAATTTCCAGTGCCGTTGGAAGGGAAATATTCAAAAATAATTATTTCATTGGTTTTCCAGTCAAACAGAGGCCGATTCCCTGCAAAATAATTCTTCAGGACGCATGCTTCCAATAGATACAAAAAGCGCTTCAGATACTTTAATTTGAGATACTTTCCAGTGAAACCTTCCAAAGCAATTGTTTTCGACGTGCTCTTTCCAATAATACCACTTTTATTCGGTTTCGCCACAAAAAATTTTTTTCACTAAAAAAATCATGGGCCTATAGGCCAGGGAAATTTTGTGATTTTGGGTGGAAATTTTTTATTGAAAATTTTGATGCCATTCGAAAGAGCATGTCCAAAAATGTGGGGCTAGGTGGTTTTCTCTATCGCTGGACCCTGGAAACATGGAAAAAACTGTAAAAAAAAACGTTTGAATGACGCAATTTCCAGTCATTTTTCACACCGCACAAATTTAATTGAATCAACAAATTTAAGTGAAATTTCCAGTGCCGTTGGAAGGGAAATATTCAAAAATAATTATTTCATTGGTTTTCCAGTCAAACAGAGGCCGATTCCCTGCAAAATAATTCTTCAGGACGCATGCTTCCAATAGATACAAAAAGCGCTTCAGATACTTTAATTTGAGATACTTTCCAGTGAAACCTTCCAAAGCAATTGTTTTCGACGTGCTCTTTCCAATAATACCACTTTTATTCGGTTTCGCCACAAAAAATTTTTTTCACTAAAAAAATCATGGGCTATAGGCCAGGGAAATTTTGTGATTTTGGGTGGAAATTTTTTATTGAAAATTTTAATGCCATTCGAAAGAGCATGTCCAAAAATGTGGGGCTAGGTGGTTTTCTCTATCGCTGGACCCTGGAAACATGGAAAAAACTGTAAAAAAAAACGTTTGAATGACGCAATTTCCAGTCATTTTTCACACCGCACAAATTTAATTGAATCAACAAATTTAAGTGAAATTTCCAGTGCCGTTGGAAGGGAAATATTCAAAAATAATTATTTCATTGGTTTTCCAGTCAAACAGAGGCCGATTCCCTGCAAAATAATTCTTCAGGACGCATGCTTCCAATAGATACAAAAAGCGCTTCAGACACTTTAATTTGAGATACTTTCCAGTGAAACCTTCCAAAGCAATTGTTTTCGACGTGCTCTTTCCAATAATACCACTTTTATTCGGTTTCGCCACAAAAAATTTTTTTCACTAAAAAAATCATGGGCTATAGGCCAGGGAAATTTTGTGATTTTGGGTGGAAATTTTTTATTGAAAATTTTGATGCCATTCGAAAGAGCATGTCCAAAAATGTGGGGCTAGGTGGTTTTCTCTATCGCTGGACCCTGGAAACATGGAAAAAACTGTAAAAAAAAACGTTTGAATGACGCAATTTCCAGTCATTTTTCACACCGCACAAATTTAATTGAATCAACAAATTTAAGTGAAATTTCCAGTGCCGTTGGAAGGGAAATATTCAAAAATAATTATTTCATTGGTTTTCCAGTCAAACAGAGGCCGATTCCCTGCAAAATAATTCTTCAGGACGCATGCTTCCAATAGATACAAAAAGCGCTTCAGATACTTTAATTTGAGATACTTTCCAGTGAAACCTTCCAAAGCAATTGTTTTCGACGTGCTCTTTCCAATAATACCACTTTTATTCGGTTTCGCCACAAAAAATTTTTTTCACTAAAAAAATCATGGGCCTATAGGCCAGGGAAATTTTGTGATTTTGGGTGGAAATTTTTTATTGAAAATTTTGATGCCATTCGAAAGAGCATGTCCAAAAATGTGGGGCTAGGTGGTTTTCTCTATCGCTGGACCCTGGAAACATGGAAAAAACTGTAAAAAAAAACGTTTGAATGACGCAATTTCCAGTCATTTTTCACACCGCACAAATTTAATTGAATCAACAAATTTAAGTGAAATTTCCAGTGCCGTTGGAAGGGAAATATTCAAAAATAATTATTTCATTGGTTTTCCAGTCAAACAGAGGCCGATTCCCTGCAAAATAATTCTTCAGGACGCATGCTTCCAATAGATACAAAAAGCGCTTCAGATACTTTAATTTGAGATACTTTCCAGTGAAACCTTCCAAAGCAATTGTTTTCGACGTGCTCTTTCCAATAATACCACTTTTATTCGGTTTCGCCACAAAAAATTTTTTTCACTAAAAAAATCATGGGCTATAGGCCAGGGAAATTTTGTGATTTTGGGTGGAAATTTTTTATTGAAAATTTTAATGCCATTCGAAAGAGCATGTCCAAAAATGTGGGGCTAGGTGGTTTTCTCTATCGCTGGACCCTGGAAACATGGAAAAAACTGTAAAAAAAAACGTTTGAATGACGCAATTTCCAGTCATTTTTCACACCGCACAAATTTAATTGAATCAACAAATTTAAGTGAAATTTCCAGTGCCGTTGGAAGGGAAATATTCAAAAATAATTATTTCATTGGTTTTCCAGTCAAACAGAGGCCGATTCCCTGCAAAATAATTCTTCAGGACGCATGCTTCCAATAGATACAAAAAGCGCTTCAGACACTTTAATTTGAGATACTTTCCAGTGAAACCTTCCAAAGCAATTGTTTTCGACGTGCTCTTTCCAATAATACCACTTTTATTCGGTTTCGCCACAAAAAATTTTTTTCACTAAAAAAATCATGGGCTATAGGCCAGGGAAATTTTGTGATTTTGGGTGGAAATTTTTTATTGAAAATTTTGATGCCATTCGAAAGAGCATGTCCAAAAATGTGGGGCTAGGTGGTTTTCTCTATCGCTGGACCCTGGAAACATGGAAAAAACTGTAAAAAAAAACGTTTGAATGACGCAATTTCCAGTCATTTTTCACACCGCACAAATTTAATTGAATCAACAAATTTAAGTGAAATTTCCAGTGCCGTTGGAAGGGAAATATTCAAAAATAATTATTTCATTGGTTTTCCAGTCAAACAGAGGCCGATTCCCTGCAAAATAATTCTTCAGGACGCATGCTTCCAATAGATACAAAAAGCGCTTCAGATACTTTAATTTGAGATACTTTCCAGTGAAACCTTCCAAAGCAATTGTTTTCGACGTGCTCTTTCCAATAATACCACTTTTATTCGGTTTCGCCACAAAAAATTTTTTTCACTAAAAAAATCATGGGCTATAGGCCAGGGAAATTTTGTGATTTTGGGTGGAAATTTTTTATTGAAAATTTTAATGCCATTCGAAAGAGCATGTCCAAAAATGTGGGGCTAGGTGGTTTTCTCTATCGCTGGACCCTGGAAACATGGAAAAAACTGTAAAAAAAAACGTTTGAATGACGCAATTTCCAGTCATTTTTCACACCGCACAAATTTAATTGAATCAACAAATTTAAGTGAAATTTCCAGTGCCGTTGGAAGGGAAATATTCAAAAATAATTATTTCATTGGTTTTCCAGTCAAACAGAGGCCGATTCCCTGCAAAATAATTCTTCAGGACGCATGCTTCCAATAGATACAAAAAGCGCTTCAGATACTTTAATTTGAGATACTTTCCAGTGAAACCTTCGAAAGCAATTGTTTTCGACGTGCTCTTTCCAATAATACCACTTTTATTCGGTTTCGCCACAAAAAATTTTTTTCACTAAAAAAATCATGGGCTATAGGCCAGGGAAATTTTGTGATTTTGGGTGGAAATTTTTTATTGAAAATTTTGATGCCATTCGAAAGAGCATGTCCAAAAATGTGGGGCTAGGTGGTTTTCTCTATCGCTGGACCCTGGAAACATGGAAAAAACTGTAAAAAAAAACGTTTGAATGACGCAATTTCCAGTCATTTTTCACACCGCACAAATTTAATTGAATCAACAAATTTAAGTGAAATTTCCAGTGCCGTTGGAAGGGAAATATTCAAAAATAATTATTTCATTGGTTTTCCAGTCAAACAGAGGCCGATTCCCTGCAAAATAATTCTTCAGGACGCATGCTTCCAATAGATACAAAAAGCGCTTCAGACACTTTAATTTGAGATACTTTCCAGTGAAACCTTCCAAAGCAATTGTTTTCGACGTGCTCTTTCCAATAATACCACTTTTATTCGGTTTCGCCACAAAAAATTTTTTTCACTAAAAAAATCATGGGCTATAGGCCAGGGAAATTTTGTGATTTTGGGTGGAAATTTTTTATTGAAAATTTTGATGCCATTCGAAAGAGCATGTCCAAAAATGTGGGGCTAGGTGGTTTTCTCTATCGCTGGACCCTGGAAACATGGAAAAAACTGTAAAAAAAAACGTTTGAATGACGCAATTTCCAGTCATTTTTCACACCGCACAAATTTAATTGAATCAACAAATTTAAGTGAAATTTCCAGTGCCGTTGGAAGGGAAATATTCAAAAATAATTATTTCATTGGTTTTCCAGTCAAACAGAGGCCGATTCCCTGCAAAATAATTCTTCAGGACGCATGCTTCCAATAGATACAAAAAGCGCTTCAGATACTTTAATTTGAGATACTTTCCAGTGAAACCTTCGAAAGCAATTGTTTTCGACGTGCTCTTTCCAATAATACCACTTTTATTCGGTTTCGCCACAAAAAATTTTTTTCACTAAAAAAATCATGGGCTATAGGCCAGGGAAATTTTGTGATTTTGGGTGGAAATTTTTTATTGAAAATTTTAATGCCATTCGAAAGAGCATGTCCAAAAATGTGGGGCTAGGTGGTTTTCTCTATCGCTGGACCCTGGAAACATGGAAAAAACTGTAAAAAAAAACGTTTGAATGACGCAATTTCCAGTCATTTTTCACACCGCACAAATTTAATTGAATCAACAAATTTAAGTGAAATTTCCAGTGCCGTTGGAAGGGAAATATTCAAAAATAATTATTTCATTGGTTTTCCAGTCAAACAGAGGCCGATTCCCTGCAAAATAATTCTTCAGGACGCATGCTTCCAATAGATACAAAAAGCGCTTCAGACACTTTAATTTGAGATACTTTCCAGTGAAACCTTCCAAAGCAATTGTTTTCGACGTGCTCTTTCCAATAATACCACTTTTATTCGGTTTCGCCACAAAAAATTTTTTTCACTAAAAAAATCATGGGCTATAGGCCAGGGAAATTTTGTGATTTTGGGTGGAAATTTTTTATTGAAAATTTTGATGCCATTCGAAAGAGCATGTCCAAAAATGTGGGGCTAGGTGGTTTTCTCTATCGCTGGACCCTGGAAACATGGAAAAAACTGTAAAAAAAAACGTTTGAATGACGCAATTTCCAGTCATTTTTCACACCGCACAAATTTAATTGAATCAACAAATTTAAGTGAAATTTCCAGTGCCGTTGGAAGGGAAATATTCAAAAATAATTATTTCATTGGTTTTCCAGTCAAACAGAGGCCGATTCCCTGCAAAATAATTCTTCAGGACGCATGCTTCCAATAGATACAAAAAGCGCTTCAGACACTTTAATTTGAGATACTTTCCAGTGAAACCTTCCAAAGCAATTGTTTTCGACGTGCTCTTTCCAATAATACCACTTTTATTCGGTTTCGCCACAAAAAATTTTTTTCACTAAAAAAATCATGGGCTATAGGCCAGGGAAATTTTGTGATTTTGGGTGGAAATTTTTTATTGAAAATTTTGATGCCATTCGAAAGAGCATGTCCAAAAATGTGGGACTAGGTGGTTTTCTCTATCGCTGGACCCTGGAAACATGGAAAAAAATGTGAAAAAACGTTTGAATGACGCAATTTCCAGTCATTTTTCACACCGCACAAATTTAATTGAATCAACAAATTTAAGTGAAATTTCCAGTGCCGTTGGAAGGGAAATATTCAAAAATAATTATTTCATTGGTTTTCCAGTCAAACAGAGGCCGATTCCCTGCAAAATAATTCTTCAGGACGCATGCTTCCAATAGATACAAAAAGCGCTTCAGATACTTTAATTTGAGATACTTTCCAGTGAAACCTTCCAAAGCAATTGTTTTCGACGTGCTCTTTCCAATAATACCACTTTTATTCGGTTTCGCCACAAAAATTTTTTTTCACAAAAAAAATCATGGGCTATAGGCCAGGGAAATTTTGTGATTTTGGGTGGAAATTTTTTATTGAAAATTTTGATGCCATTCTACAAGAATTTTCCTGTGACCAGTCCTATTACCTGCTGAGAGGAGATTGGTTCCAAGCAGCCTTATTGCGCTTGAGGCAGCCTCCTTCTTTAGGTGTAGGTGTAAAGGGGGGAGGTCTAATAGACCTCTGCAGTTTTTGTAATGTGGACTGCGCTGTCTTTTGCTCTGTTTTTGGCCACCACACGAGAGCTGCGTAGGTAACCACGGGTCTGATAATGAGTCTTTGATCTAGAATCACTCCAAGATATTTGACCTCACTTGTGAATTCTATCCGTATTCCTTCAAGAGTAGGAGCCTCTTTTCTTAGCTTCCTTTTTCTTGTGAAAGGTACAATGGTTGGAACTTGTAGATAGGTCACTTTTAATCTCAGCCTGTCAGTGTTAACTAGTAATGAAAATAAGCCTACTAGCAATTAATCTTTCCTTCCCTTGCCTAACCTATGCTTTTATTTCTATGATTACAAAACCTATGAGCACTGTAGCGGCTTAGATTTCTTTAATAGACCGTATCGGTGGTCTTGTATGGTGCTATAATTTTATATAAATGATTGTGTGAGTGCAATAAGGGCATGAGCCAATAATTATAATTCGGCATACTCATGCCTTTCCTGCACTAAATCCTGTCGATAAATGCATTGATATTTTCCGCAAATATTTTAAATAGGAATTCCCTACGATCCCCATTCATCCGATGTCTGGGCATGTGGAGTGGTACTTTTTGCTATGATTTACGGTCGACTACCGTTTGATGGTTCAAATTATAATCAGTTACTAAAGGTACATCTGCACAGCTTTCAGAAGATAACGAGTTCTATAAATGTATTTATTACAGCAGGTGCAAGCTAAAATCGTTTTCCCAAGGCAGCCACCAGTTGGAAATCTCTGTAAAAATTTGATATCAAAAATTTTAGCACCTCTGAAAATGAGGCTACGCATTTCACAAATTAAAGAAGATCCATGGTTTGTGGAAAGAACCCCGTCATCAATTATCAAGTAAAACGAGCCGATGAGGTAAGAAGCAGAATTTGGAAATGATTGTGAATAAATGCGTAATTTTAATAAAAAATATATTTTATTTCCGCAAAATACTTTACAATATTTATAGTCAATGAGTCTATGTTTAAGTAAAATACTAAAATGTATACGAATACTTGATATGCGCTGTTCTCCACGTCGAAGGATAGTCTTAAATTTTCTTATAAGGCACAATTAAACCGTCAGTTCGATTAGAATACTCGAAGAAAAGGTGCGTATTTATAATGGGGTGATTGGGCAGTCGACTTAAAGAGCCATTAAATTAGCCGCGTCCTCTTCAAGTACGTGATCAGAAGGGCGTAGATGAATTTGTACTGTGCCAGCGATGGTATAATGCTGTCCCGCTGATGTCGCAATTGCTCGATCACACGAGGGATGTCTAGGTCCTGCAAAAGTTCACATTTGTATTAGCACCTAAACATTATTTTGTTTTTTTTTTTTAAATTACTTGATTGTGATCGATTGTATAAAGCAATAAGTCTGCCGTAAGCGCTACTCCAGATCTCCCGCCACCTTCCCTGCAATGTATCAGAACAGGCGGATTTGTGTTGTGACCTGGAGGAACTTCGTTGATTGAAGCCAAACGGACTGAACTTAATTCCTCCAAAAAATCCAAAAAGTGACCGACATCCCGAGGACAATTTTGTTCCCCCCAATCTGAATAGTTTAGGTGCCAGACTGATCTGTAGCGTCGTGATTGGATATGGTAAAGACGTAACTTACTGGTCACACAGCGATCAGTTGTTTGTGAAAACTCTTGGTAAACCTGGAACTGTTACGGCATAAATTAAGTTTTATAATTTGCGGTCTAATATTGTACTATTTACCTGTCCAAATTCTAAACGTTTATTAGTTGTCTTTGGAATATAGTTGAGTTCCTCAGATAACTGAATTATCAGGTAGACATCAGCTTCCCAAATGCACTGCCAGAAAATATTTGTTGTACTCTTGTCGTGCGGAGTCTGTGCAATAATGTAGAACCGCTGCTTATTCCCGACAGTAGCCTTTAGGGAATTGAAAATAAATAAATTGAATCTAAAAAATATGCAATAGGGTCCATACGGTGATATGCGATGCATTCACATATCCCATGCGATTATCCATTGTTGGTGTAATTCGCACTCTATTGTCATCGTATGGCAGGAAATTTGGATCCGAATTTTTCGCTTTATTCTCTCCAAGTAAGGCACATTCGTAACGAGCATTTTCCCTTCGTTTGGGTATTCGTTCGAACTCAAGGAAAAGTTGCGAATCGTTTAATTTCGAGTCTAAAATTTGGCACTGAAAAGTAGAAATAAATCAATGTGTGTAGGAGTGAGAAAGACAAATTCAATCTTACCAATTTATCCTTGCTGAATGTAGCCGAGAGTGGTTGTAAGCGGGGCAATCCAGTGGACCATCGATGCCTTAAATTAGCTTCATCCCCCGAAGTTTCCAGTTTGTTTTTATTTTTCGATTTTTCTCTTCCCAGCGTTGCGCTTTTCTGTTTATCGCCAGGACTTTTACTTCGTCCCAGTATGCCCCATCTTTTCTTTCTCTTCTCTTTGTTACTAGACGTGCTCGCTGCAGAATCATTCATGTTGGACGAAAATGTTGAATGCGATGATCTTAGAAATGAAGAAGTACTCGAACCCCAAGACTCTTGATAGCTTGTAGGAGTTACAGCTTTTCCTGAAGAATGTTCAGATTCTTCGCGATGTCCTGGGATGTTTGATGGCTGGGCCTGCGTCGACGTATGTATGTTGGCATGCATTATTTCGCTTACATTAAAAGCATTCGAATTTGATATTTGCGGCGCTTGAATTGAATCGTCATTTATGCCGGGCTGTTTCTCTTGGTGGATGCCACCCGGCGCTGATTGTATACTTGATGTTCGGTTTCGCATTTCATTTGATGTTTCTATTCCGTGCCAGGGAAGCGGTACGTTTTCGTAAATGGGTTCAATTGATCCATTCATCGCGGATTTGTGGAGGATATTACTTGAATCCTGAAATTGCTGGTGGCGATATGATTGCTGTTGCTCGTAATTCGGTTTTTTCGGGAGATGATTCAACGAAAGCAAAAGTGACGGTTGCTCCTCGATCATGTTTAAGTTTTCAAATGTTCCGTGTGGTAAATAAGGCTGAGAGTGACCTATAGCGTTCAAATAAGGATAGTGAACACACTGCGTGTTCAACAATGTCCGGGTTGATACCAAATCCGGACTTGAACCAGAAACATAAGCTCCACGATATCCTAAAAGTGGTCTATGACTTGCTATTGCCAAATCAGGTGTCGACGTAGAGCTTAAACGATTTGCCGGATATGGTGGCGGGGGCTTAATTCGCATCATTTGTAGCCTTTGGGCTAAATCTATGTTTGAGTAGAGATTTGCGCCAAGGTGACCCTGAAGTACAGAGCATGTCGTTTGTGTCACATCAGGATACTTGTGCTGAGCAACTTGCCGGAGAAGAGTATCATTTCGTGCTACAAGATGATTGATGTCTGGTTGGCTTCCCGTAAAGATGTTGGGCTCAGATAACATAGCGGACGGAAGTTTTCGCCTAACATTTTGAGAATTTATGTGAACTTCATTCGAGCTTGCACGATATTTTTGTTGTACGGCAGTCTCATAGTCTGGCGCCGGTCTGTATGTTGGCAAGAGAGCCTTTAGGCGATCTCGCTCTTGATTGAAATTGTTATTACTCAAGTCCAGACACGAAGAACTCTGAACCCGACTGTCCAATTGATCTGTTGTATGCGCAGCATTGGAAGATACATAGTCTTGCGAAATATTCGCCCAACTCTGACCAGATTGTTGAAGGTGCTGCTGATTAGATGCAACCAACATATTTGCAACAACAACGGGATTTTGTATACCACCAATTTGTGAGTCAGCCGGATAGAAATTTTGAGAATCGTTAAGTAAGTCTTCTCTGCTGTCGTTTATCTCCTCGGGTATATTCTGGAAGAGACTTGGCTGGCACGATTGCGTTTGACTTTTTTCATATTTCATGTAAAATGTATGCTGTAGAACGCATAGCTTCCAAAAGTACCGGCCAGTCTCGGCATCAGGAAACGTAAAGCTGACAGTATTATTGCTTTGTTCAATATTAAAGGTGCGCTTAAGATTGACCACATTCTGAACCTCATACCATGGGTAAAATTTAGTATTGTCCGAATAGCATACCGCAATTCCATTGATTGTTATACCTAATTGCACTTCATTTCCCGCATTGTCTTTGGCCCAGAACTTTTCCTGACCATAACCGTCAAGCTGTTGACATGCTGCTATATATAATTCCTCGGCTGCACTTTGCGTAAGACTGTGAAGGCCTGTGTTCTGCTGTAGCACTTCTTCAATTAGGTTTTCTTGCAAACCCTCTTCAATTAAACGTTTCGGGAAGGGTAGTGAAGTTTTCAGATAATCAATCGTATGCTTATCCTTCTGATAGCTGTCATATTCAGCTTGTCTACTATAGAGTGCTAGAAGAATAGCCTGCTTAGCATCGCACAATATTTTACCCTCGACTACGTCACTTTTCAATTGTAAGAAATAGTAATACCGAGCGACCTCGTCGTCTAAAAGTGTTACGCCAGACATAACATAGTACATCACTCGAAGATATAGTTTTGGTCCGGCGGCATATTTTTCTAGTTGACGACTTAAAGGTCTCTCGAGATCTATCCAGCGCAATTCATCTTTGGTGCCTTTAACAAGATAACGTAGGCCAAAAAATTCCGGTTGATTTATCGATAGACGCTGACAAACGTTGTCCAGACATTCTTGACCAGTGCTCTCGGAACTTAACGTGCAATCAACGGTGGTTGATGTATCTGAAAAATTTATGAAGGAGATTAGAGTAGGCCACAAAAGAAACTTTTTCTGATGAAATTAAATTTACGACTTTATATTGGATTTTAGGTTTAAATGTTAAATGAAACGTGCCGCTTCGGAGAATTTCAAAGATCAACAATTTGGAGACCTCGAGCGATCCTTCAGTTGCTACCACTAAATTAAGCTATCGGCTATACGTTAACGTATGAATAAATTGTGGAAGGTAAGGGGAATGCAAACCCAACATGAGAAGATCGTCCGAGTATGTATGGAAATGGTTACTGGAGAATGGACGGACGAGTTGAAGCCTTCTAGGATACGGTGATCCTCATCTTGAAAAATCCCCCTAACTCCAAGGGAGCCTGCAGTGTCGTCGTCCCCTCTGCAGGACCCAAGGGTAATTGGGTCGCGAATGGCGTTTTCCTCGGGCGCTTCTGTGGTAGTGGAGGTGGATTGTATGGGAGACCCCAACAGGTTGGCTATACCCACGATACCCACAACACAACAGTAGCAGCTTTGGGAGAATTACCTTTCGAAGGAACTGTGGCGGCTATGGAGGCTGGCTCGCTCCCACCGGCTGAAACTGCTGTAGCAGTCCTGGAAGAGGGTGCCATTGGCATAATAATAACTAGCACTTCCTCAGGTGCGGCGGTGCAGAGACGGGAGACCCTAACGAGTTGGCTATCTCCGCGATACGCACACCAGTAGAAGATGCAAAACTAAATAACTCATGACTATGAAGCATTTCTAGACACCTAGGTACCTGTGTGCTACAGGTAATCGATTCCACAGACGGGCAGCTCTAACCTGGAAGGATAATTCCATAATGCGAGACCGGAAGGAGGGCAATAGCAGTGACCTGGATCTCTCAGACCTAGTGAAGGTGAATTTGTGAAATAGGTAATTGGGGAGCTTTGAGCTTAAAACCCGATAAAGTAGGCTGAAGTGTCCGCAGAGAGAGAGAAAGTCCAAGAATGAGCACCCAAGGAAGGCATGTGCAGGACCCGAGACATGATCTCTCCTATTCAGCGAGTAGACATACCTGACCCCCCAGAGTTGAAACATACCGTGAGTCTGTTACGTTGGCCAGCATCACATCCTGAGAAAGCCTCACATCCATAGCAGATGATCGGCAAGAGTAGTGACCTTACCAACAGGGCCCTAAGCCACTGTGGGGTAAAGGTTCTGGCGAAGTACAACTTTCGAAGTGTAAGGAACACTCTTTTTCTAACTTGTGTAATGTGAGGAACCCAGGTAGGGCACTCATCCAGAATCAAGCCGAAACTAGTGACCGTCTGGCTGAGAGGAACACAGGCGTTGCCCAGCCAAATAGCCCCAATGCTATCAAGAATCGGATAGCGGTAAAAAGCAATAGCCTGCGTCTTAGATGCATTGAGGCTGAGTTTATTAGAGATCGCCCAGTCACAGATCGCCTGAAGATCTCCATTAATTAAGCGTACGCAATCGTCCAGCTGCCCTAATCCGGAGGAGAAAGTAATTAGCACATTGTCAGCGTAAAGGTGGACTATCCTGGCGCCAACACACTCTGGAAGATCATTAATGAATACGATGAAGAGAAGGTGGCCAAGCACTGATCCCTGGGAAACGACCCTGGAGATCGGAAGGAATCCTGAAGTGTCCTCTTCCACACGGACACATTGGGTCCTGCTAGCAAGATAAGAAAAGATCAGGTTACAAGCCGACGAGGAAAACCCGAACTTCGATTTCAGTTTGGCACATAACAGGGCGTGATCGATAGTATCAAAGGCTTTACTGAAATCAAGGAGGAGCAAAATTGTGGCCTTGTGATTGTCCATGCTCACTCGAATCTCCTCACATACATCCACAAGCGCTGTGGCGGTGCTGTGCGATCTTCGGAACATACTACTGCATTTAGCAGAAGTTAAGAAATCGAGAATTATCCAATTCGTTACGGGGATGAGTTGGCTCGACAGTGGACTTTAGGGTACGCTGCCAAGCAGGAGCTGTACAACGGGCCACTAGACGCCTCAGTACAAGGAAGACACACATCTTTCCACCTCGCAAGCAAACCAACCAACCAACCAAATAAAGCTACCAGAGATGATTCACTATCCGAGTACTAAGTTACACGTAAGCGTGGCAACAGGCCCTAATATCGGGAACAAATACCTCCAAATAAGTGTAATAGGACCTCCCAGCCTGGTCGTGTTGCGGATGATTAATACTATACCGAATTAGGCGGTTAGTCACTCTTATGGTAGTAGTAAGTATGCACCGAGTAGCGACAAAAACCAACTTTATTACACACTTACCGCAGCAGCACATTTCTGATTGTAAATTTTTAATAAATGCATTTGTAACCGATTGTAATGATGATGAATTATGTCTAATAGATTTACCTAGAAGATGATGAACTGATATCACAAACAGACTTTTCGATGTAACGTTGTAGTGACGAGATTTTTTTAGAAAATTGAATGGCATCCTTTTGGTAGATGAATTCTTTTAGAAGACACTTTTCATAATCACTGATAGTACCAGAATTTTAAAAATTTCCTGGTGATTTTATTCCTCAGTTACTCCATGAAGGCATTCATTGCTCTTATCAACGTTTAGGTACCGCGAAAAAATCCTTATGCGAGCACCGGAGAAAATTTTTTGTTACACTATCAACTAAAGCATATATTTGGAGCACAATAAGCACACATTTCTCAAAAGTAAGTTTGTTTTAAGTGGGTAAAATTAAAGTTTTTTCGAATTTAGGTAAACGTCAAGAAAGTAGTCAGGAATTCCTATTGACAGTCCAAATTCGTTCACGGTGAAATACAGGTGCAACACATTCCTCAAGCGTGTTGTCTAGTTGATAACAGGTGGTACTACATGCATTTGACATTTTTGTGATTCATAATTTATATTGCCAGCAACTGGTTGGTTGTCGATTAAATAAAAAAATTAAAATATTTCATCAAAAAAAAAACTGTTTGAAAATCCTATTCACTCGTCGATGAAATAAATACCAACATTTTGCTACAGTTTCGTTATGTTACATTTGATTAGTCTGGCAATGCTTTTGCAAAGTGTACGTCTTCTTTGAAAGTTAACTCATGCTTATATGGTTATCTCGTTTTGTTACATGCAATTTTGTAGTTAAATAATGCAAAAATGGCGTCAGAAACTTATTCAGTCCTCTCTTTCTATTTACCGCCATGATTTGCAAGGCAAGAGGTACATCAAATCGAAAACAAAAACAGTGGCTCCAATAAAAACCACTAAACAAAATAATATTTTATTGAATCTGCACACTCTCCAACGTGGTTCGTTTAAACGGGATTAAATAAAATCTGTCGTAAATGTTTGCTTAAAGAATTCACTGATAAATCGCAATTTATTGTGTGGAAAGTTGTGTGTGCAAAGTTTCGAGGTGCCAACAGTGCTGTGAATTATCGAAGTCAACTTCCCCGTGAATGAAGGGCAAACGTTAAAACTTAAAAGCGAGCAAGGAAAGTGAAGGGAACCAGAAAACGATTAACAATTCTATTCCACCTGAGGAACACGTCGATTTTGTGTAAAAAATAAAACTGCTGAGATCGTGAGAATATCATAACGGTATCGTTTTTTAAGTGACCAATTGGTTTAGTGCGGGCAAATTCGAAGTGACAATTAACATTTTCCACCAGCCGTATGATAGCTTTTATCAGCTGCCTCACGTAAACGAAACAAGTTTATAAGTTTTGCTAGCTATAAGATTCGAGTAGGAATGTTCTAAGTACAGTAATTTCTGTTCAAGTGATTGATTCTATTGTGTCGACTGGTTTTATTTACCTTTCAAAAAGTGCTTGACCATCGAGCGATAATTGGAACAAAAGTGTCAAAAGTTGTGCTGTCAACATAAACAGGAAAAATCTGTTAAAAATTTGCTTACGTAATTTACGAACTCATTTCGGTTTATAAAAATTGCCTCAGATCAACTACTAGTAGATATTTGACAGTTTTACATTAGCAGATAAATATTTCAAAATTGCGAGTGAAAAAAATATTTGTTTGTGTCATTTTTGTGTGCGGTCGAGTGTTTTGAAATAAATTACGAAAAGCAAATAACAAACTTTGAAAAGTGTTCTTCGTCTTGTTCTTTATTTACAAAGAAGAAAATTGTGTTACGTGCTCTGCTGTGCTTGCAACATTTTCATTTGTTTACTTCAACATTTCGTGTTCAGAAAGAGTTCATCTGCAGGGCTCCGACATTTGCAGCATAGCCGCCAACAACATAGTTCATCAAGGACAATGGCGTGGACTGAGGTGAGTACTTTATCGCTATACACTTGCCATAAATAAATAAGCACATAAGTGAAAAGCTCGTAAGGGGCCCCAATCAGGTGCACTTAAAAGTGCGCACTTTTCAGTGACTATCACGAAAGAGGACTGAACAGAGGGGTACAGTGGTTTTTTCGATTTATCTTCTCTCGATTTCCCTACTTTAATTGAACTTTTACTGAACAATCTCTCTCTCTCTGGGCTTAAAAATTTAACAATTCAATTCATTTATTAGCAATATTTATCCCATACAACACACTCATCTTGGTTTCCAAATAAGCAACACTTCGCTTTTCTAAAAGTTTAATTTAATATTCTTTATTCGATTTAAAACAAAGCAATCAAAAGGCTCAAGAGCCTTATAAAAATATTGTAGAAATATGCAAGCCAAATAGAACTCATCGAAAACTCATCCAACATGAGGGAATCTCTTGAGAAGCTGATTACGTATAACTTCCCGGGGAATACCCCAGTGGAGGAGGATCGATAAGGGAAGACGCTACTCCTTGGGGATCCGAAGTTGGGATGGAAGAGGACCAAACGAAGAAATTGTGTACTTTGAACAAGGTAAGATGGGCAATAAAATCGTTCAGTCCATATAAATCACCGTGAAAAGATGGGATATATCCTCAGAAGGAAGGTAAAACCCTATGGAACAAGGTTAGGTTAGGTTAGGGTGGCGGCTATCAGCCCTACAGCCGATCAGCCTCACATAGACCTATAAATGGTCCGTTGTGTTACCACATCCGTGGAACCGTGCCTGATTGCCGGGTTTAACTAAAACCAGCCGCAGCTGTTAATAAACCTTAGGAGCTGCTTCAGCCCGATGCCGGCTATATCGCCCATGTCCCCTAAGAAGTACACGCCCATTGCATTGTACCTTCTTTTTGCTAGGCCCGGGCATTCGCAGAGTAAGTGCTAAATGCTTTCCACCTCTTCCTCGTCCATACAGCTCCGGCAGAAGTCATTCGTGGGAACGCGCAGACGTTCTGCGTGTCTACCAAAAAGACAGTGGCCAGTAATAACCGCCACAATGTTTCGGAGGTTTATCCAGCTTCCGTTTAGCAGGAACGCGGTTTTTCTCAAATCCCATTCAGGCCACAGCCGCCTTGATAATCTGCATGTGGTTAAGTTACTCCATCTCTGTTTAGCGAGCTGAGTAGCCTTAAGGTCAATTTCTCTCTTTACTAATTCTAGCGGCCAGGCGATCGATCTGTCAATAGAGGAATCATACAGTTGTGATCCCTCCCTTGCCAGCTCATCAGCTGCCTCATTCCCTTGAACACCACTGTGACCAGGGACCCAGCAGAGAGTTACCTTGTGTCTCGCCCCTAACGTCCGGAGACCCGCCAGACACCTGCCGACCAGCTGTGACCTGACTAAGTTTGAGTCCAGCGCCTTGATAGCTGCTTGGCTGTCGATGTACAAGTATATCTCGCTACCCATTGGTAGGTTTGGGCGCCCGTGTATTAGTGCTACCGCCCTTTCTATGGTCAAGATCTCCGCTTGGAATACACTGCAATGGTCCGGTAACCGGTACCTACTGCATACGCTTAGACAGTCCGAGAAGACCCCTGCTCCCACCCCGTCCTCCGACTTAGACCCATCCGTGAACACCGATATTTCTACACCTGTGGCATCCCCCACTCTTCCCACTCTTCTCTAGTTGGGATTCTTGTGGAGAAGACCTTCCCAAAACTAAGTTGTGGGGTGGTGTAGTCGGCGCTCACCTGCGTATAGCCCCCCGGATAGGTCTTTAGTATACTGCTATGGCCGTTATCAGAGCTGTTCCAGCACTTGGACTCTTTCAGTCTTACAGCACTGCGTGCAGCTATACTTTTACCGTGGACGTCGAGCGGTAGGAGATGGAGCATAGTCTCCATTGCAGCCGTTGGCGTTGTGCTTATAGCTCCGGAGATGCCCAAGCAGGCAGCTCTTTGAATCTTGTTTGTTTTCTTTAGATTGCTCTCCTTCTCTAGAACAGTCCACCAGACTAATATGCCGTATGTAAGAATAGGTCTTACTATGGAGGTATACATCCAGTGGACAGTACGAGGGTTTATACCCCATTTCTTGCCAAACATCCTCTTGCAGGCGTAGAACGCTATTGACGCTTTCTTTACGCGTTCATCTATGTTCATGCCCCAGCTTAGTTTGGAATCGAGTATGACCCCTAGATACTATGGAACAAACCCGACCTACTTTTTAAAGCGTGTCTAAAGTTCAGTTACACTCCTAAAAACTGGAAAGTGGCAAAGGTAGTATTTCTACCCAAACCAAACAAGACGGACTATAGCACATCAAATGCTCATAGACCAATTAGCATTACTTCATTCTTACTGAAAAGTCTAGAATGGGTAGTAAGGAAAGAGATAAGCATAAACCAACTATCAAGTTGTCAACATGCATAAATGAAAGATCAGTTGATTCCGCTATACATAGCCTAGTACATCAAGTGCAAAATGTATTAATGTACAAAGAAGTAGCGTTATAATGCTTCATTGACATAGATGGGGCCTTCAACAATGTCAGAATCGATAAGATTCTCAATAGGTTAAGGGAGAAGGGGACAAATCACAGTACAATCAAATGGATCAAGTCCATACTGGTAGACCGAATCATAACTACAAGTTTCGGAAATGAACAACTGACGGCGCGGAAATATAGAGGAACTTCACAAGGAGGGATTCTTTCACCATTCTTGTGGCTGATAGTGATTGATGAATTACATGAAGCCCTATCGGATAAAGGTCTTTACGTAACTTGTTATGCGGACGACCTAGCGATTGTAGTCAGAGGTAAGTTTGAAGAAAACTTGGGATACCTACTTCAAGAAGCAATCGACATGACAACCTCTTGGGTGCAGGATTGCAAACTGAAGATAAACCCAAACGGAACTCTGCTGCTTTACTAGAAGATAAATTAAGAAAGATAGTTCGCCCGTGTGTCAGAAACACTAGATTAACCTTAAAGAATGAGGCCAAATTTCTGGGTGTGCTGATTGACGGGAAACTAAATTGGGCGAGGCACCTACACGAGAAGAAAAACAAAGCGGTAAGAGCTTTCAGGACGTGTAGAAATGCAATAGGTAAAGTATGGGGACTATCACCCTATATTATAAAATGGATATACACATATGTAATCAGACCCATGATAACGCATGGCGCACGTACGTCAACTTAGCGGGACAACTTCGGCGAATCGCAACACGACTAGGTTCACAATTTGCCGTTATTTTGCCGTTAATTAGTTGTGCAAAAAATAATTTTGCCGTTCTTATTTTTTAAAAATTACAGGGTGTCCCGCTAACTTTATATAAAGTTAGCGGGACAACTTTGAAAAATTCTTAAAAAATGATTGTAAATAAAATTTAACTATCTTAGAATTTGCCGTTTTTTTGCCGTTAGTGAATGCCTGAAACAGATTTCCGATACGACTTAAATTACTATAGTTATAAGAGAATTTTGATTTCACGAACGGTACTGCAGGCAGAATTTCTAGGTTTCCATCCTTTTCTTCCAACTGCAAGTGAATTGCGACAAAATCAAAGACTTCACAACTAAATCAAATTGACCGAACGGCAAATTCTTACCTAAAAATTGTGTTGGAAAAACCGTTATATATGCGATTTTTCGGAGTTGCCTCGCTAAGTTTATATGAGGTGAGTGATATCGTCCAATTACAAATAAAAATTGATGCACGGCAAAATCAAAGACTTCACAACTAAATCAAATTGACCGAACGGCAAATTCTTACCTAAAAAATTGTGTTGGAAAAACCGTTATATATGCGATTTTTCGGAGTTGCCTCGCTAAGTTTATATAAGGTGAGTGATATCGTCCAATTACAAGGAAAATCGATGCACGGCAAAATCAAAGACTTCACAACTAAATCAAATTGACCGAACGGCAAATTCTTACCTAAAAATTGTGTTGGAAAAACCGTTATATATGCGATTTTTCGGAGTTGCCTCGCTAAGTTTATATGATGTGAGTGATATCGTCCAATTACAAGGAAAATTGATGCATGGCAAAATCAACGACTTCACAACTAAATCAAATTCACCGAACGGCAAATTCTTACCTAAAAATTGTGTTGGAAAAACCGTTATATATGCGATTTTTCGGAGTTGCCTCGCTAAGTTTATATGAGGTGAGTGATATCGTCCAATTACAAGGAAAATTGATGCACGGCAAAATCAACGACTTCACAACAAAATCAAATTGACCGAACGGCAAATTCTTACCTAAAAATTGTGTTGGAAAAACCGTTATATATGCGATTTTTCGGAGTTGCCTCGCTAAGTTTATATGAGGTGAGTGATATCGTCCAATTACAAGGAAAATTGATGCACGGCAAAATCAACGACTTCACAACTAACTCAAATTGACCGAACGGCAAATTCTTACCTAAAAATTGTGTTGGAAAAACCGTTATATATGCGATTTTTCGGAGTTGCCTCGCTAAGTTTATATGAGGTGAGTGATATCGTCCAATTACAAGGAAAATTGATGCACGGCAAAATCAACGACTTCACAACTAAATCAAATTGACCGAACGGCAAATTCTTACCTAAAAATTGTGTTGGAAAAACCGTTATATATGCGATTTTTCGGAGTTGCCTCGCTAAGTTTATATGAGGTGAGTGATATCGTCCAATTACAAGGAAAATCGATGCACGGCAAAATCAAAGACTTCACAACTAATTCAAATTGACCGAACGGCAAATTCTTACCTAAAAATTGTGTTGGAAAAACCGTTATATATGCGATTTTTCGGAGTTGCCTCGCTAAGATTATATGATGTGAGTGATATCGTCCAATTACAAGGAAAATTGATGCACGGCAAAATCAACGACTTCACAACTAAATCAAATTGACCGAACGGCAAATTCTTACCTAAAAATTGTGTTGGAAAAACCGTTATATATGCGATTTTTCGGAGTTGCCTCGCTAAGTTTATATGAGGTGAGTGATATCGTCCAATTACAAGGAAAATTGATGCACGGCAAAATCAACGACTTCACAACAAAATCAAATTGACCGAACGGCAAATTCTTACCTAAAAATTGTGTTGGAAAAACCGTTATATATGCGATTTTTGGGAGTTCTTCATAATAAAGGAATTGGTGAAATAGTTTGTTTATAAAAAAATATTAAAGTGATTAAGTTTAAAGCTAAAGTTGTGAAAAACATCAAAATCGAATGAATGCGTTGAGGTGTTATTATAAGAAAACGTTTTTAGTTTTAAGAAATACTCTTTCTGTGTAATTTTTTTTAATAAGGCTTCTTTTAAGTAACAGACAAAATACAAGAAATAATTTTGGTAGGGACATGAGACGAATATCAAAATATGGGACGAAATATTTTTGAAGCGTTGAAATTTAATTTTAATTTAATACCAAAATTGAATAATATATTCTTCATTTCCTTCCCTGCGCTTCCACATCAGCGCCCTTAATTTTTAATCATCAGAATGAAGTTATCTGACTCCGCATTTGATCCAAAATAGAACTTTTCTTTTAAGTCATTCCTTTGGATAGATGAGGAAATTTGTTTACCAGTTTTTTTTTTTTTATATGATGTGGCCAAATCCTAGGGGACAACCATTTGATGCGTTAGCATGGTTTTGGCCGGAAGGGAATTAGGGTAAGGGAAGTGAGGAAAACTTGAGTCTTGTTTGCATTGCTGCGAGCTAGACAACAGCCCAGAGACGGAGTGGATTATTTTTTAATTTCTTAATAAAAGCTCACGGTCATCTGGGCTCGAACCCGGGACCCATGGCATGGTGGTCTTGCCGCTCAACGCATTGATCCAACTCCGTCTCCTCCGTCGTTGTTTTTTTTTTCTATGATCCCGTACCGTTGCAATATACCTACGTAGAATTTTTTCAATACCTTCTTTTACTTTGACTAAGTATATGATATTTTGTCAGTTATACTGGGTCTAGATACATATATCCATTTATTTTACATATCAACCCACCGCAAATTAACGAGAAGTAAATTGGTTAGTACTGAAAAATGTAATTTTGAGCCGGTCGTTCCTGTGGAACCTCTTGCAATAATTCTAAATCTAAAACATGTCGAGCATAATTTTTTTTTATAAATGCTTTTGGCAAGCACATAAATACCACTTATACAGTACTCAGTTTTGCAACTATGAGCGGGGACAAATCGAACATTTTCGATGGATTAAAAAAGTATCAAATTGTGGCCACAAAATTAACACAAATTCTGGCGCCACCAATCGTCCTCCATTTTTTATAATCTTCTGTATCCATTCCCCTGCCAAATTTTTTTTCTTGTATTCTGTGTCCTAAAAGAAGCCTTACTAAGAAAACTACGCAGAAAGAGTTTTTCTTAGAACTATAAACGTTTCCTTATGATTACATTTCAACGCATTCAGATGCCCCAATGACGCCAAGCCACAAAGTTCTACGAAATTACCAGAATAAACAGAATAGTTATATATTTGCAACACAATTTTTAGGTAAGAATTTGCCGTTCGGTCAATTTGATTTAGTTGTGAAGTCGTTGATTTTGCCGTGCATCAATTTTCCTTGTAATTGGACGATATCACTCACCTCATATAAACTTAGCGAGGCAACTCCGAAAAATCGCATATATAACGGTTTTTCCAACACAATTTTTAGGTAAGAATTTGCCGTTCGGTCAATTTGATTTAGTTGTGAAGTCGTTGATTTTGCCGTGCCTCAATTTTCCTTGTAATTGGACGATATCACTCACATCATATAAACTTAGCGAGGCAACTCCGAAAAATCGCATATATAACGGTTTTTCCAACACAATTTTTAGGTAAGAATTTGCCGTTCGGTCAATTTGATTTAGTTGTGAAGTCGTTGATTTTGCCGTGCATCAATTTTCCTTGTAATTGGACGATATCACTCACATCATATAAACTTAGCGAGGCAACTCCGAAAAATCGCATATATAACGGTTTTTCCAACACAATTTTTAGGTAAGAATTTGCCGTTCGGTCAATTTGATTTAGTTGTGAAGTCGTTGATTTTGCCGTGCCTCAATTTTCCTTGTAATTGGACGATATCACTCACATCATATAAACTTAGCGAGGCAACTCCGAAAAATCGCATATATAACGGTTTTTCCAACACAATTTTTAGGTAAGAATTTGCCGTTCGGTCAATTTGATTTAGTTGTGAAATCTTTGATTTTGCCGTGCATCGATTTTCCTTGTAATTGGACGATGTCACTCACCTCATATAAACTTAGCGAGGCAACTCCGAAAAATCGCATATATAACGGTTTTTCCAACACAATTTTTAGGTAAGAATTTGCCGTTCGGTCAATTTGATTTAGTTGTGAAGTCGTTGATTTTGCCGTGCCTCAATTTTCCTTGTAATTGGACGATATCACTCACATCATATAAACTTAGCGAGGCAACTCCGAAAAATCGCATATATAACGGTTTTTCCAACACAATTTTTAGGTAAGAATTTGCCGTTCGGTCAATTTGATTTAGTTGTGAAATCTTTGATTTTGCCGTGCATCGATTTTCCTTGTAATTGGACGATATCACTCACCTCATATAAACTTAGCGAGGCAACTCCGAAAAATCGCATATATAACGGTTTTTCCAACACAATTTTTAGGTAAGAATTTGCCGTTCGGTGAATTTGATTTAGTTGTGAAGTCGTTGATTTTGCCGTGCATCAATTTTCCTTGTAATTGGACGATATCACTCACATCATATAAACTTAGCGAGGCAACTCCGAAAAATCGCATATATAACGGTTTTTCCAACACAATTTTTAGGTAAGAATTTGCCGTTCGGTCAATTTGATTTAGTTGTGAAGTCTTTGATTTTGCCGTGCATCGATTTTCCTTGTAATTGGACGATATCACTCACCTCATATAAACTTAGCGAGGCAACTCCGAAAAATCGCATATATAACGGTTTTTCCAACACAATTTTTAGGTAAGAATTTGCCGTTCGGTCAATTTGATTTAGTTGTGAAGTCTTTGATTTTGCCGTGCATCAATTTTTATTTGTAATTGGACGATATCACTCACCTCATATAAACTTAGCGAGGCAACTCCGAAAAATCGCATATATAACGGTTTATCCAGCACAATTTTTAGTTGAGAATTTGCCGTTCGATCAATTTGATTTAGTTGTGAAGTCTTTGATTTTGTCGCAATTCAATTGCAGTTGGAAGAAAAGGATGGAAACCTAGAAATTCTGCCTGCAGTACCGTTCGTGAAATCAAAATTCTCTTATAACTATAGTAATTTAAGTCGTATCGGAAATCTGTTTCAGGCATTCACTAACGGCAAAAAAACGGCAAATTCTAAGATAGTTAAATTTTATTTACAATCATTTTTTAAGAATTTTTCAAAGTTGTCCCGCTAACTTTATATAAAGTTAGCGGGACACCCTGTAATTTTTAAAAAATAAGAACGGCAAAATTATTTTTTGCACAACTAATTAACGGCAAAATAACGGCAAATTGTGAGCCTAGTCGTGTTGCGATTCGCCGAAGTTGTCCCGCTAAGTTGACGTACGTGCATGGCGCCATAGTCTGGTGGAAAGCGATAGAGGTGGGCAGAAACCAGAAGATTATGAACCAGGCCCAACTACCAGGGTCTACCAGGTCAACACCGACAAGGGCCTTGGAGGTCATTCTAAATATTACTCCACTAGATTTCTACGTTAAGCAAGTGGCACTCAACTCGGCTATACGTTTACGTATGAACAAACTGTGGAAGGTAAGGGGAATGCAAACCCAACATGAGAAGATCGTCCGAGCATGTGATGGAAATACGATCAAAAGACTGTTTGAGGAAGAAGATTGCTGGGACTTCAAAACTGATAACCCAAATTTAGAGGCAATCTTCAAAACGCAGTTCCCGACTAAAAATGAATGGATCAACAATAGGGTGATTCATGAAAACTCTTTAGCGATTTACACAGACGAGCGTGGCTGCGGCATTTATTTTTTATTTTTTTGTTATATACGATGTGGCGAAATCCTAGGGGACAACCCTTTGATGCGTTAACATGGTTTTGGCCGGAAGGGAATTCGGGTAAAAGAAGTGAGGAAACGTGAGTCTTGTTTTTTGCATTGCTGCGAGCTAAACAATAGCCCAGAGACGGAGTGGATTATTTTAATTTCTTAATAAACCCGGGACCCATGGAATGGTGGTCGTGCGGCTCAACAAATTGATCCAACTCCGTCTCCGGGATTGGAATATCGTGCGAGGAACTAAACCTGGATTTATCGGGAGGGGTAAACGACTCCTCCTCGGTTCTTCAATGTGAAATCGCATCGATATAGAAGGAGGTAAACAGCTAATAGAACGGGGAGTAAGATCCTCCATGATTGGAATATGCACGGATAACTAACGCCGCGGTAAAATCCAAAATGATAAGGGATGTAAACAGGCTTTCACGGAGTTAGGGAGACAAAACGATGTTACCCTAATATAAGTTCCGGAGCACTGCGATTTCCCAGGTAAGGAAAATCTTGCGTGGAGGGGCACACATGAGGACACTCCAATCATGCTCAATCTGAGCATACCCATTCATGAAATCAAAAAAGAAATCATGGAATGGGTAACGAGGAGGCACAAAGAAAAATGGGAGGGATCCGACATCGCCAGACATACGAAGGCGTTTTGGGGTGTTCTCAATGCACATGAATCTGAAAAAAAGGCCAAACTGAAACTTCTTGTTGGGCTTGTGGCAGGACATGCAAGACTAAGGGCTCATGCCATAAAAATGGGAAGGGCGAACTACACTATATGCAGGGGATGTGGGGAAGAAGACGACACCGTATTACCCGTTCTTGGCCAATGCCCAGTCCTAACACAAAATAGGTCTAGAATCTTAAGAACATACTTTTGCGGAGATTTAGCAGAAGTTAAGAAATCAGGGTATAATCGAATTATCCAATTCGTTACGGGGATAAGTTGGCTCGACAGTGGACTTTAGCGTTCGCTGCCAAGCAGGGGCGTACAACGGGCCACTAAAGGACTCAGTGCAAGGAAGACACGCATCTTTCCCCCCTCGAAAACTAACCATTAACAATAGACATAGCATTACTAATCCTAAAATAACGCTAAGCTAAGCTGTAAGTAACTCAAAACGTCCGCACGTCGACCGCCAAAGCCCCAGGGCGGCGAAGATTGCGATGAGCGAGCTTGTGAGAAGAATAAGCAGAGGTAAAAGAAGGAAATGTCTGATAAGTTATCTAGGTAATATTACTAGTGGTAGAGGGGGGAGAAGAGGGTAGATCAGAAAAAGCAGAAAAATGAGACTGGCTCGAAATAGATAGGCATAAGGAGTCAGTTTGTGCCATTGACCCTGAAACATAACAAGACACCTAGCTTTAAAGGAACCCGGCGACCCCAGGTATCTGTATGCATAAGGTAGTCGATTCCACAAACGAACCGCCCTAACCTGGAAGGATAAATCCATAGTTCGAGGGTGAAAGGGCGGCAATAGCAGCAACCTGGATCTCACCGACCTGAAGAAGCTGAACCTGCAGAACAAGTATTTGGGGAGTTTTGAACTTATCACCCGGTGAAGCAGCTGAAGTGTTCGGAGGGAGAGGAATTCCATGAAGGAGCACCCAAGAAATGTATGCGTTGGACTTGAAACGTCATCTCTCCTGTCCAACGAGAAGATGTTCCTGACGCCTGTGTTAAAACAAGTTTTCAGTCTATTTAGCTGGCCTACATTGCACCCCGAGAAGGCTTCACATCCATAGCAAATGATCAGAATGAGTAGTGATTTGACCAACAAGGCCTTCAATCACTGTGGAGTGAAGGACCTGGCGGAGTATAAATTGCGAAGGGCGAAGAACACTCTTTTTCTCAACTGACTGATGTCGGGGACCCAGGTCAGGCACGCATCTAAAGTTAAGCCCAAACGTCATTAATGACGAAAAGAAAGAGGAAAAGCAAAGGTGACAGTATGTATCTTTGTCTCACTCCGTTCAGCTCTTAGAAGGGCACCGAGAGTTTTCCGTTGTGTTGGACATGACATTGAGTTCCTAAGTAGGACTCCTTTATGATGATAACTGATAACCGCGATGTCAAACGCCTTCTCGAAATCGACGAACATTAGATGTAAAGGGGACAATGATGCTCGGTGATAATTCGAAGAGTGTTGATGTGATCGCTGCAAGAGAAACCATAACGAAAGCCTGCCTGTTCGTCATTTAGAGTCGTTCGATTATTTGCTTAAGCCGTCGTTGAAGTAAGTGATAACGTGTCGACATACCAATCCGGCGGTCCCAGGTTCGAACCCACCGACGGCGACCCTTGGTTGTTTTTTGCTGACAACAGAAACGACTTTACATTGTAGGTCCACTTGCAACCGTTTTCTCGATACGGGTGAAGTTCTTCTCGCGCCCCATGCCCCACAAGAAATTACGGGAGCTAAAGAGGGAATCCTTTTCTAAAAGACATCGAGCTTTGCAATATAGCTTTGTCCAATATGCTAAGGTTCGTCAAGGAAACGTCTCGCTTGATGACCTACACAGGGGAAGAGTAACATACTTAATGACAGATTTCCAATCAAAACGTAAGTGCAGTGGACGAAATATTGATCTAAATGAAGAGGATTCAGTACTAAGCCTCATCTTAATCTACATCTTCCATCCCGGATGTGCTATATTTGAGCCTCATCGATCCATGTTTTTTTTCTGCTGACAACAGATTACGATAAAGGAGTGATGGTTGCAGAGTAAGTCAGTGGTTGGGAATCTACCTTAAACTGTAGATCTACTTGCGATAGTTGTCTTGAATCGGTTGTAGTTCTTCTGTCGCCCATGACACACAAGAGGTTAAAAAAACTAGACAGTTCACTTTCACGTTTCTTTGAGGAAGTTCATCAATTTCTTGCACAAGTTTAATTCATGCATGACTTTGAAGAGAAATGGAATTTATTTTAAACTAGCTACACACTAAAATATAATCACACAATTTAATTAAACTAACATTATTGTAATAGCTTACTGGCATCAATCAAATTTCCATTGCTCAAGCGATTTGTGAACTATTTTTACTGCAGTAGAACTTCAGTTTGAATTGGAATTTTTGTTTCTATTAGTGAGTAGTTGCTGTTAAAGTTCAATATCTACTTTTTAGTGAAATAGCAACTGCCGGTACATAGTAAGATAGTAGAACTCTGACTAAATTGTGTTCGCCTTAAATTTGCCCAACTAGGTGATAGATCCAAATACCTCCACCAAGAAAGGTACAAAAAATATCTACATATTCGGAAAATTTGTTCGTTCTATCAAGGAAAACGTTAATAGCAATCAAAGGAACAAAGCACAGCAGGCGAATTGGACGATCGCGCAACACATGGAGAAGATCCATCGAGAGGGAAGCGACCTAGATCAACAAATTGTGGCCACAGTTGAAGTCGTTGGCGCAAAACCGGACCAGATGGAGAGTCGGTGTAATAGACGCCCTATGCCCCACAAGGGGTTAAAGGAACCACTTAAAGCCAAACAAGTACAGCAATTTGCAGTCCTTTACGATCTCTTGCCTAAAAGAAAGAGGCGACTGTTGCGATTAGTCAAAGAGTACAGTAGTAACATCGTATGCTACTCGGCCATTGTAAAAATATCAAAATTAAATTGATTTCTTGTGTGAAAACATTTGAAAGCTTTCTGTAAAAATGTAGTAATTCTCACTCTTCTATGGTTAGTGCAATTAAAAGCTGAGCACCCCGTGCCAACACCCTCAATCTGTTGCATTTGAGTTTTGCAGAAATTCCCCAATTTGAAAATTTAATTGCTATTAGTGGTCCTCATCCATTTATTGCAGCCGAGACCCTAACCATTAGGCGAACAATATAATTCCACGGGATCATAACACCTACCATTTCTCGTTAGCGGTTGACTCTCTTCAATAATTTCATAGCATTTCATACGAACCAAGAGAACCTGTATCTAAGGTAAACCCAAACCAAACCCGGACAGCATCATTGAACTGTGATTGTATTAGTGTTACGCGATCATTTTGTAACCGGAGGGGGAATGTAGTGCAAATTTTCCGGTCGCGCCTCACGCAACATCTGAAAAGTCCAAGGAATTTAATGGTGAGTGCGCGCAACTATCGCTATCTGGTACTCAGCCCAACCTAATGTTATACTTACTCTTCCACTTCTCCGAGTCTGTAGCTGCTTCGAAAGACGTTAAGTTGGATTGACCGAGAGATGTACGGGGCAGAGCTGTGATTCTGCGAATCTTTCACTATCGTTAGCCTGTGATCATCTTCGGTCGTCATTTGTCGCGATCGCTGGACATGTTCAGAACGACGACTGTAAGTTCGGCTGATCTTCTTCATCTTTAAATAACGTTTTAATAAATTTGTGTTTAATATATTAATTATGTTTTCGGAATTCTGGAGGGTTGGCTCTAATCGTGGTACGTGGTACGTGCTTTGTGACTAATTAACGTGATTTCGAACCCCGGAAGTATCAACATATTTGACTCCGCTTAGTTTCAAACCGGTTGTTTGTTTATTTGCTTTCGTCATATTTATTATAGAAGCACACAATCTTCGGATAACATCGAACTAATTAACATTCGTTTAAAGTTGCATCAAAGAATATTTACCTCGAAATACATATATTTGACACAGTTTTTCGGCTAAAGTGTGTCGCAACCTACTTGAGAGCATACCACAAAACTGGTTTGACATTTTTCTCTCGCAAATTTAGTTTTTGGGCTCGTTTCGTGTTGTTTAGTGTTGTGAAAGTGGCTAAATTGAATAATCTCCTCCAGTAAAATCAAAATGGTTTTTTCTTCAAATAATTTCGATGCAGGAAGTAGCACTCGTCCGCATCATCATCAACATAATCCACTCAAACATAAGCAGTCCGGTCAGATACCTGATCAGTATCAATACCATCATCAGTTGCTGCAGCAGCAACAAAAACGTCAACAAGTTACTGAGACTAATTCTGTTAGCGGGCAAGTTAGGCGGACTTGTGCAGCTGGAAGTAATCAATTGTGTCCACCGCCATGGTCTCTGGATGGGTGCTGCAGCAAAAATGAAAAAAGCTCTTGGTCGTGTCATAAATACTCCGGCGGTTACAATGGGGAATCGCTTGCAGAGGTAAAATTTTTGAAGATTTTTAATTAAGTGCAGTTTTATCTTAAGTGGAATATTTAAAATATCAGCGGGTGAAGGTTTTTCAAAAAAAAAAATCAAAAATAATTTATTAAACCACTACACTAACAAGATTATACATCTTAAAGCTAAGTGTAGGAAGTAATTATAAAGAGAACACAAAATTAAATTACTTAACAACAGGGTTCAAGTTCAAAAACTGCGGTTAAATAAAAATAGAAATACTTTATAATAATAAAAACTTAAATAAAATATTCCAAATTTTCAGTTCAATGTAGATTTCAAATATTCAAAAAGATCTTCTTGAAAGTTACGGCCGTTGCTGCTCCTTTTCAGTTCAATAGGAAGAAGGTT
Organism: Leptarthrus brevirostris; assembly: GCA_964036015.1. Taxonomy (NCBI): domain Eukaryota; kingdom Metazoa; phylum Arthropoda; class Insecta; order Diptera; family Asilidae; genus Leptarthrus; species Leptarthrus brevirostris. The sequence goes on from OZ038375.1 coordinate 99,274,364, forward strand.
CCACAGCCTAATGGACTGAACGAAAAACTGGCGTTCGTTAGGTTGAGAGGTAAAACGCGGTATATTTAGTGAGAAAGTTCTTCTAGACTGAGAGAATTCTAGTTTGCTATACAAGTAGCATGGCTCTTTAGTTAGAATTAAATTACGTAGAAACATTATTGCACGAAAATTCAGGTACAAAACAAGGGGACAACCCAATACAGCATTAGAGAAAGAAGATACATGATCATATCGTCGTAGTCCAAAAATATACCGCACAGCGGAATTGAAAACTACATTCAGCTTACGATCTGACACCGAATCCAATTTACTGAAAACTTCACAACCCTATGAAAAAAACGGAATCAACAAGGATCTCACAAGCAGAAGACGAGTTACTTGAGGCGTATAAGCTGCAGATAAGGACAGCTTACGTAGGGACCCATATACCTTACCCACGACACTGCTAACGTGATCTGACCAGCTTAGAGACCTATTAAATATAATTCCAAGATTTTTAACTGAATCACTATAGGGAATTACTACATTATCAAGAATAACACTTGGGAAACAAGAAATATCGAAATTAGACTTGTATATTATAATAGCGTTCGATTTTGAGGCATTAAGATTTAAACAATTTTTACCAGCCCATATAGATACATTCCTCAGATCTTCATTCAAACGACAAACAGCGTCCTCCACCAGGCCCAGCGATCTAGAAATATACAGCTGTATATCATCCGCATAAGGATGATAGTTGCAGTATCGTATAACAGTTGGAAGATCATTAATAAATATTGAGAATAAAAGAGGACCGAGGATAGATCTCTGAGGTACCCCGCTTAAGATAGGAAGATAATCAGATGACTTATCATTGCAGATAACCGTTTGCTTGCGTCCCCTCAAATATGACAATATCATGCAGCACTACAAAAGTTAAATAACGAACCAAGTTTCCAGTACAAAAACCTGTGATTAACATTGTCGAAGGCCTTTGAGAAGTCAAGAAGAACCAGTGCTGTAAGATTATCATTGTCACAGGAAATTCGTTTGTTATCACTGATTTTGAGCAAGGCCGTGGTACAACTGTGTTTAGTTCGGAAGCCTGATTGAAAATCTGACAATAGGTTGTTGCTTTCAAGATAGAGTATAATCTGCGCATGAAGAACTTTTTCAAAAGCCTTAGAAAGAAATGGTAGGATAGATATAGGACGATATTCCACAGAATTTGTAGACTTCTTAGGGATAGGTACTATTTTTGAAATCTTCCATATCTTTGGGAAAGTTGATCTGACTATAATATCATTAAATAGATGTGTGAGACTGGGGAGAATTATTGGAAGCAGTATTTTTATAAACCTTGGATGCAGGTAATCCAATCCAATTGCATTAGATTTTATAGATATCACTGCAGAACAGACATCAATATCAGTAACTGGATTAAACGAGAAGCCTTCGGAAGGGTCACGACCATCAAACACATTATCAAGATTTGTATATGAACTTGTACCAGAGGATCCGTCGGACGTGAAAATCCTATTCACATAATTTAGATCGTCTTCTATAATGCTATCTCTTGTCTTACCAATACCAACTGTTGACAAGTTACGCCACAGTTTTTTAGTGGGAAACCGAGGATTAAATTTAGAATTATGATATTGGGTCTTAGCGTGAAGTTTTTCCCTATTTACAGTGTTGCGCAAAGTACGGAAGTTTTCTCACAACTGAGCAATTCGGAACCGCTTCCATCTCCGATATGCTTTATCTCGTTCCGTAATAAGCCGTCTAATCCTTTCTGTAAACCATGGGCACTGCGGGTTGAGAATACGACGGCGTTTTAAAGGGACAAATTTGTCAAAGAGGTAAGATATTAACTCCGTAATGTGTTTAATCTGATCGTCAGCTGATGTCATTGACCAAGTCAAGTCCCAGGTCATTTGTTCAGCCTCCACAAGGAGGTCCTCATAATTGATGCCATTAAAATCGCGATATGTGAAGACTTGCTCAATTTCTGGCTGCAGGACTGCATTGTATATACCAAAGATTAAATCATGTTTAGAGAAACCAGGTAAAGATATCTGATTAGATAACAGCAATTTAACAGGGTCATCAACTATTAGCAAATCCAGTAAAGTAGAAGAAGTTGAGGTAAAGTGCGTTGGATCCGAATTTATCACTGCCAAACCATACGTACTCAGCAAATCAATAAATGACCTGGCAGAGGCACTGAAATCAAGAATATTGATATTGAAGTCACCCATAATAATTATATTTGGATAATTGTAACTCAGCTCCGAAAATAATGCTTCAAGAGGACCAGTATCAGTGATATTCGGTGGTTTGTACACAGTACCCAGCAAGTATTTCTCGGAGTTAATATCCAATTCAATAAATAAGTATTCAATTGAACAGTCATTAGATTGAGCTATAACGCGTGCCCTGAAATTTTCAATTAGCTTCTTTTGTTAGAGACACAAGCCAAGTAATCGTCCATCTTGAGTCTGCCTCACTTAGACCACTAGATAGGTCTATTATAACCCCATAAATTCATCGGGAATCTAAATTTACTTATAACCCGCTCTCATAACCATCCTGTTTCCCTAAGTTTTAATCAATTAAAAGCAAGAAATTTATTATATAGTTATACATTGATAAAGGTAAGATGATTAACTACAGCCTGTCAAGTTCAAGGTACACGCTTTTGTCCAACTTTCCCCTACTTACCGCCAATACATTTGAGGACATGTTAATGTAAAGAAACAGTCGAAGCAAGTGTCCCTTTTCATCACAGAACCAAATTCGCAGAATGTCTTCTTTTTCCTCACACAAACCAGTATAATTCCTTACTAATTTTAACCTTTACTAATTCCACCCCCTTTTTTATCATAATGAGAAAATTTGTTCATGACACATTAGTAGCACCCCCCTTCGGAGTATTTCCTACAACTTTCAAACGTGACGTATTGTAATCACTTCTTTTTCACTATAACTCAAGTTGCTATTGCTACGTTGTTGAAGTATTGTGGGTTTGTGTTACTATAGAGGGGGAGTATTATCCATTTTTCCCCAATTTAGATTTTATTAACTTAACCAATTTCAGGAATGATGTTCCACTACCACCAAGCAAAAGAAAATGCAGCTGATGTGCACTACAACCCCTCAATTTCTTCTTCTTTGTCACTAAGCTTTTAACCTTGATATTTTTGTTGTTGTCGTTGCGCTAATAAATTCCCCTGTTTTTACTCCGCCAATGAAAATGCACACAGAAAGGAAGCTTTCTCCTATTTTCCATAAATTTTATACCGAAACCTAAGTAGAAAATACGTCATCACTTTGCCACCCTTCAACAACCTTCAACGAGAATTTTCAGTTCGCATGTCAATGTAACCCTTAAATAGCAAGCCCCTCATTATGGTCGAGCTTTTGAGTCTTCATAGTGGTTGTTAGTCTGTCGGGAGATTTATCGGAGAACGGTCGAATAGTGTTTAATATTTTTGTCAAGTATATATATCCTTCTTAAACCAAGCTATTGTTTTGAGAATATTCCTTCTACGGCTTAGTACTTAAATATAATGTTTCCTTCGACCAATTTCAATCGTTCCAATAACGTAACTCATCAGCTACAAGGTGCTGTCATAGCATAGCTGTGACAAGTGTTTCTCGGGCCTTTCAACTACCTAATTGACAAAGGCATAAAAAATTCTGAAAATATGCAAACAAAGCAGGAAGAAACTCTGTAGCATACCTCTGTGCGATAGCTTGTAGTCAGGCTGTATATAAGGTTTAGCTTAGTTCGTGGTGTGTTTGCATGATGGAAGGTTCGCTCACAGACTCAATGTGTACCCCCCTCTTCTATTCTAAATTAAAGGTTTCCTCAAAAGTTGTTGTTTATTTTAAACTCATGTGTGAACAATATCTTAGCAAAGGAGGACATCGTTGTGTTTTGAAATAGTGCTAACGATGGTATCATATGCGAAGCCCATAAGAACAGTTACAGTGCCCTTATTTTGGTATACTCGGCAGTGTGCGAGTTGATTCTATGAAATTTATGACACATCAAGTGCGAAAGGAAAACATTGAAATAATTCATATTCTGCGTGAAGGACGTTTCAGTCTGTCTGGCGGGGAGTCGCCCGAAATTGTTCAGCCCCAAGGTTTTTATAGTGAAACAATTAATTTTCTAAAGTCAATCATCGGAATTACAATATTTCGCCGTTGGAGAACAGTACACGGGGCGGAAGGACCACCATCGGCAAGTGGTTTTGCCATGGTGTTCCAGAAAGCCCCGTTGACTTTGCAACAAACATTGTCGCCAAGTCTATCTCCATCAATCAATTCTGCTGACAAAGCTGCTGCATTCTCGAATAGATGTGTTGCAGCTGTCGCAATCAAACCAAATCACAATGCTCCTGCCAACAACAATAACTCGAGCGAAGGAAATGCAGAACATTGTGAAGGGGAAAATAAGTCGGCAACTTCACCTTCAAATCAGTCAAAAGTTGGTCGACATAACATCCACAGCAGCAATTGCAATAATGGAAATTTGACGTCCTCTTTCGGTTCTGCTGCAATGGTACCGCAGCATTGTTCAATGCTGGCACGACGAATGGGTTTTAAATCGGGCAACAACAATAATAATCCGAGTCCAAAAAGAAAGGATAATCTGCCACATGTCCAGGAGAACGGAAACACGGTAAGGATTGACTTTACTTTGACGTAATCATAGAAGTAATAGGAGAATGTAGGTAAATGCCACGATGTAAGCTTCTACCTCGAAAGAGGCCGCAGTTTAAACAACTTAGGTAATAATATTCGGCTTTTTTGTTAGTAGTCCTGAACAGCGAGCCCGATGTAGAATTTCGTGATGGATCCCTCAAAATTTTGATTGCTCTAATCGATTGCTGTCAATGGCTATAGTCAGCAATTCTTTCCTGCTGCCAGGGGCTACTTGCATGTAATCTGTTTTAGTCTTAAAGACTGAACTAAAACTTGCGTTAGTGGTAACAAGAAATTAAAAAAAAACAACTGAACTAAGCTTAGTAAACGCAATTGAGCGCAGCGCTGTAGCTACAGAATTGGCTTTTTAGGTGAGAAAAGATACCATATGATAGTTTTAGTGTAGCACCTTAGTGGCTTCGCTGAGTCAGTGGCAACTGGTAACTAATAAGGATTGTTAAATAACATGAACTGCATTCTGCTACACTGTCATTGCTGCTAATTTTATAGCTGTCTCAGCCGCTGTTTTTTCTTTTGTTTCTAACCACATCCTACTCTAAATACAAGCCCGGAAAACATGACAGTTCGGCAATTTTACCACCAAGCATGTCGTCATTATTTGATTTATTTTTGCATCACAGATTAACCAATCCTTTCACACATATAAAACTGAACACTGTATTAACCAAAACTAAACAGAAATGTTGATGGCATTGACGCATTCTAATTCAACAAAACGAACACAAGAGAGAGTCTTCCCATTAAAACACATGAAAATTGTAATTGAGAAATTTTTTATCGTGACTTAAAGAGAACATTTGTAGGTTCCAAGTTAAGACTTTAAAAATGCTGCGAAAAATACTACGAAAAAATAAAATTCCCCAAACGTTTCCTATTGTTTACACCACCAGCGCCCAGCTGTGGTGTCAGCTTCCGGGCTTGTATCTAGTAGGCTGTGTCCTAACTTAACCTGACACGGGCCGGGACCAAGGTCTAAGTTGTGTGGGAGTCGATGGTTCGGAATTTAATTTTGCAGCGAAGACACTGTTATCTGCAATCAATAGCCGTACATTGACAATTCTAGTTGGACGTAGTGGTCAAACGTGGCAATCGCTTCAGATGATTGCCTTTGCAAGTTTGACCAACCGACGAAAAAAAAAAAAAAATTTAAAGTTGGTATAGTTAAAATGTTTACCGTTAAGCTCTGTATTCGGCTTTCGGCAGGTGGTCAAAGGTGAAAGCAACATAAAAATGCACTCATCCAAAGCAGTTTCAACGAACTCTGTGTTCTATGTATGCATGGGGGGCACTTGGTTTGGATGCATGAGGCTATGATGGAGCAGTTTAAATGCTGCTCTGTAATTGTACGGATAACTGTAGACCACTCTACTAGTCACCCCTCCGATAACTCCAAATTTTACCCCGAGATGTACGCGCCATTAATTAACACCTAAGTGTTTCGCAGGTATCACAATTAGAGATCGCGCAGCCAACGTGTTGTAAGTGCGTTGAATGGCTTTTGCGACGGTTGATTCACTGCGAAACTGTTCATCATCTCAATGCCAGGTTTCCTGGTACTAAGATGGTTGAAAAGCTCTCATGCTGTATCGACCAATTCGTGTATTTGTTTTGTGTGTAGGTGTTTAGTATGTTCAAAAAGCATCAATGATGTCTCCGAGAACTGTAAGCTGTCCTGTTTCGGCCGTTACACCTCGAGAATTACCGAACACCAAGACCACTATTTTAGGATTCCACTTGAACGGAATTACTGAAAATTCCCCGTACCCAATTTCATCCAATTGGAGTACCGGTCTGATTCTGTGATCGTAGAGATCAGATCCTGAGACCACTTATGCGGGTAGGGCGGACGGACTGAAAGCAGATTGGAATGCTGTGCAACGCCAGTCGACACCCCCTAAGGAACTTTCCTACAGCTGAGAAATCAAGCTGTCTTCACATCGGAACACTCGTTCGAATGCTCTGACCTGAAGACAGCGAGATTTAACGACCATATCCGTAAGACTACTACTGTCGACAGAGCTTGCTTTCAGCGACCCATCTTCTATCCCGCAAGAGACGTAAAGTTTGAATATCCTCGAACTCGAAAGGCTGCCATGGGCATTTTGGGAAACGATTGTGTATAACCTAGTCGTTGAATTAACCCAACGGTAGACATTCACAATGTTGTCTGGCTAGGTTCCGCAATCGTCCCGCATTCACTGAGTTGACTTAACCTCCGGAATGGCGGTCAAGTGCAGAATCCAGTGTGCAGTTGAAGTCACTCCAAGGAAAACTTTCCCACGTAGTCATGCGGCAGGTGCACGTTTACTATCCTTAAAGTTCTTTCTCGCAAGACGAATTCTAAGGAAGACGCGATAACTGCGGAGATGTCTGTGTATACAGAAGACTAAAGTATAAAACGGTTGGACACAACTGCTGCTACATCAGATCTTCTACGCTGAGCTGTGTAGAATGGCGTTTCTTTCGATATGTGTAAGTGTAAAATTCGTCTCCTGTAAGAGAGTGATGTCAGTGTTCCACTGTTTAATGTTCTCAAAAATAGCATGCAAACGTGTAGGTGTACTTAAGCCGTTAACAGGTTATCCTGCACATACAAGGGAAAAACCGAACTCAGTTTATGGTATTACTACTACTACTACTATTGAAGAAAAGTCCTGCTCAGGTGTAGAACAGCGTCTTCGAGAGCATCTGTAACTTTGTTAAAGAGGCGCTCGGGCCTCGACACCTGCTTATACCGAGCCCGTTTCTTCTCCCCTTGCGTAAGCCGCTTTAAATTGAACCGGCCGTTTCGGTAGCGGAGAGAACCTCGACGTCTGAGAGGGCCTCAGTGACATCTTTCGATGGTTTTATCTTTTACATCGAGACCGTCTCTTGCGCGACACCTTCCTTGACAGAGGTCCAGGCACCACCTCCTGGTCAGGCTTGCGCTTTGCACGCCTCTTGCTCTTCTTCTTCTCCTGCCCAGACACTATGTGAGCTCTTTATTCACAGCTCACTGCTTCTATCCGCTTTAACACTCCGGGGCAAAATGCCTACCTAGTGACAAGCGAAACATCTTGTCTCGGTGCTCACTACAATTCAATTTCTGCATCCAAACATGCTCCAGAAGAAGCTTTCTGGAATCACACATCACTACCTTAGGGAGATGACGTGATAGAGCAATTCTGAGCCCGTGAGGCCTGTGCAATAATTCACCTGGTGGGAAACATTACACACAGCATCTCTCTCTAGTTCACGTAACCACTTGTGTGACATAGGGCGGGGGGAGAGAAGAACTTCCATGGACTTTTTATTGTTATCTGTAGTCAGCAGAAAAACAACCACGTTGTGACTTCCGATAACTTACGACGACACACATCTTAAAATACTTAATAAAAATTTTCGGGATAAGTTTACAATTGTCACGTTTTCGTCTGTTGCAATTCTGGACACTGAACTTATTTTACTAGTAAAAATTATTGCCAACTTGATTCTCATCTTGTTGGACTTTAAAATTTATACGAATGGAAATGAGACTTAGTTCATCCAATAGTTTTCCTCAACTGTTTGTGTTCACTTTCTGTTAAAATAGAATGAATGGTGACCTCACAGCTCTACGTTTTGTATGCTTTTAGGAAGCGAATATTGTTCTCTAAAATTTTTTTTATTCATATTGTATGCAAATTTCTGAACGGTTCATAAACATCTTGGGTAGTTTTTTCCCACCGGTTTTCTTTTATCACGTCATGAGGAGAAAATTATCTTCGTATCGAAGCAACTGAGCTACTCCACTCAAACTGGTATTGTTGCATTTTTTCCATTTACGTTTGGCTGCTTCTTAATACCTTGTAGATGGTAGAGAAGCCCAAAAAACGTTTCGAATTTTCTCTCTAGTTATATCATTTTGCTGTGGAGCTCTTTTTCTCACCGGTCGGTCTGGCCCGCTTTCCTGGCTCTTCTTGAATTTCTTTTGTTTTTGTTGTCTAACAGAAGAAAATATACCATTTCTTCGCCTATTTCATCTTCCACCATCATCATCTGCATTCATATCTTCCCGCTATCATCATTCGCATCTCATTTGAATTTCCATTTTTCGTTTATAAACCATTTTGAAAAGTTCTTTTGTTTGTTTTGCTTTGACCCGGCCTAGCAATTTTCGAGACTAATAAAGCTGACCACGGACTATTTTTACCGTTTTTGCTTAATTAAGTTTTCACCTATTTATTTGACTTTTTCCTCTATACTATCTTTTGAAACAATCACATATAAATGATTTAAATGAAACTGTTGAGGAGAAAGCAACAAAATGCGCGGATTTCTGTTTACAGCTTCCCTGAAGCCGAACAAGTCTAGTTTAAGATAACAAAAAGCATGCAAATAATACCCTTCTCGGTCAAGCAGTAATGATTGGTTGAAATGTGATTAGCAACACTTTGATGGCGAGACAGTGAAATTTGAAATAGACGAATAACAAACGGTTGATGCGTCACAGCACAGGTGTCAACCTGGCTATGTTTTGTTTTCTTTCTAAGCTTTATCTGTTTTTTTTTTATTTGGCCGTGAAACTGATGTAAAATGCCACTCATAATCACACTCACCCAAATTTTTTATATTGCAAAGTTTGGTGCCATCAATAACCTCACAAAAGGAAAATATTAAAGCATTGGCAACACCCATTTTATAATTTTCATGATACGGCAACTATTTATCTACCGGAACCAAAATATAGGAAACTTAACATAAAAAAAACAACATTAAGCAGGGCATACACGATCAAGTCTACCGTCAAGTCTGCAACGGACTTGACGCGGCGTCCAGTTTACAGCGCATCCATATATACCACTCACGATCAAGTTTACCGTCCAGTTTGCATGATGCCGCATCAGTTGAAACCATGGCGTCCCCAGTAGCGGCCGGCGCCGCGTTAGCCATCCTAGGCTTATTGCTCGCAATTAAGAACCAAAAAGAAAAATCGTTCGGCTGCAGATGCCGACTAACGTCATGCATACTTGACCGCTCATACACACGTTCAAGTTTGCATGACGCTGCAGGCTTGACCAAGTCTGCAGAATCGAAATTCGATTTTTCCTTCATGTAGACTTGTCATGCACAATGATACCCATACACCGTCAAGTATACTGGACGCCGTGTCAAGTCCGCTGCAGACTTGACGGCAGACTTGATCGTGTATGGCCTGCATTAAAGGATTGTTGCTTCCGAATAATAAAACGTAGAAATTCGTTGTGTGGCCGTTTAAGTACGACGAACGCAAATATTGATTTTTATTATTTTAAGAAAGTTTTGTAATATCAGTTGAAACCTCAGTGCCCTATATCCAATGGAGGATGGTGGGTGCAGCCCTAATTTTTCTATTTCTTAAAGAACGGTGGAAGATATTCATCGGTGAAAGTATTTTTTTCAAAATATTGAATGCATAAATTTTTCATCATTTCACCTGTAAAGATAAAGAGAATCTATATGGTCATCAAAGGAAAAGTGAGTGTCAAGTATCACCCCCAAATCCCTGGACTTGTCAAGGCTAGCGCCCTTTTGCCTGAAAATGACATATTGGCGCACTTGAGGATGTTCAGAGGGAGATAGTTAATAGAACACCATTTATGAAAGGCGTCTAAGTCAGAATTTTAAAGTGGACAATAATGTTATGTCAGCTTCATCAGCATAGCTGTGGCTGTGGCTACTCTGAGGTGTTAAGTGTTTCATTAGAAAGCGCCCCACGAAACAAAACACGCTGTGTACGGTCAAACAGATAGCTTTACTAAAGTCAGTTAAAATGCAATCAACTTGTTTACCGACTTCAAGGGCGGAAACGCAGTACTTAGAGAATTCTAATAGGTTGGTTGTGGTGGATTTACCCTTCATAAAATCATGCTGAAACGAGCCAGAAAATGGTTTACTGTGAAACTGAAAAACATCGCAAAATAAAGCTCCAAAAATCTCGGCAATGAAACATAAATTATAGTGCATTGCCGCACTTATTGTTCTTCTTGTGTAGGAGAAAATCACAGAATGCTTCCACGATCTCGGAAAAATGTCACAACGAATAGATAAATTAAATAAATAACAAAGAATGGAAACAATGGACGAGCTAGATGCTTTCAAAAAGGCTGGGATACCATCTGGGCCGCTCGAGAAGCTATTAGTCAAATTCGAGATGTACTTTACTACTACTACTACTACTTTGTAGCCTCGTTAAATACAAGATCCTTCAGTTAAAGGGAAGGCGGTGGAAGCTTCGTCAAGTGAGTAACCTTCTTAACACTAATATCACAGTCCTTGTAAAGAAAAGTAGTTTTGAAAAAGCGACCGAAGAGATTGGAAACAACCAGGGGGTGGTCACCACTTTCGCGGTCTTCCAGGTTCCATCACAGTTACGCTTTGAGTTCACGAGTCTCCATAATTGCTTCGGCTCACAGAGCAAAGTAGACATAATTCTATCCTAATAATCGGTGTTAAAGGACTCTAGGCAAAATATAATATAAATTGATTACGTAAATCGGAGTAAGATAAGTAATCAGCGTTGCTCCGAGAAGAACAAAACCTCTTGCAAACCTTATTTTTTAAGTTCTTGATATGTTTAACAGCCATTCAGCTAAATTGTCATCAAAATTAAAAAGGTTTTGTCAACGTCGCGTTCCTTAAGAACATTTCTCCAATCTAAGTCAGAAAGCCGTTCGTTAAGTATCGCGAAATCAGCCTTTTTAAAGTTATAACAATAAAGTAACATGTAGCCTAGGATGATAACCAGTTTCAGGGATCATGGGCGACAAGCATCTTCTCACATCAGTACCATAGGAACCAGTAGAAAATACCAGATCAAGGAGCTTACCCGAGGAGCCATTCGAAACTCCGCTGAACTGAGTCAATTCAAAAGTCGCAAGCTATCGATGAGAGATGAGCAGCAATGACGAGCAGTTAACAATTAACTGTAGGCATATTGAAATCGCCTACAAGCAAAAGTTCGTCAGCATAGCATCAATAATCTCTTCAATTCGTGTGGACAAGATCGTAAACGCCAGAAGGAGAGCCAGGCGGGATATAAACGAAAGCAACAAACACTCTGATGTGACAATACACACAAGAATTCGAGCACGTCAGAAACAGTAACATCGAAAATCGATCACGCTATGTAACATCGAACAGTGCATAAGACACCCCCCTCCCCCCGCCACAGTAGCGCTCACACCAGAAAGATCTCTATCAGTAGAAAAACCAGAAACTTCGAGCTGAAGAGTTCCACGTCATATATTCTTCGACAAAACCAAGTTTCAGTCAAACACACCACGTCCAAGCAAGAGTCTGACGAACCAATGAAGGCCCCGCCTTCTTGAAGAGGTGATCCTTCTGCAGAATATAGAGCTACGTTGAACCTCCGTATGAAATGATATGTGGGGAGCAATGTCATCATCCTCGGTAGTTTACGAATGTACTCGCGAAATAAAAACACTTCGAGGAAGTTTAACTGTCTCACGGTAGCAGCATCACTTCTACGTACGGCCCTTTACACGATTGCGGCGTTTGCCATTAGGCCGAGATCGGCGCTGCGCTTTATGAGACAGGTTGGGCTCGTTCGGAGAGACCGCCGCTGGCAAAGAGTCCGAGAGGAGGAGGCAAAAAAGGGCAATTAGCACCGCGCGACGCCAAATTCTTTATATCAGTGGCGATAGTGTTGATAAGCTCAGAGTTTCTGTTAACATCCGCTGACCAGGATCCTATGTCGCCCTTTTTTTGAGCGCGCCTGTGACCTTCTAAAATGTAAGTTTAAACGGCACTCATCAATGAACGCCATCTTGTCTGTGATACCTGAAGGCCATTCCGATAAATCTCGGGCATAGATTTTCCTCAACTGTAGGGTTCATGGCGAATTCACCTGCTTATTTTCTATTGAAGCTAGTTTCAGTGTTATTGTAAGCTCACGAATGCCATTTCGAATGGTAGATAAAGACACAACAATATGGTTTTCCTGTGTCGAATTTCTCCGATTAATCCGGGCTGCTATCTCTGGTTTTCATTCGGCATCCTCCTCTAAATCTAGTTGCCAACACTTCCTCTGTTAATTTTCGAACATTGAAAAGAAGTAAAAACCTGATAAATTGTGCTGAAGTATTTTTGAGACGTTTCGCGTGTAATATGGTGTTTTTTTTTATAAGCGGGTTACAAGCCTACCTATCCTATCCCAGAAGGAGGGCTGCTATTTGAGGCGTCCTGGGAGTCACCGAAAGTGTATTTATATAGCGCGTAAACCAAGGTTTTCTAGCTGGCGCGTGAGTTTCCCTCTTCCTTTCTCAACCGGAACACTGAAAAATAATATTTTAGAACCAATAACAACCCTACCGTAGGCCGCCGCTGATATACAACTAAAAACGATTTTTTGTAATTGTAGTCGCGGATTGGCTCTAAATCGTAAAGCAGGACTAAATTGCTCGATAATTTATAGCTACTATTAGGGCTTCACGATACTCGAGATAAATCTCGCTGCCGGTATCGGTCTCGACACGATACCGAGACCGGCAGCGAGACCAATATCATTGGTAACAGTACGATATTGAGAGCGAGATTGAGGTGACGAGAGTGGACGAGATATTAGTTTTTATCATTTTATTGTGGAAATTTTTTTTTAGTTGTTTCAGCTTTTATGTCGCTCCGAAAAATTCCAATTGTGTGATTTATGGGGCATATAAGTATATACTGCTCTCCCCAATCGCTTCTTTCTACATTATTTCCTTCTTCAGATATTTGCGCTTTATCCCCAATAGCAAACAAGAGCCTTTGCTACCTTATTTTGACGATGGAAATATGAAGAAAATGCATATATACATAGATATATCACTTGTCCTCGCTCCCCGTTATTCCACAGAAATACCCATTTTTATCTTGCCGAGAGCGAGATCGCACCGAGACTGGCCTTTATCTCGCCGAGATCGAGATCGAGAGCGAGATCGTCTTCACCTTGACGAGACCAAGACCGAGATCTGCCAAAGTCTCGGTATTGTCTCGGTGCCGTGAAGCCCTAGCTACTATCATGGTCCAGCATGCTTAAATATTGCTTCTAAAAACGTTAATGAAGAGGAAATGAACGATGATGTGGATCCATCATCTGTGCTAGAATAAATTTTAGAGACTGAAGAGTAAAATTTGAAACACGATGTAGATCCATCATTCATATTAGAACAATATTTCAGGACTGTGGAGTTGGATTTCGAAGATGAAGATGAGAGTTCAGGCCCATCAAACTAAGCTTTAGACTGTTTTATCTCACGAATAATCACTCTTACGGAAAAGCACCTCTGAACCTTATTTTTGTAGAGGATTGACTCAGCTACAATTTATTACTGAACCTTTACTACCGAAAAGTTCACAATTATAGAGATATTCGCAAAAAACCGTACTTCGTGACCTTTTATCCCGCGTAATTAACCGCGCGACACTCGGATCGATGGGGAACTCTCAAGCAACATTTAAAACACTAAAGTTAAGCTGCCTCTAATTTTTCAGTCTTTATCTAATTTTTTCCATGTTGAATGTTTAATTTTCCTAGATTATACCTCTAACTATAAATTATGTAAAGCACGCATATCACAATGGGAACACGTCACTTCACCTGTGATTAATTAAAAGAGATCAATAACTCTCATTAGAAGTTTGGAAGGAATTCAATTGCACGTGTACAGCTAGTATTTGACTGGTCGTTGTAAGGGTATTAAGGAATACTTTTAGCTATAAAGGAAATTTAATTACTTTTTGACTTAAAGCTTGACTAATATTTTTTAGTTGGGATATGTTTTATATTAATAATACCTTTTATACATATTCTAATGATTTCTTTGTTTTACAGCGACTAAATTGTTGTCCTTGCACCGCATAGTTTCGATTTACAGGGTTACGAACTCGCGAAAGTCTGCAGTTTTAGTATTGATTACTTGTTTCATTGCTTTCTCGAGTCGTATGACGTCATTTTACAAATTCATATGGTTATTTACATGATATGAAAAATCATTCAATTATTTTTGCAAGTTTTGTCTGTCTGTCTGTTTGGCCGGGCTAATTTCGGAAGCGGTCCAGCCGATTTCGATGGGACGTAACTAAAGGAGAGACCCTTACCTTAGAAAAGCGTGACAATTTTAAGCTTGTGTGAGATTTATATGCATACAATCTCATAAGTGCAAAGCAGGCGATGAAAATAGTATTTTATATGCGGGAGTTTTGCCGCGTATTTTAAAATATTGAAGTAAATAATTAATTGTGATCAATGTAATAATTTCTATATAATAAAATATATTTATATAATTTTAATTTTAAATTATAAGACTTGAATAGAACGAGTTCCTTCAAGAGCCACCTTCGATTTTCATTTTTACCTACGACGATGGAACTAAAATCTAAACTAAATGCCAACCATTACAAAATATGTCAACAAAATTTCATACGATGAAGTAAGTTTGAATTTTCTTTAAAAATTCGGTTTAAGTGTTCTGCAATAGCTGCGTTTTTGTGTGTGCCTTATAAAGTACCCTAACTTTGTTTAATTTACATGTGAAAAGATATTCCGGGAAGCTTGTGGTGCTTTCTATCTATCTCTATCTTTCTGAAAAGAAACGCACTTTTCCCTGTTAGTGATATTAATAAATTGTCATGCAGAAATATTGCAAAACAAGCCGGTGACAGAGCTTGCCGAACGTCTTTGAAAAAATACAATTTGCGGTGTTCACTGTATCTCGGTCGGAAATTATCTGAAATCAAAAACCATTAAAATTTAGTCAAAGTATTATCAAATCCTCCCCCCAACGTTCTCCGATTATTATTTTTTTCATTTAAACATTTTTGGTGGCCATCTAAAGTGTAAACTGCTATTTTCCACGAAAAATTCCGCCATTTTGTGGGTGGGAAACCCCCTCAATGTAAAAAAAAAATTTTAAGTAAACGTTGGGGGGAGGTATTTTATATGTAGAAAATGTGTACCAAGTTACAAATGAATCGGTCTAGTAGTTTTTAAATGGCAGTGAACACGGACTTTGAAAAAATAGTTTTGAGAAAAACGCGTTTAAAGTTTTAACACTGATCTTTTGTATATGGGATGTATCGGATGGAGGGAGACCCGAGGCACTGTATCTCCGGAAGTTTTGCTCCAATCGACCTCAAATTTTAACTAGATACTCTTGAAGAGTTGTACTATCAAATAAAAAAATATCCAAAAAAAAATTTAATTTTGGTTTTTATCACAGATGGGCATTTTTTATTCGAATAAAGATAAAAGCTAATAAAATAGTTAAACCGACTTCACAAAAAGCGTTAAAGCATAAAATAATTTTTAATTTTATATCTATTACGACATTTTGAAGTCGGTACAAATCAAACAAACCAAACAACTATACAACTTTTTTATGATCCCGTGACCTGAAACGTTCAGGTAGTATTATTATTGTGGTTCTGTAGTTGTTTTTTTTGTTTAATTTGCATCGACTTCAAAAGGTCGTAATAGATATAAAATTAAAAATTATTTTATGCTTTTTAGCGCTTTTTCATTTCACAGGTTCAACTTTTTTTTAAAAAACTATTTTATTTTTCACTTTGTAGTGTCTTCTACTCTATACAACGAAGAAAGAACTATTAAAATCTGTCCACGCCTTAAAAAGTTAGGTTTAAACCCCTACCCCACTTCCATTCCACAAATGTATCAATCGAGGAACATACTCTACCGAATAGAAAAGGAATCATCGAAATCGGTCCACGCGTTACGAAGTTACTACTCCTTCTCCTCCCCCACCACCACCATAGGACCAAAGTATTCTCCTATTAGCAATGGGGGACCACACTCTATACAACAGCAAAAGAACCATTCAAATCGGTCCACGCGTTACAAAGTTAGGTTCAATTTTTTTTCTCGTGGTATCAACCAGGGAACCTACTCTACCCAACAACAAAAGAATTATCCAAATTGGTCCATGGTCCATGCGTTACGAAGTTAGACTACCCCCCCCCCCCCCCCCCGGTCAAATTTGTTTCTCCTAGTAGCAATGGGGGATCATACTCTGCACAACAAAAAGAGAACCATCCAAATCAGTCCACGCGTTACAAAGTTAGGTTTCACCCAAACCCCCCACCCCCACCCTACCAAAAAATTTTTTGACGTGGTACCAAACGGTGAACGTACTCTACCCAACAAATAAAGAATCATCAAAATCGGTCCATGCGTTACGAAGTTATGCCCGGCAAGACAAAATTAAATACGCGTCGAACTTAGAACCTCTTTGTTTTTGTTAGTCGCTTAAAAATTCAAATAAATTGAAAAATCGAATAAAAATTTATTTGATTACAAAAATTATTTGTTATTTGGAGAATTGTTCGCAGATAATTATTTGTTATTCGATCATGCGTTATTTGATAATCAAATACACTGTATATAGCGATACTGAAGGGGCTGGCGTTATTGAGAGTTGTCGTTAAATGGAAAGCAGAAAAATCAATATTATTTTACTACATATTATAATATTTTTTATGTACTAATAAAGTATAAAATTTACAAACAAAAAACACTGATATTGATACAAGGAAGGAAGGGGCAAAAAAAAAGTAATCGCAATCCACTCATAGTTTTCAAGATCATTGAGATGAACTATAAATGTCGTAAAGACACATCTAGCATCCTTAGGCGTAGGTGTGGGAAAGGAGTGATTTGTAAAAATAATCGGAAATGACACTCTCTTACCAAAATTCCAAGCAACGCCAGGCACACTCAGCTTGTTATGAATAAAATTGATAGGCTGAAATATTCTATTCTATAAGATAATAAGAATATATCAAGTAACGATTTCATAATTAAATTTCAATTTTAGATCTAACGACTACACTCTGGCACACACACCTCAGTTTCGCCAGTCCAACAGAATTGAACAAAATGGCATCAGTTCCTCCTGCGAATGGATGAAAGAGCCCATTTATCATTTTTGGCAATTATTCATGGAGCCTTACCTTGGCTATCTTAATATAATTCAAATTGAATTGGCCGCAAGTTATCCAAACGCTGATGAAGAAAGGGAGTTTCTAGGTCTATCAAAATTGAGTAGAATTCTGACACGAACCCGCAGTATTAATGGAACTTCCCCTTGCGAGCCTCCCGACTTATCCACTCTCTTTTAATTTACTGTAATGACCTAGTAAGGTTTTCAAAACAGTTTTCTCAGAGGAATGAGTGTGTTCGTGTCCGTCGAGTATGGTGTTATATCACGATGATTTGGTTTTGCGAATTTAATTATAAAAGAATTTTTCTTGGTAAATAAATCTTCTAATTTCGCTATCACAAATAGCTTGATAAACAATTACTCTAAATGTGTGGCAAGTTCGAGAGCACGGGAAGAGCAGTAAGGCGTTAATTGAACTCGTGCCTGAGATTCATCGGAAATTAAAATCTCTGTTTGTCGTTGTAACACAATTCAACTGAAATGGAATTACGACGATGAAAAACGATCCAGCTTAGGTACAGGACAGCCGGTTTAAAAATGTCCTTAATCAGATCGCTGTCAAATCAGATGTGGAGTCCTGATGAACGTTCAAATTGCCACAAGAGAGGTAAATCGATACGTGGCAAATTGAATTTCCCCACATCATCAGAAGTTACTACAGGGACTTCGCTTGTACAGTGCAACCTCTATCTACCTATAAACCCCAAATTCAATTCAATCGTCAATCAATTCTCGGCTCTTAGGTTTTGCATTAAACGTCCGCTAGAAGGATTTTGGTTCATTTGATCCTTTACATTAATTTCTAACTTTAACTATGTGCAAAACAATGTTGGTTGGGTTTACTCTTAATAAGTAAAATAAGTTGTGCGTAGTTGTGCGAGACTTGTTAAGCAGCTCTGTGTTGTCCCTTTATTAAAACTTGTCCAGGGCGCTAAAGAGAATTCACAGGTTGAAGAGGTATTCTACCTGTGGTTAGCCTTCGCTAGGTAGTGCTGAAAGAGTTTCATTTTAAAGGAATTCTGTAGTATATGAACAACTTCTGCTCTGGAGCAGTGGAGAGCAAAGCCATTCCTCGCGAGTTCGTCTGCTCTTTCATTCCCTGGTATGTTCCTATGGCCTGGAACCCAGGGAAGGGAGATGTTAAATATATCTCCTAGAAACGTGAGTTTCACCTCACAGTCTTTCAGCTTCGAGGAGGTGGTTACTGAGTCCAGCGCCTTTATAGCAACCTGGCTATTCGTAAAAATGCCTACGTTCATTGTCGGTGATTCACTGAGCCCCAGCAGCAAGCATGCTTTCAGAATCGCAAGCAACTCCGCTTGAAATGCGCTTGCGTTGTCCGGCAGTCGGTAGGACTCTGATATATGTAATGTTTCAGTGTTTCGCCATTCTTTTCTGCTAGGGATTATAACACTGACGCCCCTTGTAAAGTTAAGGTATTACGTAGTAAGACATCTCGGTGTTAGGTTTAGGATGCTACTGTGGTTATATAGGGTTTGGCAACCCTGATTAAACTGCATGAAGCCTGATAGTTTATGTGATAGTCAGGAGGGAGAAGGTGCAACAGAACATTGAGAGCATTGGTTGGAGTAGTGCGAAGCGCCCCAGTGAGACCAATGCAAGCAGTTCTCTGCACCTTATATAATTTAGACTTATATTCACCCTCGCCGGCTACCAAACTAGGGAGCCTTATGTGAGGATAGGACGTACCACAGCTGTGTACATCCGCAGGGTTATTTTAGGTCGCAGCCCCCGCCGTTGCAGGAATAAAGAGCCAAACGTGATTTTTTGGCTCGCTCTTCTATATTTTGCTTCCAGTTCAACTTAGGTTCGGAAATAAGTCCCAAGGATAAAATGAGTTGATGGCCGTTTAATTTGGGCAATTTAAAATTGGGTAATTTGGTTTTTGCGGTGAAGAGCATCAGCTGTTTTTCCCGAGTTCCCATATAGTCCACAATCTCTGCACCATCTGCTAACCCTATTCAATACACTCTCCAGAATGTCACTAATTACGGGAAGGAAATTCCCCAAAACCAGGGTTAACAAATCTTCGGCGTAGGCGAGAACATTGATCCCGTCGTGGTCGAGTTTTAACATTATTTCATTCATGACCATCCGCCAAAGCAGGGATGAAAGAACTCCACCCCGAAGCGTATCCCTACGAACGTGCCTTATAACACGTCTACCCAAACCTACCAATGGGAAGCGAGCGGACGTTAGGGGCGAGACACAAGGCAACTCTCTGCTGGGTCCCTGGTCACAGTGGTGTTCAAGGGAATGAGGCAGCTGATGAGCTGGCAAGGGTGGGATCACAACTGGATGATTCCTCTATTGACAGATCGATCGGCTGGCTGCTAGAATCAGTAAAGAGAGAAATTGACCTTAAGGCTACTCAGCTCGCTAAGCAGAGATGGAGTAACTTAACCACATGCAGACTATCAAGGCAGCTGTGGCCTGAATGGGATTTGAGAAAAACCGCGTTCCTGCTAAACGGAAGCCGGATAAACCTCCGGAACATTGTGGCAGTTATTGCTGGCCACTGTCTTTTCGGTAGACATGCAGAACGGCTGCGCGTTCCCACGAATGACTTCTGCCGGAGTTGTATGGACGAGGAAGAGGTGGAAAGCATTCAGCACTTACTCTGCGAATGCCCGGGCCTAGCAAAAAGAAGGTACAATGCAATGGGCGTGTACTTCTTAGGTGGCATGGGCGATATAGCCGGCATCGGGCTGAAGCAGCTCCTAAGGTTTATTAACAGCTACGGCTGGTTTTAGTTAAACCCGGCAATCAGGCACGGTTCCACGGATGTGGTAACACAACGGACCATTCATAGGTCCATAAGCAGTTCCAGTGTCTCCTCTACCGATTCTGTAAAGGAACCATCGCCCCGCATCAAGAAAGAGGGAACACTGGGACTGCTTGCGAGGGCCTTCCTGAGCCTAGCGGACTCGCTTGCATTCTCAATAGACTCACAGAAAGCCCTCCATGAAGTGCGTTTCGCCTTTTTAATGGGGTTTTTTTATACTCTTTTAGACCCCTTTTGTAGGCGGTCCAATCCTCAGTTGTTTTTGTTGACTTAGCCCTATTAAAAAGCCTCCGCGCCTCCCGTCTTAACGCGCTCAGGCTCGTGCTCCACCAAGCAGGGTAAGACTTCTTGGGTGGTCTGCTTAGCGGACAGCTCTTCTTGAAGGCGTCAGTACACGCTTTGGATAGTTCGGATAGTTTACATAAAACATATTGTTTAACTTTGACAATCAGCTGGAGCAATGACTGTAGAAAACAACTCCATTTTCATCGAGCTACAAGCTGCACCTGGAACGAATAAAGTCGAGTGATGAAGTTTTTTAAGGCAATGACAACGCTACAATTCTTGTGCGTCTTAAGTAGCCATTTAATGAAGTCTTTGATTTTATCCTACTACACTGCTGCCGCACCAACACTTTTCAAATAAATGCTGGCAAAAGGCAATCTTTGTATGATTTTTGCTTTTATCTACTCTGCGGATTTTTAGTGATAACGAAATAACAGAAGAAAAAACAAAATCAAAAACAACAAGTCTTCGACACTCGAATTGCTAACGCTATTTAGTTGACACTTACCAGAAGTCATCCACCTGAATTGCCTAATTACGCATTGTGCGCACGTTCACGTGAAGTTTACGCATTACCTTTTAGGTGTTTGAAATGTGGGTACGAGAAGCTATAAAATGCTTAACGTTTCTTGTATTTTTCTGCGCTAATAGATAAAAGAGGAAGTGTGAGTCACTATAAAAATAGATGAGAATTTCAAGAGCTCGGAGCGAAAAACAAATGATTGCGTGTAGTGTAGAGGGCCCGACGTGATTGTAATGGAAAACTTTCCTGGCAATTATTAAGGCGGACAAGTACAGGTACGGACATTTGCAGAGAAGCTTGCCTATTGGATATATAATCTGTTTATAGTTCCTAAATTTGTCAAATTCGGCTTTTTGCCTGTTCGGTAGATAATTGAAAAAACGAATAGACACACCTAAACCCGTGTTAAATGTTACCGTGACACTTCTTGATTTTATTTGACTGAACTCGCTTGCTCAATCATTATGAAGGTCAAAACTTGCTTCGAGTCTTGTACAGAAATCATTAAATCCGATGCGGTGACTAAGCAGCGGCTCTTAAAACGTAAAAGAATTGCAGTTGCGCTTACCAGGTGAACAAATCACAAAAATCTGCAATTACAGTATTGAGCGGATTAGTAAAAATTTCTACGAAATTAATAGAAAAGTACTTAAAAGGTGTTTGGAAACTTTGAGTTATATAACAAGTCAGATCTCTACATATTTTTCCCGCAATAAGAAAACTATTAATTCAAAAAATTCGGCTTTTGAATATAAAGCAGAGAGAGAGGACTGGCCATCACCTTAAGTCACAGCGGGCATGATTTTACCTTTTTCCCTTTAATCGCATTGAATTATTATCCAGTCTCGAAGAGTACACTCCTGTAAGAAAATGCATACAACCAATGTTTACCACTACCAACTACCTGTTGGTTCACGGTTCGGTGAAGCCAAGCCAAAGCCTCTCCTACCTCTGATGAGTATCGTTTTTTTTTTACAGTAACAAAACCGCTCACCTGTAATAACTCAGAGACTTAAATCAGTTTGTTGCCAAGCTTAAGCCGTATAAGATCATCGCTTTGTGTTTTTCCGAGTTTTGTTTTCGACTAGCTACGTGTAGCTATTCGTTAGTGTCCCTTGGGCGGTGTCTCAGTTTTCTATCTCCATACGAACCGCTCGCTTATGGCCACATCGGGGTCACTACTAATCGCAGCTACAAATATTTTATTGCGACTGTGAAAATATTTGCTTGATCTGCGTACCATTTTTAAAGGAAAACAAAAATTTTGTAAATAAAATGCTTAGAATGGTTGCTTGTGTTTATTCATTTACGGTAAGAAAAAGGTGAAAAAAATAGGCGTGAACAAGGTCTTTTTGTGAGTGTTAAGTGCCATAAAATTGTCAAAAAAAAAGTGATGATCTAGTCGTAATCATGAAGATGTGGCGCGATCATAATTCAAACAATGCAGCTACTACAACAACAACAACAACAACGACAGTGCATACCAACGTGTATCATCAGTATCCACCTCCGCCCAGTAGCACAAGTAAATGGAATATATCTGGGCAGAGGAGCTCGTACTCATTACCACATCCTGGACATGCAGCTAGCAATGCAAGATGGCAGAAATACGATAATATTTCGACATCTTCCCGAAATTTGACGCATTCACCATCCTTCCAAAGTATACCGCAAAACAAGACGACTGTCACTACCAGACAATCTCCTGGTTCCGCAAGCGGAGTTCGACAGAGACCAGCTTCAATGTACGATACGCCAAGCGCGTATCCATATAATGGATTTTTACCACTTAAGAATGGAGCTCCTATTCAAAGAAATAGCAACAGTGGATTGAGGCCTGGGAGCCTCCGACAAAGCCCCAGTGAATTGGTATGCGAAATATGTAGTTTTGTGATGTTATATAGCTTTTAAAAATGAACGAAAGTATTAGTATTACTCTTACTCTGCCATGTGATTTGTCGTTAAACCTACACTAGTAAACGCTGGAATGCTGCAATGCGATAACCTATCCCATGTTATCCCGCACTGCGAATCCAATGTACGCACGCGGGAATAGCTAGGTTTCGTTTGCTCCTTTATACAGTGGAAACGGTTGTCATCCAGTAAACTTTATTTTGCATGACAACAATTAGTTGATATGAAACCTCTACCACTGTTGTTCGTCATTGAAAAACTATTTTCCGAACTGACTGTTCGACGATTTCATTGTGGGCATTGAAAGCAGATTGGCTCGCAGTATTATTTCGGTGCTACAGAATAGTTTTATTGCCACGCATTTTACAGCTGCGTTAGAAATTAAAAACTTGAACACCATGCCATGGTTCCAGGGTTCGAGACCAGGTCTCCCTGTAAGTTTTTATTAAGAAATTAAAATAAAGCACTCCGTCTCTGGGCTGTTGTCTAGATCGCAGCAATGCAAAAACAAGGCATTCAAGTTTCCTCGCTTCCCTTAACCTAAATTACTTCCGGCCAACGCCATGCTAACGCATCAAAGGGTTGTCCCCTAAGGGGTTTTGTTTTGGATGGGCTTAGGTATTATCGTGAAATTTTAAATTCATAAGCTAATCTTCATGTAAACAAAGCTGTACCTGGTAACTTTCCAGACGATGCCTTATGTTTTTGAAGAAACAAATCTGTTTGCTTTGTGAATTACTCACCTACATCGTGCGCAGATGACGGAGATGTCATAAATTCCTAATGTAATCACTCTCAAATTTGTCATATTTCGAGTTGATGCTATTTAAAAAGCTCGCAAAGCAAGCGCCAACCTTCGCGAGTTTACCTGGAAATTGTAAATTAAAGCCAAGCGCGTCGCCGCACAACCATTCGCTGCGGCAGGTAGTTGTGAAAGGTAACGGTAGCAGCGACGCTGCTGCTACATTAAAAGTCTATTTAGCTCGTTGCCAATGATTTAACCGCTAAAGAATTTATTATCATAGAAATGTAAACAGCTCGACACCTTTATCGACGACTAATGGCAGATTGTGAAATAATCACTGCGAGAGATATCGCTTTCGTTGTTTTAAGTGTTCGCCAATTGTCTGATATTATCCTAC
Source organism: Leptarthrus brevirostris (assembly GCA_964036015.1). NCBI lineage: Eukaryota > Metazoa > Arthropoda > Insecta > Diptera > Asilidae > Leptarthrus > Leptarthrus brevirostris. The sequence goes on from OZ038375.1 coordinate 99,298,709, forward strand.
GCGCGATTGGTTCAACATAAATGTCATGTTGTCATTGAAATAAAGAACCAGAGCGGTTTGATATTTGCCTAGACTTGGTAAAAGTAGACAGGTAAAGAATGTCAGGTATTTGGAAGCTTTAGAATTGCAAAATTGCACTCACACACATATACATGTGTAATGTGGAATTTAGCGAATAACAGCGAGTATATATGAATAGCGAAAGGTCGTCTTAAAGCAAAAGGTGTACATCTGTGAAGAAGAGTGCAAACAAGCTTTTATGTCGAGGTAAATGGTCTAAATTCTGATTGGGTTTTGGAACTTGTTCAACTACAGATTTCGCTTACGCTCGACCGGTTGTCACGATTTAATTGATCGTAAAAATTTGACAGATGGTGGAAAGCACGGTCTAGAGAACATAAGGTCTGTGCAATAATTTCGGATCGTCGCCATGTTGCATAGCATTACTGTCATAATTAGTCAATCTGCCCACAATATTTTGGGACCAGTACTGCTTTTTGTTAAGTGAATTTAAAAAAGATGTCCGAAGAAAGTTATTGTTAAAGAGTGAGATTTTACTACATCAAACAACAATATTATTTCTACAGCACGTCTATTTTGGACAAGCCCACATCACGTCATTTGACATTTCTTGGTGTACAGATCGTGGTGGAAAGGATAACTTGCTGAATCAGGCGTGGTTCAAGGATTTCTGGATAGTTTGTGTGCGTCAGGCACCGATCTGTTTCTGTTGACGAGGGGGGAGGGGCGTGGGGTGAATTGTTATGGCAGGTCTCCTACTTGCATTTCAATATCGCCATGAAATGCAAATTCAAGTAATATGCGCTGAACAGCCTCGAGCACTATATACCGCATGGGACGGAGACCAAACGGGACAGGCATACTCTAAAACGGGCCGCATGAAGAAGCTTGGTGATAAACGAATTGTTATATTCCTTAGACCATCTCTGCACAAAGCCTAAATCCCGGTATTGTGTTCATTTGGCGGCTAAATTTTGTATGGAAATTTAGGTGCGAAATTTCATCGCTAAATATTTAGCCAAAACGCGGTCTAAGTTTACTATTACTAGATAAACGGCTTCGAACAAAGTATTGAAAATTTTTTGGTTGCTTTTATATATTTCCCGCATCTGGCAACCCTTCAGTCAGAACTAAAAATTTGTTTTCCGGGAGAGTTTGTGGGTAGGAGCAAAGTATACTTTTCTTACGTGCATTTACAAATGTCAAATGTACTTCTCTCATTAAAAGATCAGAATACATTTACAATTTGAAAGTTTCTTACGCACACAATTAACTATCTCAGTCATGTGATTCACATGAATTCTTTTTATTGGTGGTACTTTTTGGTACATTTTTCTCTTCGACAAGATTCGCTGCAATTCTCTTCGGATGAGAATAGTATTTTGACAGGAGTAAGTGATTCTGTCAAATAATTTTGACAGGAGTAAATGACTGCACACCACCTGTACTCTTTATTTGCATGTATATTCTTATGACTTTAAAAGTTGGATATATTTCGTTTTACTCTGGTGCCAGTGTTTTTCAAGATTAGCTGGGTAATTTAGGGAGCCGGTTATCTAGTAGTAAGTAATTTTTGCTGTCGTGCTGTGAAACAGATTGGAATCGCATGACAGGACTTGGCACATGAAACTTTACGATTCTAATAACATGACGATTCAAGAAAAATCTCAATTTCATTGTTGGCAGTACTGAATGCGACTAAGAGATTTAAGAAATAGAAATAGGTGTGCGACAAAAATATTCGTTGGTTTCTAAATTTCGTCGCATTATCGCATGCAATCTGTTTGAGGGTATACTCATTTGCCGGTCACTACTATTGTCATGCGAAATGACTTAATAAACAAAGGGCAATACGTTCATTCTTCCATTGCCGTCGAATTATTATTCTTTTGCATTCGATAAGCAAGCTATTTTCCCTTCTCTTTTCGTGCACCTATTTCAGGAAATAGCACTCAAATTCACTGTCTTGTTAAACCCCCACTAAATTGGATTAAAATCGTACAATATTGGCGAAAGTCTGATTTTCTTACTTTTGCCATTTCCATACCTTAACAACTTCCGATCGATTTCAATCCACGTTTGGAAGCCGTTAACGCTTTTCGGTCTTACGGTGGGCTAGGCTGCATTTGGAATAGTAATCACTTACCTAATTGATGTGATTAAAATAGTTTAGTAGAACTAAGAAAGCAATACACTACACTACAGCTATTAATCGATTCCTGACTTGAGTGTATTGTACTATAGAATCAATTTAGTTGGCATAAGGCTGCATCTGTCAAGGTGAAATTGTATTTTAGTCGTTCCATTTACTGACATATGCGTCATTGCTGTTTAATGTTTTCAATGTTGTCGAAAAGTCAAGTTTTGATAATTTAGCATAATACAAGCAATAAAAATTATAACGGGTAAATCTACTAATCCTAAACTAAACTAATAAAGGCTGGTGTTGACGTAAAGGTTTTAGAGCAAAATCCAAGAGCATGTTCCTTATGTCTGTGAGTAATAAATTGGCACATAATTCTAGCGTAGAATGAAGTTGTTGCCAATTTATTTGCGAGAGAAACAAATGCAATTGTAAATTTTTGTAACGAAAGCTGTTTTTAATGACAACTGCGCTATTTTGAGGTTGTGATGCCAAAACATTTTTCAGTGACATTTGTCGAAATTAAACGTGCAATTTGATTTCATGACCGCTTGCTTACCTGTGCAACAAAAGTATTTACAAAACAGATTTTTCTCGTTCTTTACTGGCTTGCGGTTACATCACGCAAGCTTCAATCGCAAGCTTGTCTCATATTAGTTGCTTAGCTGACTGTGGCCGATTTATTTAATTATGTAAGCTTTTGTAATTTTACTAAATAAATATTTACAAAACGAATGCAACATTATGGTCAACCGTGGTCGGTGGCAGTTATGTAACCCCATTTTATCGATTATACTGGAAACTTTTTCTGATAAATTCTCGAGCATATCCAATTGGGATTCTAAGCAATAAGTCTTCATTATTAAAATTTTTATGTGTTGATATACATCTGTTAACAAACCATATACCATTTTCCAGAAATTTATTTAGGATTTTCACAGGAAAATAACAATAGGTTTGTTTGTTTTGCTGCATGGCAACTGCAGAGTGTAATCGATATGACGTCAAAAGTGCTAAAATTTGTCCCACTCTAACGTCAGCGAAACAAACATTTTAAGTGTAATTTGCTGTCAGTTATATTTAACAGATGGTGTTTGGTTGATACAATTTTTTTGTATCTATCTTCTATATACAGGGTGTTCAATTTATCTGATGACACTGAAATATCTCAAAAACTACACATCGGATCAAAAATTGAAATTTGTTTGTCTCGGAGGGCGACATCCCATGATACCAAACTCATCTTTCACTTTCTGAGGAGATTAAAAACTTAAATACAGTACCGGTCTAAAGTTTAAACTCACCTTCGAAATGTTAAGAAATAAGAGAAGAACATGAGCTTTATATAAAAAATTGCAATGAAACGGTTTTATTTCGCGAAGAAAAGGGTTAGTAACAAAATACAATATCTACATTTATGTAATAAATTATGAATTTTTACCAATTTTCGATGCTTCGAAAAATCCCCCCTTTGCCTTTATTACAGCAAATTGTTTTTCTTTCTCTGCAATGTAGTTCTTCTTCTCTTAGTTCGAAGTCTCGTAGCTTCCGTACTTTTCAGTACATGTTTGGGGGTACTGGTATAAAGCGGGTGGAAGTGGTGAGGGATTTGGGAGTGTATCTTGATGGTAAGTTGAACTTCATCTCCCATATTAATAACGTGGTAGCTAGGGCAAACTCTATGCTGGGATTTATTCTTCGTTGGTCCAAGGAATTTCCAGGCCCTCATATAAGACTCCATCTTTATACATCCCTTGTTAGGCCCCTGCTTGAATATGCCAGTCAGGTATGGTCTCCATTTTACGGAACACACATTAAACGTATCGAGTCCGTCCAGCGCAGATTTGTGCGATCGACCCTACGTTCTTTGCCTTGGAATGACCCTCTTATTCTGCCACCTTATGAGGAGCGCTTGGGTTTGCTGCAACTTGCTACACTCGAGAAGCGACGTTGGGTTGCTGATTTAACATTTTTGCATCAGCTTCTGCAGGGAAAGTTGGACAGCGCTGAACTAGCTTCCAAAATATTGCCTAGAGAACTGACCTATTCCCTACGTAATCGAGCACCTTTACAGATTGCTTTTTCGCGCACTAATTACGGCATGTTCGAGCCTATTAACCGCATGTGTAGGTCTGCTAATGATATTGGAGACGTTTTTGATATTAATGTGGACAAAGTGACACTTAAAAGGAGCATCTATAATTTGTGATTCGTTCTTTTGCTTGCACTGGTTTTGGTTTTAATTTTTCTTTTTTGTTTGTTTTGCATTTTGATGGAAACACTATTTTTATTATTATTATAAAACGCATGAGTCGTGAATGTGTGTCTGTCTTTTGACCTGACTCTTATTAAGGATTTGCTTTAGCGATCTCTGTTGTCTTTGCACCCCCGATTGTTGTGTGTGGGCGTATTTTAGTGTGTTAATTACTAATATTATCTGCATGGGTTTGGGAGCCTCACTCGCCTTAATATTTTGTGATATTTTGGCGAATAGGTCAAATGATTCTAGGCTTCATTAACTCAATTAGGCTGGAAGTTCTAGACATTACATTAGTCTCAGAACAATCCGCTCACCTAATAACGGAGTGGAAGGTATCCAAGGAACCATCCTTCTCCGACCATGCCTATATTGAATTTTTTATAACACTTCACAAGATGATGTGCCCTCCCTATAAAAACAGGCTAAGGGCAAACTGGGACCTCTACAGGATGGTCCTCAGTAATAGCCTGCCTACTACAGGTCCACCCGTAATTGACAGTATACAAACCCTAGACAAGGTGGTGGACACTTTGACGCTTACGTGTAATGAGGCGACACAAATTTCCTGCCCCGATAGGGTCCCTAGAGGCAAGCCCAAACCTCCGTGGTGGTCCAGTGAGATCATGACCCTAAGAAAGAAGTGTCGCAAACTTTTTAACCAAGCGAAAAAAACTAATGTCTGGGCTTCTTATAAAGAATGCCTCAAACAATTTAAGAAACTGATTAGGAAAGCAAAACGATCCTCATGGGAGGGATTCTGTAATAAAATTGAAAGCTCCTCTGAAGCGAGTCGTTTGCGGAAAATCCTCTCAACAACGCCCATCACCACAAGCCTCCTGACCAAAAGTGATGGTAGTTGGACTTCATCCAGTCTTGAGTCGCTGGACCTTCTTGTAAACACTCACTTTCCGGGTTGCTCGGCAACCAGCAGTGTGGAGCTGCGGGATACTCCAAGCGAACATACTGGTCCACAAGATACTTGATGTAAGAAAACTGAAATGGGCGATACGAAGTTTCAAGCCCTATAAATCACCGGGATTGGATAATATCATCCCAGCTGAACTACAACTAGCTTCCGAGATACTTATTCCGTGGCTAATGGTCATCTACGAGACTTGCCTTAACCTCACCTATATTCCATCCTCATGGACGAAGGTGAAGGTGGTCTTTATCTCTAAAGTAGGAAAAGCCTCACATTATAAGCCCAATGACTTTAGGCCCATTAGTCTCTCCTCCTTCCTGCTCAAAACCTTGGAGAGACTCTTAGATATCTACATTAAAGAGACAATCAATCATTCCAAGTTGTCTCTCTCGCAACATGCTTACACTAAAGGTAAGTCCGTAGAGACAGCCCTACACGAACTTACCACAATCATAGAGCATTCGCTACTACAGAAGGAATATTCACTTGCAGCCTTCCTTGATATTGAGGGTGCTTTTAACAATATTAGATCAGAGGCGATAATGTCATCCTTGAGGAGGCATGAAATCGACGATCCTCTCATCAAACTTATTGACCTCATGCTAAAAAGCAGGGTCATTATCTCCAGCTTAGGAGGATCCAATATCCAAAGAGTGGTAACTAGAGGTACCCCTCAGGGAGGAATCCTTTCACCACTCTTATGGAACTTAACTCTGAATGAGTTACTCATAGACCTGGAGTTGTCCGGTCACAAGGTTATTGCCTATACCGATGATATTGTCTTGATATGTTCAGGTAAGCACCCCAATACACTGGCTGAGGTGTTACAACACGCCCTCTCCAAGACTTCATCATTGACCGATGGGTGTGCTCTAGGTATAAACCCTAACAAAACAGAGTTAATACTCTTCTCTCGGAGGCATAAAACACCTCCTATTAATTGCCCTACATTAGACGAGGTCAGGCTAGAACTGTGTAATCAGGTTAAGTAACTAGGTTTAGTCCTAGATAGAAGCCTAACATCCAAGAAAGAGTACGGAAAGCTACAGTAGCGCTGTACTCGTGTAAGAAGGCTATAGGGAAAAGATGGGGTATGGAACTACGCATTGTGAATTGGCTCTATACAAGTGTCATACGGCCTATATTCATGTATGGGGTGATTGTCTGGTGGCCGGCACTAAATATAGCAACCCATCTCAAAGCAATGGACAAAGTTCAGAGGATGGCAGCACTGCTGATAACAGGTGCCCTGAGAACCACACCTTCTAAAGCCCTGAACACTATTCTCCACCTTCTACCGTTGGATCTCTTTGGTAAGCAAACCGCATCATCAGCCGCCATTAGGCTTAACTCAATCCAGACCTGGAAGCGAACTGATTTCGGTCACTCCAAAATATTGCACAGTAGAACTGCCAGCAATATTGACTACACCTCGCCCAAGCCTTTCTTTGCAGCAAAATTCGATTCCTTCTTTCCCACCAGATCGGAATGGGAGAAAGGTCCTCCCCAATGGGAGAACTCTGTGCATGTCTACACAGGGCTTCAAATTGGATGGCAAAGTGGGTGGAGGAATATTCTCGGAACACTTGGACCTCGATGCCTCATTTCGCTTACCTCACTACTGCAGCGTGTTTCAAGCAGAAATCATGGCTATAAAAGTAGCTGCGGACCGCCTGAATCAACTAACGCTACCTACAGACAATGTATGTATTTTCAGAGATAGTCAGGCCGCTATTAAATCCCTTTCGGGAGTATACACAACCTCCAAAACGGTTATAACATGTCGCTCAACACTAAATGACATAGCTGAGCATCTGAAAGTACGGCTCATCTGGGTGCCTGGACATAGTGATATTCCGGGCAATTGCAGAGCCGACGAACTAGCGAGAATCGGTACCACACGTCCTGATTCGGACATTAACCACCAGCCGGGTAAACCGCTAGCTACATGCAAAATGGTGCTCTCACAGGAGGCTCTCAAGATTGCTAACACTAACTGGCAAGAGGAACACACCTGCCTGATTACCCGACAAATATGGCCAAAGCTTGACCCTAAGCGGTCAAGAGGGCTCATCCTACTCGGACGCAAAATAATTAGCACTACAGTAGCCGTAATCACGGGTCACTGCCTCATAGGTAGACACGCCGATAGGCTGGGCGTGCCCTCAAACAACTTCTGTAGGAGTTGCCACGACGAGGAGGAAGAGGAAACCATACTTCACTTCCTCGGTAGTTGCCCGGCCCTAGCCAACCGTAGGAACCGGATTTTGGGCTCCCCCTACTTCAAAAAGCTAACCGAGCTGGGCTCCACAGATGTCAGAAACCTGACTCGATTTATCGGAAGTTCAAAATGGTTCCCGACGACGAATTAAGGATGAACAACCCTTCACAACCCAGTCAAAATAATTTTGACTTCCCTTGAACTAGTTCCACTGGATGCATGAAACTGGTTCGGTGCATAGGGGACAGAATGTTAACCCTCCTATTCCTTAGGTAATTCTATGGGGTTGTTAATTTCAAGACTTAATGTGGTAGCACAATTGGCCTTTTAGGCCTAAGTGTGCCTTCTTAGGCAGCCACTTTAACCTAACCTAACCTTCCTGGGCGTACTTCGTGCATTAGCGAAACTTAGCTGTTACAAGGTGGTGATCACTTCGAAACAGCAATACGGCCATTTTGCCGTTTAGGGAAATCCAGGATGTTAAATGGAAATTTTTTGTGTTTAAATAAGGATCCACCGATGACAGGTTACTGCGAGTTACAAAATTCAACAAACAACTCCCCACTTGCGTTCCTGTTTCCCATAAAACATATGAGACCTTTTATTAGTTCGAATTATTTCAGATTTTTTTGGTTTGTCCATTTGTTAAGGGGGGGAGGGAGGTGGTTTAAATTATGTTTTTTCCTGTATGTTAGTTTTTTGAAATTGATTTTTATTATAAAAAATCGGAGATACAAATTTCTAAACTTTCGCATATTTGCGAATTTCGAAAACAAAAGCTGATTGAGCAAAACGCTGTTCATTTTCGGATTCAGCCTTAAAAATGATATGGAGAACCTTGCACAAAAAAATAATTTTTTTCTGTATAACTGTGTTGTCTATTGCAGAAGACCTTATTTTAAATCTTAAGTGCAAAGGTTCCAGATACATACTTTCCAATAATTAAGATTCCAGCGAAACCTTTTAATGGTAAAATTAATGGTTTAATCCTCGACCCAGATTTCTTTCAAAACTCAATTACGTTCCTGAACTAAACTTTTACCCAGAATTGGTCAGTCAGCACAATACGCTGTGAAGAAGCTCAAAATCTATTCTAGCAGAAACTTGCATAGCACGGAATTTATTTTGAAATCATAAACAATTTACTTGACCCAATTACGGAAATTATTTTTCAATTATGCATTCTCAGGTAGAACAGTTTAAACGAGTTTTTTTTCCATTGGTAGACGGAACACTAATATCCGAGCCACGTACTCGATTGATATTCCTAAAATTTGTTTTAGTTTTTTGAGGTCTCATTTGTTCCAGGTGCCAAACCGGATCGTCGTTATACCAAGAAAGGGCGCAGCCATGTAGCATTGCGGCACTGGTCCTATACCAACGCTAACGCCTGAATGCTTATGTTTTTGTTTTTCATTTCACTTTGTATATACCTACGTATGTTTGCATGTCAATATGTGAATCATCGTTGCGAATTAAATTAACCGAAGGATATCCAAACATCTTGAGATCACGTAAAGTGTAGAGTCTTCGCCGAACAGTTTACGCACTGACTTAATTTTGTTAGAAATAACTCGAGGAGGAGTGAACGGGGATTGCCTGATTAACCAAATAAAAGGTTGGTTCAGAAGCATGTCACTTCACGTTCTAACACAAGGTGACTCAATGAAGCCAAAACGGGCCCGGCTTCATTGTTACCAAGATGTTCTTGAGACAATTTCAGTTGTTTAACGCTAACTTGAAAATATTTTTAAAGCGAATACACACGAATGGCACCAAAATGCAATGAAGCGTTGCGGTAACCTTCAGTTTTCTGAAAGAACATTTTCCATAGTTCAATACATTAGCTGCCACTATAAGCAGATCATAAAATACTAGCTCTTAACGCGAAAGGCTGTCTTGGAAGTTATTGCCACCCGAGATTAAAAAAAGTCTAAGTAGTGCAATAATTTACATAGGCGTAAAAGCATGAAGCACTTCATATACTTAAGGAAGCTTGGAATTCCTATGTAGACTCGAGCCCACGTAGGGTTAGTAGTTAGATTTATAAAAATCAGAGGGGGGGGGGGGGGGGGCTTCTAATTCCAGAGGTTGCTTCAACACCCCGGAAACATGACTTAGTACCCGAATCAGGTAGGCTACCACATGTATTTTTACTTCTTGGATCGATAAATATCTACCTATGTAGTAAGGTGGCTTCCTCCGCCAGGCAGCTATAAGAACGAAGACGATTACAGCAAATGCCACCACTTTAGCTGCTTGCCGCATTTTGAAAGCTTTCAGCTGTAAAGTTTCGACGTATAACGAGGGAATATATGGACCTGTGATTATGACTGTTGCCGAGGTAAATAGAGACCGACAGGTTTACGCGAAGCGGACTTAGAAAATGCTCTGGCGGTGGTTCAAACGATAACATGCCTACTTGCCTGTGCTTTTTGCACACTTGCTGCTACCAGTGCAGTTGACGTCGGAATGATGCATTACACCACTTCCAAGTACGTCTTTAGAGCTTTCCCGTTTGAGAAATGAACCCGTATGGCCTTATATAAAACGGTAAGCAAGTGCATCTATACAATGTGGGCATTTGTGCAGAATTTGGGTCAGCAAGCTTGAAATTTAGTCAGGATTACTTTCAAACCTAGATGAATGCGAGCAAATTGCGATTACATATTATGTGGTGTCTGAATTCTGAGAATTCTGAGAGAATCTGATTTAAGGATTACAGCTTTCGTCTAGGCCATTGACCTGGGCGACTCTGATTTTAGTGCTCTAAATTCTAAACAAAGTTGAAGCGTCTGGATCAATTGCATCAAATAAGAATTTTGCAATTTTCTTGACTGGCTCCCGAGTAATCTGTCAGGAGTATCTAATGTCGAGATATAAAGCAACAAACTACCGTCGGGGTTTTTGTACGGCTATTTCGCCAATATACAATTTTAAGGATTCCGTACCCCAAAACGCAAAACGGACCCTTATAAGATTACTCTTATGTCCGTCCGCCTGTCTGTCACAGACATTTTTCTTGAACACAACGTGACGTCGAAATTTGAAATTAATATTAGTTTAGGCTAAAATGGCTGCCATCCCACGGGGCAAAGCGCACTTAGACCAAAGAGGCCCAGTGTGTTACCACATTAGGGCTAGATTTTCAATTCTATTATATATCTAAAAAGAAAAGACTATTAAGCCAAATACTAGCTTCTGCGGTTGGCTATAGCCGGACAGTCACAGAGTAAATGAGGGATGGTTTCCTTTTCTTCCTCATCTTTGCACCTCCTACAGAAGTCATTTTAGGGCGCGCCGAATCCGTCAGCATGTCTGCCTATAACACAAGAACCACAGCCTACTCTAGATACAAGCCCGAAAGCTGACATTAACAGCTGAGCATTGGTGGTGTAAACAAACCAAAACTTCCACAGTAGACTATAAGGAAAAGTTTTGGAAATTGTATTTTCTCTTAGTATTTCTGGCAATATATTTAAAGTCTTAAATTGGATTTTACTTGACGTTAACCTACAAATGTTCTGAAGTGTGAAGATGATAAAAAGTGTCTCTTTTTTACAATTTTCATGTATTTTAAAGGAAAAACTCTCTTGTGCTCGTTTTGTTGAAGTATTGAGCTGAAAATGCGTCAATGACATCACCGTTTCTCTTTGGTTTTGGTTACGAGAGTGTGCAGTTTTATTTGTATGTGCAAGGATTGGTTAATCTGTGGTACAACAAAAATGACGAAACGCTTGGTGGTGAAATGGCAGAACTGTTATGTTTTTCGTTCTTGTATCTAAAGTAGGCTGTGCAAGGACCTGAAATGACATCTACGACAGCGCTGACAATGTTACGTTTGAGCGAGATTAGCTCTCTTGAACGGTATAGGCTAAGGATCGGCAAGATCTGCCGGGTAAATACATCCGCCTAAAGATGCACTGATTCTCCCCATTGAGGGGACCATCCTCCCATTCCTTCCTTGCAGGAATAGAGTAGTCGAATTTGGCGTAAAAAGAAGGCTTGAGTGTGATATAGTTTGTTATTCTACTGTCCAGAATTTTGGAATGTCCGTAGTCAGTACGAGTCCAAGTCTGGACTGAATTGAGCCTAATGGCAGTCGAGGATTCGGGTTTCTTTGCGTTGCTTTGTGTTGCTCCGGCAACAGGTGAAGAATGATGTTAACGGCTTTAGAGAGTGTAGTTCTGAGGGCACCTCAGTAGCGCTGCCATCCTCTGAACCCTCTCCAGTGCTTTCTGGCGGATCATCTTATCCGGTGCATACCACCAGACGACTACCCTGTATAAAATTATAGGCCTTTTAACGCTGACATACAGCCAGTACATAATGCGAGGCTCCATACCCCATCTTTTTGCCTATTGCCTTTTTGCACGAGTACAGCGCAACTGTAGCTTTATGTACACATTCTTGGATGTTAGGTTTTCGGCTAAGTTTCCTATTCAGCACAAAACCTAAATATTTAACTTTTTTCCCTAATTTCAGTCTGATCCCATTAAGTATTGGGCAGTTGATAGAAGGAACTCTATGTTTCCGTGTGAAGAGTATCAATTCTGTTTTATCCGGGTTTATGCCCAGACCACACCTGATACTCCAGGAAGATACTTTTCAGTTAGGATATTAGGGTGTTTGCCCGAGGTAATGTCATCTGCGTAGGCGTTAGCCTTATGGCCGGAATTTTCCAGATCTAAGAGCGGTGAGAGAATCCCTTGGGTATGCCTCTTGTTGCGACCGTTTGTATGTCGGATCCAGCCTCCTCAAGGATGCCGTTATCGCCTCTAGTGCGATGTTATTTAAAGCACCCTCAATATCAAGGGAAGTTGCAAGGGTAAATCCCTTTTACAAGATTAATCGTTCTATATTGTCGACTAGTTCACTCAAAGTTGTCCCGACGAACTTACCTTTATTATATGCATGTTGGGAAAGAGACATCTTATATGTTTGATGTAGACATATATAAACTCTCCAGAGTTTTAAGAAGGAAGGATGAGAAATGTATTGGACTGAAGTCATTAGGTTTACGATGTGAGATCCTTCTACCTTTAGGAATGAAGACCACCTTTACCTCTGTCCACGAAACTGGAATATATGTGGCTTCAAGCAGGCTTGTATGTATAATGGTAGTTCAAATTAAATACCTATACGTGTGAAGGCGAAGAGCAGGGTTCCTTGGATACCTTTCACGCAGTTATAATATGGACGGATTGTTCAGAGACTACTCTAATCATCAGAACTTCCTACCTAATAGAGTTAATTAAAGGTGGGTTCTATACATACATTACAATTTTGGACGTTAGTACTAAGAATAAAATCAAAAAATTTAAAATGAAAATACAGGATCTGGGTTGCCCTGATTAAGCCCACAAACCGTATCTTTGACTTTGATTGGTTAAGGTTAATTTTCACCACCCTCACTATTGTTAGTGTTGGGGAGGGGGGAGTATTATATTGTCTGCGTCCCCCTCTTCGACGCAAACGTTCTCTTCAGCAGACGAGAGCAGAAGTTCGTCTTCACTGTCTCGCCCGAAATTGAGAAGGAAATCGCTCGCCATCTCCGAAATGGACTGTATATCGCTATCCTCTTCATAGGATGGTGAGGGAGTAACTACGGCGGGCATGCTGTAACTTCCTGGTCCAGTTGCATCAACGAGATGGCGTGCGCATTATGCGCCTTCAGGTCCTTTTTATAGACCGTAATGTTAATGGAGCCGACGCCTTTGCATTAAGTGAGCGGGGCGAAGGATTTCTCATTCAGACAAATATAGTCTGAATTGAGCTTAACCTTACATACCTGGGCTACCTTCCAGTCTTGGAAGGGTAGACCAAGATTAGTTAATTCTATTAGATCCAAGACTTTCCTTCTAGTTCTAGACCTAGGTTTGTTCAGAATCTCGTTCTTTGAAGCATCCTTGATTCTAGCACCTGGCCAAACTTCCCCTACAAGAGGAATAACAGCTATAAAGCTACGCAGACCTTTGATCAGAACATGCGTCGAGCCTATTTTGGCCTCGATACCAACCAGCTTCTTAGCAGTAGGGGCAGTTCCAGGGTTTCTCGACAGAACATCCTTATAGACTTTCAGCAAAGCGATTTCTACCAGCCTCTAATTACTCGGCGAAATAGTTCCATTAGCGTTGCTTCGGTTTATGCCCGTCCAGGTGAAGTTGTCTTTTGCGATACGCTAAAAGGCTTAGCATTAAAGGGAAAGCGGCGAACCACCTTTGTCCTTTTAGAAAGAGTGTTAGAGGGGAGCCTGCTGAGGCCAAAGTATTGGATTCGGCAAGGAGGCTTTTCGCTCAGAGCAAAGGATGGTAAACTGTTCCACATTCGTGTTATTCTGCTTAGAAAAGATTACCGAAATTTGACGGTACGTCCAAAATTGACCTGGAGAGTATAGGGGTGGGAGCGATTTGTAGATCTTGTATCACGCGTTGCCATGTGTCTACAAGGAATCAGGCTAGCAATTTCGTTAGAACAACGGCCATGGAAATAACGATAGAAGAGTGAGAGACAACCGACATTCCGTCGATGCTCCAGAGAGTCAAGGCCCTCAGAGATTGAGGGATCGCCAATAAGTTTAATAGCTTTACGCTGGACTTTGTCTAACGCGGACAGTGCGGTGTGTCCGGCTCCTGCCCAAATATGGGAATTATATTCAAGTCTAGGCCTAATGTGGGACTTGTAGATCAGCGCTAAGTCAGGTGGGGTGAAATATTTCTTACATCTCTGTAGAAAACCCAAACATTTCATCGCACTTTTAGCGATTGCAAATATAAGATAAGATTGCTGGATATCTCGATACCCAAGATATTTAGGGAGGGCGAATTTGGTATATTCACTCCGTCGACTGTAATGGGTTGGGGGAGAACCGGGCGTTTTTTAAGAGACATTAAACAGCTTTGAGTTTTGGATGCATTAAACATAACACGATTTGCTCTGCCCCAAGCAAGGACCATAGAAATGTCGTTGTTTAACGATCTAAACATGCGTTCCCGATTGGCTTCTGTAGCATTTCCACGTGAATCAAATTCCATTACAGAATCAAATGAGTACGCGAAATCAAGGGTGCCGTCGTCGGCGAAACTATGAATTGGATTGAGAGTAAGGGATAAGAGATCATTAATAAAAAGAAGAAATAAGGTTGGTGAAAGAACTGAACCCTGAGGTACACCGTGAAGGATGAAGTCCGACTTCCTGCAGTACTCACAATTACGGCATGCACACTAGGTGTCAATCTTGTCATCTGCGTTTATTTTTTTGTATCTCACTGGTTCTGCACTTCTCCGGATATAATGAATACGGGTTGACTGCACATTTTGTTATTTGAAAATGCCAAAACTTTGATCTTCTCTTTCTATCACTTCAAAAAAACTGATTCGTTTTAAAATTTGACAATAACTGACGATGATGCCAAATTGATGTGTTTACTGATTCAAGATCCATTCGTAAATGGACAATAGCATCGGCCTTTACAAATGTTTTCCATTGCAATTATAATTACTTTGAAGCTGATTACAGAATAGCATGATCCTATATTTTAGCATTTCTCTTATTTTTTAAATACCTAAACCAAAACCCTGCAGCAATGAAACTGTTTGTTAATTAAATTAAATTTTTATTTTTAGAAAGTGGACCCGGAGCTGATTTTTACGAAACAGGAACGAATAGGAAAGGGTTCATTTGGGGAAGTTTTCAAAGGCATAGACAATAGAACTCAACAGGTATGTACTAAATTTTTTTCAACTGCAATAAATCATTTCCACTTAGCGAAATTATATCCTTTTCCTTAGCTACAAAGATTAGCTTTATTTTGAATTTGTCCACTAACTTTTGCCTAGTAAACAATTACCATTCATACTCACTCAGTTTTTACCTCATTCTGAAGATTTTTTTTCATTTCGATTTCAAATTAAGTCGAAACTATAACTAACTTCGATTTTACAAAATAATTACTTCGTGCTAGAAGCTCGCACATTCATAATAAGGTCAGGAAGTGAACAATCATTAATTGAGGTTAGTATGAATATGAGAATGACTAGTCACGTGTATTTAAATCACATTTATCAAATGAACATTCACTGAATTTGTTTACTGGGTATCTACACACAATCCAATATAATGTAATTGTTTTTCACTTTCACTTAACTTGTTGTTGCTCGTCGAGGTGGAATTATTTTATTATCTCCCAGTGTGCTAGAATACTCACTTTAATAAGATTTCTGCAATTGTAATTACCCGACCTCATCATATATTTGCAATCGTTTTAGGTTGTCGCTATAAAAATCATCGACCTGGAAGAAGCCGAGGATGAAATTGAAGATATTCAGCAGGAAATTATGGTCCTGTCACAATGCGACTCACCCTATGTCACAAAGTACTATGGATCCTACCTTAAGGTGAGTAGTTTTTAGATTTTTACAAACCTGTTTTTCCAATTGCGGATTCCAAGTACTTTTAAATTTTCTGACTATATTATTTTCTCAAGTGCTTTAATATCCATTATTATTGCCTATAACGCACATAAAGCGTTCTTTTCTACAGTCGTCGACAAACTCCACCATCGTCAAACATGTCTACGTTGACCACGTAGTTTATTCTTCACGTACGGGGAATAAAAAGAAATCATTGGGTGCCAAATTAGGACTATGTGAGAGTTCGCATTGTCATGGTGAAGAATGGTCCTGCGTCGCTGGTTATTTTTTCTTATTTCTTCAAGAGACGGAGTTGGATCAATGCGTTGAGCGGCAAGACCAACATGCCATGGGTCCCGGGTTCGAGACCAGATGACCGTGAGCTTTTATTAAGAAATTAAAAATAATCCACTTCGTCTCTGGGCTGTTGTCTAGCTCGCAGCAATGCAAACAAGACTCATGTTTCCTCACTTCCCTTATCCTAATTCCCTTCCGGCCAAAACCATGTTAACGCATCAAAGGGTTGTTCCCTAGGATTTGGTCACATCGTATAAAATAAAAAGACTTCTGGCTACAAATGGTTCTGTACCATTCTGAATTAACCGTTCTACGATTCTCTCGTGGCACTGTAGCAACATGTCCATTATCCCAAAAGAAAATAACAGGCGACCGTTTGCTTCTTGCGCGAAGAACGTTTGTTGGGTTTGGCTAATCTTGAAAGACCCATACCATATCGAACTCATACGTATAAATCCGAAATTCGTCACCTATGCAGATGGTATACACAACTCTTTAGGGAACACGATTGTATTTGTTGAGCAGTCAAATTATGCGGAATCCAACGCGAACAAATCTTTTTCACGGCTAAATGTACATATAAAATCCTGTGTATGCTTGCCATACTAATGCCGAGGGATGCCTCAATCTTACAGTTTGTCACATGACGATCGTGCATTATTAGTTCGCACACAGCATCGATGTTTTGTGGACGATCTTCTTTAAATTCGTCCGTGAGCGAATGACGGAATTCACTAAACCAGTAATATGACGCCCTATGCCCCACAAGTCCATTGAGATGAAGTTGTAAAGGCTCTGTTCACAACACAAACTGTGTCCGTATCACAAAATGTTCTGAGTACGTACACCGGTAAACATGTCAGATAGCGCCTATCAACACCAGTGTTTCCGTTTCCGATTCCCTTACCTACACTGCCCATAAATGTATATTTTATTACGGAGGTCTTCGAAAAAAACTCCGATTTCTGATGTTAAATTACCTTCCCCTGCATTGACGACCAACAGCGGGCCAGTGATGCCGATTGTTGATGATCTTCGGTGAAGCATTAAGCATATAAGGACTGATCTGGGCTCCTGGGCGACTGCTGTTGACAAGAGCTCCGAGCTTGTTGGTACCATCTCTTTGGATGTCGGAAATTGGCTGTCACGTGCTGCAACTGGTCCTGGTGCTTCTGGTGGCACTGTTTGGCCTGATGCTGGTAATTCTCAACCACGTTCTGAGCTACAACGTGCACGAAGGTTCCCAAAACGCCCCGAATCGTCCGATGACAGCCTTGATATCCTGTAGTTAAGCTTGTCTTTGGTCGATGTCGCTCCTGTCACCTTGACGTCGTCCCTACTGAGAAAGCGTCTATTATTCCTATTGATGGCTCAGCTTGTACTTTCGTTCTGAGACCGGTCAAGCTCCCCAAATGTATTTTTATATCCAAAATACACCCAATGCTGCTAAAACCAAACTTATGAGCTTGGACTCCAGGGGATAACATGAAATTTATCTGGAAGAGCAGCAAATAGAGCAAGTGGATAAATTTTGCTATCTTGGAAGCATAGTTACAATGGACGGGGAGCTGAAGCTGATCTACAGGCTCGCATTAATAAGGCTCGAGTTTCATTTAATACATTTGCTGAGATCTGGCGCAATAACAATATCTTCAGACGCACAAAACTCCGGATTTTCGAGTCGAACGTAAAATCTGCTGTTGTACGGCTGTTTAATATGGAAAGTGACCTGTCAAATAACATCTACGCTACAAGCCTTTGTCAGCCGGTGTCTCCGGCGCATCCATAACATTCATTGGCCGGAGGTCATTACCAACGAAGACCTACACAGATTTACAGGCAAAGATGGGATAGACACCAGTATTCGCAGACGAAAGTGGCAATGGATAGTCCACACACAAAGAAAAGAGCCAAAGAACATCAGCACAACCGCGCAACACATGGAGAAGATCCGTCGAGCGGAAGGCACTCAGATCAACAAATCGTGGCCACAGTTGAACCGGACTAGGTGGAGAGTCGGTGTAAAAGACGTCCTATGCCCTATACGCGGTTAAGCGAACCAGAGAGAGAGACATCTGGATATATCTGATAATGATGTTATTGCTGACATCTTGTCACATGTTGGTGTTCCACCTGGTTAAGGATGCTACCTACACGGCTTCTTTTAGTGTTGCTGTTCCTGAGGAAGTGTTTTCTACCGTCATTTCTGCTGATATATGGCCAATGATCGAGGTCGTACGTGAATTCATCCCTAGGGTTCCGGAGCTCATTCAGCGTCTAAGTCTTCAAAAAACTTTTTAGCGAGTTGTCCTTCTATTACTTCAATGTTATCGGTCTCCGGTCTAAAACGAATCGGCTTTTTACTACCTCTATCGACTCAGATTTTGATGTAGTCTGCCTAACTGAGACCTGGCTTTGCGGAGGAATTTTTAACGCTGAACTCTTGGATTCTGACTTAGTGATCTTTCGTCGTGATCGTCATGCTTCTGCTACTGCGTGCGCACTCATCAGGATTTCGGGTTCTGGTGATTTTGAGTTTCTGTGCGTTGCTTTGAGCTTCCCTCTGAAGCAGATTTATGTTGCAATTATTTATATTTCTCCTTGCTCGACGCCTGATATGTATGATTCTATTAACGCATGCGCTGAAAGTCTTACGGATGCGATGACGCCATCTGAGAAGCTTAGCATTTTGCGAGATTTTAACCTGCCGTCTGTTAATTGGCGATATTCCAGCCATAATGACTGTTCTCTACCTTTGTTTTGTGCTGCTTCTGGGATATCTGCTTCCTTCATCGACAGTATTCTTTTTGCCGGTTTGTCGCAATCCAGTGGTGTTTGGGAAAATTCTGGATCTTGTCCTCTCTACTGATCCCTCTGGTACACAAGTGAAACGCTGTTTGACGCCTGTTTATTGCTATCTGCTGGTTATTATTGCTTTAATTTTAGAAGAGCTGATTTTTCAAAACTGAATGATTTGCTCCTGAATTATGACAGGTCTGTTGTTATGAATGAACGAGATATTGAAACAGCCGCTTTATTTTCCTATTAGTCACCCAATAAAATGTAGCCATGACCATGGTGGACAGAGGGACTTCGACGTCTTAGGGCTCAAACGAGAAGACTCTTTAATGACTTTAAAAAGAAAACCAGAGTTGCAAAAAAATCATCTTGAACAAACTTCTGTTCAAATATAGACTCGACAACAGAAGAGTCTACACTCCGCAAAAGTTTAACCAAAGCCTCAACTCCACTGGAACACCTCTATAAAAACGACGCCGACGGCTCTTGGACAGAAGACAGTCAAGAGCTGGTCTCCACGCATTTCCCTGTGTGCATGGAAGAGAGTATGCAAGACGGAAATACTTTCCTCCATCAGGAAAACAGTCAACAGAGGCATGCCACAGGGAGGAGTTTTATCACCTCGGCTCTGGAACGTCTCCTTTAACAAAATCCTTACCTTCCTCGTTAGGAAAAATATCAAAAGAATAGCGTAGGCGGACGACATTGTACTACTGGCAAAAGCAAAATTCTTATAAACGGTCAGTGATGTTTTGTTAAAAGACATCTCAAGATGGGCGGAAACTAATGGCCTTACGGTTAATTTATCACCATAATATGGAAATGGTACTTTTTACAAGAGAATACAAACTACTTATTTGGAAACCACCTTAGTAGTTGTGTCCTTAAAATCTCCCTTCTAGGCGTCATATTCGACTCCAAAATAAATTGGAAACGGAATGTGGAAGAGAGGATTCAACGCATTCTTTGCAAGCAAAAGAACCTAGTTTGGTGGGATACGGTAAGCAAGGAGCGATATCTCAACTTTCTAAGGAAGGTGCAAAGGCTAGCTTGCTTTGGAATAACCAGTGCGATAAAAGCACATCAAAAAATGGCAGACTAAGAGTAAGTGGTCTCTCTTAGCTCGGCAAGGCACGAAATCTTTTAATGCAATCAATCCTCTATTGCAGTCCTTTTCGGTTTTAACAACGCCATCGTTTAGCCAAAAATCAAATACCACTAAAGATTTTATTCCTTTCTTCGGTTTAGAAAATTAGTAAAAAAAATTGTGAAGTTCTGAATTAAATCTACGCCAATTTTCAATACCACCGCTGCTTGGGTTCATTAAAGTGAAGTCTCCTTAGCCATACCAGGCAACATTCAAAATACTTTCACGTGTCCACTCGAGTTTATCGATTTTCCAAGCGAAATAAATCTCAGTTGTCCTCCACTCTTGCCTTCCTGCATCAGTCATCGATTCAAGGCAGAAGAAACACACACCTGGGTCCTCGTATTTACGGTGAACGTTTATTGACTCCCATTCAATCGAAACTGATAGATGAAATCGATCGAAGGGAACCGGATACTTCTGTTGTCGATTGCCTTCATGAGTTATCCAGCCCAAGAACGAAACGGAGACCTTTACGCGTCTGTCACTCAGCTAAGTAGTAGTGTACCGATAAATTTCCAGGGTTAGGTATAAAATGAACCGACTGAAGTAATTTCTTAGAGGTTTCTATTAGTTGAGGATGCTCTTGAACCTGATATAACAGATATTTTAAGTTATCTTACGAGAAAAATTATTTAAAAGAGATGCAAGCAGTAAACCAGTGGGATTCATCGGCAAATCTACAAAATTTCGCATTTCAAAACGACTCAATTCAGTTACCACTGAGATTCCATCCTCCAAAACAGAAGTCTTTGGTACATTGTGGCCATTGGGCCCAAATTTCAATTAATATTTCTTTTGACTAAATCTTCAAAAAATGTCGACTACTCCTCAGTTTCCCAAAGGTCAACCAACGAAATAACACGCTGTGAATGTTAAATCCACTAACAATAAGTCCCTTGATGCAGAGCTAATATCCATTCGTCTATTAAAAGGCGACTTTGAAGTCTCAAAATTCGCTATTTTTGAAGTTTTTTCTTTTATAGCATACATATGGAATTACTAGTGAAAATGAAATTTTATGTTCGTTTTGCTCGTTTTTCGTTTTGGCGGCTCAATCAAAGCAAAAAGCACCATACAGCGATTAAAGTGGCAAGTGGTTCTTGTTTGTTTTCCGATCTCAGGTGATGTAACTTGAACGGAATTTATTCTGTATGATAACATCACCCCCTTTCCACCTTATTGCCTCTGTTGTTGTACAGCGTGCACAGATTGTGGTAATCTCAAGCCTGTACTTGTTCAATGAGTTTACTATTTGTTTCATTGTGATCGCATTTCTGAAGCTCAATTGAGGATCCAGTGCAAGACCTGGATATCTCCATTTTTTTGTGAATTTGTCTTTTACACTATATACTTACATGTATTATGTTCAAGACCAAGAGCACTGAAATAATTCAATATTAGCGGGTATCGTATCTTTTATGAAGACAAGTAAAGTAAATTTTGAAGATGGCCAGTTTTTTACACTTGACCCCTCAATTTCATATCATGCAACTGGATCCTCCTTCAAACCTACATTATTATGGTTACTACTCCCATCGCTACTTTAAGAGTATTGTCTTTAAAGGCAATTTGATTACGACAATTAAAGCGTTTTACTTTTTTTACTTTTCGGAATTTACGAATTATTTTCAGTGTAATGGGTTTGATGTGAAAATATAAAAAGTTCCGGACGACTAATACCTTTGCAAGTTACTGCATTGTTAGAAAAAAACAAATACATACTTCTTCATATTTCTACTTTCTGTTAAACTATAACTTAATTGTCTCAGCGACAGAACTACAAAAATTATTACGTTAGATGCTTGAGAGTTTTTATATGATATAACCAAAGCTCAGGGGATGCCCTATGATGCTAAAACCTAGTCTTCAGAGGAAAGGAATTAATTTGTTTATTTGTTCAATACAGATTCGTCACAAATGACTAATACAGCAGTATATATATATATATAAATTATTAAACTAAAACTAAAAATAACTGTGGGGCAGCAATCAACAGAGTTCAAATCACCCACATCAGCTTAGGCACTGCCTGAGTAAACCCTTCAGCTGCGACCTACAGAAGTCCATGTCGAAGTTGGTGAAATGTTGATTGAAGACGCGAGACATCGACGTGATGGGCTCGTGCATTCCATATAGAGTTCGATGACCAGGGACGTACAGGAACTCTCGATTTCTTAAGGAGCGTTGCGGGATCGAGATGTTAACCGCCTCCAGTGTTCGGGTGACTTTATCGTTCCCTGCAATATATCGAACAAAAATACAATTTTGGCAATATTGCCCCTCTTTTCGAGGGTGTCGAGAAAAATCAGACACAAACGATCGGTGTAAGAGGGTAGAAGGAAAGGATTAATCCAGGGAACTCCGCGGAGAGCAAACCTAAGGAATCTACGCTGCACTGCCTCGACGCGGTTGACGTGCACGACAAAGTAGGGGGACCACACAGGGCTAGCGTATTCCAAAAATGGCCTAACGAAGGTGCAGTAGAGAAGTTTGGTAAAGTAGGGACCATCAAGCTCCTTAGACCAACTGTTAACAAAACCCAACATCGAAATAGCCTTAGCAACGATCGAGTCCACATGATCCTCGAAAGAAAGACGATAGTTAAGGACCACGCCCAAGTCCTTCATCCTGTCCACCCTACCCAAGACAGCACCAGGAGGAGGAGGCGGTAAGGCGATCTTCTACGGGAAAAGGTCATAACGGTGCACTTGTCTGTGTTTACCGGAAGGCCGTTGCATGAACACCAATCACAGAACGAAGCCAAGTCAGAGTTCAGGAGACCACAGTCTATTTCGCGGGTAACAGTGCATAAGACAAAATTTTACTATGGGATAGCAGAAGCGAAACATCATTAATATATATGATGAACAGGAGGGGGCCAAGAATACTATCCTGAGGCACTCCGGAGGTGACAATGATTTTGTTGGAAAGAGCACCACGGAATAGGACCCGCTGTGTACGGCCAGACAGGTAAGAGGACAGCCAATCCACGAAGCCATGAGGAAACCCAAGAATAGACAGTTTATAGATTAGGATTGTATGGTCAATCCTATCGAAGGCCTTACTAAAATCCGTAAACACGCAGTCCACCTGCTTCCCCGCTTCGATGGTCGACAGAGAATGGTTAACGAATTCAAGAAGGTTTGTAGTCGTCGATTTACCTTTAAGGGAGCCGTGCTGGAAAGACCGCAAAAAAGGACTGCAGTGAAATCGGAGTATGTCGCTGACGAGAGACTCAAAGAACTTCGCAGTATGGCACAGGCTGGCAATCGGTCGATATTTGGAAACGTCAGATTTGCTTCCTTTCTTATGGAGCGGGATCAGAACCGAAGTCTTCCAAAGTTCGGGGAAGCGACCAGAACGCAACGACAAATTGAACAGATAACAGAGGACACCAGCTAGAGGCAGTTGGCATTTCTTCAAGAAGCAAGCGGGAATACCATCGGGACCACTCGAGAAGCCGTCTGCCAAATTAGATAGATGTTCAGCAACACATGCGTCGTCAAATACTTAGTCCTTAGACTGAAGGGAAGTAGGCGGGAGCCGCGTCAAGTGGTCGAAGTCAGAGGTGGAAATATCACAGGTGGAATCACAGAAAGAAGTTCGAGAGTTAAGAGGGATTTGTTTAGAGGTTGAGTGAGAGAAGTGTCGATGTACCTCCGCGGGGAAAAAACAGAAGATGGTAGACTGTTCCACATTCGCGTTGTTCTGCTTAGAAAATATTCCCGGAATGACGGTACGCCCATATTGGACCTGGAAGGTATGGGGTCATAACACCCCCCCCCCCCCCCCATAAACGATAACTTTTCATTGAATTCTAATTTAGCAAATAAGTGAAGAAGTTTTAGGAGATTGTCGTAAATGGACACTGACCATACACGACACGATGCGCACACAAGTTCAAGGACTGCAATTTCACTCGTGATCATGCACGAGCCTGCATCACCTCACTGGAACTCAATTATTTGAATTATTCGTATTGAATTCACCGTTCGCCGAATTTCAGAGGTAAAATTGGAGTGGTTCTTAGCATACCACAGAAGTAAAAAATAATCAAGATTTTATGTATCATCACACGCAAAATTACCACTTTCGTCATAGTACCGTTCGCGATTGAACGTTGAAGTACATAAAATTCCGAACACGAATACTATGTACTCAATAAGTAGAGAAGAGTGGGGCGAAACTACCACTTTTGCACATTTCGAGCTCGAAAACTAGAAGAGATAGGACGTTGCGGAAGCCAGCAATTGAAAACCTGATCTTTTGGCTTGAAGAGAACAGCTTGCTATCTCTTCTAGTTTTCAAGTTGCAGCCGTTCTCCTAGACCCTTCTAATTGGTGGTTTTGCCCCCACCAGTGGGGGAAGGGGGCACCACCACCATTTGTTCTGTTAGACCCTTCCAATTGGTGGTTTTCCCCCACCAGTGGCAGAAGAGGGGCCACCACCACCATTTGTTTTATTACGAAAACTCACGAAAAAATGAAATAAAGCTAAAATAAATTATTGTGCGCCTGCCCCCCTTGGACCAGGCTGTGGCTTCTTTTACTTTCTTCTTTCTTTTGGTTTTTCTGTCGATTCTTTCTTTTCTTTTTCTCGGCTCGTTCCGCTTGCTCTTCTTGCAATGCTTCCATTTCATGATCGTCAGTTATAACTGCTGAATTGCGAAGCTTGCGGCCACGACCAGAGGCTTGACGAGGAGCTACCTTCGGATAAGACTGCATTTCTTCGAGCGGTCGAAATCGCGAATCGCGGTCAGAAAAGTCAATCAATTGCGACTCTTGGTCTTGTTCTGCCCATGCCTCTGGATGTGGAATGCGAGGACGATATGATGGATGATCGGTGACCTCAGCGCTTACGAAATTAGCGTCGTCCGTGAAAATATTTTCATTGAATGGGAAAATCCCACTACAAGCGAATCCACTTTGAATGTTGCTGAGCAGTCGTACCGCCAGAGATTTTTCGGAGCTAAAAGACGGTATGTCGTGCATGTTGATGGCTTTTCTGGAACTTGAACGCATTCAATTGTTGAACAAGCTTTTGGTCGGATCAAGTACTTCTCTGTCCAATGACTGGAATTTGTGGCCGGCAATTTCTTTGCTTCTGAAGTCGGAGGAACAGCATTCAGAATATTCTTGTCTTTTAATAGTGTGTTGCGTAATCAAAAATAAGATAATAATAAGAGGGAAAGAGATCGAAATTCCACCTTTTAAGCAGGCCATACACGATCAAGTGTGCCGTCAAGTTTGCAGCGGACTTGACACGGCGTCCAGTATACTTGACGGTGTATGGATATTATTGTGCATGACAAGTCTACTTGAAGCAAAACTCGAATTTCGATTCTGCCGGCTTGATCAATCCTGCAGCGTCATGCAAATTTGAACGTGTGTATGAGCGGTCAAGTATACATGACGTTAGTCGGCATCTGCAGGCGAACGATTTTTTTCTTTTGGTTCTTTATCGCGAGCAATAAGCCTAGGATGGCTAACGCGTAGTCGTCCGCCACTGGGGACGCCATGGTTTCAACTGGTGCGGCATCATGCAAACTGGACGGTAAACTTTATCGTGGTCTATATGGATGTGCTGCAAACTGGATGCCGCGTCAAGTCCGCTGCAGACTTGACGGTAGAATTGATCGTGTATGGCCTGCTTAAGTGTTCGTATAGCGTTTGCGTTGCTACTAATCTGAAGCGCAAATTATTTGTTTAACTCCATACTTCGCAGCGATTTACTGAACCGGCTGCCCTTGCCTTATCTCCACCACCTTCCGCTTATAATTTCGAACCATATTGTTGAATCACGAAAAGAAAACTGAAAAAATAAAGAAACATGAAAATAGAATCAAATAAACGCAAAGGAAACGAAAAAAGAAAAAAAAATACTACAAAAAGGAACAAAACAAAAACAAAAAAAGTCCAAGAAACACAAACAACTTAAATTTAGAATTTAAAGTGGATTCCGAATCACTGAAATTTTCTCTGCAACCCCCAATTTCCTTCGTATCGTCTCCAAGGCATGGGCAGCAAACAATCATCTTCGGCATACTAAAATCTCAAAGCAGCAAAGATCAGCATGGAAACATCATCTTTAAAAGCCAGCTGAAGACTGAAGATCATATACTGAAGACGGTGAACATAGACGGTCATAACATATATGATCCTATTATGAAACTGTAGGGAGACGCAGACATATTCAAGAGATTCAGTGCCAGGAATCTCAATCGAAGAGGACGACAACCAATTATTGTCGATCATGACGGAAAACGTGGAATTCAGAAAAGACTTAAATTAGTAATTTCATTAGAACAATGGCTAAAGAGAGAACCGACATTCCGTCGATGCTCCAGAGAGTCAATGCTCTCACACATTGTGGGATCGCCAATAAGTTTTATAGCCTTTCTTTGAACTTCGTCTAACGCGGACAATGACATATGTCCAGCCCCTGCTGAAATATTTGAATTATATACGAGTCTAAGCCTGATGTGGGACTTGTAGATCAGCGCTAAGTTGAATGAAGTAAAATATTTATTAATAATATTAGTTTTATTTGCGTTAAACATAAAACGATTTGCTTTGCCGCAAGCAAGGATCATATAAATGTCGTTGTTCACAGATCTCGATTGATTTCTGTATAGTTCGCACGAGAATTCATTACAGAATCAAAGAAGTACGCGGAAGCAAGGATGCTGTCGCCGGCGAAACTATGAATAGGATGGTGAGTGAGAGATTAAAGGTCATTAATAAAAAGGAAAAAATAAGATTGGAAAAAGAACTGAGCCCTGAGGTACATCGGCATTAACTTCGTCTATTACTACAAAAAAAAAACACAAAAAACTCTATCCATTTTAAGAGATGATGGTGCTGACCAAATGCTACGATTTCCAACCCCCCAAAATAATGGAGACAGTGTTTCTAACGCTACGTCAGACCCGTTAGTAAGTCTCTGGTTGAGCGGATCCGCGAAAACTGTACTGGAAGCCGTTGATAAGATCGTTACTTTCTAGATATTTCATCAACTGAAAATTGATGAATGATTCAAAGACTTCAGATAAAACCGAAGTAAGTGCAACTGGTCTGTAATTGAAGGGGTCGCATGTCTCTCCTTTTTTAGGTATCGGCTGAATAGGAGCAAATTTTCGTGCATATGGTAACACTCCTGTTGAGTATGACAAGTGAAAAAGTTTGCATAGAGGGTTATCCAAAGCAGAGGCGCAGATTTTTAAAATCAGTAGCTTTGGGCACGTTAAGTTTCGAAAGTACTCTAAGAACTTTCCGAATGCGAAAGTGTAGCTGCTTTTGCCTGCTAGTGCGTTGCAATGAACATGAAAGTGGCTACGCTGAAGGTGGCAAGTACTAATTAGCGGCAAATAGATTGACTTTGTCCAATGAGCCATATTTGTAGTCAAATTTTTTATATTTATCACACTTTTGTCATTCAACTTTAATCGATTTTTTTCTTATTTCAGGGTACAAAGCTATGGATAATAATGGAATATTTAGGTGGTGGTTCCGCGCTGGATCTTATGAAAGCTGGTTCCTTCGAAGAAATGCACATAGCCATAATTCTTAGGGAGGTCTTGAAAGGTTTAGATTATCTTCACTCGGAAAGAAAGTTACATCGAGACATAAAGGCAGCAAATGTACTCCTTAGCGAAATGGGAGATGTAAAATTAGCAGATTTTGGTGTGGCTGGACAATTAACAAATACGACGTCAAAGAGGAACACATTCGTGGGAACACCTTTCTGGATGGCACCAGAAGTAATAAAACAATCAATGTATGACTCAAAAGCGGATATATGGTCACTTGGCATCACAGCAATTGAATTAGCTAAGGGTGAACCTCCTAACTCGGAATTACACCCGATGAGGGTGTTATTTCTTATACCGAAAAATAACCCGCCACAGCTTACAGGAAATTACACAAAACCTTTTAAAGATTTCGTGGAGGCATGCCTAAATAAAGACCCTGAAAACGTAAGTTGCGCTGGATTTTGTATTAAATTTTTTCGTTTTTTAAGATTTCTCATTTTTAGAGACCTACGGCAAAGGAACTGCTTAAGTTTCCCTTTATTAAAAAAGCAAAGAAAAATTCGTATCTTATTGATCTGATTGACCGGTACAAAAAATGGAAATCGCAAAAAGGCGAGGAGAGTGAAACAGAATCAGAAAATTCAGATTCGTAAAAATGCTACTTTGTATTTTTTGGATTGTTTGTATATTTTTTCTGCATTTTCAGGGAAGAATCAAAGCCAGACAGTGACATGGACGAACCGTGGATTATGACAGTCAAAGGAATGCACTACAATAGTTTTACCAATAACAAACCAACTGCAGCAAGTGTTCTAGATCACCATGATCCATACAATTCACCAAACAAACATCACAATGGCTCCAATTTGATTCAGACGAGTGGCGGCGGAGGACCGCAAGGGCGAGACTCAAATTTGAATCACTATAAATTGACAACCGGTTTAACACAGACAACGCAAAGTGCCAGCCAACAGCAACATCAGTCTCCAACTAGTAAACAGTCGCCTCAGGAGGTGTTGGTAGGAAATCCAGCCCAAATTTCTGTAGATAGTTCAAGTAAGAAAGAAGTCATGTTGAGAGATAAAGAGAAGGACAAGGATGTTGAGAGGCAAAAGGAAACTTCTTTCCCAATCAGTTCAGAGAAGGAACGTGAACACGAAAAAGAGCGAGAGAAAAGAACTTCCAAAGAAGTAATATTTTACCACGTGTTTGAAGTATTAATTTTGTAGCTCTGTTAATTTTTAGGCAACTCAGCTAGACCACAGAGGAGAGAGCGAAGAAAAGAGACCATCAAGTCTTCGAAAAGAAAAAAATACTTTAGCAAATCTAAACCCGCCAGCATCATCGCCTACAGCGACAACTCCAACCAACGGTAGCCATAATGGAAACAATGGATGTGTGACATCACAGAGTTCAAGTGATAGAACCCTCATAGCTAATCAAACAGCGGCGGCAAAGAATAGTAGCAGAATAGTTCAGACAAATAGCCCGTGCCTCAATAATGTAATATTTCCGCTTTTATCTGAGGTAAATCAATATTTATTTTGTTGAAATCAATTGTTTTATAATTTTAACATTTTCTTGCAGCTTCAAAGGAAGTACTACTATTCGGGAAAAAATCCCAACGCCTTGGATGTAGCTGACCTTAAATCTGCATTTGAGCTGGCTGAACGAAGCAGTCCTGGGGTTAGCGACCTTCTAATTAAGGAAATTATCCACAAAATTGTTCCTGGATTTTCAGAAACACGAATTAATACACTAATGGACAAAGTAATGCGGTAGGTCAGTAAAAAATTTTGACTTGTAAGCAGATTTTTAATCAAATTGGAAATTCTTTATAATTGTAACTAGAATACAGTGAAACATCCCTATAGCGGACACTGTTCGTTCCTAAAAAAGAGACAAACTGATGCTTGGGAGTAAAAAAGTTGTCCGTTTTTTGGAGGTGTCCGTAAAGGGAGGTTTCACTGTACATAAATTTGTTTAAGCGCTGCAAATTACAATCTGAAAGTTCCTAAAAGAATGAAAGTAGCCTGATTATACAAATGTGATACTTTCTCTTTCAGAAACAGCAAATGAAAAGAGTTCGCATCGGAAGGGATTGTATTATTAAATAAAAATTAATTTTTATTAAATAAAATTCTTACTATTAAATTATTTAATGAAGATTTTAAACAACAAGGTTTAAGCGTTTATGACTATTACAATCACACAAATTAAATGACCGAAAACGTTTTAAAGAAAGCAAAAGAAAATCACAAAAAATATTCATATATAAAGTAAAAAAGAAAATTAGAAAATTACTGATGAATCCGATGATGATTTTTGCCCTTCATCACGTAAAGGTTCGTTTTCCTTTTATAAGTAGTCTTAGGAGACCTTCGAGCGAGAGCTTAAAGTAAATTTCAAGAATCAAAACCGACAGACAGAATTCTTTAGTAGGTTAGGAGAAGTAATCACCGGTAGACATTATATACACAATATTTTAGTAAAAAGCTGTGAGAATTGTTTAACTTTTTGTTTTGTTCTTTTTAATTCCAGTTAATAAGAGAGTAAGTTTAGTTGTTTTCTCTAGGAGGATGAGATCTGTCAGAGATGTGTAAAAAGAAATCAATGCTAATGAAATTTTATTACAACTTAATTAAGTAAATAATTTTCAAAGCGCGGAGAATGAAAATAAACAAGTTGTTGAAATTTACGTCCTCAATGTTTTTTTTTGTTTAACCCTCGAAACTATTTTCAGGAAGCAATGATTGTTTTAGCTGCACAAAGTACGAACTGGGCATTAGCATTTGGTAAGATAACAGGACAGTAAGATGAGTATATATTGCATCCAGATAAGTATCATTGAAGGGAGAACAGCGATTAAAACGATTAAAAATCGGACTTTTGTACACAAACGGAAATTTCTTAGTAAGGACCAACTCCATTTCCATTTGCCCTCAGAAATTCAAAGACAACCTGTCCATATCTGCGTTTTCTTTTATTTCTGGAGAAGATTGTAGTTACCTCAATTTTACTGTTGATTTGTTTTTTCAATTCATACAAAAGAAGGGGCACAAATTAATTAAAAAGAAGAAATTGGAAGTACCTTTGAGTACTTTTTCTTCATAAATAAACATATCTAATGATTTTTGTAACTTTTTTAGCATCTTTGAATTAAATCTTCGCCAAGGTGATTGTAAATAGCGCTAAAGAAGGAGGAAACAATTTGATGAACCCGATTTATACAGTAGGACATTTAATCAGCGCCAGTGTGCTATCAGAATATTTTTGTTTCTGTACTTAACATAGAGTGCCGTTGCTGTTATAGAGTATTTGGAAATGTGAAAAATGTTGCAGTCAAACACTTAAGGTATCTACTTTAGTATCTACTTTTACTAGTCAAATTATTAATATAAGTCATTTTATATGTAGATAGTTAGCTGTTTTATATGGTATTTCTTAAGTTGAAAGACTGCCCGTTTTATTGAACTTCATTTATTTAAAAAAATACTTAATCCTATGTGTACATGGTGAGTGCTGTTCAACTACTGCTTGACTATGTTGTCCCAAACTGATCTCATTTACGTTATATACACTGTCCTATAAAATTAACTGTGTGATATACTTATAATATATTTGATATACAACATCTTCCCCAATGAAAGTTATTTATTTTCTCAATTCTTCCCCCTTTTTCAGTATTGAATACTATTCTTAGCTACGATATAACAAATATATAGTCTTACTTATACATTACAGCATCAGTTATTTTTTTGATTTTAAGTTTAACTATCTAATTCATATTTGTTATAATTATATAATTAACAAATTAATATTTATTGTAGTTTTCCTCTTTTACTATATTTTAATGTTCTATTAATCTAAATTCAAAATAACTTTGGCAATCTTAAAATAAGTACAAATATGTATCTTTTCTTTCAGCGACGACAGGAGTAGGATGTTAATTATCAAAACTATTACGAACGTATACCGGGTTTTTACTTTTCCATTTATTTTAGAATTTTCTGTGTCTGAGTACATTAGAATTTCTACGGTAAACATTACCATTTTCTAATTGGATCCAATATGACCTAGTAGTGTTATGCTTTTTCAATATTTTTGCTTTAATCCATTTTGTACCATTTCGGGACCATATTTTGTTACCTTCTTCAAAGTTTTCACCTAGTTTTGATGTTTTATCATATGTCTTCGATGCTAATTTTTTTTTATAAGCAAAATTTGCTTTTATGATGGGTACCTTTATAGGCTCGAACTGTGATATTTTACCAGGCAGAATTGATCTCGTTTTTCTACTCATTAAAAGTTCGGTAGGGGACAAGTCTAGATACTTTAATGGAGTATTCCTATATTCTAGCAAACTAACCCATAGTTCTTGTTTACTTTTTATGGTTTTCTTTAAGAGGTTTTTGGCAATTTGTACGCTACGTTCAGCCATTCCGTTCGACTGCGTATAGCCTGGACTAGAAGTAGTTAGTTTTATATCGTACTGTTCACAAAACTTTTTAAAATTAAAAGAATTAAATGGCATGTTGTTAGACACGATTTCTATAGGTATTCCATGAATTGCAAATAAATTTTTAAGTTTTATTATTACCTCATTACAAGTTTTATTTTTAATGGGAATTATGTCCAAAAACTTGGAATAAGAATCAATAACCACTAAGTAATTTTTATTGGAGTATTCGCAAATATCTGTACCTATTTTGTTGAAAGGTGACTGTAGAATTTCGTGCGAAATCATCGGTTCAGGAGTTTTTGCATTCCGGTATTTTTGACATATTTCACAAGATGCAATTTTATTATTGCTGTATCTATGCCAGGCCAGTATAAGAGCTCTCTAGCTCTAGATTTTGACTTTTCAATTCCTTGGTGTCCCTGATCTAATAAATTGAGCATGTGTTCTCTCAACGAGGTTGGTACTATTAATCTTTCGTTCAGGAAAATTAAATTATCTTCTAAAATCAGCTTATTTTTGAATTTCCAGTAAAATTTTATTTCATTTTTTAGCATTTTCATTTCATTTTTTTTTTCATGTGGCCATCCTTCTTGGAGAACTCTTCTGAGTTCGCGAAGTACTACGTCTTTGTTAATATCGTTTTTTATTTTGGTTTGCATACTTTCGCTTACATTTATCGTGTGAACTACCTCATTTAGATCTGAAATCTCGCTTTCATTGAAACAATTGGAATAGAATCTCGAAAGGTAATCTGCTACGTACAGGAATTTTCCTGGTACATATTTTAAAGAAACGTTGTAATTTAATAATCGAATTTTCATTCGTTGTAAGCGCGCTGAAGGAACCTGATTTATGTATTTTCTCATAATGCCTAATAAGGGCTTGTGATCTGTTTCTATGAGTGATTTTATTTGTTGTAATGTTTTTTCGTGAGCAGGATTCATTTAAATACTACATCTTTTTTTAGAAGTGTTCTCAACGGTGTTGGCACTTCTGATAAATTGGGAATAAAATTTCTCAAATAGTTTACTAATCCTAACAATTTCTGAACATCTACTTTACTCTTGGGTGTTCCCATATCCTCAATTGCTCTAACGAGATCTTTGTCATATGAAATTCCTTCTCTGGATATTATGTGTCCTAAAAATTTTATTCTGTCTTTTTTATATTGAAATGTGTCCTTATTAAATTTTACATTTAAAGAGTTTGCTCGCTCAAGGACTTGTTTTAATACCGAATCGTGTGTTTCTTCCGTGTCTGACGCAATCAGAATGTCATCCATATAAATTGAGACATCTGGAATATCCCCGAAATTTTGTTGATTGTATTTTTGGAAGACTTCTGGCGCAATTTTTAGACCAAAGGGAAGTCTTTTATAGCAAAAGCAACCAAAAGGGCTGTTAAAACTGCAAAGTTCTCTTGAAGCCTTATCTAGAGCTATTTGGTAGAATCTATCCTTAAGATCGAGCACGGAAAAGAATTTTTTATTGGCAAGCTTCGACGTTATTTCTTCAAAAGTTGGTATTAGAAAATTTTCCTCTTTAATTGCCTCATTAAGATCTTTAGGATCCAAGCATACTCGTATTTTCTTTTGCCTGGTTTTTCGACGACTACAATGTTTGAGACCCAATCTACAGGCCCATTGATTTTTTTCTATAATGTTTCTTTCACATAGATTATCTAATTCGCGTTTTAATAAATCCCTTTTTTAAAAGGAATTCGCCTAGCAGGTTTAACTACAGGAACCGCGTTTGACTTAATTTCAACTTTGAAATCTTTTACAAAACATCCCAAACCTTCAAAAACATCTTGATAACTTTAATAATCTTTTCATTGGCATTATTGTGACCAAATAAAAACGTTCGTGTTTTAGTTTTACTTATCTTAAGTTATTTTCCTATTCCTTAAAAATGTTTTTTCTGTTTTTCTTTTAGAAAGAATGTACGTGACATAACATGGTCCTGTATCGCATTCACAACCTGATGATGTACGGGTTGGGCTACAGTCGATAGTCAGAACAGATGGTAATTCGGTGCGAAGAACTGTTGTCAGCGATCATGTTTAAAATAAATTTAATGGTAAGTTCACCCAATTAATTTTCAGGACGTGGATAAACAGACGGATTCCTGACAGGGAAGCTCAGAGAAATTACTCTCCTCTAACCTCTCTTTCCACTTTAATTCCCTGGTGCTTCCCTGTCTTCCCACTTTTTTCCCTACCTTCCTATCTTGTCAAAGGTAAACAATTTGTAAAAGGCAAATTATAATTTTGGTGTACAAATATTCCTGGAACAAAAAGTCTTCTTCAAATATTTTGGATAAGGCAAATTATAACAAAAAGAGAAAAAATGCGGAAGACAGGATAGCAATAGGGAAAAAAGTAAGAAGGCAGGGAAGCAACAGGAGAAAAAGTGGGCCGAGATAAAGAGTAGTATAATTTCTCTTAGCTTCCATGTCAGGGATCCGTCCGTTTATCCACATCCTAATTTGGTAATTGTTTACTTTACTAAATCACCCTAGTTTTCTGGCTGTAAAAAATCGAAAAATTAACTTTTTTTATAAATTATATATTTTTTTAAATTTGTTCGTTTTTACGGCGGATTTACGTTAAAAATGAGTATTTTTGGGCAGCGTGTATTCGCATCACCGTGTCCGTCCGTAAAAGAACTTGTAGACGGAGTATACGTGTACGCAGCACGTTCCATAGATATTCTAAACTGTGGATTGGGATAATTTTCCAGGCTGGAAATTGCGCATTGAATGAAAAATGACTCATCAACGAAAGGCTTCCAGGAGATACAAAAATCGTTCCAGTTCCTTCAAATTGAGATACTTTCCAGTGAAACCTTCCAAACTAATTGCTTTTGGCGTCCTCTTTCTAATGAGACCCCTTTTATTTGATTTCGTAACAAAAAATTTTTTTCACCAAAAAAATCATGGGCCATTGATTTTTGTCGATTTTGAGTGAATTTTTTTTGCAAAAATTTTGATGCCATTCGAAAGAGCATGTCAAAAAATGGTGGTCTAGTTGGTTTTCCCGTTCCCTGGAGCCTATAAACATGGAAAAAATGACGAAAAACCGCATGAAAAATGCGTCAACTTTTGGAATTTTTCCGGTATATAATGAATATTTATTGAAACGGCAGTTAATATTTCCCCATAAATATAGGATACTTTAAAAAAAAATCCAAAATCGCGGCTGTAGGTCCTATAAACTGAATCCACTTTGTCAGTTAATCTAAAACAAAAACGGGTAAAAAATTATTAATCTACATTAAATTTAAGGGGCCTTATCATTTTTAAATTTTCTGAAAACCCCAATATCAAAATATATATATTGAA
Organism: Leptarthrus brevirostris; assembly: GCA_964036015.1. Taxonomy (NCBI): domain Eukaryota; kingdom Metazoa; phylum Arthropoda; class Insecta; order Diptera; family Asilidae; genus Leptarthrus; species Leptarthrus brevirostris. The sequence continues at coordinate 99,334,267 of OZ038375.1, forward strand.
AAAATACGTCATATTTTCACTGTTCGACTATTTTTTGGATGTCATGAACGGGAACCTCCCCTTTAGGATTTTTAATTTTAACAAAAACTTAATGTTACGTAACGCGCTGCTTGACCCCCCTCCCGCTCTATAACACACCGTAACGTTTCACAAGGCCTCCCCCTAACTGCGTTACTTAATACTTTAACTGTCCTTATTTGTAAAAAGTCGTTTTTTTTAACATTTAAAGCTCTGAAACTATTGTAAATATTGAATTGAGATTATTCTCGTATTTTTTATAGTAAATCCACCGTAAAAACGAACATTTAAAAAAAAAGACGAACTTTTCGTTTTTTTACAGCCATAAAACCAGGTAACCCTGAAAATAAACAATTACCCCTAATTTTAATCAAAGTAGAAATATATCGATCGTTTAGTGCACAAATGTTGCATCTCCACTTTTTAATAATTTGTAGGTTTTTGGATAAAACAACTCCTTTGGTTCTAGATTGTATTCTGTCCAAATGTTATATGCCTAAGTAGTACGAAACACATTACAAGTACTTTACAACCAAATTTATCAATATCGCAATTTTTAATAAAATGTTGATTATTTTTTACCAAATAATCAAAGCACAAGACGAACACTTTCTATATCTGATTAGTTGCCATCTCGTTGATTCAAAGAACTACTGTAGACAGTTGAATGAAATTGTAATTGTTGACTTCAACTTTCCAAAACTTTTAACTCTAAACCAAGATTCTTATAGATACAACTTGTGTGCACTTACCATCGATATGCGAGTGTAAATCTCTACAAAGAATATACTGAAACGTTGCTTTTCTTATTTTTTTAGATTTCCCCGGGCCTTCTTCATCTAATGCTGCTAGAGGACATTGTAAACAAAATATCGACCAATTCAATCAAGAGAAATCGTATAGGACATTGAAATAGTAAATCGAAGCCTTCTGTTTAATTGATTTAAAGAAACGCCGTGAAACCTTTGATGATGCTGCAAGGACCCAGTTTACATGATCTGCAAATCTGATCGTCTGCTTGGTTACTGTTGATCAAATACTATTAACCATCTTTCTGAATTTTACAGTGTAACATTTCTGTGCACTGGCTAAATTGCCAACTTGTTCGATTATAATTTTGCGACTTTGAAATTTATGAATAATTTTCATAAATAATTTGAAAATAAAATCAAACATTTTTTGTAAAGAGAAAGCGAAATTATTGTTTATTTATCCGCCCTATTGTTCTCGTTCTTTATTTCCCTGCTGTCAAATTAAGTGATGACAGCGACCAGAACCTAAGCGGCAAAATGCAGAAAAAATCGTGTACAAAAACCACTTTTGATTCGTTATAAGTTATGCTTAATTTCAAATATAGAGGGCACTGTAATATTTTTAATTAATTCGGCAAATTTAGAATATGATGAAGTTCCAACACAAATTCCGTATGATCAGTTTGGCGTGATGGGTAGCGTGTAAGTTCAGCAATCAAGAGGTCTTGGCATCGAGTTAGGATCACCGAAGATAAGTAATGGAGTGGAGAAAAAATTAATCGCTCATAAAAAAAGAGGTCAAGTCACGGTGAGAAGTTTAAAAAAAATATTTTTTTTCTGCTTTGAATTATTTTCAATTTTAAATTTCGATTTATTTTCTTCTATTTATTGTATGTATTTTGCACCCTTTTAGGTCCTTTTTTCGCGCCCTATATGTCCATACCAGCTTTAATATGCGTCTTGGACGCCTACTTGCCTTATTTTGCATCCTGGCGATCCTTATTTCGCTTCATGGATAACCGATTAGCCCTAATTTCATGCCCATATCCGATTAACCCTCATTTTTCATGGTGACCTAGTCTTATTTTACCTTTGTCGAATTGGACCGGTCCAGGAACAAATAAAAAGCTAATCGGACTGCCTGAAGGACGTGAAATAAGGTGTCGTCCGAATGCATTCCTCCAGGAAGTCCGATCAGCTTTTTATTTGTTCCTGGACCGACGTTCTATTCGACAATGGCAAAATAAGACTGGTTAGGTCACCATGTTTATGAGGGATTCTTAATCTGTATAGGTATAATTCTGAAAATGGATCATTTTCAGTACGTTAAACGCGGCTAAATTCGCTACAGTAAGTACACATGATGCAAAACTTCACTCGTTTTTCTCAAAAATGCGTCTTTCAAAATGGCTTACCTTTTCTGACCATTGTATTTGACCGATCGACTTGAAAATTTGGATAGATACTCTGGAAACATGTCACAGAATGACACGTAAAATTCTTTCCAGTTAAATTTTGCATTTTTTATTAATGTTTTTATAAGAAAAAATCGATTTTATTTTCAAATCGCCGCCATTAAACTTAATGTGGGCTGTGGGCACGGAATTAGGATATCCACGAAGCGAAATAAGGATCGCCAGGATGCAAAATAAGGCCAGTAGGCGTCCAAGACGAATATTAAGGCTGGTATGGACATATAGGGCGCGAAAAAAGGACCAAGGGTGCAAAATGCGGCTAGAGGAAGAAATAAATCGCAATCGGTTAAAAAAATCGAAATTTAAATTTGAAAATAAAATAATTTTAAAACTCTTCACCCAGTAGTGACGACTTCATCCTTTTTTTACGAGTGATAATTAATTCTTTTCATTATTTAACTTCGGCGATCCCATCTCGATGTCCGGACTCCATGATTGCTAAACTTGCACGCTACCCATTACGCTAAACTGATCATACAGAAATGGTTTTGGAACTTCATCATATTCTAAATTATCGAATTTATTAAAAAATCACATATTGCCCTCTATGTTTGAAATTAAGCATACTTTATTACCAATCAAGAGTGGTTTTTGTACACGAATTTTTCTGGATATCGCTGCATTATTTTGCCGTTTAACTTCTGGTCGCTGTCATCACTTAAAGGAACGCAATTTTTCAGGGGCCGAACTCGAAAACGATACGAATTTCTAGTCGAGACAATTTTTTACATGCGCTTTCTCATTTAAAAATGTGCCTAGACTAGAAATTCTTTTCGTTTTCGTGTTTCATAATAAGGCACCTGGTGCGCGCATATTTAATTTTTTGGGGGAAACGAATAAATATAGACGAGTACATTTTTTTAGGTGTTATTAAGTGTTTATTAAATGCAAAAAAAAATAATTTTTTGTAATAAAACGGCTAAATTGAAAAAATTTTACCGTGTCATTCTGTGACTTCATATTTCCCGAGTATCTAGGCAAATACAAGCTAAACCATTTTCAAAGACGTGTTTTTGAGAAAAACGCGTTTCAAGTTTTGCATCGTATGTACTGACTGTGCCGAATTTAGCCGCGTTTAAAGTACTGAAAATGATCGAATTTAAAATTAAAAAACCCTTTTTCAGGATAAATTATACCTGTATATAGATAAAGAATCTGCAAAAAAATCAATTTTTTTAAATGTATTAAGGACTGATGTATCAGATCAAGGAAATAGATTTGTTTTTCATAAATCATAAGAAAAACATCTCAAGAATAAGTTCCATAATTTTCTGAGCGTAATTCGAAATTGAAATACATGACTTTATACCCGCCGTCAGGCAACTAACTGAGAGCGCACGCTCTCCCTGATATAACTCACTTCTTGTTACCTTTATTTGCTCGATCCTTTTTTGAAATTCTTAGTATCTGCGACAACTGCATTGTGCTGGACAAATGTTCACATAGTCGTAAGTAGTGGGGTGTAGTTCACAGAATAGGGCGTCAGTTCGCAACAACTGTAAGTATCAAAAAATTGTTGCTTTCCCATACTTCAAACGTTAAGCGCCTTAATCTCAAAACAGCATTTTTGAAATTGGCATACACGGTTACTCATAAACTATGAAACCGATCAAATTGATCTTTTGGAATCTAGTAGATAACTGAATATACCTCCAGATAAACCTACTTGTGTCATAATTTTATCAAATTAAACATTTTTTATAACAATTTTTTTTTATTATATAGATAATTAACAAAAACAATTCCCATAAAAATCTACTTTTTTCTTTAACTCCGGTTACTTTTTTCAACTTGAAACTTTTTATTAATTAAAAAGGTTTACCGATAGCAAAATTTTATAAAAAAATTTAAATAATTTGGATCTTTTGTTTTAGAGTCGACGCCAAAAAAGATGATATTTTTCGCGCATGAGGGGAAACGATAGTTCTTGTACAGAGAAAGCTCTTTATTTCGATTATACTTCTCAGTCAAACTACCATTTTAACCCACCGTAGCTCCCCACAGGATCCGATAAAAACGAAAGCTGCAATGGTACTAAATGATATTTGATGATGTTTTCTTTCAAAGAAAGTAAGAAAGGCAAAATAGCTAAAACATTACAGAAAATGAAGCTTTTTCCATCATTTTATGATATTTTGCGTCTATATTTTAACAGTGAATACTCTCTTCTCAAGTTTTTCAGATTCTGCGCAGTAGAAATCGCAGCTTAATCAAAATTTAAAAATATTATCTTTTTTGGCGTCGACTCTAGTTGAGAATTGGAGGCGCAATGCTGCACGCCAGCTGCGAAGTCCGACGCCGAGACCTGCTGCTGGTTCCCACCGTTTGGAATTTTTCTTTACATTTAAAAAAAATTTTAAGATTAAAATATTGTTAAATATAATAATAAAAGTTTTAGAAAGATTAATTTTTGGGTTTTCTTGAAAAAAAAACCAAAAATTTACGTCTGTTTTAGCATTTCACATAAGGAAACTTCATTGAAGTAGAAGTGTCCCTTAATTTGACAGCAAGGAAATAGAACAATTTTTGATTTTTTTTTTCTTCAAATTAGATGAAATTTATTTATAAATTTCAATGTTGCAAAATTATAATCGAACAAGCAACAGATCAACATTAGGGGCGCTGTTTGTTGCAAATTGTAATTGCTGAAACATTCATCGGCGACATTTAAAGAAGTAGTCGATTGCTGCCAAACTACGATGATCTTATCCACGGAATAGTTTGGAATTTGCTGTTATAGGTGTTCACTAATTACACTGGTAAAGCCGTATCACTAAATTTTACGAAAGCATCCTTTAAAAATTTGTTTTTTAAATAAAAAAAGAAATCGTTGACAAATTCTTTCTGCATTTTTGTTTATAATAACTGCAACATATTAGACGCCGACTTGATATTTTTCTGGTCTTCGATTTTCAACAAAGAGTGATATCCTTTTATAGGTAATCGCAGAAGACTTAGCCATCCGTTGGTGTTTCGCTTAGGTTGTTATCCTCCGAAGCAAAATAAAACGTTCTGCAAAATTCTCTAATACAATATTGTGAAAATTTCGTTACGAAACTGTCAAATGACAGGTTTAGAAGTAAAAATTACCAATCTGCAAGGTCCGAGCAAGAGCGGCTTAGAAAATATTCCGCATGAGATTCCGGCAAAATGAATCAGAGGAAAACTACAGACAAAAACGACTTGGGCCTAATTCTCTATTATAATATTATGAGAATTTTGTTACCAAACTGTGAAAAGGTATTCACTATTACAAAACTGTTTCAAAAGTGCACAATATTGTAAAATTTATACTCGAAAGTAGTGTTGGGTAAAATCGGTCACTTTGCTGAGTCAGATCATACGAGTAATTTGGCATAAATGATGCAAGAAAAAAAAGATTCGGCCATTTGGGTCACTTAAGGGAGGTTTTTCTTGAAAATTTTTTGAAAATCGAATATTCTTATAGAAAAAGTGTTAAAAATATGATAAAAATTATTTTAAATCATTCCCGCTTATAATAAAGATTCTACAGCGCCTTAAAGATCAGCGCGCCACAGTCCACAGTTTATTTTTCAAAACTTTAAACACGTTTATCTCAAAACATACCTTTTGAAAACGGTATCCACGATTGCGGAAAAGCTAGAAACCGATTTTCAATATTTTTTTTAAACTCTTTATGCACTAATTCTCCAGGGAATGAACCTATTATCAATTCTATTGAACCTATAAAGGGTCAAAAATTATGCCTTTTTTCAATATTTTTTTTTAAACTATAATTTTCCTAATTTTTCATTAAAAATAGGTTCATTCCCTAATTCCCGATTTTCAAGAAAAACCTTCCTTAAGTCTGCAGAGATTCAAGCATTTGAGCCACTGGAGAATTTTTCCAACTTTTAAGGCAACGGCTCAAACTAAGTGCTTTGGGCTTTGCTTTCTGTTCGCAGCTCATATTCAGATGTTTTATGGTCGTCAGACTTCCTGAAATATGAGCAGCAACAAGAGGAACTACAGAAAATTGAAGAAGAGCATGTACCTGGGTTAATTGAGTTCTAAATTCTTGAATCAAGCAAATAGCCTACATTGCATTGTGCACAGTGGACGGTCTACCACTATTCTGCCTTAAGATGGGAGGACCCGCGAGATAGAGAGAATTGGTGTGGCATCTGTTTTACACTTAAGAGATATGGTATGGCGAAATATATGTGAACGATTGACCGATATAGTAGGAAAACATTGACTCAGGTCTTCTGAGTCATTTTACTGACACGGTCAAAATGACCGAATCGTTCACTACTCGAAAGCATGTTTGTTATGGAGCAGGGCGTAAATTTTACGTAAAATTATGTTCTCTATTTATATAGTTCTAAACATTTTAAGTAGACTTGTATACAGAAACGTATTGAAAAGAATGCTAATGAAATTATAAACCAGGGGCCTTATTACTGAATTCGATTCGATTATAATCGATCGTAAATATAGGAAATTTAGAATTTAATGAACCTAAAGATAACAACTCACGCAAGCACAATATCTCTTTTTAGTCTTATTCAATTCAAAATTTTCTATATTTACGATCGATTGCAATCAAATTAAATTCAGTAATAAGACCTTAGAATACGAAACCACTTTAGTTTCGAATTGCACCTTCAAATGGTAAGCATTTTAGTATCGTAATAGAGAATAATTCCCTAACTACTTATATTCGGGGTGTATGAATCTAATATATAGTACTTTCAGCTAAGAAAGGTACGCTGATCAAATTCGTAAGTCCCGCTAGGGTTCTCAGGTCGGCTAGAGTGGGAGATAGTATCGTGGTGGTGAAATTATATTACCAACCTGAGAATTATAGTATGCTTAGTAAAAACGACAACATCAATACAAAAATGTATAAATCCCTATATCTCGAGTGTAAAATCGTTCTATTTTTATAATGTGATTGAATTTAATATATTAAAGGCGTAAGAAATAATGTATCGAAATTTACTCAAATTTTTACTTTATCCACAGGTTGTATGTTGGAATAAATTGCATAGTTGATGATTTTCATTTGACAATCAACAAAATAGTTTTAATCGTTACACTAGTATTAAATCCAATTATAATATATGTAACTATAATTAAGTTATTATCATTAGTTATGTGAGTGTAATCTCTCCGCAATCCTTTAGAATATAGTACACTTGCGTACTATAATGGAATCAGGATTGCGGATAGCATAGCTGGTAAATTATAGTACACGTACTATAACTATAGGACGGTTGAGAACCTTTCCCGCATATAAGTAGTTAAGTCGTTTTTGCCCGAAATCTCACATGGTTCGTTCTTTCGCGCACGATTTTCTAAGCCACTTTTGCTCCGACCTTGTTGATATGACATTTTTACTCTCAGCCTGTCAATTGGTATTCACTATTACAAAACTGATTCGAAAGTGCACAATAAATTGTGAAATTTATACTTGAAAGCATGTTTGTTATCGAGCAGTGCGTACATTTTAAATCATGTTCTCTATTTATATAATTTCATAAATTTTAAGTACACTTGCATACAGGGATCCGATTAAATCGAATAGGGTTTTTTCAACGGACTTTAATGACTATGAGAATTAACTAATTCGCAAATATTTCGTAATCGAAAATAAAATATGGGCCTATTCGTAAACTCAGGTTTGCAGTGCAGTTGCATAATTCAGCAATACATTCTGTTCAGCTGAATTGTGCAGTTGTATATCAATACTTCCTCAAATTCGATCAAATTTAATTCTACGGTAGAACTGATTGATTAGCCTTCACAAAAATATAAGAAAGAATACCACCATTTTTAGTTTCGAATGAAAAGCAGTTTAGTATTATAACAGACAATAACCCTCCTGAACTAAATCGATTCAACAATTTTGTGATCCTTAAAAATCAAGTAAAGACTCAACTAGATTTAAATGTTTTATTAATGCAATAATTGTGATAATTTGGCTAACATTTTCATATTTTCAGTGCGTAGTATTTATAAAAGAGAAGCAACAATAGATGCATCCTGTGGTATCCATTAAAGTTGCCTGGTTGGGATTACTCTAAATCAATTCATCATCATCCGGAATCTCCTACACGTAGAAATATGTTATCTCGATGAAAATATTTTAGGAAGTTTGCAAATACTCTACTCGAACTTTTATTAAGCAAAAATAATTCATTATCTTTAATGATTCCCAGTTTTGCTAGCCACATCTGGAATATTTACAAATTCCCTATTTTAAATCATATATTCAACCAAGTGGGGCTCACAGAAATTTCAAAACATCGTGAATGTACAGAATCGTTTCATTGGTAATTAAATGTGAAAATATGGATGATTAACTGCTTTTATTTGGCTTGGAGAGTACGCCTTCCGCCGCAAACGGCTTTCAATGCATGCATGCAAAGCTTAAATATCACTTTGTTTAATGGTTTGATGTATGAAGATGTACAGATAAGGTTTTAATGGGGATAGTGATTAGGAAAATTGGGAAATGAAACACATTGTTACATTTTTAATATTTTTTTGTTTCTTTTAGAAAAATAACTTCTAAAATGCATCAAGATAAATGCAAAATATGAACTCATACAAACGTATGCAGGAAACGGTATTGAACAAGCTATCTTTTACTTAATCTAGGCAACATACATAATGCGCTTGCTTCTGTAAGGCGTTCGAGTGATGTATAGTATTTCTGCCAGTTAAAGTAGCAACATTAGTTATAATAAAAATATAGGTACACTTCGTATCAAAAATCTAAATATACATATTTTTCAATTTTAGTATTTCGATCACTTTTGAAGGACTTCATTGAGTACACTCTATTTATGTAGTAACAATCTTCTAATGTACGAACATATTATGGCAAAATAGACGAAAATAAGAAAAAAAATTAAACAATTTGATAAGAAAAAGTAGAGGAAGGAAAAGGGAGAGGAGCTTACAAGTATGATATGATTGCCTATTTTTACTTTCGCATATGTTGAGTGTAAAATCATTCGTATGTAAAAACAGTCTTTATCAAAACAAAAAGTTCATTCAAGTCGTTACATTCAAGTGTATTGATAGAGAAATAAATATTAAACAAAAAAAAACAACAATCTTTGGTTATTTACGTTAGGAAAGTTTCTGATGAGAGTATGGCCATAACTCTTGTTTCTTCGCAAATATTGCTTGTAGCGCTGTACAACAGAATACCAATTAGCGATTAACATTTCAATGGCCTTGTAAATTTTCTAAAGCGATTTTCTTTCACAAACCTAATTTCACAGCTCTGCTAGTTCTACACTTTCCGCTTCCAGGCTTTTGTTTCTGCTTTTTAAAATAAATAAATAATAATCAGTCAATTAGCCTTCTATTAAAAAAACAAGGAAATGCAAGAATAACCTTTCTTGAGTATCGAACAAATCTTACTATTTTAACCAAAAACAAGAAAGGATACAAATCTCACAAAAGCATATTCTACTCCTTTCTTGTCACAAAGTGTAGTTTTATAAATTTCCGTAATATATTTAATATAGAATAACGCCTGTAATCACGTTCTTTTATATAAGCGTCGCAAATCTTGCATTCCCTAAAGTATTACAGAATGCGCGAAAAAAAATATAATTTTGACTAACCTTTGCCGAAATCTTAAAATGATTACAAAAATAATTGCATTGATAATGAACAGCCCAGATATGATCACGGCAGGTATGATGATATCTTTAGGATGATGAACGAGGAAGAAAAGAAAATTATTTGTGAAAATATAAACCAATTCATAAACAAAACAACCACAAAATTACCATAAACAAGGTCGGCATCTTTGTTCGACATTTCTGTAGTTTTGGCAGTGTTGTCGGTTGTCTTTTTTCGTGAACCTAGATTAAAACTGGACACAAATCCACTTCCGAATATAGCCAATTTTTCTGTAAGGGTTTTGACGATAATTAAACGAAATGAAACTTGTTGCCAAAGCAAATTTTACTAACACTCCGATTAAAAAACTAAAGTGCGAAAAATACGCAGCATGTGCCCTTGGCGGTCAATAAAAATTTAGCTTAAAAATTATTCAAATCACACAATACCTACTATTCACGCTAAGTGTGAGACGTTGCAATGCTAAAAGTGCCTTAAAGCGCAGAAATCGTTTGTTCGAAAACACAAAAGATTAGAAGTTCCTATCACTTAGATTTACCGAGTTTATCGCCACTATTTAATGAGGTCTTAATCGTCTGCCAAGATGTTACTGCAGCAAAACCTGCAAATGTTTCATGTTCAAAGACATTATCAAACAACTTAAGTCTCTTCTAGATTAAATTTGATCAAAGTATTCGTCCAGCAGGGGTGATGCATCGGCCGGGTAACAATTGAATAACTACTTGAATTCAAGCACAGCGGCGAAACCGTATTGCTTTCATACAGAAAATGTGCGCTATCAGCAGCGAAATAAAAACAGTCGCGAAACCAAAGCACTTGTGCGACCTAGAAACAAAACTTGAGCTCCCGAGTGAGTGATAAGAAAACTTCTGTTTGTCAAAACAGATAAGTAATATAATTGGTTGTTTTAATAACGAACTATCTACAATGTTACGGATCTTTTATAAGTCTATCAGTTTTCTATTCTTATTTTATATAAGCCATCTGACATATACAGTGTATCTTGACCTTTGGATAAACTAAGGCACCAAATTTATGCACCCGCCAACCTTTATTGAGAGACATAAAGTGAGAAGAGCAGCTATAAAAATAAACTATCACTTAAGTGTTCAAACCAATTGAAATTACAGTTTTTATCAATGTTGCTTGCCTTAACTACGGCGGCACTCACTGAAATTAAAACGAAAGTGGTACATTGTCGTCCGCTTACTCGCAAAGAAACAATTCTTTTAAGCATCACGCAAAATGTGTATGATGATATCATGCGTTTCGTATAGCTAAAAGGACTAAATTGATACAATTAACCAAAAAAAAATGAACTAAAAATAGCATCCATTACTGATAACAACAAAAACTAAGTGTAGTCGGATTTCCTTTAAGGATAATCAATACTTTGGTGCAATTTTAACAAAAAATGACATGCTCCGCAAAGTTATTTTAAAGAAATACTGCAATTAAATGTAATTTTTATTATATGTACTTGCCTACACAATCCGGCAGAATCTTATCCCAAACGTGCCTCTCCGTGCAGATTAGTTGACGACTTCTCACACCCGTATCAGGAAATACAAATGACAGTTCGCATTCGTAAAATGCTGTTGACTCTGTTCGATTTACAAGGCGGCCATTTCTTGGCGGGGGTGGATTCACACAACCAAGCGCTAAAATCGAAAGTTATTTACGTTATTTGAAGTATTTCTCCACAGAAATTAATTTCGATATTTATATGACATTTACAAAGTCACTTTTGTTTTACTTCGTCCACTGACTGAAGTTGCATTCATTTACGAAAATTATAAATTATGTCTCAGCGCCACCTACTAGACAGCTTTACCTTTTCATCTTCAAATTATACTAGCATTTTAATTTTAATTAAAGTATAATAAGAATAATAATTTTACAAAACGGACCCTGCAAGCACAACAATATTTTCAGTAAATTCAAGGATTAATTTCATCAAAATTTTTTAATTAATTTCTGTTCTCCACTGAAATGTTGCTTTATATGTGTCTCAGCGCCATCTACTAGACAACTTTAATTTTTCATTGTCAAATAATATTGCATTTTCAATTTTAATAAAATATAATAAATTAAAAATAGAATATTTACAACGGATCCACAAAAATATCTTCAATATATTCAACAATTAATTTTATCAATAAATGTTTAAAATGTTCAACAAACATAACTTTCAAGAGGAATTCCTCAGTCAAGAAAATATTCAATGGAATCATAGAATATGGACGAAGTAAAAGAAATCAATTATTATTATTATTATTTTATTACAAATAATAATAATAGCGAGTATCGCCCATGGTTGAAATTCGACTGCGTTACCGCATCTGAAATTTTAGCTTTAGAACTGATCTTTTAAACGATACCAAACCAATTATGTTTACAAATGAGTTGGGTACAAATTTCTGTATACAAAATTCTGTTTTTCTAAATTATATTTTAACATTATTCTGAAAAGCGCGCGTGCATTTATCATAAATTATTTATCGGAAGAATGATTTATTTATTTATAAGATTCATCAAATACACTGATTTCTACATCAAAAATAACAATATAATTACATAAGAAAAAGAAAAAGTATCTCGAACAGCTGATTCTTCAGTTGAGATCTCGACAAGTGAAAATCAATAAACTCAAAATGATTATTAAAGAGGCGAGACATAGATTTAATAGGCTCATGCATACCATAATTAGTGCGGTGGTGGGAAATATAGAGAAAGCTTTGGTTCCTCAAGGGGCGAGTAGGAATCGATAAATACAGACCCCCACCAATTCAGGGTAATCAACCAACCGCGCCTTGCAAGCAATCCAAGGCAAGGGACCCCAATGAAATAAGCTTTAATCGGTCAGCGTATGGATGCTCCGAAGAGGATCGATCCATGGAACGTCGCGAAAGGCAACTCTTACGAATCAACGCTGTACAGCCTCAATGCTATTAATATGAGGCGCATAAAAATGAGACCACACAGGACTAGCATACTCCAAAACAGTTCTTACGAACGTAAAATAAAGGAGTTTAGTTCTATATGGGTCATCGTTTGACAAAGCCTAGAGTAGAATTAGGTTTGTTTACAATAGCGTATATGATAAAAAGCAATGGTAAATATCGTTAGAAAGTGTAATTCGAAACAGAACACGTTGCGTGCGATCAGACGAATCCAATTAACGAAAATTGATGGAAACCCTAGAAAAGATAACTTACGAACCAGAACAATGTGACTAATTCTGTCAAAAGCCTTGCTACAATCCGTGAAAATGCAGTCGACCAGCTTCAATGGCAGACGTACAGCAATTTTATTCTTTTTTATATATGATGTTGCCAAAGCTCAGGGGATGGCCTATGATGCTAAAGCACAGCCTTGGCAGGAAAGGAATTAAGGATGAGCGAAATGGGTTAGGAGGTTGAGTGAAGGAGGTGTCGATGTACGCACGGTTTGAAAGTTTCAGGCTCATAATACGAGGGGAGAACAGAATATGGTAAACTGTTCCACATTCGTGTTGTTCTGCTTAGAAAAGATTCCCGAAATTTGACGGTACGTCCAAATTTGACCTGGAGAGTATAGAGGGGTGGGAGCGACTTGTAGATCTTGTATCGCGTGTTGTAATGAGTCTACAAGGAATCAGGCTAGCAATTTCGTTAGAACAATGGCCATGGAAATAGCGATAAAAGAGTGAGAGACAACCGACATTCCGTCGATGCTCCAGAGAGTCAAGGCCCTCAGAGATTGAGGAATCGCCAATAAGTTTAATAACCTTACGCTGGACTTTATCTAACGCGGACAATACGGCGTGTCCTGCCCCTGCCTAAATATGGGAATTATATTCAAGTCTACGCCTAATGTGGGACTTATAGATCAGCGCTAAGTCAGGTGGGGTGAAATATTTCTTACATCACTGTAGAAAACCCAAACATTTCATCGCACTTTTAGCGATTGCAAATATATGATCAGTCCAGCTAAGATTGCTGGATATCTCAATACCCAAGATATTTAGGGAGGGTGAATTGGGTATATTCCCTTCGTCGACTGAAATGGGTTGAGGTAAACTGGGCGTTTTTTAAGGGACATTAAACAGCATTGAGTTTTGGATGCATTAAACGTAACACGATTTGCTCTGCCCCAAGCGAGGACCATAGAAATGTCGTTGTTTAATGATCTAAACATGCGTTCCCGATTGACTTCTGTAGCATTTCCACGTGAATTCAGGGTAGGGTGCAGACCACATGTTTGAAGTTTGGCTAAAAGATGCCAGACTCTATCAAAAGCCTTTGAAATTCACCAATCGTTGGCAATCGTTGATAAGATGGTTATTTTCTAGATATTTCAACAACTGAGAGTTGATGAGTGATTCAAAATTTTTGGATATGATCGACGTTAGTGTAATTGGTCTGTAGTTAGAGGGGTCGCATGCCTCTCCTTTTTTAAGTATCGGCTGGACATGAGCAAGTTTCCATACACTTGGAAACATTCCTGTTGAATATGACAGGTGAAAAAGTTTGAGCAGAGGTTTAGCCAAAGCAGAGGAGCAGCATTTTAAAACATGGGGCGAGAAACCATCAGGCCCAGTAGCTTTGGACACGTCGAAGAGAATTCCAGCAAGTTGTCGTAGTAGATATACCTTTCATAAAGCCATACTGAAAGGGACCCAGAAAAGGTTAGCAGTGTAAGTTCAGAACATTGCGCAACAGGGCTTCAGAAATTTTACCAATACAAAATAAATTGGCAATGGAGCGATAGTTTGATATGTGAAAGTATGACCTTCTTATGTAGGGGAATGATAGATACTTTCAAGGATTCCGGAAATACACCACAACAAATAGATAAGTTAAATAAGTGACAAAGTATAGAAACTAGGGACATGAACTCTCCAGAACTCTCCAAATAGTCGCAGTAAGATATATATCAAGTGCAGTGCAAAATTGGTTGCGTAATAGGGAGTAAGCGAAGTAGTCAGTATCACTCCTTGAGGGACAAAACCGCTTCCAAGCTTTATTCTTTAGATTCTTTAAGTGCTTCACGGAACTATTGGCGATCATAAGCCAGCTCCCAATTAGGCGGCTGAGGATTTAGATACTATTATTTAGATGATATTTATCGTTTGGTTGGTCGGAGGCAAACAAATTTTCTGAGAATCGCTATTTTCTGGGATCGTCATTCAAGTCATCTCTACCTCTTTGAAGTATGTATACCACGAATACACTTGCCTACGGGACAAACAATAAGCGCCGTACACCTTTTGTATAAAACTGTACGTTTCCGAACATATTTTACCAAGTTTAAAACAAAATTTAATATTGATACGTATACAAACGTACTGACAATTATTGATTGAAAGGACATACTGTGTATTTATTTATGTTATCTGCCTTACTGCCTTACACATATGATATTTTTGTGCAAATGTATGGCACAGTACTCCTCCTTTTATAATAAATACTAAAAAAAAGGTACCACAATTTTCGATGTTCACGTATTAATATATAGATGTCCGCCTTGATAGACGTAGGGAATCATAACAAGTAATTAATATTTTTATAATAACAAAGTTAACGTTAATTTTATTTTCTTAGTAATTTAAACTATCTACAGGAAATAGTTTTTTGTTTCTCCTGCAAGATTCTAATTTCCGGACTTGTTCTTTTTCTGCTATTAGCGATTCAAATGTACATCAAATCTAGGCGCGTCATCTAATCCATAACTTTATGTAGCAGGATTGTCAGACAAATTTTATTTTACAAATCTTTTTTTAATACCAATAATTAATTTTTATCTCGTTAAAAGAAACTGATTTGAATGCATGAATTCTTTCGAATATTGGAAATATTGGTTTTCTTACTTTTTATATATAACAAAAATATGAACAAAATGTATCGATAAAAATGCATAATAATTAATATGGGGCCGCACTTACCAGAGTAATGTAATAAAATTCCCCGTTTTGGGTAGGCAAATTTGGTTGTTGACTTCATTATGACCTAGCAATTATATTATATTAATCAAAATTCTGGTCACTTGTAAAATTGTAATATTTACTTCAAGTTTACTCGAGTCGCTGATAACTTCAACTGGTCGATTCGATTCAGAGCAGCTGTTGTAGAGACTTCGCCCTATTTCTAAATCAATAACCTCCACAAAGTCCTTGCAATCAACTGAAAAAGTCAGAATTAATCAAAATGAACCGATTTTTATCTGTTTCGATTAATTGAAGAGGAAACTTACACCTCAGAGATAAGTCCAGGACAGTTAAACGAATTTTTTGACCAATTGGTGCGGATATCATCCACTTACAATTGTAGTCTCCTATGTAAAATTTTGGATAACCTGGTGACATGGCAAAACCATGTAATAATGGTTTACCATAAAATGTTCTTTGGATGCTAGAGTATGTTTTTCGATCTGACTCATCTTTATCCATATCGCTGTCATAGTCATCAAAATTGTCTGGCAACTCCACAAAACGGTTTTCACCTTCGCTACTTAATCCTTCATACTTGTCCGTTGTTTCTGCGCTCAGATCATCGGCTGTGGGAGATATTTGGTGCCTAACATCCGCAGCTTCTGATTGTGCAGTGATAAGCATTTCGTCCTGTTCTTGTACAGTCAAAGTGGAGGCTAAAATAGGGATATGATTCAAAACTACATATAATGAGCAAAAATAGTACTTTGATGAGTTGTTTTAGCGGATGGTAGAACATTAGATATTGATGAATTTGAAGCGGGATGAGAAGTTGTTGCGGATATGTTGACACTGATGTTGTCAAGTATCTTTGAAGTAGGGAACATGATTATGTACTGCTCACCCTCTCGAATAGTCAAGGTGATATTTTCGAATGTGCTTAAGTTTTTACTAAGCTTGGTGTAATCTTCGGCAGACTTAAGGTAAGCATCTGTTGACTGCACGGACGGAAGAACATCAGTGCTTTCAGGTTCACTATATATAACTTGTCGAGTGGTAAGGCGAGGTTCCGATGAAGTAGTCGGTTCTGGCGCATTTAGAATTTCATCATTTGTTCGAAAGTAAATCTCATCACCGATTTTTTCGATATCATTAAAATCATCTAAATTGCTTGGCAATATTTTCAGTACTTTAAAATCCTGTGAGGATGAAATGAATTAACAAAAATTTTAAATTACAACAATTTGTATTTTTTACCTGAGAGTATACACCTGTATTTTCCTTTCCACTTTCTTCCATTTTTGCTGTTTGCAGTTTTATTTTACGTTTCCTGGAAGCACTATGTATTTGCGGAATTATTTCAACATCGTCACTTGTTTTTAAAATTTTTAAAGAGTGATAACTTTGATGCTGCGGTTGCACTCTTGCTTCTGCTAGTGGTTCACCTTTCGTTGGTTCAATCTCAGGCCAATATATATCTGCGGTCACCTCGTATCCGATCGTAAGGTGTTCATTACAATACTGGTTTGTTCGAAAATCTAAAATATACAAAATATTTACGTCGCAATATTTTAAAAATAACTATAAAAGGGCTTAGAAGAGAAAGTAAATTACTACAAAAACCCGAGAGCCTATATTTTCAGTGCAAAATGCGACAACAAAACTCCCTGCAATCTACGTACATAGAAAACACATCAAACTAAGAAAGAAACGTTGTCATCTGTGAACTTCGGGCAAGTTGAACGTTCTAGGTTGATGTAATGAATTAAGGGAAACTCACCTGTTTAGGAAGCAATTCTTCACATATTGTAGGTAATTAAAAAGTTAGCCAGACAGTTTGAGACAGAATAACTTTTTTTCATTAAAAACAATCCTCAAGGAAAGAGAGAATTTTCAATATATTGAAAGTTTATCACAAATTTGGGCTCATCCTTAGACGAGTACATAGTTTCTGTTGTGTGTAGGTGTATTTTTAAGGGAGAGCTAGGCCTTGGCTTAAAATATCTATGACAAGGGTTACTTCCCCTTTCAGAATAATTTTGAATATAAAACCTCGGCAATGTTATGTATCCATAACAGTGTTACTAGGGCTTCAACTCTCACGTGTTGAACTTAATAGAGACTCTTTTCAAAAAACATTAGACACTTAATATCTGGAAACCGAAGGCTCCATGATAACTCCTCTGCCATGGTGTATTCGTACAGCTATTGAAAAATCGATTTTAGTTAATCTTTTATTTTCTGCAGAAGCAAACGCAATATTCTGCTCTAATTGGATAATTTGACTAAGAGGGAGCAAACGAAATTCGCGCTTATATAAAACGTAAGGACAAGCGAATGTTATAAATAGATATTAACAATATATGTAAGTATGTACGATTTCAGGATCTTTATGTGGTCAAACGTCATTATATGTTTAGTGTTAGGACTTCAAATAATGCGTTTTTCGCACTCCATAAAAAGCGGTGATCATTGGACCTTGAAGAGTTGTGCTCGTTCCGCTAGGGTTTGAACGCAACTGATAACTGACAGTTTCTAAATTATAGACCCTTTTCAACACGACGCGCGGGTCGATAAATTATGAAAGTACGTAAATACCTACACCAAACAGGGAGGGTTACGTGCAGTACGCATGCATTTTGGTTTTATTAATTCTAACATTTCTCAATAAAATAAACTCGCGTTTTGTTTCAGTTAATTCTCATGACCAATTCATTTTACATATATCGCAATAGGTACGCATTAAAATTAGTTGCAAAACTAAATTTTAATTTTTTGGTTCTGAAAATTTTGTATGAATGGAAACGAGGCTTAAAAGAGCTATAGTCAAAGGCTAGCACTTACCTTCCATGCATATATATTTGACTCGCACTACACCACTGTCCCACACCTTCGAAAAAGGATGATCCAACGCAAATAGAAAGCTACAGTGGTTTCTGCCCGAACATCTGCAACATAATAAATAAATTTGAATTAACAGTAATTTAGATTTTTTTTTACGATGCGGCCAAAGCCTAGGGGACAACCCTTTGATGCGTAAGCATGGCTTTATCCGGAAGGGAATTAGGGTAAGGGGAGTGAGGAAACTTGAATGTCTTGTTTTTTTGCATTGCTACGAGCAGTTATGGGTATTATTCGAGTAAATTTTTATTCGATTTTCAATTTATTTTAAGTTATTCGCAAATAATTATTTGTTATTTGGTGCTCCTTAATCCAATTTCAAATAATTATTTGTTATTCGATCGTTCGTTATTCGATAATCAAATAATTATTCGTTATTTGATGAATTATTCGCAAATAATTATTTGTTATTTGGTGCTTTTTATTCGAATTTCAAATAATTATTTGTTATTCGATTATTAAATAATTATTCGATAGTTCATGTCTCTTTATGAAATAATTATTTGTTGTTGGTGTTGTTAGTTCAATTTCAAAAAATTATTTCTTGGTACACGCATTTCATATCACAAGGTGTCTCGTACTTAGGAAATTAGAACTGCCTTGTTATGTTTCGATGTTTACAGTAAAGATTTTAGTAAATGATACCATAAAACAAATAAGTATTCCATAAAGAGACATCAACTATCGAATAATTACTTGATAATCGAATAACAAATAATTATTTGAAATTCGAATAAAAAGCAGCAAATAACAAATAATTATTTGCGAATAATCCTCCAAATAACAAATTCGATTTTTCAATTTATTTGAGCTTTTATCTTTATTCGAATAAAAAATGCCCATCTCTGGCTAGGAGCTAGACAACAGTCCGGAGACGGAGTTGATTTTAAAAATTGAACCAATTGATTCAACTCCGTTTTCATTTGAATTGAATTTGTCTAAAACCTAAAGTCAATCTAAAATGAATATTATGGCTCTAAATATCTCTTCCTGTTCTTAATCGTCAATTAGTTATTTATTACGATATATTTGCCAAGAATATTATAATACAGTTCGTTTCAAAATGATAAAGTCACTTTTAAAATTGCAAGTCCTAAAAATCAGAAGAAAAATAAGATTTTATTTTATTTTTTTGTATTTTGTTGATCCTTTATTTTTTCGAATGACGTCAAAAATTATATTTGGCATGAATTTGATTAAATTGTCTAATGTAGAGGATCTTAAGTTCCACCAAGCTGTCAGGATAATCACATTCAGTTCATCAGTCGTTTCGTATTGTTTATTTTTGGAGTAAACTACCCGGGCAAGAATGCCTCAAATATTTTCGATGGGTTTCAGTTCGGGAGGATGCGCTGGCCAATCAAGGACATTGATATTATGAATTCTGAACCACGATTTTGTACTGCTGCATGTATGTACATTGGCATTATCTTGTTGAATTGTGAGGTTAACATTAAGATGCTTATTTAAATATGGGATTAAAGTTTTTTGCAACATTCTCTGCAATTTCTCTGACATTCCGCGCTATTCATTCAGGTAGATGGAAAGGCAAATTCAATTCAAAAAATTCAAAATTCAAAAATAATTTATTAAAACACTACACTAACAAGATTATACATCTTAAAGCTAATTATAAAGAGAACACAAAATTAAATAACTTAACAACAGAGTTCAAGTTCAAAAACAGCGGTTAAATACAAATAGAATACTTAAAGATAATCAAAACTTAAATAAAATATTTCAAATATTCAAAAAGATCTTCTTGAAAATTACGGCCGTTGCTGCTCCTTTTCAGTTCAATAGGAAGAAGGTTCCACAGCCTAATGGATTGAACGAAAAACTGGCGTTCGCTAAGTTGAGAGGTAAAACGCGGTATATTTAGTGATAAAGTTCTTCTAGACTGAGATAATTTTAGTTTGCTATACAAGTAGGATGGCTCTTTAGTTAGAATTAAATTACGTAGAAACATTATTGCACGAAAATTCAGGTACCAAACAAGGAGATAACCCAATACAGCATTAGAGAAAGAAGATACATGATCATATCGTCGTAGTCCAAAAATATACCGCACAGCGGAATTGAAAGCTACATTCAGCTTACGATCTGACACCGAATCCAATTTACTGAAAACTTCACAACCCTATGAAAACAACGGAATCAACAAGGATCTCACAAGCAGAAGACGAGTCACTATAGGGAATTACTACATTATCAAGAATAACACTTGGGAAAGAGGAAATATCTAAATTAGACTTGTATATTATAACAGCGTTCGATTTTGAGGCATTACGATTTAACAATTTTTACCAGCCCATATAGATACATTCCTCAGATCTTCATTCAAACGACAAATAGCGTCCTCCACCAGGCCCAGCGGTCTAGAAATATACAGCTGTATATCATCCGCATAAAGATGATAGTTGCAGTATCGTATAACAGTTGTAAGATCATTAATTAATAAACATTGAGAATAAAAGAGGACCGAGGATAGATCCCTGAGGTACCCCGCTTAAGATAGGAAGATAATCAGATGACTTATCATTGCAGATAACCGTTTGCTTGCGTCCCCTCAAATATGACAATATCAAATTGCATGCAGCATTACAAAAGTTAAATAACGAACCAAGTTTCCAGTACAAAAACCTGTGATTAACATTGTCGAAGGCCTTCGAGAAGTCAAGTAGAACCAGTGCTGTAAGATTATCATTGTCACAGGAAATTCGTATGTCATCACTGATTTTGAGCAAGGACGTGGTACAACTGTGTTTAGTTCGGAAGCCTGATTGAAAATCTGACAATAGGTTGTTGCTTTCAAGATAGAGTATAATCTGCGCATGAAGAAGCCTTTCAAAAGCCTTAGAAAGAAATGGTAGGATAGATATCGGACGATATTCCACAGGATTTGTAGACTTCTTAGGGATAGGTACTATTTTTGAAATCTTCCATATCTTTGGGAAAGTTGATCTAACTATAATATTATTAAATAGATGTGTAAGACTGGGGAGAATGATTGGAAGCAGTATTTTTATAAACCTTGGATGCAGGGAATCCAATCCAAGTGCATTAGATTTTATAGACATCACTGCAGAACAGACATCAATATCAGTAACTGGATTAAACGAGAAGCCTTCGGAAGGGTCACGACCATCAAACACATTATCAAGATTTGTATATGAACTTGTACTGGAGGATCCGTTGGACGTGAAAATCCTATTCAAATAATTTAGATCGTCTTCTATAATGCTACCTCTTGTCTTACCAATACCAACTGTTGACAAGTTACGCCACAGTTTTTTATTGGGCATCCGAGGATTAAATTTAGAATATGATATTGGGTCTTAGCGTGAAGTGTTTCCCTATTTACAGTGTTGCGCAAAGTACGGAAGTTTTCTCACAACTTAGCAATTCGGAACCGCTTCCATCTCCGATATGCTTTATCTCGTTCCGTAATAAGCCGTCTAACCCTTTCGGTAAACCATGGGCACTGCGGGTTGAGAATACGACGGCGTTTTAAAGGGACAAATTTGTCAAAGAGGTAAGATGCTAAGGCCTCCTCATACCACCACCGAAGTTTCTCTTGGAAAAATATTGTTCCTACTTCCTCAAATCCCTCCAATATCCGTTGTAACTATCTGGGCCGTCCAAATTAATTTGTTCTTATCAGAAAAAATAATATTGAACATAATAATAGTGCTTAAAATTTCAAGTACTTTATTATCAAATTAAATCAAATTCCAACCGGTTTTCGGTTTATTTCGGCTTTAAACGTGGTGCTAATTTTAGCTTTGCTTGCTGGATAAGTAGTTGAGATTTTATTGCTCTTCAGGGATTTGGATACATTTAACCCCAATTCGCGTTTTACTTTGTTGCTGCTTTTCTTCGAATTTGAAACCATATTCGAAATATTTCGAATGTGACTGTTTGTAAGGGAATTATGGCATCCGGTAGATTTATTTTTCCCATACTCATCAATATTATTTATATAGTTTTGCATAACAGCCAACGATCTGCACAGTCTCCGCGAAATTTCCATCATACTGAGTTTGTTATCTCTATAGATATCAATAATTCTACCTTTTCCATATCCGAAATTGGACACCATATATTTCTATGAAATAAAATTAAACCTTTCCAAGATACATGGACGTGTTAAATACCCTCACACGAAACTGAATGGAATATTGGCTTTCTAAAGAAATTTCAATTGAGCATCCACCACTTATAAAGTCAACAAGCTATTCATTCAATATTTGGGTCGACATCATTATCGAGTGTGAGCGTACATGTTAATATCAATATAATAAATAATCAATATAAAATATTCGCACGAATCCTGCTGGTTATCGACTCTAACAGACTAACCTCATTAGCCCAGTACCCAATTAAAAGTACCATATCGATTTTCACTGTGGAGGGAGGTCCTTACAATTATTATTTACATCTTCCATTTATTGGAGGATAATATGGTGATATGATATGATATGGATATGGCAGTTATATTTTTAAATGAAATCATAACGTAGGATTTGAAGTTTGATGGTTTAGGTAGAGGATTACCGGAGATGCGGTGGATTTAGGGAGGACATAGCGGTTTAGTTAACAGTTGGAACAGTCAGCATTGGATTTGCCATTGTGGTGGAATCAGTTGTTGTCATGCAATTAGTGGTGGACATGGAGGAGTAATCAATATAATAATAATAATTTATAAGATTTACAATCTTTTGTGAGTGCAAACTAGTAAGTCGGTGCAATATAAATTCCTGATAAAAAAAAAGAAATGAGCTATTATAGACTAAGAACACAAATTAAAATAAAATAGTTCAGAAAGAATTATAATAGAGTTGTTGAAAAATTGAGAATTACATCTTTTAAAATTTAGTTTAAATACAAGACGAAAGTGAGTTCGAATTTGCGTTTTGAATGCATTCACGGTGTTTGCAGTTTGCAAAGTCACGGGTAAACTATTCCATAATCTGATAATCTGGACGAGGTAAGAACCATCCATAACTGATTTATAAAAGCGTGGCATTAAAGGTTTCTCTTTCGATGAGATGTAGTTAACTGGATAAGTTCCCTAAGATATTCCGGCTTATTTGATCGCAGTACGCTGAACAACAGAATAAGCGCTCGACGCTTTAGATAAGATTCTAATCGAAAACGAAAAGGGGAAACGTGATCAAATCTACGCAAACCAAATACAAATCTAATACAGTCGTTGAATGCAACCTCCATTTTACATGCTATCCAATTTGGGGGAAACAAGACTTCCAAAAGTGAAATCAGGCAGAATTAACGACTTTACCAGGGTTAGACGAGTATTACAACGCAGAATATCGGCCGATAACCAAAGTCTACGCAGCCCAGCATAGATCTTACCCAGTCTCGCCTTGATATAATCACAGCACTTCATGGTTAGGTTAGGTTAAAGTGGCTGCCTAAGAAGGCCCACTTTGGCCTAAGAGCCCCTTTGTGCTACCACATTGAGGCTTGAAATTAAAAACCCCATAAAATTACCTAAGGAATAGGAGGGTTAACATTATGTCCCCTGTGCACCGAACCAGTTTCTTGTATCTAGTGGAACTAGTTCACGGAAAGTCAAAATTATTTTGACTGGGTTGTGAAGGATGTTCATCCTTAGTTCGTCGTCGGGAACCATTTTGAACTCCCGATAAATCGAGTCAGGTTTCTGACATCTGTTGAGCCCAGCTCGGTTAGCTCTTTGAAGTAGGGGGAGCCAAAAAACCGGTTCCTACGGTTGGCTAGGGCCGGGCAGCTACCGAGGAGGTGAAGTATGGTTTCCTCTTCCTCCTTGTCGTGGCAACTCCTACAGAAGTCGTTTGAGCACTTCATACTGCTATTTAATTCTATTCCAAGATTCGTAACTTGAATCAGCATGGGTAGCGGGGAAAGGTTCAGAAACTCTGGTAACGTCAGACATATTATAGAAACATATGAGTCGTTCCGTTTCAAAACTCTTCTTATCCATACTATGACACGAACTGAGTTGATAATGAGAAATCGTTGTTTATGGTAAACTTCGTGAATCTTTCAAATCTGTTTATCAAAACTTGCCTAATGTGGAAGTTATAGCACAGCAAAAAGTAGCTTCCGTTGCAAAACTAGCGTTATCCTCTCATATTGTCAATTCAAAGCTCGCCATATCCATAAAATTAACATGTCTTATTCGTAGTGACTTTACATTACTTGTTTTATCCAAATTATTTTCTATTACATCTCTCTTATTTTTTACTTTTGATTTATAGGTTTTGGTTTACTTTACTACTTTACTTTGTAAATAAATATCCACATTTAATTCGAGGGATAAGACAACTTTTAAAAAGGAACGACTCTTATAGACTGTGACTTTACAGGGTTAAGTTGCAGATCATTGTCTAAAGACCAAGCGTATATTCTATCAAGATCTGCATTGATACGCGCTAAGTACATCATCTGCATAGAGTAAATAAGTGAATAAGCTCAATAACTGTGAACCTTATATCGACCCTTGGGGGACTCCACACTGTAGAGGCAGTATTGTAGAATAGGCATTACCGACCCTGACTCGCTGACCACGGCCGCTCAGAAAGCTAATCAACATAGGTGCTGCCGAGTTACCGAAGTTAAAATATGAACAGAGCTTCTGTATAAGAATTCTATGATTAACACTATCAAAAGCCTTTGAGAAATCCAAGAGTACAAGGGTAGTGAATTTGTCACAATCCAGTGCGCTTCTTATGTCAGATGTTATCTTTAATACAGCAGTTTCACAACTATGAAATGCGCCTGATTGCCATCAGAAGGTAGAGTAGGTGGAGTTATCTTTTCGGAACACAGTGACCTCGATATTTCATTTCGCTTACCTGACTACTATAGCGTGTTTCAGGCGGAAATCATGGCTATAAAAGTAGCTGCAGATCGTCTGAAACATTTAACCCTACCTACCGATAGCATTTGTATCTTCTCAGATAAGTAAGCTGCTATTAAATCCCTCACGGGAGTAAATATGACCTCCAAAACGATTATAGAATGTCGCTCGACTCTAAATGACGGCTGAGCATCTGAAAGCACGGCTCATCTGAGTACCTGAACACAGTGAAATTCCGGGTAACTGCAGAGCCGACAGACTAGCGAGGATTGGCACTACTCGGTCCGACCCGGCATTAACCGCCGGCTTGGGCAGCCGCTAGGCACTTGCAAATTAGACATTTCACAGCAATCCCTCAGGATTGCAAAGGCCAGATCTGATCATCCGACAGAAGTGGCCAAAGTTTGAAGCTAAACGGTCAAGAGAGCTTATCCCACTCGGACGTTAATTAATTAGCATCTCAAAAGCAGACACGCCGATAGACTCGGTGCGCCTTCAAACGACTTCTGTAAGAGTTGCCAAGTCCAAGAACTAGCTCGGTTCACAGAGAGTAATTAGGTAGGCTCTCCTCTTTTCCTAGGGGCTTAATGGGGGTATGAAATATAACCTCAACTGTGATATCACAATGAGCCACAAATGGTTGCAAGTGTGCCTTTTTAGGCAGCCACTCTAACCTAACCTAACCTAGTGGAGAGCTCAATGATCAATTTAGTAGGGCATACAGTGGTTGCATTAGTGGAGCAGGATACGAAGGCTGCACACAAAGTCAAATGTAGAAAATGTCTTACCAACATAGATCTTCAATAGCAGCAATTATAATTGTTTAGATTTTTAGTATTGTAGATAATCAAATAATTAAAAATTAGTTTTAGCTTTTTTTGTTTATGTAAACTCAGATTCCTCGCTAGTTCCTAACCCGTAAAACTTTTAGCTTAATTGAAGGAAATTATCTTTGAAAAGATCTTTCTATCCAATTACGGTGAGTTATGAAAACATATCAAATTAAATATCATCGGATAAATCTACACTATGTGCCTAGCCCAATAATCGCTGAACCACTGAATTTTTCATTGCCAAAAATACTTCAAACTCGATAGTTCATTATATTCGAATTCAATAATTGAATTCTATCGTTTTTACGCAGTTAATGCTGCTTAACCAAAATATATGCGTTCATCAGTCCATAAAAGAGTCCGAAACAATTGGCCATTACACAGGCTCAACTACCTTGGCCTAGCCGATTAGACGTAGTTTTAATTCGCGCTGACTTATTTGGGTCACGTTTATATATGATCCAAAAGCGCCATTAAGTTACAAGTTTTATTAGGCGTAGTATACTTTATCCGGCGTCTTACAAATGTAAGGGTTTAGCTCAAGTCATTTGAATCAGAAATAGGAAATGGTCTCAAAATCTGGCATGCGTAGGCTCATGCCAACTATAGGGGACACACACAAACTGATTAGACTGTTAGACCCCGAAGTAGAACCAAGATTTTTGTAAGACATCTTCATAAATATTTATGAGCAATACATTGTTAAAGTAAATAGTAACTAGCCGGCCACCGTCTAAACTCATTAAAATGTTAGATCAAGAGGAATGCTAATTATACCTAATTGTAATAAACAATTTAATAGGTTGGTATTTCTTGAGCTTTTGATAATATAAAGACATTTGGTTTTTGTAATTAGCCACGGCAAGTTCTGTTGTAATCGTGATTGACGTTAATATACACAACTCGTACCAAGTATTGTAGTTGATGTCAATCGTGGTGGCATGAAATCAGAGTCTATAAGCGTCTTCTTTACTTGCCATAGCTGTTCATTGATATTACAAAGTAACTACATATTATGTGTCAAGGGTTGCGATAGGGTCCACAATTTGTGCACTATACATGTGTAATCCAAAGTTTTTTAACAATCTCTGGCGACGACGTTTTGGACACACGTATTTTTGTATATACACAAAAGTAATAATTATAACTCCAATTCGTTATTGAATGAAAATCAATTAATGCATAATTTGGCAGGAGCCAGCAAATATACAATTGCTTAACTCTTAATAAATAAATCTTGTTAATTTACAATTACTATTAGTCTATAAATAGACTAAAACTGCCAGAAAATCAGAAATGGACCACACCACTCCGGATTCAAATCTTATTAAGCGGTCTAATAAAACAACAAGATTAGCGAGAAAGCTGAAGTGTTAGCGACTATATGGCGGAAGGTAGAACTTACAGAATCGATCATCAAATTAACACTACTTCTAAAAATAAGCACAATTTTGGTTGCTTTGAAGTTAGTAATCGTTTTCATGAATTTCAATTTCGTGAATTGTGCGAGCATTTTTTAATGAAGCGGTCAAGTTCCAGACATATCCTCTGTGAATTACGCAAGCAATGAGTTAACTAAAGTTTAGACATATTTGTTCAGATGCTTCTAAAATTTTTTAAAAAAGGTTTATTATTGGCAAAATTGTAAGTTGAACGTCATACGAAAATATCATAAATCAAAGAAATGTTAAAGCTCAATCACCCTGGATTAATGCAGAAATAAAAAGATTGATTTGTGAGCGGAATTTCATTTATCAAAAGCTGGAAAAGAGCTCGGGAAACTAATGACATTGCTAGATATAAGGTAGTTCATAGCAGAGATGGGGATTTTTTATTCGAATAAAGATAAAAGCTGAGAGCTCAAATAAATTGAAAAATCGAATAAAATTTATTTGATTACAAAAATTATTTGTTATTTGGAGGATTATTCGCAAATAATTATTTGTTATTTGATGCTTTTTATTCGAATTTCAAATACTTATTTGTTATTCGATCGTGCGTTATTCGATAATCAAATAATTATTTGTTATTCGATAGTTGATGTCTCTTTATGGAATATTTATTTGTTATATGGTATCTTTACTGTAAACATCGAAACATAACAAGGCAGTTTTAATTTCCTAAGTACGAGACACCTTGTGATATGAAATGCGTGTACCAAGAAATAATTTTCTGAAATTGAACTAATGGACACCAACAACAAATAATTATTTCATAAAGAGACATGAACTATCGGATAATTTTTTAATAATCGAATAACAAATAATTAATTGAA
This sequence comes from Leptarthrus brevirostris, assembly GCA_964036015.1. Classification (NCBI taxonomy): domain Eukaryota; kingdom Metazoa; phylum Arthropoda; class Insecta; order Diptera; family Asilidae; genus Leptarthrus; species Leptarthrus brevirostris. The sequence continues at coordinate 99,362,926 of OZ038375.1, forward strand.
ATTCGAATAAAAAGCACCAAATAACAGATAATTATTTGCGAATAGTCATCAAATAACGAATAATTATTCGCCAATAATTCATCAAATAACGAATAATTATTTGATTATCGAATAACGAACGATCGAATAACAAATAATTATTTGAAATTGGATTAAGGAGCACCAAATAACAAATAATTATTTGCGAATAACTTAAAATAAATTGAAAATGGAATAAAATTTATTCGAATAATTTTTTATTCGATTTTTTAAAAAAATCGTTATTTGATTGAAAATTTATTCGAATAATGCCCATCACTGGTTGATATGGGTTGGTTAAGAAAAAGATCAGAATACCAAAAAAATTATTTTATGCAAACAAACTAAACACCTCGCTGCCTTCTAGGGTATTATGGCGGAATTTGAGGGAGACTGGTGCGGGGAAACAGGACTCTGCAAATTTGTCAGACATTTCAGCCAATGTAGCTTTTGATGGACGTACAGTAACTAGTGTTGACTCATACATTTAATTTAATTCAATTCAATTTATTCAAGAGAAATTGTACAAAAAAACTTTATAATATGTACATAGTAATCTAATTTAAGGTAATTCAAAGTTAATAATAATTTTAACAAACAAGTATTTCTAGGAGAAAGTATAAAAGAAGAGAAAAGAGGAATGAAAAGATAAGACCATGTCGGACCGCCACAACTCATATATTAAAGCCTTCTAACCGTTTAAATTAAAGAAGTTTGTAACATCATCTCAGAACCTGCCAACCGAGACAGTACGCTTAGACACTACCGGGAGTTGATTCCAAAGTCTGATGGCCTGGACGAAGAATGACCTTTCTGACTGTTTGCAGGAGTACGTAGGAATTAGCAAGTTACTTGTCCTGGAGGAAGGTAGAAATTGTAATTTAGAGTAGAGATACATTGGATTGCCAGAGTATATCAGTCTATGAAGAAAAACACACAATCTTACTTTGAGGTAGACCTCAAGAGTACAGCCGAGAATAGCAGTGGAGTGCTCAGATACATGATCATAACGGCATAGTCCATATAAATATCTTACTGCGGAGTTAAAGGTTACTTTCAGTTTACGTTCAGATTGTGAGTCTAAATTACTAAAGATTAGGGCAGCATACGTCAATATAGGTACTATTAGAGCTTTTACAAGAGCGAGTCGCGTTGATTTAGGTGTAAAATACGCTGAGGCTCGGAGTCTTCGCAACACACCGTATACCTTGTCTACCGTAGCATTAATGTGGTCGGTCCATGTCAGTGTTCGATTTACTATGACTCCCAGATCTCTCACCCTGTCAAAGAAAGAGACAATTGAACCATTCACCATAACAGGAGGAAAATCAGATGCATCGATGGAATTTTTATATATCACAATATTTTGGGTTTTATGCGCGTTCAACTGGAGGCCATTAGACATGGCCCATGCAGAAATAGCTTCGATATCCTCATTTAAGCGACAAATGCAATCCTCTATCAGACCCATCGGTCTGAGATATAAGGTTGAATATAATCAGCATGTACATGAAAGTTAGATGAGTTAATTACTCTTCCAATGTCATTTATGTATATTGCGAATAGTAAAGGAGCAAGCACAGATCCCTGTGGAACTCCCCGAGATAAAGGGCGCAGTTCAGATACACACTGTCCCACAACAACTCTTTGATGACGACAATCCAGAAAGTTTGTGATTAAATTTGCAGCTCTTTCACTTAAGTAAAAAAACTTTAATGAGTTTTTCCCAAAGAATTAAATGGTTAACGGAATCAAAAGCCTTTGAGAAGTCCAAGAGAGTCAGAATTGAGATTTGGCCACTATTGATAGATTCCCTGATATCATCAGTAATTTTTAATAATGCTATAATACAACTATGTTTAGCTCTAAAGCCCGACTGCCATGGAATGAACAGACCAAGGCTTTCAATATGTTTCAGCATTTGGTCACTCATAATCTTCTCCAAACCCTTAAAAAGACAAAGCAGTACACTGATTGGACGGTAGTCATCTTCTCTAAAAACCTTAGAAATTTATTAACAACTAATAGCCAGTGCAAGAACGCCGGCATGTGGGGTACCCCCTCAAGACTGCTCTTACAGTCTCTTAGTTTCCCATGTAAGTGTCATCTGAGTGTCTTTTCAATGGTACCTAGCTCCTCATAAAGCGTACTCTCTACTAGCGAAGGGAAAGTGGTAAACGTGTTCAGCATTGCCACCACCGCTGAAAAGGGAGCAGCGCGTAAGTGCACCTCTATGAATCTTTCCAACGGTCTTAAAAGAACAGAGTTAATGTCAATTGGTCTGAAGTCATTAGCCCTTATGTGCCCGCTTCTCCCCGCCTTGGTGATGAAGATTACTTTGACATGTCGCTTAGGGGGAGTCAGTGTTCTCTACACTGACGGGTTCAAACTGGAAGGCAGAGTAGGTGGAAGTATCTTCTCAGAACATCTTGACTTCGAAATCTCACTCCGCTTACCAGACTACTGCAGCTTGTTTCAGGTGGAAAACATGGCTATAAAGGTAGCCGCGGACCGTTTGAAACATTTAACGCTGCCTACAGATACAATCTGTACATTTACAGATAGTCAGGATAGCTCAGCTCTGGGAAAGCCGCTGGCAACTTGCAAACTGGAGATTTCACAGACATTTCTCAGAATTACAAATGTTAGTTGGCAGGAGAAACACTCCTGTGCCTGATCACTGACAGATATGGCCAAAGCTTGACTCTAAGTAGTCCAGAGAGCTCAGCTTACTAGGACGCAAATTAATTAGCATTACCGTGACCGTTATTACGGGCCACTATTTTATAGGAAGACACGCCGATAGACTCGGCGCACCTTCAAACGACTTCTGTAGGAGTTGCCTTGACGAAGAGGAATAGGAAACCATATTCCACCTCCTCTGCAACCCCCTGGGCTACCCTTTTAACCGATTTCAAAAAAAGAATAGGTTCTCAATTCGACTGTATGTTTATTTATAATTTTTTTTTGTATGTTTGCTAGGCGATCATTCCGACAATTATGAATTGATTTTGATGATTCTTTTTTTGTTTGGTAAGTCATACTTCAGAGATGGTCCCATGTCCAAAAAATTTTTGGAGGGGTGGGGGTGAAACCTAACTTAGTAACGCGTGAACCAATTTGGATGGTTCTTTTTTGTTGTACAGAGGATGATCCCCCATTGCTAATAGGAGAAAAAAATTTGGCCTAGGGTGGGGGGAGGGGTAGTCTAGCTTCGTAACGCGTGGCCCGATTTGAATGGTTCCTTTGCTGTTATATAGAGTATGAACCCCCATTGCTTATAGGAGGATAATTTGGTTCTATGGTGGGGGAGGGGGAAGGGGAAGGGGAGGGTGAGGGGAAGTCTAATTTTGTAACACTTGGTTCAATTTCGATGATTCTTTGTCTGTTGGGTAGAGTATGTGCCCCGATTGATACCGCGAGAAAAAAAAACAAGAAACCCACTACCCAACCATAATCAAAGATACTATATAAATTTACCTAAACTTTTCAGCTCAAGGGATCATAAAAAAGGACGATTAAATACTTTTGTTTGTTTCTTAAATTTGCACCGACTTGAAAATGTCGTAATAGATATAAAATTAAAAATTATTTTATGCTTTTTAGTGCTTTTTGTGAAGTCGGTAAAATTTTTTTTTGTAAAAACTATTTTATTTGAAGAGCTAATCAAATTAGGCTCAGCTGACGTCAGAGACCTAGTTCGATTTATCAGGAGCCCCAAATGGTAAGGCAAAAGTTAAGGCTAAAAACCCTTTCCGTCTCAGCCAATATTTATATTGACTCCTCGAGAACTAGATTACACTGGACGCAGGGAACTGGGTCGATGCACAGAGAGTAATAAGTAGACTCTCTTCTTTTATAGGCGATTATATGGGGTCTAAAGCAGCCTCAACTGTGGTATCACAATGGGCCTCCTTGGCCTAAGTGTGTCGTTTTAGGCAGCCACACTAACCTAACCTAACCTTGACCTGTCGCTATGCGAGAGGGATGTAGGCGTTAAGTAAGCATCCTTCAAAAATCACGAGAAGCCAAGGGATGATTGTTGTGTGAGACCTCTGCAGCATACAGAGTATAATCCCATCTGTTCCTTGCTAATTGAAGGGATCGAATGACTCAATGTCAATGCCATATGTGACAATACTCGATAAATTCACTCTTATAGGGGTATTTGTCCGTACCTCCGTTCGACCGAAGCAACGCGAATAAACTAGTTTTAGAAACCGAGTTTCTGTTTCAAATTATTTGACATAATTTTTGCCTTGGTGCCAATTCTAATACTTAAACTGCAAAGTCTTTTATAGTATAATTCAATAAAAAAACAAAACTCAGAGAAAGTTAATAATACGAAGTATGGAAGACAGAGTTAACCCTTCTGATTATTTTCTACAGATTTATAACACTTAGGGGAAGGTTCGTAAGACTTCTTCATTAATATTTTATATTAAAATGGAAATAAGATTTTGCAGAGGTACTGGCGTGTGATCGAAATAAAATTGTATACTGTAAATTTACACTTTTCGCGTAATTACAAATTGTTTTAATTGGCGTATTTTTCGCAGCAAATCTTACTTAAAATTTCTCAATCCTTTAAAGAAAATCTTTTCTTTTATCAGGTTTTAGTGTTTTTAAGGACAACAGAAAATGACTCTTTACAAAATAAGCAAACTCCATTATGGTTTTTACAATTGAGCAGCCTTTTTTACTTCCATTAAAACATCTGAAAAGGACTCATATAAGAAAGGAGTTGAAATGTATTGCGGCAAAACAATATAACATTTTTTTTCCCATTGTATCACGTATGTTTTGCCTCGGTGCCAGCTATGTGATATAAGGTACATACGTATTCTGTTCATAACAGAAAATTCTCATCAAAGTTACTACAATAAAACTGTAGACTTGATGTGAACAAGTGTGTATCTTGTAGTATTATTGATATTGAATCAATAGCTAGCATCTGTAAGGAATTCAATAAACTGTCCAAAAATAGTTCAATCACTTCATAGCCCTAAGCCAACTGAACTTTACGTTGCTTCCATCTGATTGCAATACATTGGCAACAGAGCTAGACAAGTTTTCTCACCTAACCCTCACCCTGTGAGGTTCGAATCCATTCATTGTAAATACGTCCTAACTAGCCGAGGGTGACAATTTCCCCTTTGGTATTTGTTAATTTTCACGAATGATTTATGCAAACAGAACAAAACGAAAGCATTTGGGACTTTCATAAATTTTTATGACTTTTGGCACTCTCGTCAAGTGCTTTGGTAATTTTTAATTGAATTATGGTTAACTATAGTCTATAAGCAAAAAAACTTGATATAAAAAAGTAATATTGGACTTACCTTCGATTTAGAATTTTTCGGATATTGTACTCGTCCTCGGATTCATTCCTGTAGGATTGGTCAATGTCAAATCGATCTAATGAAGACACCTTTCGTTTTTGTTCAGTACAAACTGATCGTGATTTCTGCACTCGTCTGTATGTCTCTTCAATAACATCTTCGCGATTTATTGCACTTTCATTTAGGGTTATATTTCGTTCACCAATTACAATACGCTCCGAAACGCTGGAGACACCTGGTAAATTCCTTCTTGACCTAACAGATCTCTTAACATTGTAATCCAAATCATCACTAGGCGACAACTTTCTCAGATATCGAATAATCAACCGTTCCAGGGATGCTTTTAGCGATGTACGCGTTTTCTTGTGGTCAACCAGACGGTCAGCTCGGGGAGAGCCCCCAAAGCTCTCAACGTTGCTTTCTCCATTATTATCACCCTCATCGTCATCTCCGGCATCTGTATCTACATCCTCGTCACCCACATTTGTTTTTCTCAGAGTTTCTAAGAATTTACGGCCAGCTTCCGCTTCTGCCAGCCGCGAGTCAATACGTTTTGGGGTGGAAAAGACTCGCGCAAGCCTAGAGAAATATCCAAGTAACACCAAATTTTGTGGTATAAAGTTGAGATGGAGAAAAGGAGACACAGAATCACTCAAACTGAAATATGATGTCAGGAAGCGTATTTTGCTTACCTCTTCATGTCAAGCTGCAGACAATGTGTTTCGGTACAGTTGGGGGTGAATGTTGCTTCCAAAATTGCAAGCTTTGAATCCAAGTGGCCACATGTTAACCGGATTTCCGTATCGTGACAGCCCCACTCCTCGACAACTTCTGAAAATGAAATGTAGGTATAAGGGTAAGAAATGTATCTCTTTACGTTCGGCATGAAGTGGAGGAAGCTGTCTTGAAGCGGATGTTAATCGAGCGGGGGAAAATCTTCTTAACAAAAACTAAGGGTAAATTTAATACTAAGGTCCTTTTTGATATTTGTATTATTACAAAATTATTATTATAAATTATGTAGAACCAAAAAAAAGCATTAAATCATATCTAAATGAGCACGTACAGCATCCGCAACAGTTAGTTCCTTCGAAACTTTATGATTAAAATTTATACGCTCACTTACCTATAGGACTTATCAGGCCCAGGCTGATGCAGTGAAAACTTAAAAAGAAATCTGCAAACCCGAAGAGGAAAACCACTAGATTTACTTTCATTTTACCAATATGTTTCTACTTAAATTCACTGGCTTTAGCTTAAAACAATAAATAAATAATAATCAGGAAATTGAGTGGACTATCTAGCAAATGGCACAAAGCTTTACACATCTAAACTCGAATGACACAATTTTTCAATTTAAGCACTTTTCTTAGGCAACTAGAATAGATAATTGCATTTTTTCTTATCACTTAACATTACATTTTTGCATTCTAATACTTCAGCCTGAAAAAGGCCGTTTAAATCGAAGAAAAAGATACAGGCTCCAGTATTTCCTGTATATGCGAAATCTCACTGTCATCGTTATATCCGTTCACCCCAAAGGAAGCTTCCAAACACTAGGCATATTTCGTAAAGTTCAGGTTTACATTTCGAACAAGATGGAAACTAGGGCATCAATGTTTTCTAGTGAAATTGTTGTTGGAATGTTTCCTTGAACTCTGTGTTCCCAATTTCCAGATGACCTCTAGAATCCTTGCTGATGACGGAAAACTGGTGGAATTAAAATATTTTACGGATTTAGCAAGAATGTTTTATGATACGTCGGCACGAATGAAAATGTTAAACAAATTTTTTCCCTACTAACAGAAATTTTTTTTAATTCAAAACAAATTCAAATTAAAACACACGACACGACCACCGACCGCAAGATTTCTGTGAAAACTGAACTCAGCGGATTACAAAACGGCTCTCCCTGGAAACTTTCCAGTCTTCCAATTTGCGATTCCACTAGTTCCAGTGTGAAAACGTAAACAACCGATTCCGGCTAGACAAAGAGGAAGCCGGTGGAATCCCTGTGCAGTCAGAATTCAAAGTGTGCGCACTTCTTCACTCCCCCACAATATTTTGTTCGCTTTTGGTTCGGGGCCGGCATAGACAGTTCAGTTCAGTTATACTTACGTTGTCACGCTGTGACATCAATTTCTCCTGGCGTGACGTTTCCTGATACATACGAGCACAATTGTTGCGGTTTACTTCTTCACCCCCATTGCGCTCACCTGAACAAAGTACTGAAGGTAGAAACTGTTTCTTATTCAATTGAGAAAAAGTAGATTGCACAGTAGGAAAATTAATTTTCATATATTTTGGTGCGTTGTGCATTACCCTAAGGCCTAAATTACCCTACCGTATAAAATCGTGTTCATTGAGTGCATTTCGCCAAGTTGGTGAGGGAAGCGAAAATGAGGGGAAGTTTTTCTGTTCGTCAATGCGTTCCCGGTGCGTATAAGGATATCAAAATTTTTTGCGGGGTTTACTTATGATATTATTTTATTTATTATTTAATTAGTATTTATCTGAAGCTTGAAATCAGTAAAAAATATTAATTACTTGGCTTTCTACTGCTTTGATGAATATAAACTTGAGGGCGTAGTTGTGTAATGTTTCAGAAAGTGCTGATATGAGCCGTTCCTTTAGTTATTTGTCCGTGGGCGTACAATATGCTCTACGGAATCAATTTACATTCTTGGGTGACCTACTGAACGAGTTTACCACAATCACAAACAGTATGCGCATCCTTTGATAAATTATAAATCGCCGCATTAATTTTGTGTACAGACACTAAAAGTTATGTCCTTAATACAATGTTTGGGTTTTCATAATCTGGTTCTTTTGTATAGTATTTACAACTGTTGGGCATTAATCAATTAAATCTTTAATCAATTAATTATTTGATTGAATATTCAATTACAGGATTCTAATTGCAACTCAATTTAATCCCAATTAAGCGTTTAGTTGTAACGAATAATTAAGCTACTGCCACCCCGACGCAAAAGAATTCGCCTACCTCTTGTTTGAATTCATAATTGCAAGAAAACAAAAAATATTGACTTTGCTATGCTAATTAATAAAAAAGAATTATATCCGGTTTTAAGCTTAATGTATTCACATTTTAATAATTAATAATAAAACAAAAATTATTCATCATTTACAATAAATTAAATTAAAATCAAAATTGAAGAACAAAGCAAAATAGTTCGCCTATCTCAAACACGAAGCACAATAGTTCGCCTACTCTGATTTTCTTCTAAATTCAATGGAAAGTAACTGTACTTATCTGCTCAAATTCATTTTGTGTGGACATTTACGGTTTATTTTTCACTGTTCTGTAAAACGTGGTACATGCAAGTGAAGGATTTAAGCAAAATGGTTCGCGGAAAACCTGTAAGTCAGGACATAAGGGAAATTATAATTAAAAATTATCAAACGGGAAAATCGGCGTATAGGATAGCTAAAAACTTAAGCTTGTCAAGGTCTACGGTTCGAGATACCATAAAATTATTTAAAATAACCGGCGACGTAACGCCCAAGACAAAAACCGGACGCCACGCTATAGCATCATCCTCAGATCTACGTGAATTAAAGAGAATTGTTAAGCAAACACGGCAAGCGAAAGCAGCCGAAATAACCGCGAAGTGGAAGCAATCCATAAAAAAGGAACTTTCCGCCGATACTTGCAAGTGGTCATTAAGAAAATTAGGATACGGCTTTTATAAGGTATAATTTTTTATTCACACGTAATTGTAACTTAATTGCATAACTAAACTCCTACAGGCAAAAGAGAAACCCTTCCTAACAACGAAACAGAAAAGGAAACGATTAGAGTTTGCTAAGAAACACGAAAACTGGACAATTCGACAGTGGCAGTCTATAATTTGGAGCGATGAGTCCAGGTTTGAGCTGCGTGTGGGACAAAGTGGCAAAAGGGTCATCCGAAAGCCGGAAGAAGCCTTCCATCCAGATTGTTTGAAGAGAACGGTCAAGTTCTCTGCTTCACTTATGGTTTGGGGTTGCATGTCGGGGCGGGGAGTTGGGAGGCTTCACTTCGTTGATGGCACTGTCAACGCTGCAAAGTACCAAAGGATCCTCCAGGAAGAACTACTACCTTCGATTCCTTTGTTGAAATCTCCCGAAGGTGAGTATATTTTTCAGCAGGACAATACATCCTACCACACTTCCAGAACAACGAAAGCGTGGTTGAGCTCAAAAAACATACCCCTTATTGAATGGCCCGCTAATGATGTCCTGACCTGTCGCCTATTGAATCCTTGTGGGGAAATATGAAAAAAAGAATGCGCCAAGAACCTGCGAGAAATATGGACGAATTGCGTTCTCAAATAAGGAATGTCTGGGATTCTACAGAGCCAGAAAATTGCAGACAGCTGGTAAATACAATGCCAGATCGTATCCAAGCTGTACTGAAAAGTAAAGGTGACGTTACCAAGTGGTAACCACTTCATTTGCAGGGTAGGCGAACTATTGTGCTTCGTGTTTGAGATAGGCGAACTATTTTATATTTTTATTTTGATTTTAATTTAATTTATTGTAAATGATGAATAATTTTTGTTTTATTATTAATTATTAAAATATGAATACAATAAGCTTAAAACTGGATATAATTCTTTTTTCTTAATTATCATAGCAAAGCCAATATTTTTTGTTTTCTTGCAATTATGAATTCCAACAAGAGGTAGGCGAACTCTTTTGCGTCGGGGTAGTAATAGCGAGTTAAAAAAAAATTTAGATTTTTTTTGTTTCATAAAAGGGTCTATTTAAATGTGTCAAGAATATGTATTTAATAAACTTAGTAGAAAAAAAAGTTATACAGTCATGTTTAGATGACGCTGCGTAAATTCATTGTAACTTTAAACGCGTTTTTCTCGAAATGAAATTTTTCAAATTTGCCCAAATTCTAGCTCAAAAACTTTTTGTCAGATTTTAATAAAACTTGGCTCATTTTGTTTATTATTTTGTCTATTGTGCATCCCTCCACGGAACCTGGTGACTTTTTTTGTTCTTTTTTTCCCGTTTAGAAACTTAATGGGGTATTCCCGTTTTTCGGTTTGAAAAAATTTTGATTTTTTAATTTTTTTTTTAATTTTCTTATTCCACTATGACCATATAATCTTGGTTTTAAATTTTATCGCGGTATCTGTTTTAGTTTTGAAGAGGCGGCGTGTTTGTCTTCCGGTCCTACATTTCTTTCCAGGAATTCCGCCGCTCCTATGATGCAGCGTTTTTATAACGTTTTTATAAGACTTCTACGAAAAGTCGGAAGGATTATTGTATGATGCAGGAATCGCAGACTGATAGTAAGTTTAAGTATACAACCGTAATAGCTAGTAAAAACTGAGATAAAACTTTAAATGCGATTTTCTCAGAACCAACTTTTCTCAACTTCTTGGCAAGATTTCTCGAAAACGGTCTTACAAAATTTAATGAGTGATATATCAAATTATTCACCATGATTTAAGGAAAAATATTAACTACTATCGTGATGATACAAAACAACTAACCATTATTTTTAATAAAAAAATTAGAAAAACAATTTTTTATAAGCTGCCATTTTTTAACGAATAATTGGATATTGATAAGCGTAATTCATCTTGTAACGGCTTTTCTCATGACTCAAACGGACGCAATCCTGCCAAGAATGAGAAGGTGTGATTCGCGAAAGGTCAACTTCAAGCCCTCATAGCAACAACAATTTTCAACTTTTTTTTAAAAAAATCCAAGACTTTTGTAAAGTTTAGATCCTGCAATAAACGCAAGGTAAAACCATATCTTTTAAGTATTTATTTTTATGTATTAAAATTTATATAGTATTGCGAATCCCTATTTTAATTGCTTATGACTATAGGAGATCGAACTTCTCTGAGATATCGTCTAATCTCCTTTCAGTCGATTTTTCGGTATTACTGAACAGTAATGATATTGATGTCTTCGCCTCCCTATTTTAAAACAAGATATATGATTTGTTTAACTCTTTTGTTCCATTAAAACCGAGTAGGTCTACCTGCTCCCCTTTCCGTTGTATAGTTCCGAACTTCGCAACCTTAGGAATAGGAAGAATAAACTCTGGAAAAATTACTTGCGTTGTAAAAGCGCAACAGCATATTCTGATTTTGTGACCAGTTATGATAGCTTTAAGGCATTAGCCTTCACGATCTATAAGGAATACCTTGTTAGCGTTTGCGATAATATGCAGAGTGACCTCCGTAATTTCTTTAAATTTGTCCACATGAAAAATAAATCAAGCAACTACCTATCTACATTGGGGTATGAGGGGTCTTCCAGTTATGTAGTGTCAAACATAGCAAATAATTTTGCTTCATTTTGTGAGAATAATTCTGATCACATTTTGGATCGTCCTGCTTCATTCGATTTTTTGCCCTTTATATTTCGGAATCTTATTTTGGAAAAAAAAATCAAAGAACTTAAATGGGATTTTTCCTCCGGCCCTGACGGTATCCCTCCTGCATTCGTTATAGACCAATCACGAAGTTATCCTGCTTACATAAGTTATTTGAATCGAAAGTGTATTCCCAGCTTATTGAGCACTGTCAAGGTTTAATCTCCTGCAATCAGCATGGGTTTTTGCCCGGTAGACCAACGACTACTAACTTGCTAGAGTTCACCTCCCATTTTATTTCACGTTTCCAACGAGGCTTGCAGACAGATTTCATGGATTTCAGTAAAGCCTTTGATAAACTCCCTTACTCCGTGATTGCATTTAAGAAATTCACAATAGTGTTTTTTTTTTAGAACGAATATAGTGCAGGCGCGCACCTTTGTAAAATGTAGTATTTTTTGGCACGTTGCTACACTTTAAAGTGGATTTTCGCAGAACTTATTTTTTTACTTTTTTAAGTTTTCTTTATTTATGGGGAATTAAATTATATTAAATGCCGTTTCAATAAATATTTATTATATACCCGAAAAAAAAATCCCAAAGTTGACGCATTTCTCATGCCTATGAACGGTAACCTCCCCTTAACATGAAATGTATTTGGTGGGATTAATTTTTCTAATAGCAACCATCCTATTCTACCTAAACTGCACAAAACGTCATCGTAAACATTCATTATCACGGAAGAAATGAAGATAAGATTAAAATTAATTTCCGTGCGAAAGAAATTTATTTACAGCGCCCCAACGACCAGCAGCGACCAACGCTAATGTGCTTACCACTCAGTTCTCGGTTCTTCGCATTCGATAGAAAAAGCACGAGTTGAGAGTGTAGTTTTGGTAATTGAACGGCGAGTTTATTTCCCTAAAACAATTCAACATAAAGATAACGCGCTACATGTTTCAACTTAGCTAATCATTCAACAACGGCATCGCGCTGATGTTCAGTTTACTCGGCCACACGGTTCGATACGAGAATTGCTTTCTGTCGTCAAGAAGAAATTGATATTGCAGCGGCCCGCACAAGCGCACCGTCCTCGTCCAATTCCTACAGTCGAGCAAAACAGTCCACTGAAATTCAACATGTACATTGACTGGCGGTTTCGCTTGATTCAATGAGAGCTCCTGTGTTTTACTTCGAACGCTCTGGTTGAAAATAAATCGCTTTGAGCTCGTTGCAGTGAGGCGCTGACCAAGCTGCTGGCTGTGGGGTGGTGCGCTTTCGTATGAATTTTTCTCGGGCAACTTTCCTCAAATTGTAGTCGCCTGAAATTGAATCCTTTGCAATTGTGAGCATTCAACGCTTACGTTAGCCAGCCATATTGAGTGAGCAAGGCAATTGAATTCAATTCTGAAAACTCCACTGGCTTGACGGTTGGTATGCGCTTGGTTGGTGTGAAATGTGTAGTGGCCGGCGTGGAGGGCTCTCAAGGAATTCGGTAACATTTCCGTTCAATCAATTTGGGATCGGAGTAAAGTATAATGACTGAGTGCAGCCGTTGTTAGCAATTTCTAAAAAATGCCAGTAGCTTTACGTGTTCAATCTCAATGCATTGCAGTAGTACAGAAATAAACCGAATTCAATTGGGTGATGGCAGGAAATTAACTTCTCTCTACATACATAACTGAGTGCAGGAGAAATTTCTGAATATTGTTTGGTTCGGCGGTGGGAAGTAATTTATTTAAAATATCGTAACTATAAAATTGTGTGTAATCCTTAAAATAAAGAAGCGCTGTACCCTGTAAAATTCCTATCCGTGAGTGAAGCTGCTCGAGGAATTTAAAATCAGCTGGGGTCGTTGACTAACAGGAAAGCATACTAAAAAGAGGGACAAATATATTTCGTACTGTCAAATGTTGTTTACTTTTGGTGCGTGAAAAAGTTTCCTCGGGTGAATTAAGTTAAATTTTGTTCAATTTGTTAAAGTAGCTTCTTTTAAAATGTTATGTAATCACTCCAATAAAGTTATTAGACTATTTTGTGATTTTTTGTGAACCGACTTTGTCTTAATACCCAGAATTTGTATAAATTAATCAGCATGAAGTGTTCAGTTTTTTCGTGTGCAAATATATAGAAATAATATGATGGGAAGTCGTTTTTCCTGTGAATGCATAACTCGAATTACTTCTAAATTCATTCTATAAACATGTGAAGTTCAATTAAAACCTCAATTTATGTAAAAAAGCAAAAGTTTCGTTACAATATTTGTGAGGTTAACGTGAAAACTGATTTTAATGTTTTGGGTCGTTGGCACCAGGAAGGCGTCAAACAAAATTTTTAGGGGGCATCAATAGGAAATCTTAAATAAGATTTAATCAATAAAAACCAAAATTGATCTAAAAACATTACAATATTTACATTTAACATTTTTAATAGCTATGAAAATACTTGTATCATTTAAAATGAAAAACGTTGGGCGCATGCAATAGGTACTTCATGCATGAATAGTTCACCTAACTTAATAGCAATTGTATTGCACTGCAAATGATACGAACTGTTCTCAACGACACTTACTCTCTACACTACTTATTATTATTTATTGCATGCGCCCAACATTTTTCATTTTAAATCTATTCTCACAGCTATTAATGACCTGAGATGCATTTTCTAGAATATGTAATGTTTTTAGAATTAGCGAAAATCGAACCAAATTTCGCGCACCGATATGATACGCTTGGAGTGAATAGCGTAGGAGGGCGACCGACCTGAGATGCATTTTCTAGAATAGGTCTAACTAAGGAGCAGTATAAATGAATCAAAGTTGGTAAATCCGAGAACTCTCTAGACCAGCACTCTATAAAGCCTAAGATTAAACTGCCTCTACCTCTAGACACAATATAATTAATACGCAAAGTTAAGTAAAGTTTCCTTTCATGTTTTACTCCAAGGTCAGTTACAGACAGCACGCGACGGAGGCCATTCCCCGCAAAGCTGTATTCAAAAACTTTTGTTAATGATGTAATGAGCTCCCACTTTCGGCAGACATTGGTCAACAATGGTCAAAACGAATGCAAAAATATATTATCGTACAGTAGCCAAGAGAGATTATTTAAAATTTTCTTATTTCACTTTTCATTGGAGTTAGATTACACACAATTTTATTGTTAAGATATTTTAAATAAATTACTTCCCACCGCCGAACCAAACAATATTCAGAAATTTCTCCTGCACTCAGTTATGTATGTAGAGAGAAGTTAATTTCCTGCCATCACCCAATTGAATTCGGTTTATTTCTGTACTACTGCAATGCATTGAGATTGAACACGTAAAGCTACTGGCATTTTTTAGAAATTGCTAACAACGGCTGCACTCAGTCATTATACTTTACTCCGATCCCAAATTGATTGAACGGAAATGTTACCGAATTCCTTGAGAGCCCTCCACGCCGGCCACTACACATTTCACACCAACCAAGCGCATACCAACCGTCAAGCCAGTGGAGTTTTCAGAATTGAATTCAATTGCCTCGCTCACTCAATATGGCTGGCTAACGTAAGCGTTGAATGCTCACAATTGCAAAGGATTCAATTTCAGGCGACTACAATTTGAGGAAAGTTGCCCGAGAAAAATTCATACGAAAGCGCACCACCCAACCACCCCACAGCCAGCAGCTTGGTCAGCGCCTCACTGCAACGAGCTCATGCAATGCTTGACGAGAACAAACCGATTTATTTTCAACCAGAGCGTTCGAAGTAAAACACAGGAGTTCTCATTGAATCAAGCGAAACCGCCAGTCAATGTACATGTTGAATTTCAGTGGACTGTTTTGCTCGACTGTAGGAATTGGACGAGGACGGTGCGCTTGTGCGGGCCCCTGCAATATCAATTTCTTCTTGACGACAGAAAGCAATTCTCGTATCGAACCGTGTGGCCGAGTAAACTGAACATCAGCGCGATGCCGTTGTTGAATGATTAGCTAAGTTGAAACATGTAGCGGGTTATCTTTATGTTGAATTGTTTTAGGGAAATAAACTCGCCGTTCAATTACCAAAACTACACTCTCAACTCGTGCTTTTTCTATCGAATGCGAAGAACCGAGAACTGAGTGGTAAGCACATTAGCGTTGGTCGCTGCTGGTCGTTGGGGCGCTGTAAATAAATTTCTTTCGCACGGAAATTAATTTTAATCTTATCTTCATTTCTTCCGTGATAATGAATGTTTACGATGACGTTTTGTGCAGTTTAGGGGTTTCACGGTAGAATAGGATGGTTGCTATTAGAAAAATTAATCCCACCAAATGCATTTCATGTTAAGGGGAGGTTACCGTTCATAGGCATGAGAAATGCGTCAACTTTGGGATTTTTTTTCGGGTATATAATAAATATTTATTGAAACGGCATTTAATATAATTTAATTCCCCATAAATAAAGAATACTTTAAAATTTTTTCATTAAAAAGAAAATCCAAAATGGTGGCTGTAGGTCCTATAAACTGAAGCCATGCACCGCGCGCATTGGTGTGTCCGTGCGACGGGTGCGAAACTGCTTGCTTTGGGTAAGTCAAACGGTTTCCAAGAAACCTTGCGCGCAAGCTTGTAAAAATAAGTTCTGAGAAAATCCACTTTAAAGTTAAGCAACGTGCCAAAAAACACGACATTTTACAGAGGTGCGCGCCTGCACTATATTCGTTAACAGTCTTAGAATAAAGAACTAGAGGAAAGGACATCATTCGGAAAAATGTAAGCATTTTGCTATATGTAGTAGAATCCAAGCGATGTGTGCGTTTCGACATGAAAGTAGTAAAATTATGCTTGTATACAGGAGGGGCCAACTCATTTTGATAATATTTTAAATTAGGTGTTTTTAAATTATATTCTTATAACACTTTTAATATAATATAACTATGCCCGAACATATTTTATTAATTTACTTAATTTTACTATTTAAAAACACTTTGCTTATGCCGCAAATATTTCAGTATTACGGAGACGACATTGATTTCAAGGCGACATTCGGTCCAATTTGACATTTCAGGCATCATTCCTCCTTACCCCACTCGCCACTTGGCCAGGAAGCAAAAATGCTTATCACACGTACAGGGTTTTTACTGAACACGGTGGTTCTCCCAATAATCGACTATGGTAGTTCTGTGTACTCGTCCGGCCCAGAAAGCCAAATTAACACACTAGATACCATACAGACAACTGGTATACAAATAGTAACCGGAGCCTTTCGCACTAGCCCTACCAAAAGCCTCCTGGCAGTATCCAACCAAACTCCAATGAAATATAAAAGATTAAGACAAGACACAAAATATGCACGAAATGTACACTTCACCCGAGCGAATTTGCAAAAAATTCAAAATAAACTTTCTAAAACTCGAGCGACGTGAGAAATATAAAATAATTTCTCAACGTGATCAGCGTTTCTGATAAAGAAAAACTAAACTCCTTTGGCTCTTCCTTTGTTGCTGCTGTTGAGGAAGAGCCAAAGGAGTTTAGTTTTTCTTTATCAGAAACGCTGATCGTGTTAAAACAAGACGCCATGTATGCTCTTAAAGTCCTCTCATTTGAAGATCACCTCCTTTCACAGAAAATCAACAACACCACTCTTATCGAAAAATTAAAACAAAGAAAACGGGCATCCCAACCAATATATGTAGGACTAAAAACTACCTTAGACAATCTCGAAATCCCCAAACAATATCCTCCTACAAAGACAAAAATCAACCAGATCACCCCCCCTGGCTTACTGACAATATATGTAAGTAATGACTTAAGGGGTTATATAGAAAGTTGGGGCTCAAAAAATCGAGCATATTCTGAAAGTACATGCTTTCGAAAATATTTGTGTAAAATTTCATCCAGATCGGAGCACTAGATTTCAAATGACAGCCGTTCGCAGCGCGCTAGTTCCATCCATAAGCACTTGGCGAGCGGCGTCCAAAAACTTTAAACGCGATTATCTCGGAATAGAGTTTTTTGAAAAATACTGTTGCGGTGAACGTCATACCTCAAAAACTTTTCAACCGATTTTCATAATTTTTTTTTTAATTGTTCATATTTATAATCTCGTGTACTTGAACGGTTCCTTTTTCATCTAAAATTTTTCGATTGTTTGCAATAAATTTTTGTTTTATTTTTATTTATTGACCTATTCACCAGAATAAAACATATATTGAGGTGAATGAGGCTCCCACACCAACATGCAAAGAAGAATATTAGTAAACAAAATAGTGAAACACGTCCAAACACTACAGTCAGGGGTGCACAGATAACAGAGAACGTTTAAGCAAATCCTTGGTAAGAGCCAGGTCAAAAATAGGACACATATTCACGGCTCTACATATGCGATTAATAGGCTCATGCATACCATAGTTAAACCGAGAATGGACAACATGTAGTAAAGGCAATCTCCTTAAGCAATACGGGGTATGCCTATAAGTAAACAAACCTGCGAGAGTGCGAGAATCTATATTCGAGTTCAAAAGCTGGTGCATAAATACTAGGTCAGCAATTCTACGTCGTTCCTCCAACGAGTGCATATTAAGCAATCGGAGGCGATCCTCATATGGAGGAAGCCTTAATGGATTATTCCACGGGAGGTCCCTTAGTGCGAATCTAACAAAGTTCCGTTGCACCGACTCGATGCGTCTAGAATGAACCGCATAGCAAGGTGACCAAACCTGAGATGCATACTCGAGAACTTGTCTAACCCAGGAGAAAAATAAGTGTCAGTCGATCAGAAAACTCCCTTGACCACCGTTTAACAAAACCCAGAACTGAATTACTCCGAGACATGATAAAGTTTATGTGCAGAGTGAAATCGAGTTTTTTTTGTCTAGCTTAACACCAAGATCAGTAACGGACTCAACACGGCGGATAGTAGTTTCAGTAAAGGTATAATCAAAGACGAGCTGATTGGGGTTCCTACAGAATGACATAACTTTTCATTTATCCAGCTTAAGCTGCAGGCTATTTGAGGCACACCAAACCTTGAAGGTATTCAATTCATCCTGAATGCAAGAAGAATCATAACTGTTTCTAACACATGAGAAGATCTTCATATCATCTGCATAGATTAAGACGTTGGAGTGCCTAATCAAAGGGATAATGTCATCAATGGCAAGAATGAACAGCAACTGCCCCAGATGGCTACCCTGCGGTACACCAGATCAAGCTCTAATAAATCTAGATAAAGTGTTACGGAAAGATACTCGGTATGACCTATCTTTTAAGTAAGAGCATATCCAGTCGAACAATAAGGGCGGAAAACCCAGCTTTTCCAATTTAAGCATAATCACAGAGTGAGGGAGCTTATCAAACGCCTTGCTACAGTCGGTGTAGACGCAGTCGATCTGGAGACCTCGCTGGAAGGCAGAGATTATGTGGGATGTAAATTCAAGCAGATTAGTTGTCGTCGATCTACCAGGCAGAAAGCCATGCTGATTAGATGAGATTAACCCCTTAAACTGCCCAACAAGCTGCGAATATATAACAGATTCGAACAACTTGGGTATGCAGGAAAGCTTCGCGATTGGCCTATAATTTGTTATTAAGTTTTTATGCCCCTTTTTATAAACGGGAATTATAAAGGAGCTTTTCCATAATGTAGGAAATCTGCCGGCCTGAAGAGATTTGTTGAAGGTGAGTACCAGCGGAGTGAATAAGGCTTCAGAGCAGGATTTCAAAAACGCAGGTGGAACACCATCAGGACCAAAAGAAAAGTCAAGTTTAAGCTCATTGATACTATCCATGATAATATCACGAGATATAATGGGCAATGCAATGGAGGCAGCGGGACGGTCTTGGATATGACCAAACTCATCCAGGGAAGGCAAAAAAGCCAGCCATCAGATGAAAATGCGCCCTCAAAAAATAATGCAAAGATGTCGGCTATGTCGGGCGCACTGCATTAAGAGGTTCCATTATACCATATTGTAGATTGGTATTTGATTTTATCATACATATTTCCTAAATATGAAGTCTTCTCTCAAATGTTGAATAAAATTTGTTTAACGATGAAGTACTATAACCAAAAATGCACCGAATGTGCAGGAAATATTCACAGAACCCGAGTAAATTTTTAAACTAAAAATCCAAACAACACTTGTTAATCTCGAGCAAACGTAAGAAATATAACTTAACACGGTCGGCGTTTCTAAAGAAGAAAAGTAAAGCACCCTTGGCTCGTTATCAACAGCAGCACCAAAGGGTTAACTTTCCTTCAGCTGCTGGACGCCTTCGCGACAAAACGAAAACTAGATGAAAAACCAACAAAACCAAATTTACTCGGGTCATGTGAATAGTTCCTGCACATTTTGTGCAGTTTTGAAAATATTTTACTGCAAGGTTAGTGGGACAGTGTAAGTGATCATAAATTAATACAGCTGTCTAGTTCAGTGTTAAATATCTTAAGGCATCCCAAACAACTGAATTGTAAAATGAACAAAGCCATCTTCTGGAGCACATATGGGAATCACATCCCATTTTATGGGACTGTGTAATGCTATAGAACAAATATTGCAAATAGATTTTCATTCTTTAGAAATTAATATTTAACAGGCATTTTTGTCCCCCCCCCCTATATTTTCGATACTTTTCAAGATATTGAATTAAAATTTTGGAAAGATTTAACAAATCATTGGTAAAGCTAAACGTCTATACCCCAGTACCTTTTCATTCAATTATATCGAAAGCAAACGCCGTCGTATAAAATTCTTTAACTATATATTGTTTCTCCGGTGCAACGATGATTTAAGGTAATCGAACGTAGGTGGAAAATCACCCCCTCCCTTTTCTAGATCAAAACTATCTTTATCTAGTAATATGACAAAAAGAGGTATCAAAAGATCAAAATCGTTATTATTATTGTTCATCGTAGTCCGGTTTTGGACGGATCGTCGACATGTGTTGCGCGTTTGTCCAATTCTGCGTCTTCTTTGAGCCCCGTGTGGGTTCCAGTCAAGAGCCTCTTAAGCGATGTTATTTGGCTCTTTTCTTTTTCTTTCCATCTAATACTGATGGCTATCCTGTCGCACAGACACCAGTGCGGCACAGACACCAGTTGACAAAATCTTATAGTTTGGATATTATTTGGCAGTTCAGTTTTCAGATTAAACAGCCGTACGGCAGTACAGATTTTACGTTTGATTCGACGATCCGGAGTTTTGTGCGCAGAAAGAGTATTAAATGCAACACGAGTCTTATTGATGCGAATATGTACATCAGTTTCAGCTCCTCCATCTGCTGTTACTACTCTTCCGAAAAAACAAAATTTATCCACTTGTTCTATTTGCTATTCTTCAAGATAAATTTGATTTTTCCGCCTGGAGTCCAAGCTCATAAGTTTGGTTTTAGCATCATTGATTTTAATCCCTGCTTTGCAACCCTTCTCAACTCAGGGCTTCAAACATTAGAGCTACATGACTCTGCCTGTTGGATGGAAGACATATGTACATGGTTGGTAAGGTGGTAAAAGACATATGTACATGGTTGGTAAGGTGGTTAAAAAGTTAACATCTAATTCCTTGTTATTATTGATCAAGAAAAGCAACGGTGACAGTATGCATACTTCGTCTCATTTCGTCCAGCACTTGAAAGATATCCGACAGTTTTCCCATGTGTAGAACGTAACATTGGGCTCTTGAGTATTTATTTAATTATTAAAGATTCGTCAATAAAGACTACTACACGACTAAATACTAAATAAATGATGAACGAAATATTAAAAATAAAAAAGTATATTAGACCTAAACCTAAACGTGAAACTTAATAATTTCAAAACAGGCACATACCCAAGACCCGACCCAAGATGGCGTTTCAATCGTAGCCGAGAGAAATCCACGTCAAAGCAGGCGAAGTGCTCGTTGAAAGAGCGGGACATCGCCGTAATAGGCTCGTTCATTCCGTACAATGTGACTGATAACGTGTGACTGATAACGTGCAAGGAAGTCCACGCAATGCAAGCCTAAGGAACCTGCGCTGCACTGCCTCGATGCGGTCGATGTAAGCAGCAAAATAGGAAGACTAAATAGGGCTAGCATACTCCAAAATTGGTCTAACGAAGGTACAGTAAAGAAACCTACTTAGGTAAGAGTCATCGAGTTCTCTGGACTATCTTTTTATGAAGCCCAACATTGGGTTGGCCCTGCCGACGATAAATTCGACATGATCCTCAAAAGAAAGACCAAAATTGAGAACCACGCCCAGATCTCAAACCACAACAACCCTGCTCAAGGAAACGCAATCGATGGAGTAATTGAAAAGGACAGGACGCCTTCTGCGGGAAAAAGTCATAACCGTGAAGATAAAGGAAGACGATTGTGAGAACACTAATCACAGAATGTAGCCAGATCGAAATTCAGGAGACCACAATCGGAGTCATGAGAAACTGTGCGAAATATTTTGGACAGGATTAGACAGAAGGAGGGAAACGTCATTGATATATATGATGAAAATCAACGGGTTAACCCTGAGCCACCGTTTCGATTGTAACTCGATAAATACAATAAATAATCTGTGGAAAAGTATAAAAGCAAGTGTTTTCTTTTCTTTTTTCTTTTACAAAGTTGAGTGAAAAGTTTTTCCACCAAGTGCCCAGCAATAAATCGGTTAATTGTATAAAAAAATGTTAAAATTTAACTTTTGTTTAATAATTGTTAATTGTGGTATAATAAAAAACTAATTAATTGTTAGTTGTAGTTCTTACAATTAACAATTGACTAATTGTAATATTTTGGACAAACCCACAACGATAAGTAACTTCTTTAATTGTAATTGCAATTAAAAATTAAAATTTTAATTGTTAATTGTCAATACAACTAAATTGTGCCCAAAACTGGTATTAGCCGTTGAGTTAGTCATAACGAGCTGATAAATCTTCGTTTTACGTTTAGATTTCCAAATCTTCTTCACTACTAGTATAAATACGAAGCCAAGACAATTTCCAAAACAATATTTATTAAAAATTACAGTTGCCTTTATAAATATACCAACAAATCTCTCAAAAGTTTTACGAACAATAACAAAATATAACAACATGACGTCAGAATTATCAATATGCTTTCATAGAGCTTCAGTCTTGTGCAGTTTAACGTTCACTGGAGTAGCGATCATGGATCCGACAAAATTCGTTGTGTGCTGCAGTTGTCGCCAGTTGGCATTGAGTTCCACGAACTGTAAGAGCTTTACATCGATTACCAGTTATGTGCATTGAAGCAACAATGGGTGTTGTACTGTAGTAGTATTGAAAGTGAATGTGAAAAATAATAAGAAAAAAAAACGAAGTTATAAACTAATATCATGCTTGCCTCCTACTGCGATCTGAGAATTGATCATCATCATTTAAATTGTCGACTTGAAGCGATTCCATAGACCTAAAATCTGATTGAGTTCGTCGTGGCCGAATGTGTGCCTCCGAATAGCCATTGCGAATAAGTATTTCTCCTCTCTGAGGATCTTCTTTTCGCTTATTTAAATTAATCCTAGAACTGTACCCGTTTTGGGCAGTAGAATTTATTTTTGAGGCATCCTTAATCGATACAAACTGTTTCCAATCAAACTTCCTGGAGAGTTTTGCAAAACTATTGGCTATAAATATTTTTTTAGATAAAATTAGACTTTTAATATCTCCTACTTATTTACTTACCCAGAAGCAATGCAACTATAGTTTCTGTTAACAATGCAAAATCCATTTCAATAAATCCATAAAGCACCGCAGCCAAATTTAGACATAGAACTGTTACAAAAAGTGCGCGACTCAATGGATCTGCATTGACGAATACCAGGCAAATCATTCCAATCAGTAAATACGTGACGTGAAAAAACATTACAGGAAAGACTTGCAGAAAATTGTCTGAATATTTTTGTTTAATTACAAATTAACGAAGAAAATTCAAACATCTCACCACTATCACCGAAGTATTTCGTTAGCCACGCTAGCCGCATTTCAAAATCTTTTCGAATATTCTTTAACATTTCAGACATTTCCTGAACCATAATATGGGCTTCTTTCAGATGAATAATTGTATCTTCAATCTGAACTGTTGTTTTTTGTTGCTGTTCAAGAATTGAGTCACTAGCTTTATCCATACTATCTGAAATCCTTTCAGCAGCGTCGTAGAGGTTAGACAAGTCAGAAACCAATTTAGCATAGACTTCTTGGACATTAGTGCTGTGATCTTCTATTTCTGCCAGCCCTGCTTCTATGAATTTTTGAAATTTTATGAACACAAAATTATAATTTTCGCACAGTTTGTAAAGGGGAGGGCGGAAAAAAGAAGCGCTGTTATATATAGAAAGCGAAGAAACAAAAACAAGATGAAATTTCGAAACGAGTTAGTACAACACCAGGGTAGGAATTCTCACAAAATTGGTTGCTTTCAGACAACCTGGTTGCCTTGTAAGTACGCAAAAATGTAAAAATGTGTAGAGCATGAATTGAACAAGTGTGTGTTCAATCGGTTGAAGGGGAATGCCAACCGTTTTACAAAATTTTTACTCATGGCAGGCCAAGCGCTATGAAGTGTCAAAATCACACGCCAGCTTCCAAATAGGCGAGTGAGGATTACAGATCATGCGCACAAACTTAACACATTTATTCGTTGCTATGAAATTTTTTTCTGTTGACACAACAATTTTTGGGTATGCACTTTATTTATTGAAACGGTTTGGTTGTCTGAAGGCAACCATTTGGCTGAGAATTCCTACCCATGGTAGCGATTCTCAGACAATTTGGCTGCCTCCAGACAAACAAACCGTTTCAATAAAGAAAGCGCATGCCCAAAAAATGTTGTGGCAACAGAAAAATATTTTATAGCAACGAATAAATATGTCAAGTTTGTGCGCATGATCTGTAATTCTCCCATGCCGTTCCCCGGAACTTGCATCTAAATCCTCAGTCGCCTTTTTAGTCGCTTGGACTGCCATGAGTAAAAATTTTGTAAAACGGTTGGCATTCCCCTTCAACCGATTGAACACACTTGTTAAATTCATGCTCTACACATTTTTACAATTTTGCGTACTTACAAGGCAACCAGGTTGTCTGAAACAACCAATTTCGTGAGAATTCCTACCCAGGTCATTTGCTAACTCTAATTATAAATGGTTATATAGACAATAGACGATAAATGATGGATTTTAATTAAATCATAAACGAAATGTAGGTACTTACCGATTTTATTCTTCACGTTTGTTATAAAACTTGTGATTTCAACTTTTCCCGATTTCAACAGATTCTTTTCCTTTATTATTTCCCGCATGTTTGTCTCGGTGCTTAGTCTCTGAGCCTCTGCAAGTCTAAGCAACTCCTGTTGCTTTTCTAAAAGTTTTAAATTGTTTTCCACTATTTCATCGTAAGATGACATAGTTGCTTGTTCGAGTTGTTTTTGGCTTGCCTTCATTTCATCCAACATATGGAGATGATTGTTGGTTGTATCCATTAATCTATTAACAGTCATCTCAGCTACAGCACGAAATTGCTCCTGTCGAATTGTCAAGCAAACTGCCTTTGCTCGACTCAAAAATTGATTGTATACGCTCCAAGTCTCCGATGGCATATCTCTAAAGCAATCCTTTAGCGACATCTTTTCAGAGCATTCGAATACTTCGCGCCCCTCGCTTTGACTTTGGCAATTCATTAGAGCTAATGCGAGTTTGTCGAGTTGTTCTTCACTTAGTGACCTACACGAATTCTTCAGTTGTAAAATAACCTGTAGGATATCAATTACGTTATTAAGGCGTTTTGATGTAAAACATGGAATGCATACCCTTTGCTGACAGAAATCGAGCTCCGAAATTTTATTTCCCATAATTTTGGCAGACTGCAGTAGAAACCTCTCATTTTCTTCAGCAAGCTCAAAGGGTACAGCTGGCAAGGATTGCACATCATTACTAAAGTAATTAACTATCGATTTGTTACGTGCTTTAAAAACTTGGAAACTATTATCATATGAAATATACTTTTTTTGTCGGGCCAAATATAATCCAAGAAAGAGGCATCACCCCAATCAATTTGTGTATTTAAAAGGAGTAGGCAAACAGCAAGAATATACAATTTTCTGAAAAATAAGCAATAAAAGATATAATAATTATTAACAATAATATTAGTTACCTTAAAATCATTTTTTTTTTATAATTAAATACAAAATATCTCGAAAAATATGTTCCTGAGTGTTTAACAAGTGCTGTCTGAAATAAGCTGAGTGATGTTTTGTACCAAAATAATTTCAGGTCTTTGTATTTAGCTATGTCATCTATAAAAGTGTTATGAATATTAATAAGTCGATAAAAGCATAGAAAAAATATAAAAATAATTCACCAAAATACAGTGGAGCCGCAGCATTTTTACGATGACAGTAGTTTCTGCTGCAAATAGTACAGATTTACCTTAGAACGTATTCCCGCGTTCAAATTTGTCAAATTCAGTGAAACGTAACTTCCATGAAAATGCTCCGCTAACGCCGTAGACAGAATAATCAGATTTGTTTAATGCCAGGATATTTCTCTGGAGCACTAATTCAAATAAAACAGATGACATTTGTTTACCCTATAACATAACCTCCATAAGCGCACATTTAATTTACAGTCGTCGACAAAATTTAACATTCTACGCTTGGTTACAATTGCGACTTCGCAGTCGACCTCAACTTCAAAGTAATTCTATTTTGGGTTATAAATATTCATTTTTTACTTACTTAGGATTCATCAAATTACATAAAGCAAACTTACGTGCAAACTTAAATCTATATAAAAAAGAAAAAATCTAAGCTTACCCATCAATTGGCATTTTATTATGCCCTTCGAGAAGTGAAAGTCTATATGATCATATACTGAATTGAAAGAGCGGGACATAGCTGCAACTGGCTCATTACGTCCATAGTTAGTACGATGGTGCGAAATATAGAGGAAGTCAAGACTCCTCATAGAGCGTAACTGACAGAACAGATATGTTAAAACATGTTAGGAATTCGGCAGAATTTATAGCCCCCTGCAGACACTCGAGCGTTTTCGGGGAGTCCAAAAATACCAATTTAAGTCTCAGCGAAATTAGGCAGAAGACGGGCATTATTCCATGGAATTTTACGAAGAGCAAACCTTAAAAACCTTCATTGGACAGACTCAAAGCACTTTACATGGACACCATGACAAGGAGACCACACTGGGCTAGCATACTCAAGAATAAGCCTAACAAATGTACAATAAAGTATTCGAGTGATATAAGGATCATTAAACTTCTTAGACCACCTCTTAATGAAGCCCAAAGTAGCATTAGCCTTGCCAATAAGGTCCAATCAACACTATAATGCCGTTTACAGTTCGTTCTCGGTCCGATCTCGGTCTGGTGAAGTCTAATTTAAGGATTCGAGCGGAACTTGACTGAAGGCAGTTGATTGAACATCAATTGCAGAATGCGTCCAAGTCCGAATTCAATACGCGGTAGCCAAGATCATTCGAAATTGAGCGAAATAGCCTTGCATCATCGGCATAACACAAAATTTTCGAGTGTGATATAATAAGGGATACAACATTGGTGTAAATAATGAACAGTAAAGGAACAAGCTGACTACCATGTGGCACCCCAAAAGTGATACGGATCGGAACCGAAAGAATTCCAAGAAACAAAATACGTTGGGAGTGCTCGGACAACTACAAGCGTAGCCATGGAACAAAACCAGCAGTGAAACCAAGAATTGTCAACTATATGAAGGAGAATTTTATGACTGATTCGATCAAAAGCTTTGGGTGCTTTCATTAATGCAAAAAATTTGCTTTCGTGACATTTGCAACAATAAATTTTGCGCCTGTATGCATGCATGCATTAGTGAACTTCTTTGGCCATTATTGCAAATAGTTTTGTAATATACCACATAATTAATCCCCAATGTGGCTAACGCAATTCAGATGCCAATTACTTTCAAAAGTAAACGTGAACTCGCTTCACTCAAAGTGCTGTGCACAATTTCCTGACCTAGGTTAATTTCGATCACAAGCACTGAAATCGAGTGTAAACATACTTAATGGCAAAAGGTTTACAGCCAACCCAAGCGAGTGCACCATAGATCTTATTCTACCTACAGGTAAAAAAAATACGCGCTTGACACACACGCTGTACAAAGATCATAAGAGAGGGCTGAAAAAGAAATATTTAAATAGTCTAACAGTACTAAAAGTGTGAAATTCTCATGGAATGAACATGCACAGCCACGAATGGACCAACTAAGTAAAATCAGGGATGGACTTCAGAAAATATTAACAAATTTCAACAAAAGTAAAAACCGGCAATACACCGGAAAAACATTGCAAGCAAAATAGGAATTAGTGAGCAAACTGCTTGAAGAAGCAGTAAGCTGCGTAAGGGTAAAAACATAGCGAGACAGTTCAGGTTGACGTTTAGCTTGTGGTCTAGCTAGCTAAAATTACAAATATGCAAAGATAAATAAACCATTTCATAACACGACAGCTTACTGTTCAGCTTATTGTTCAGCTTACCGTGCGGTTCAGCTTAAAACAAATAATTTTGTTCTCGTCAGTCAGCAAAGTGAGGTAGACTGCAACGGTTCATGCGATAAAAATGTGTGATAAAGAGAAATTAATTGATGAAGTGTTCAAAAGAGTGCCCCTTTGGGATAAAAGACATAAATCCCACTTAAACAGGTATTTAATGGAGAAATTGTGGAAGGAAATCGGGAACGCATTGAATATAACAGGTAATATATGATTATAGTAATTACAGTTCTTGCTTTAATATAGTGTACATACGTATATTATATTGTTCTTAATTTTTACAATTGTAATGTTTATATCGAATTATCGCAATACACAACCACTAAGATGCACTATTTTCACTGAAATGAATGTTTTTCTGAAATAGCAACCTAAAGCTAACGGAAGTCGCACATACCTAACCTGACGGTGAACTGATAAGTCAAGTAGACCACAAGCTAAACCTCAAACTGAACTGTCTCGCTATGTTTTTACCCTAAGAGAGACGCAGAAACAACATTGAAATTCGCACCGGTTTACAAACAATTAAAAGAACTAGCAGGAGATATTGCGAAACTAATAAACACTCAAAAGGAACAAACTATGGCTTTCAATATAAAAACGTCAACCTCCTTGATCCCAACATATGACGGGAAACATGAGGCAACGGCAGCATTCATCGAATCGATCGAACTGCTTGATGAGTTGACATCAGCAAAACATAAAACCATAATGATAAAATTTATTCAGACAAGAATAACAGGCAAAGCCAAACTTGTAATAACAGACGTTACTAACTCGATCGCAGCAATAAAAACGCACGCAGTTCTAGCACAACTAAGAGTATCACGTCAAGGAAATAATTGGCAGACTTTGCCAATCAAATTAAAAAAATGTCTAGTCTAGCTAACTAGAGCACTGATAGCTGAGAAGGTTTGGACAGGAGAGGCCGCTGAAAAAGTAGCCGAAATATTTTCGGTCCAAGCATTTATTGATAATGTTAACAATCAAGAAACAGCGCTCATATTAAAAGCTGCTAATCTCACAACGCTACCGGAGATAATGGCAAAGGCGACAGCAGTATGCAAAGAACAAACATGTAACGTTCTCCAATATAGGAGCAACTATCTCGAAAGATCAGGGAACTACCCAAACAAGGGCAGAAATAATTACTACAACTACAATAACAATAACGGCAGATATAACAGATATAACAACAACAGACAAAATTCCAATAATTCCAACAGGCAGGTCTACAACAATCAAAACAGGTCAAATTGTAATAATAACAGTAGCTATAAAAGAAATTACCGGCCCATGCAAGTACAGCAGGCAAACCGGACTCAAAATAATAGCAATCGGGCAAACGTACAAAACAGAAGAGTAAACCACTACTTCTGGGAAAATGTAGTGGGAGAGTTGCCATCGCCGCTTGCGTAAGCAAATTGAGCGTTTCTTTTAAAATTTCACAAGTTATGATCGTTACCCATGTAATTAGCGTTACCTCGTAGGTATTGATCACCCCCTTTAGTTACCCGACGGTTGCTTTCATTCTCCTTAAGAAAGATAAGTAAGCGGTAAGTAGTGATTTAGTTCAGTTAATCAGGATTGGTACTGTGTAGTGAGTACTGTGTTCTTTGTAGTGTGTTGTAAGTAGTGATTGAATGATAATTGATGAAAGAGTTTATTAGAATAGTTTAAAGTGTTAGCTTATAGTAGGTTATGGCTTAATAATTGTGTATTTGTACATGGTACATGGTGTGTTTGTGCCAATAGTGCTGGTAAGTCCGCACATTGGAGGGATGTGACTTCAGCGGATTGTGGTATGTCCGGTGAAGCTGAATCACTCCTGTGAATTATCCCGATATAGCTGGTATGTCTGCTTATTGGGTGGGGTATTTTAGTAAAACCAGAGTATTTGTGGTAATTCGGTACGTCCAATGATCTTTTAAAATCCTGTTGATCATCTGGTATGTCCGATGGTTTCAATCCACCAAATCACAGGATTAGGTCAGCTCTGATGGTGTCTCCGCTTTGCTGACCTAATGTGAGCGAGAAGAGTGAATGTAGTATTGCGTAATTTAGACAAATAACCCATTGAATTGTAAACTCACTAATCGTTTTCTTCCTCTTACAGCTCCGGAGGGAAAATAGTTGGCGCTAGTTTGTAATCACCGAGTAAATTTTGTGAGAACAATAAAAATTTAAAGTAACAAATTTTGTTTAGTTTTGTGTTCATCCCAATAAAAGCTAATATCACAGGGGATATCTAAGAAGGCCAATCTCCAGAATTGCTTATACTCGTATGAAGCACTGACGTCTAACATTCTTATTTGATAATCTTAGATATTAGTAGATTTTTCTGGACATTTGTGTCTAAACATTAGACTGAATGAAGAAAGCATTCTCAAAATCTTCTAAGGGGAACGGAAGCCCCACACCTACAGTATTTAATAGGCATAACGTCGCAATTGGTAGCGCTAACTTAATTATATCCTTGCTCCGTACAAAAATAAAACAATCAAATTAATAAGGTCCTTAATTATATCAAATATGGCGATTGGACTATTTCAAAGCAAACAAACATTTTAGTAATATAATTACTTACAAACCCATAATCCAATTCTTTATGTCCGCTTTGGTATTGTCATCGG
This sequence comes from Leptarthrus brevirostris, assembly GCA_964036015.1. Lineage (NCBI taxonomy): Eukaryota > Metazoa > Arthropoda > Insecta > Diptera > Asilidae > Leptarthrus > Leptarthrus brevirostris. Next base: position 99,393,769 of record OZ038375.1, read on the forward strand.
TACTAAAATTTTTCAGCCTTGGTAATCCGTCATTCATCCCTAATTTGTCCTTGCCTAGCATCCTTTACAGCTTGATAAACACTAAACAATTAATTAATGTAATTAAATTTACGTAATGATAGATACATTACACAAAACCTCTGCACAGGAACTCGAAATATAATTGAAATCATGGGGAAAATGCAGGCAGATATGAACAACTGACATTAAGGCGAAACAATGAATTAATAAAAACTCAAGGGACACAAGATCATTCTTTCTTTTATTTACAATATTAACGGTTTGCTATGCTAAAAACCTTATATGTCAATGATATCTTCATCATCGTCCTCCCAATCCCAGTTAATATCAGCACCATTCTCAATAAATTCCTAAAAAAAAGTGTCACAAAGATTTTGAATAAATTAGGCAACAAGTTCGTACTGAAAAACTTACGTAATCTAAATTGTGTGGACTAGGAGTATCACAAGAATTGCAAATCATGTATGCCACTCCAGTGTTGTGACCAGTACATTCGCAAGTTTGACACGAATTTGGTATAGCAGTTTTAGCTACTCGTTTGCCAAAAACTGAGGCAAACTTCTTAATTGGATTTCTCTTTTCTGGACGTAATTTACGAGCTGTAAAAACTGATCCATTCGTTTCAATAGCCAATGGAGTACAAGATCCTAAACCATCCTTAGGGAGGCGAACTTGCTTTCTTAACTCTGTATCTCCTTGGAACTCTTTTAAATCTCGCTTAGAATAAGCCAATTCCCTATCCATGCCAAAAAATACACGTGCCAATCGAGGCTTATCAAATATAAACTCTTGATCCATCAAAATATGAAGTTTGATACCCTCTTCGAGCATCAATTGCAAAAGGGATGAATAGTCAAGCTAGAATCCCACAAATAATATATTCGAGCGCGATATATAATCAAAATTATGTATGTGATCACTTACCTTCATATGTTGCGGCGAACAACCTGAACAAGGCAACAGAATGAAAGTTTTCGAAACGCCAGGCCTAAATATTAGCTTTGCTGCCACACTTATCGCCTCGAAAATATCGTTACTCGTTCCATTGTGGGTGGTGATATGATCAAAGTATGGCTTTAAAGCACTAAATTCAGTAAACACTTTATTTCCGTGTACAACACTCCGGGGCTTATCAAATGGTGCCCTTCCACCAAAAGCAATTACAGCATATCTAAGCAGAGAGTAAGCACGGTGATATATTGAAACTCACATAAATAATAAAAATTTCCCAAACCTGTTATTAGTTATGTTTAGTTCTTCTAACTCATTTTCAATTGTGTTTACTACGGTCATAATATTCTTCGTACTTGTGACATTGTTGTTGCACGGTTTTGCCTCTACAATAAACACCACATCACTAGACTTGGGTATATCGCCATCACTGAGGTGGACAAATGTTCCTTCAGGGACGTAGGATCCATTTGTGTTGCAACTAAAAGTCAAGCAAAATCGAGTATACAAATATAAAAAGAAATGAAGAAATGCAATACTAACTGTACACATTTATCTGGTATTCTCATGGGTACTTTAAGAGCTCCACATGCTTCAATATACCCCAAGGCAGCCGTACATGCTCCCTTTTGTGCTGGATGGTTGTCTTTTAAAACTGTTGAAATAGAATTCGCCCCCATATCTAAACACATTTCATAGAAAGGATAGGGATCTAGAACTTCGAAGCAGTTAGCAAAATAGGAAGTTTTAAAAAATTCATTGCATAGTTCAATCAATTCCATAGAAAGAGACTCTTCAGCCTCTTTTGGATTTTGTTGACAACTCTGTAGTCCCCAGGAATTAACAAAATCTTCTTCATTTGTAGATATTTGACCACTGGAAGTTCTGAAATCGTCAAAAATTTCGTTGTTCATAGTTCCAAGGACACCAGCGGTTTGTCCAAAATACCAGCCACTCAGTTCAAACCAGCATAGGTCAAATTGAATGTTGCAATTAAGAATAAAGTCCTGCGGGGATTCGACTATTAAAACATCCGAATCCCGATATACGATTACATTCCCTAACTGAACCGGAAGCACTGGGGTTGAGTCATTTCCTATTTGTAAAACCTAAATTTGTTTCAAATATATCTTCGTTATCTTCAGCCTGTGTTTCTGTATTTTGTAATACTTACATCGCTAGTAACGTCAATTTCCAGTAATTGATTATTTGTGAGGAAACTCAATTTTCTGGTAGATATAGATATGCCACCTCTTGTCAATGTCTGATAGAATTGCATTTGATATTAAAAACTTAAAAATATTTTATAAAAACTTACCGATGGTTCCAAAAGCAGAGTAAAATTACTGTTGAGAAAATCATGTGTTAGGAGATAAGAACATTGGTCCGGGCTAGCACCATCCAATATGTTTTGATAGCGCAAATTCAAGCCAACAAATTTGTTATCGAATGTCATATAATGACGAGATCCGATTAGAAGGGAGTGCGCTGAAAAATATCCAATTGAAAACAATGTATCGCACTCACTCCTTCTGAATACAAACCTTTATATGGTGGAAGCCATGTATTATAGTCTAAATAAGACCTCATACCATACAAATAAGGCAACACCGAAAAGTTGGTTCCAGCAAATAAATTTTGAATTGTCGTGATAGTCTTATATTCGGCTATTTCTTCAAATTTCGGAGTCTCATTGAATGCGTGCCAAGACATAGGCAATTTTTGTTCAAGATCAATTATTCCAGAGTCTGGATCGAAAATGAATTTGGTTTTTGCCTCACGATACATATCATCAGTTTGTAGCGCATTTTGAGTGGCTCGGGAAATCTTATTCCGCACCAAAGACCAAAGCTGTTGAATTCGTTTTTCAAGCTCAATTTCTTGTGCAAGCCATTCAAGTTTTGATTTAAACTCATTGTACTTCTGTAAAACAAACTGAACTTGTTCGACATGTTGGACTTCTTTAATCGCTTCCCAAAGCTCTGAGAGAATATTGTCTAGTTCTTTTCCAAATGGAACGAGTTTGAAATATTTTTCCTTAATAAAATCCCAAGCAACTGCAGAGTATTTTTTAAAATTCGTAATTGCGTCGTTAGAAATTATGTCCTTGTAAAGCCGATCAAAATCGTGTGACAACTCAGACACTTGGCCAAAATATGGTGACTCAGCTAATTCATTCGTTCGCTTATAAATAAAATCTGTTTGGAATTAAAATTAAATAAAAAGACATCAGCAAAGGATATGTTATTGTATAAAAATACTTACCAAAGACCTCCTGACTGATGTTCCAAAGTGCCGACTCTATATAATGAACAAATCTAAAGATGTGCGGCTCTATGCGTTTTAGAGCAGATTTCCAGTAGTTGGATGCGACCAGTAAGACTTTATTCCACAGATTTTCCACATATTTCGTGAATGATATGTGCAGATCTTTGATAACTTTATCATATTTCTGTACCGCTTTTTGTAATAGAGCAGATAAGTGACCGAATGATTCGCCATTGAAGAATTTGCTGACTGTATCTAGGACTTCCTGGTATGTTACTTTGATCTATGAGCAATAAAAAAGTTAGTTTCCCCTAATCGCAGAGAAAACAAATTATATTACAGTTTCTATAAGCCATAAAACACTCTTTCTAAGTGCTTTTCCAGAATCACCCATTACTTGCCACATTTCAGATAGTATATTTGGAAGAGATTCAATGTGGTTCCGCAATGCCAATTCGTCCAGAACCGTTAAAGTAAAGTTTAGAACTGTCTTTATGTAAAAGTCATTGGCTTCATACGATTGATTTACAAACTTGCGGAAGTCTTCCAAGTCTTCTTCCAAAACACTTAATCCACTGAGAATAAGAGTATTTCAAAACAACCTACTTTGGTGAAAATCAACACAAAATCACCTTATATCGTCTAAAAACACCTTTGTGTGAACTTTCGAGTTTTCCCATACATCATTAAAACTCTCTGTCGCTTCTGAGTATATTGTCTGAATCCAGAAGTCAATCCCATCCGAAAACGAATTATAAAACGCCGCACCGACAGCTTTGACTTTTTCCTAAATTTGAGGTTTTATACATTATACAGTCTCAGACAAAGAATATACAAAATGTCGATATATTACCGTGATATCATCTTTTAATTTAGGCCTCCAATGGAATTGTCCTGTAATCAATCTTGAGTGATTCATGCGTAAATAAGAGGCAATATCAATCACTCTAATTTCGTCATAATTTCTCCACAGGTCGAAATGACCGCTTCTTGAATCAGGTATAAATCCAACCATTTGAACATTTTGACCAGCGTCAGGTGTTAAATTCACTTCCATGCGAGTGTACATTCTCTCCAGATCAATGTAAAAGTATCCGGTGCTGTTAACTTCAGGTGAGTCCCATACGGTTCCATTAATTCCATACAGTGGGTATGCCCCGTATGGCTGAACCCAAAGTCGAGAAGCTTTGTAGGGTATTTGTTTCTAAAAAGAAAACATTTGAAATCATTTGGAAAGGTTAAATCTATTACAGCAGCCAATACCAAGTAGTCAATTTGTTTATTTTTTAAATCAATAAGTGTTAAAAAGTGTCCCGTCTTCAAAGGGTAATATCCACGCTTATAGAAAGCATTACATTCCGTTTTGTACAGCATTGGTTTAGTAAAGGCCGAGCCAGTCACATCAAGTGAAAGATCGGAAGCGTTATGATTTGCATATATTACGAATGTATAATTTCGAAAGCCGAGCTCATCTGTAAGATCTTTTAGCGATGCTCGAAAATCTAAGAAATGTTTCGGATCTGTTGAATAATTTGCAAAAATCTCGGCCTTCAATAGATCAATCGTACTGCGGTAATATGATCCTTCAATTTTAACATCCTGTAAAAGGTATTCAAGCTATTAGTTGCCATTCAGCTTATAACCTTCAAGCTATATGCTTACCTTTTTGAAAGACGGGTGACCCACTGTAATGACAACTGTCTGCCTGTCCTTGTCGATTCCGTACAACGGTGCACTATTCCATTGAACTCCGGTTCTGACTAATTTATTCTCCTCGATACTGAACACATCTGGATTCGTCCATTTAAATTCAATATCAGAATCAAAATTCCTCTCAGTCATCCAATACCATCCTGCAGCTGAAAGATTCCTTTTTGGATAGGAAAATTCCAACATGAAGGTTTGGGATTCGTTGTCCGTCTATGTTCAAAAATCAGGAATTATACTTTACTAAGCACAGTTGTACCCACCTTAGTCTTATTTTCCAATTGAAAATAATATCCAATCCAGGCTGTCGAGGAAACTTGAAGTTTGGACCTTTGCTTAGTTACACCATCCTTATGGTCGTAGTCAGAATTTAGAATAACTGTTCTATTTGGATGAGCAGCTATTATTTTATAGTCTTGACCAGTAAGAGTAGATCTAACGTGGAGTTCTCCAGTTATGTTAAACTTTTGAGAATTTCTAAGTTCATAAACCTCGGCATGCTTCATATCCTGCAAATGATAAATGATACAATTTGCAACGACGGGCATTGGATTAAACTTACATAATCTGGAGATTCGATATTAGTATACTGTTTGGAATGAATATAGTGAATTCCCAATGGTTTAAGGTCATTTTCAAGAGATATATCAATAACATCCTTATCAAACCCAGCTCTCGACTCGCTCTTTGATTTGTATTGACCCTTGAGTACGTCTTTCTTGTTGTAATTAACATTCGCGTATCCAGTGGTTACAACCTGTCTCTCTTTAAGCCCATAGTATATTTCGGTATAATGCCTTGTCGCAAGAGGAACCTCTGCGCTGATTTTTCCTTGTAAATCACGATTGAGATTCTCCGAACTGAAGTTACTTTGCAATCTGACGAAGGTGAAATCTTCCGGCCATGTTGCTTTTGCGTAACGCAGGGAATTTCCTCTGCAAAAAGCAATATTTATATCAAAAGCGCTTAATAAAATTTCACAAAAGTTACCCAGTTGTTTCAAAATTGAAATCACCTCGAAGCCATGTTATATTCAAGAACGGGGTGGTACAATTAACATGTCCGGCCATGTTCGTTAAACCTAAAAATTCCACGCTTGTATCTGCCACTTGTCTAGTAGCAGGGTAGTTAACTGCACACCTGAAAAGCAAACAAAATTAGGTGAAAATTTTTAAATAAAACAGATACATACACAAATTTCTTGTTCGAATCCTGCTTGTCAAAACTGCCGATTACGAAGAGTGAGTCTTCGTCCGTATGAAAAGGTGTCGTGACCTTTCCGGAAAACTCTTTTCTCGTTGTACCTTTTGGAAGCATTTGAACATTTGCTTCAACAGCTTGGCTCTTTGGATCTAATCCCCATTCCAAGCGACATGATCCTTGAAGATCGTTGACATATCTAAAATGGACTCTACCTGAGTACTTATTTTTAGCTTCATCAGACTCATATTTTCCATCGACAGTAAAATCAGATGGGATCACTCCCTGATATCGTAGATTTATGTGATGGAAATCACCGAACGGTTGTGGTAGTTGGGCATCTAGACCTATTAAAAAGTCTTCAACAGAAATATATCTAGCAGTAGCATTTGCTGCCAAGGCCCAAAGAGAATCAACGTTCAATTTTCCACCAATGGAAAGCTTTTGAAAATTCTTGTTAGGATTCACGTACTTAGCAGTCGCTTGCACGATTCTGGGGTGTGAGCCTACTCGCTCCACAAACGTTTCAACCGCTAGCTGCATATCTTCTAAGATGATAAACGACCACATACAAGATCCTCGACCTTTCAGAACGCCAAGCTCGTAGGTAGTTTCCATGTTTCCTGCATCTCTTCTGATTGTCAAATTTGTACCAAGCCTTACATTTTCGATACCTAAGTGAGACCAAGGGGTTTTAATTTCCAGTTGGCCATGTAACATTCCTGTGTCTCTTGGCAGAAGTTTAGCGTTTACGCTAACTCTAGACAGTTCCGGTTCGCTCGATTGCACCAATACCGATATATCCCAATCGAAGTGGCTACGAATATAATATCCGCCTGCCACTTGACACATTTTACCTTCTTCCACAGCACTAAACTGGAATGTTTTTCCGAAGTCACCCTTGGTGTTAGTAAGCGAATATTGAATTATACCATCCGGACCATTTAATTTTGATCTCAAACGTAACTTAATTTCAACCGGAATTCCACCAGTGAACGTTACCAAGCCCTCTGCAACGTACGCAAGATTATTACGGAATAAGTTTCCTTGAAGAAGATATTCGTTTGGTTTGGTTGTGCGGGTCAGAAATCCTTGGAGAGTGATATTCCTACGGAAAGAATTTCACATGATTGATTCTAAATTTATAAACCTTTTTTAATATCATCCTACTTGAACTCTTTCATAGGTGTTATAATTTCAACATCAACGAAATCTTTTTTTCGACTGGCCGCCGCTTTGAAATCTGTTCGTTGTCCTCTGTTATCTACAAGGAATATTTCGACACCGGCATAAGAATGTGGATCCCTTTCCAACAAAACTGTGCCTTGAATAGATTGCAGTGGAAGAATATTTGTGTTAATGCGCCCCGACATTTTAAGATTGCTCTGATCGAATTCCCACTTTGAATCCATGCTAAGCTAAAAAAATATTCATATTCATTGAAACCGTCAGTGTTGCTAAGGTACTTTGCTACCTTATTAATTGTAATGTTGTCCCGAATTTCAAAATCAAAGTTGAAAACTTTTTCAATTTCAGAAACTTCTTTTTTAAAGTAAACTCTTGCCGAATAATGCGGAACCACAGGTGTTGCTAACAATATACTAACCGACGACTCGAGGTAGTTGTCATCATGCTGAAATCATTTGGATAAAAAAGTTAGCTACAATTATGATTTAAATAACATAACACGTGTTCTAACGTGTGAATATATTAAATAGGCACTTACCTCTAGAGATCCGCCCAGAGATAAATGCGTTTCATTTGTTTTTGTAGTGAAGTTAGCTCTGTAAATGAGCTCCTCCAGTTCTAAAAATCCGCTAAAATCGATTCTTTTTAAGAGCTTAAATGGCGTTTTTAGAGTTAGTGCAACATCGTGAAGTTTTGTTTCTGTCTCGTCAACTGTGATCGTATAGTTGACGAAATAACCAAATTCTTTCCACTCTGAACCATTCGAGTAGTCAACTTCAAATCCGGTGATATAATGGCTCTTCGATTCGATACTATAACGAAACTGGCACTTAACCTCTTTAGCAAAATTGAATGGTGTTCGCATCTTAAGCCTATTGTCGACGTTCAGCATATCGGGATAAAACAGTCGATTCTTAATGTCGATTTTGCCCTGAGGTAAGCGAAGCTCTCCAAGTATGATATAATAGTCTCCATTCTCTTCAATGTCGCCATAACCAACGATAGTTGGCCAAATTATAGTATCAATTTCAATTTCGCCAATGTAATTTATTAGTTCTTCGAAGTCAATGTCATCCAATTCTTCTTCTGACTGCTCGCTAGTGATGTCTTCATTCTGAACGTCTTCATTTTTTCCAAATTCTTCGTCATCCAGCAGTTCGAGTTGTATGCTCTTTGCGCTTAGCTGTTGTATCAACTTTGATTTTGGGGTCGCGTGGGCTTTTATGCCAAGTTTATAAGATGCGAGCTTTCCGTAAACATCACAAACGATTTCCCTTGCATAGCGGAACTTAAAAACAACTCCATTGTCTTCAAAATATTCCAATGGCGTGAAAATTCGATAGGAATATTCAAAATCGGATCTCTCGACGAACCTCCACATTCCGGTAAAGCCAACGGTTATATTGTTCCAACCTCCACGCATGTCTACTGTTTCTGGTTTCATTTTTCCTATGAGACTTAATCGTTGAAAAGCATCAATTGGCGTTGCAACACTGAATTTGACATCGAAGTCACCAAGATTATAGACTTCAAATAGAATTTCAGCGCCTAAAGCGCCAACAGGTGCACTTACTAAAGCCACAGCATGTCTCCTTCTTTCATTAAGCCCAAAACGACCAATTATAGTCTTATATTTTTCGATAGGTGTTGTGATGTTCATTTCCAGCATGCTGTCAGTGATTTTTTTAACATATCCTTCGACGGCAACTGTAAATTTTCTTTCTTCAAACGATAGAGTTGATGCACCGTAAATTTTCTTGTTAGTTCCCACGGCAAGCTTGGCCGCAAGTTTTCCTGTTTTATACCCTTCGAAAGGACTTCTTCCAAACATTGTTCCCGATATATTTCTATAATATTCATCCTTACTTATCTGCCACAAAGACTTCATACTGTAGATTTGTAAAGATTCGTTTGCTAAACTATAGCGGATATCGAAGTCTGTGCCAAATTCCTTATCATCTTGACTATGTTTGAAATATGCGCCCATTGTTGGAACATCCTGAATGGTGCTGTCCATCGCAAACTTAATTTCGCAACTTAAAATAGGATCATTGATCTCATAGTCACTCTTATATTCTAAACCAATTTTCTGATTATCCCCCCAAAGCAATGAACCATTTGCAAGAAGTAAGTTATTCTCATAATGCAATCCTGCTTGCAGGCCGTTCTTCTTCCAGCCTTCAAAGGGAGTTTGAACTTCTACAGAGATCCAACCAGTTCGAAAATCATTTGGGCTGTAACCAGCGTTAAATGTTACCACAATAGCTTCATTCGTGCTCCAGCTTGCTCGCGCCATACCCTTGTAATTGGGTGTAGCCAAATATACGTCGAATCCGCAACTGAATGTTCTGTCAGGATAAGTTACCATTACTGTGGCATCGTACCGCTTTAACTGCGGATTATTGAACTCTGCCAGCAGAGCAAATCTCTGTGTTGGATCTCTATTTGCGTCCCACTTAACTTCAACAGATGCCTCTCTCTTCCGTTCTGTAGAAAGACCTCGAATATTCAAATGAATATCGCGAATTCTAAGGGATCATAAGTTTTAGGTAAAATTTCAATCAATTTTTATTTCTTACTTGTCGATGTGAACTTCCATCTGAAGCAGTTTAGACTTCTTCGATATTAGTTTCGATGATACCCAGTAAATCTTTTCCTTAATTTTCACCTCAGCATAAGTACTTTTCTGGTCATCTTCTCTGGTGGAATGTTTAAATGTTACTCCATATGGGTCCTGGCCATATTCCGTTTGAATATCGGTAAATATTTCAAACTCATTCTTTCGGTAAACACAGTTTACCATTGTATCGTTAAATGAAGGGCTTTTCACGTGAAGTTTAACCTGGTGATGACTTCTTATCCTGGAACTTTTGTCTTGATAGGTACCCTTGACATTTATTGAATGTCCAGAAAACCATTGCCCATTAAAATCAATCTAGAAATTAAGACTGATTACATTTAAGGGTTCAGATATTGGTTTTCCGAAACTTACCGCGTAATCCTTTACTTCTTTTTCAATTAAAATTAGTCTAGCTGAACATGAATCAAAAGTAGGGACCGTTACGTTTACAGCAGCATCAACTGCAAAAAGATTTCGCCTTGGAAAGAATAGCGAAAATACTCCAGTGGCTTCTTTTTTGGGGGCGTACCGAATACCAGCCAGGAAATTGTGAACCGGTCCGTTTTTGTTACGCTCTTCGTGTCTAAAAGAGTCATTTTAAATAGATTATAAAATGTTTTTCAGTGATCCCTATACGTTCTACTTACTTAAATAAGAACCTAAAATCAATATTTGAATTGGGTCTGAGCACTTCAAACGATGCTTTCGTTCTGTACCCATCAGATTTGTGATCTTCTATTTCTGATCTAGCAAACACTAAACGAATCATTGTAGAGTAGTTGGGATCAACCAAACTACTTCCGTTATTATACACTAGTTTCGCTTCTACATGACCCAAAACTGCTAGCCATGAGGCGTTAGCAGCAAAATTATATTTTGGATAAGCCGTAGTCAGCAATTTTAGGTTACCCTTGACTTCCGTTTTGCTCTTTTGGCTTCGTTTAGAAACCTCACCATCCAGTTCGATTGACTCAATTTTGTTGTCTTGAAACTAAAAAAAAAGTTGAGATTAATTTTTGTGCAACAATTTCTATGCTCATTGCTTACCCTGTAGTCCATTTTAAGTTTCGTCGAGTGAGAAACCTCCGTCCTAACGTAATATCCAACAAGTCTGGCTTGTAGTTGTTTTGTTTCAAAAGAAAGATTTATGTCATTCTGAAGAACACCACTTTTGTCTGTTATTTTTATTGTTCCGGTAAGCCCAGCAATCACGTCATCTCGCACAGACAAAATTGCTCGAGGGAAGTAAACAAATCCGTTCTTCGCTTGCGTTCTATTCAAATTCATCTGCAAAATATATTTAAGGAATAGTTTTTGAATTAGATTTTAAATCAAACCCACTTCCAGAGCTAAAATCTTGCTTCCATCTGTATCTACATAAACTTCCAGTCGTCTATCAGACGGGTTGGCGCTGTATTTGCCAACAGCTGAATAGGAGCTATTTCCGTTGATAAATGCCATAGAAACGTTAAGTGATTCGCGATCTTTTGTGAAGTTGCTAGTTAAAATCCGAGAAATTGCCGTATCGGGAGTATGAAAAGCAAAAGATCCCTTTGTCAGATCAGTTGTTTGATTCCACGCATATTCTACGACGAAATTTTTTGCTGTTGGATCTGCTTTTAGAAGATGCATGTTAACATTGATTGGTCCACTCAATATAAGACCCGGATAATTGTGATCGGTGGCATTGCTAAGATCTGGGACACTATAATGCGAACAAATTTTGAGTCCGACAGCTTTGTCTAAAATGGGCCATGTGCATGTTGTGTTTTCAGATCGGAATGGTATTCCCATTTGTTGAAATTCTTCCGCGTCTTTTAGGACAATTAATTCAGATCTGCATGAATAAAGCTATTTAGTTAATCCTCGAATTTAATAGAACATTTTTTATTAACAAAATTACCGTGCACTAAATATTTCATTCTTTTCCTCTGGTAGACTAAACGTTAGCGACACCAAATCGCCTCCACGAACTTTGAGTTTAACTTCCACTGATGAGCTCGAATACAAGTTGCTTTTAACGCGAACCCCCGAAGAAGCATAGAAAAGGTCTGTTTCCATGGTAGTTAGAACATCGACAGATATACTAGGTTTCAGTTTTCCCTCGATATCGAAAACCCAATGGTCTTTTGGATCTTTTGTGTTAAGTCGTCCTGCTAATCTCACATCAACGGAAGATGCACCGTAAGCTTGGATAGACAAAGGTAAACCAGAGGTCATCGGAACATTATACGCAGCATCTAAAAGTACGCCTGACTTTGTGAAAACAACTTTATTTCCGTATAGAAGTCTAGCGATTTGTTGGTACGGATCAATACGTTTTACAGCCTCGCTCACTTCAAGCATTCCTTCCATGGTGTAAAATTTCAGATCGTTTCCGAAAACCTTAAGTCCGAGAGCAGCTTTCGGACGACGATAGTTGTATCTGTAAGAAAATTTAAAGTTTCTATTAGAAAGAAAGAAAATAATTTCTTTAACTACTTCAAATTGTATCCCAAATTAGACACGTCATTGTGAACTTTTTTACGACGGTCGTCAGAGGTTCGCTCTGAGCTGTCCTCATCAATATCTCGTTTAAGCCGCAATTTTTCGAAAGTTATTGGTTCATCTGAAAGTGAAATTAAAATGTTAGGTAAATTTATTCTAAAATTGAAGGACTCAATGTTACCATCCGGAACGCTATTCTCTTCACCCAGCCACCCATGCAAAAATGAAAATTTCCTTTTAATAGAATCACTGTTCCACGGGCCATTTGGTCCAAATACAGATCCTATAAACTCTTCGAAACCCTCCGTCCGCGCAGATATTTCAAAAAAGTTCACCGACTCTCCAAAGAGATCAGCGGTGAAATTTAAAGTTAATATCCGTGGAAGATATGAATTTGTGCTGAATATTATATTTGCATCCGTTGCTGTTCCTGCAGAAATAAATAAAAGTATTTTAATTTTAGTTACATAACGTAACAGCTGCTACGTTTGCTGTTAAGCAATACTTTCGCTCTATTCATGGGCACACCCCTGAAGGAGGCATAGGGTAAGGTTTACGAGCCAACATGTCTCAGAATGAAGTGCACGACTAATTAATTAAATACTTACCGAAATTATACTCGTCAAAGAAAATGCTATGTTCGAAATTCCTTGAAAATTTACGGATATCCAGCTTGAACTTATCCCCTAAATCTTCATCGACTAAAAGACCCTGAGCTTCAACTCGTACAGGCGATGCAGATTTTGCCAAATTAGTGAGATGTGACCAAACATATGAACCCACTTGATTTACGATTTCGTCTTGCAAAACTCGTTTAATTAATTTAATGGATTTATAGTCGGGACATCTCATCGCTTGGATATAACTGCCAATTCGAACTTCAGGATCTTGTGAATAATTCGAGTATATGTTAAGGAAGAATTCTCTGTGCGTTAAACAATCACTTCGTCGGAATGTCACGCAGGCTTGAAGACGTAAATCCGTAGAAACAGCGTTATTACTGATGATATCATTTTGGAGCATTTGTGTGAAATTCTTAGTCGCGACTCCAATGTTTCCTAAACCCTTCAAAACTACTACCAATCGTTCTCTTGTTTTTCGATCCCTTTGCGTTGACCTCAGTATTTGTAGAACTTCGTTTTCAAGCAAGCTTACAATTTGCTTAACTTTTTCGTTCGATCCACAATCAGAATGATGACGACAAAATGAATGTACTACAGCGGATGCTCCTAGGGTATATTCAGGATCAGTCTTTTTCTGAGCATACTGCAGAAGGGCGTAGAAAGTTGTTAGAGTTTTCTCTTCCGGTCGACGAATAAATGATAGTGTAGCCATCCAGTTTTGAGCCATATCTTTCGGAATAGATTCGGCTATCAGTTGATCTTTCATAAGTTCTATTGAAGCTGGACTGCCGATATACGGAAGACTTTCGAGAACGTGGTTCCTGAAAACATTTTATTAAAAGCGCTGTAAATTCAAGCGATTTAAAAGAAATTACCTTCCATTGTGACAAATACTGACGGCTCGCGCTAAAAGTTGATTAAGTGCACTATACGAGAGTAATCTTGTAGTTTGTAGGAACTTGGTAAAAGTTTCTATAAAATCTCGCTTTATGTTAGGAAATCCAAGGTTGCACATTTGTTTCAAAAGATCTCTAGATGCTCTGATCTCTCCATGAGTTGGCCGTGGTGTTGGTGTATGATCAAATAGCAAAGATGATCGCTTTCTTATGATGTCATCGTCTGCAAATGTTAAAAGTACATTGAACTTGTTCTTCAAAAATTAAGAAATTTACCATCAAATTCGTGAACGATTGCCTCGCGAAGAGTCTCTTCCTCAATCAGGACTAGACTTATGCTAGATTCCGTGACGGCACCGGCATCATTGTTCGAAAATGGAACAAGCTGGTGTCGTTCATAGCAAGTGACTTCTTTGTATATGTGATGGTCAATGGAAAGCTAAAATAATATACAATTAAGTAATATTCAAAAAATTAATCAATAAAATCTCACATTGCAATAACTCTTGGAATTCAGAATAGGCCAAATTGCCTTATCCTCTCTAAAATGATATTTTGTTGTTTGTAAAAACGAATTCATCTCATAACGCTCCTTGCATGATTCAATGTCCTTAACTTTCTGGATCAAAATACTAGTGCCTTTGGCTCCTTGAAGTGCATACGCCACATTACAAGTTCCGGAAATATCCGTTTCGGTTGTATTTAAGTCAATATCAAATCGCATCATTGTGTTGTGTAAAGCCGATAAAATGCCTTTTTTTAAATTCAACACCCACGTTGACTCTTCGATATGGGGACAAATTTCCCCAATTATTCCATCATGAAAAGAGAATCTCAGCTCATGCTGTTCCAAATCTCTAGCCAATTCTGCACTTTTTGGATGCATTTTTTCTTCGTTTTCATCCTTTCCAAAATCTAGGTCTGAGTAGAAATCAATTTCTTCGTTTTCAGTTTCATCATGCTCGCTTTCTTTTTCATTACTTAGCAACACAACGGAATTTAAATTTAGAACGCCTTCACAACTCTTAGGAAAAGTTAAGTCCACAACAGCCTTTAGAATAAGGTCTGAAGTGTTCACCACGCTTCCAAAAAACTGTGTATGAATTTCCATCCGATAGTCATACTTGTAACGTTTTGCGTCGGTGTATCCAAATTTGCTAGTTTCATATTCACATAGGGGTCGGCCACATTTTCGAGGATCTTTCAAAGGATCTGAGAAAGAAGCAATTTATAATTTTAATATGAAACTCTAGCTTCATCAAGGCTGATTACTTTACAAAAAAATATAAAAAACAAAATAAATATAAAAGAAATTAAAATAAAAAGAAATAGAAATCAAAACAATAACAAAAGAAAAAAAACGACTTTAACGGAGCTGATACCTCTCTTCAGATTTTCAAAGATTAAAGTCGATACCATGGTACTTCTGCAAAGAGGAGCATGGAGAAAGTGACTATGTCTAACGGAAGGAATAGGAACTGGAATGTTCAACATTGACAACAGTTCTGGAGAATCAACAGAACTCTGCAATACATCAAAAATAAAGGAAGTCCTAAATCTGCTGCGCCTATCTTTTAGCGAGTCCAAAAAGAGTAGCCCAAATCTGTGCGAAATCAAAGGCTTATTCCATGAAAGGCCACGCAATGCAAATTTAAGTAACCTCTGAGCAGCCTTAATACGAGCACTATGCTCCGCATAGTACGAAGACCAAACAGGACAGGCATACTCTAAAATGGGCCGGACGAATGTACAAAAAAGAAGCTTGGTGATAAAGGAATTGTTAAACTCCTTGGATCAGCTCTTTACAAAGCGATTAACTTATGTGATTAACGAAAGTCAAATGTGGATCAAAAACAACACCAAAATCCTATACTCTACCCAGTCTGGTTAGCAAGTTGCCACTGACAGAATAGGCATACATCAATGGATCCTTCCACCAACGTACATTTATCAACATGCAGAGGCATATTGTTCGAAATACACCAAGAATTAAAAGACTGAAAATCAGAGTTCAGCTTGCTAGACGTGGTACCACCCTGGAGATCCAATCGGAAAGGACTACTCTTGGTTGGCCCCTGGCAACCTGTAAGATGTTGCTTAGCAAGAGAGCAATTAACTTAGCGAACCACAGATGGGCAAACGGCACTACGTGCCATACATCCAGACAGATCTGGCCTAAACTGGATCTTAAGCGCTCCAAGTGTCTGCTTACGAGGGGCAGATCTGACCTTAGAATAGCTACTGGAATAATCACAGGCCATCGCCCTATTGGCTTACACTCGAAGAGACTGGGTATCCCCTCAAACGGCTTCTGCAGAAGCTGCATGGACGAGCAAGAGGAGGAAACTATTTTACACTACCTCTGCCGGTGCCCTGCACTGGCACGCAGGCGAAAGTCCTTCTTGGGAAACTATTTCTTTGATAGTCTTTGTGATCTGGCGGCGATTGACGTTGCAGATCTTTGGCGCTTCATCGCTAGCTCCGGATGGTTCCAATGAGGAGGTGGAGGGAATTCTTGGATTCCCGTGGCACACCAATGGGCCTTTTGAGGTCTAAGTGCGTCATTTAAGGCAGCCACGCGAACGTAACCTAACCTAGAGTTCAGCGCAAACATATCGTCAGCATTATAAAAATAATTCATAGAGGTGGATCCAAATATCTGCCCTGGGGCTCACCAGAAGTGACTGAAATTTCACAAGAGAGAGAACCCGAAACAGAATACGCTGTGTTCGGTCAGAGAGATGGGAAAAAATGTATTGGACGAAAAGAATGGAAGCCCCAACAAACAACTTGTGATCAATGCGATCAAAGGCCTTACTAAAATCGGTATAAACGCAATCAATTTGGTCACCAGCTTCCATTGCGGAAATACAATATTTTAAGAACTCCACAAGGTTAGTAGTCGTTGAATTGCTGCTGGAAGGACCCCAAGAACACTTTACAGTGAAAGCTAAGGACATCATAAACCATTGCTTCAAAAAGTATCGCGATGGCAAACAAATTAGCAATAAGTCTATAATTAGAGATATCGTCCTTCTTATCCATGTTATGAAGCGGTAAAATGGTAGGCGATTTCCACAATTTAGACAAAAACCCCAGAACATGGACGAGTTTAATAAGTAAGGAGAGGAGTAAGATACTGGGCACAATTCTTTAGGACAGACAGATAACAAGTCCTTAACCGATAAGGAAGTCGGAGGATAGTTCGTCAAGAAATTAAAGTCACCTAAACTAATATCATAGCTATTTGTCCAGAAGGCAGCTTCAAAGAAACTGGCAAAGAAGTTAGCAGCAGTCGGGGGATCGTCGGTACTCCAATCACCGAGACGAAGTTATTTATATACTCAATTCATCAAATGTCTGATTACTATAATTATAATAACTAAATATGAAACAGTTAGTAAACAAAGATAAAGTAACTTTAACTAAGCTCATCCTTTATCCGATTTCTCGAGAGATGAGAGTCAATGTAATTAAAGAGACGCGACATTGATGTCATCGGCTCATTCATACCATACTTTGTGCGATGATAAGGAACTTGGAAAAAGCTGTGAGTCCGCAGGGAGCGAGCCAGAACGGAGATATTCAGAGACTCTAGCAGCTCTGGAGAATTAATTGTGCCCTGTAAACTAATTTTAAGTTGTTACGCCTGTTCTCAAGAGTATCCAACGAGAATAATTTGAGTTTATCCAAATAAGGATGCAGAATATGAGGATTATTCCAGGGAAGGCTCCTAAAAGCAAATCTCAAAAATCTACGCTGGACGGCCTCGATGAGAATAATATGGACCACGTAATAGGGTAACCAAACAGGACTAGCATATTCCAAAATAGGCCTAACAAAAGTAGAGAAATTTTGATATATAATGATCATCAAACTCTTTTAACCACCGTTTAATAAAACCTAAGTTCGCATTAGCCATATTTACAAGAGAATCTATGTAATTTATTAAAGAAAAGTGAGTGTCAGGTATGACCCCCAAATCCCTGGTCTTGTCAAGTTTAGTAAATGAGCTACCATCAATAAGAAAGTTAAAGTGCGTGAAAATGGCATACTCTTTGCACTTGAGGATGTTCAGAGGGAGTAAGTTAATAGACAACATTTATGAAATGCGTCTAGGTCAGAGTTTTAAAAATGAACAATTCATTAGCAGCAGCATGAAAAATGTTAGCATTATCAGCAAAGCAAAGAATTCTTGAGTTATGGAGGAACATCGATACATCACTGATGTAAATCATAAAAAGCAACAGCCCAAGATGGCTGCCCTGTGGCACCCCTTCGTAAAACCATGCTGAAACGAGCCAAGAAATGGTTTAGAGTTAAATTGAAAAACATCGCAAACTAACGATTCAAAAACCTTTAAAATGCAACCAAAATAAGTGATAGGTCGATAATTCATTATCTCGCACTTTTTTCCCTTTTTATGTAGGGGAATAATCACAGCATGCTTCCAGGTTCTCGTAAACATACCACAACGAATAGATAAATTAAATAAATAGCAAAGAACCTAAACAAGGGACGAGCTACATGTTTTCAAAAAGGAGATTGGGATACCATCTGGGCCGCTCGAGAATCTATTAGTCAAATTCGCGATGTACTTTAATATGATAGCCTCGTCAAATACAAGATGCTTCAGTTGAAGGAAAGTCGGCGGAATCTTCGTCAAATGAGTAAAATTTGTATTACTAATATCACATTGACTGTAAAGAAAGTTTGACTATATTTGAAAAAGCGACCGAAAGAAATATTGGAAACAACTAGGAGGTCGTCACTCTCACAATCCTCGAGGTAGAAAGTGTCTCTCTTATACAACTTTCATGTGTTTTAAAGAGAAAACTCTCTTGTGCTCGTTTTGTTAAAGTATTGAGCATAAAATGCGTTAATGACATCAGCGTTTCTCTTTTTTGCGTTTGCTTTTGGTTACGAGAGTGTCCAGTTTTATTTGTGTGTGCAAGGATTACTTAATATGTGGTACAACAAAAAAGAAATAATGACGAAACGCTTGGTGGTGAAATGGCTGAACTGTCATGCTTTCCGGTCTTGTATTTAAAATAGGCTGTGGGTGCACCAACAGAAACAGCCTGCGAGAAAGAGTTAGTCATGACATCCTTTCGGCGTCTGATATTGCGCTTAGGACGACGGTGCAATGCAGAGGGGGAAGGCCAGGGACATTAAATAGTTGCTATCAACGTGTACTTCGAGGGTGCATCAAATATAAACGAGACTTTTGTTTCTGAGCGAATAAGTTTGAAGAGAGCGAGCGGCCGCTTCTAGAGTGTAAGGAAAGGGAAGAGCAGGCGGTCGACCGGTTTACTAGTACTTTTCGCGATGTCGGAACATCCTTCCGCTGTGCAACGCATTATTATTATTGAATTTTTACTCAAGGAGTTAATCCATTGAAATTTTGAAAAGATTGACTACACAGTTTGGTGATCAAACGGTGTCAAGAGCTCGAATTTTTTTTTTGCATAAGGAATTCAAGGAAGGACGTGAACCGGTTGAAAATGAGAAACATGCTCGCCAAGACTCGGCTGTTGGCTAGCAAAGTTTTCGCAACTGTTTTTTTTACTGGTGTGGCGTTTTGTACCTTGATTTCTTGTGTAAGCATCGCACAATAAATGCTGCTTATTACTGTGAGCTTTTAAGTAAGGTGAAGAACACTTATCGTTCGAAACGACGTGACCAACCGATTCAAAACGTCATTCTCTTTCACGACAACGCTCGTCCCCATACTGCGCGTTTAATTTGCCAAAAATTAGAGGAAATTAGATTGACTTCACTTAAGCATCCGCCATATAGTGCTGACTTATCACCGTGCGATTTCCATCGACGATGCAGGAGAGGAGACCTTCGTGTGCAATCGGCTCCTAACACAACCCTCTAGATTTTACGACGCCGGAATCTAAAGCCTCTCAATCCGATGGGAAAAATGAGTTTCCAAAGCAGAAGACTATGTTGAAAAATGATTTGTTATTAATAAAGTGTTGTTTGTGTTTGTTCCAACAAGGCATTGGTCTAAAATAGAAAAAACTCAATTTATGCCACACATTAAAACTTGCAGCCGTAAGAGAGCATCATCTTCGTCATTACGAGATTATTTTAAATCTTATACAAACGTAATCTTCCTTCGAAAGTTCCCAAAACTTTGGAATTTCCACTGATATGCAAATTTGTTTTCTTTTTAATGTCTAGGCGATTAGATTACTATGACTAAGCAATATATTATACTTACTTTTCCTGGCACTGCTGACCAAATCAGTTTTCCAGGTCAGCAACAGGACAACTAGGAAAGTTTTCCAGCTCATTTTGCACTAATTCGCTTTTTCTATCACTTACTCTCTGTTACTACTGAGATTTTCAAAACATTATCACAGCACGTTTTAATTAGTACTCCATTTCACAGAGATAATGTTTTTAATATTGTTTCACTGCGAGCTAATTGATTTGTGAACTCGAGTCAAATCTCAAATAAAAATTTCAAATCTTAATAACGTTTTCGTTAGCATAAACGAGCTATATTTGAATAACAGCAAAAGATAACCAAGCACGGGTTAATCTAGAAAGTCTTAATAGACAGAGAAATGTTGCTCTTCAACATTAGATTAGCTTCTCTAATCTATTCTTGTATGTTTCTATATTCAAAAGACACCGAGGGTATCATTACATTGAATTCCACTTATCACAACTGTCGCGAAAGAAAACTCTGCTCTCTCGAGGTAGATAACACTATTACAAAAAACGAGACGTTCCAACGTCAATTCAGACTCTAACGCAGCGTTAAGTCACAGATAACGACTTTTTTGACGACATCACAGTGACCCGGCACAGTTCAATTAAGGCTAGACAAATCCCTTATCACTTCGAGCAATCGCTTAAAGCGTAGTTAAACGAAAACAAGTTAATACTTTTCACACGTACACTGCCACGTAATCCTGATTCAGAAAACTAAAAATCGTCAAAGTTGGAATTTATCTATCACCATAATACCGCATCCTCCCCAATTTAGACACATTAAATTCGCTGTTGGTTGGGTTGGAGCTAGCGTAATCTCGTAATGTCCTGACTATAGTATATTTTATAATCCGGATAAACAATTAAATAAGGAAAATTACTTAAAACTTTTTCAACTACTCAAACACCGGAGAATGTTCTTCTCAAGCACTACAATGTCCTTGAATAGTGTAATATAGTATGGACCGAATCTTTTCAAAGTCATAGAACCGACCACCCCAACGGTACGAAACCAACTGGCTGACTAGACTACGAAATAGTGGCCAGTCAGAGTTCTGTGATTTGCTGAGATAAGTGTTGGACTTATCGCTGGGGGTTGAAGATCAAACCCTCACATATATGAACTCATAGATACACCGAACGAGATAAACTTGCCACATCCTTAAAGTGTCATACCTCAACTCGATATGGGTCGAGCTCTCCACTACAAAATATTGGACCGTACAAGGAAGTGTGATAAAAACATTTTAATTCAAGACTAAAACTGAACTAATCCAAATGAAAAGTTTAAAGAGAACTTGGTCAGAAGCATTAAAAGCTTTTTTCTGGGGATTAGGTGTACTGAAGGAAAATTAAGACTCTCTATACGTAATTACTGCCAAGTTTTTGTTATGGCGCTTAGAACCGAATATAAACGTTCTCTGGATATGCAGAAATAGCCCTCGCTAGCAGAGTATTAAATATGCAATATGAAACATCCTTGGTGTTACTAAACTTAAATAACATAAACTGTTGCAAATTCGCTATCAGAAAAAAAGTGATAAGCTTTAACTTGAACCCTTGCAAGTCTCCTAGAAGGATTTTGTGATTTCATACGCACCATTCCCATCGCCCCTTTCATCCATTTACGACGTACCAAGCATTATAGAGTCATTTCATTGTGCAAAAACACTTAAGCGATGTCAAGGTTCAGTGGGCCATAGCAATATTTAAGCTTATATGAGGCAAAATTTGAATAGACTGGAGTTGAAAGGGCAATTGTTAGGTGACATCACAAAAGATTTAGCGTTTACCAAAAGTTTTGGGTATGAGTACACGCCGACCTATTCAAATTAGCTATAAGGCACTCTTGAAGGGCGGTACTTGTAAGCTCAGTCATATTTATCCGAAATTTATTCAATAAATTATACCAATGAGACTTTTCAGTAGCCTCGCTGGCTAGTGCTGCTGTTTTCCTTTATATATGGTTTTTAGGGGTTCCGTACCAAAATGGTAAAAAAGGTGCTACTTCGTCTGTCTCTCGGTAACAGCTGCTTATTTCAGCAACTACTAATACTATCGACTTACAATTTGGAATACTTTTAAATAATGCTTGCCTAACTTTATTGCAAATAAAACAATTTTAAAAATACTTTTATTTTTAGTCGGGGCCGAAAGGAGTGGGGGAGGGGGCGGCAAAATTTTAAAGTGAGGTTACTACGTCAAATGGGATATCGTATCAACTTATGATGAAAAATGTCTAAAAACCCAACAAAAGACTAAAACTATAAGCGGACTTCCATTTTCAGCCACACATAGTAATGGCTACGTTACAATTGCACACAGGAATCCACCATTTCTGCCGGGATTTTATGTGCTTAAAATTTCCATTAACGAGTCTTCGATTGCATCAATCACTAGAACCATTCACGTGGGGGTATGTTTACCATCAACGTGTTCGGCGGTCGACGTGAAAATGATTATAAACTTTTCACAGAAAATGAAACTTCAAGCAAGTTCAACGAAAATTTTGAATATCCGAATACCACCCACCCATGTGATCGGATTAATCATTTATTATTCTCATGGCATTCACCACGATTGTGTTCATCCATCTCGTCATAGGCACCGGATATATTTCTTACTCAACGCGTGAAACGTGCTCTAGAAAGACTAACAAAGAGCTTACAATTAGTGAAACATCCTTCGGCATAGGCTGTAATGCATCAGATTACAGCGGTTCGAATCCACACGACGATCTAAAGAAAGATCTATCAGTTGTTATTCAACTTCCTCATAATGTGAACACTCATCCCGATATAACGTTCTCAAGCAACGCAATCTATGAGCCTGAGAAAATCAGTATCTACGCGGAATTGTTGCTATTATTTTCGGTTACTACAAATTATAATGCTATTTGCGATAGGAGTGTCGGATCTGATACGATACCATCGATTCATGGCGTTAGAGCCTTTTCCATGGCATGGGTAATATTGGGACACACTTGCATTGTTGTGTTTAAGTACTCGGACAATATGGAATTACGCAAAGTTGTGGGGAAGGGGGGGGGGGGGGGGGGGGGGGGGGGGGTGAAGCCTAACTTTGTAATGCGTGGACCGCTTTGGATGGCTCTTGTTTTTGTTGTACAGAGTCTGATCTCCCATTGCTAATAGGAGAAAAAAATTGGCCTAGGGTGGGGGAACGGGTAGTCTAACTTTGTAACCCGCCGATAGGATAATTCTTTTTCTCTTGGACAGAGTATCTTCCCTGGTTGATACCAAGAGAAAAAAAATTTTGGTGGGGTGGCGTAGTGAAACCTAACTTTGTAACGCTTGGACCGATTCAATTGCCCCAAGTACTGGTGGAGAAACGTTCTCTACATCAACACTCCCTTTCCAGTCGAGGAAATATGTATGCTTTGGAGTTCGTACTTAGCTGACGACACGCAGTTTTACATAGTTGGAGCCATCATCCTTATTATAGCAGTTCGACAGCTAAAATTGGCTACAAGTATAATCGTCTCGTTCTGGAAACAACGGTCATTGCCTTCACTAATAACCATATACGTAATTGGGACGATCCTCTGGCAATATTCGATAATATTTATGGCAAACCCTGGACTAGACTAGGACCTTATCTAATTGGAATGTCCGTTGGTTGGATTCTTTTTAAAATAAACAGCAAAATTCGAATGCATCCAATAACTGTTTTGCTTGGATGGACAATAGAAATAGTGAATAAGTGGTAACAGCTGCTGCTTACAGTTCGCTTAGCTACTCTGCCTGGGCGATATCTCTTGCTTGGATAAAAATAGGGGCATTCCACGTTAAGCAGACAGGTAAAAAATTGTGATGTTTCCGATTTTAAAAACTAACTGCTTCTTGTCTGACCAGAGCACGGCAAAATGGTTAAGGAAATGTAGAGCACCTCAGACATTAACGAAGGGGAAATAGGTGGAATTACCAATACGGCAGGGAAACCGATGAGGGGGGAGATAGCAGGAAAACTAACGAAGGTGAGGACGACGACTGATGCCAAATCCGAGCCGAGAACTAGCATCAAAGGAATTTTAAAGAAGCCAGAGACTGCCGATGCGACAAAAATAATACCTACGTCGAAGAAGGCAGTGGAAGGCGGAAAAAGAAATAGGTCGGAGAAGCACACCCATCCTTTACCGAAGAAAATCAGGTCAGGGTAGCCACCTACTTTCAGTAAAGTGGTGTACGAATCCCTGAAAGTAACCATAAGTTAGAATAAGTTCGAGGAGTGGCAAGTGGAAGCCTTGAGGTGTGAATCTGACTTTGTCCCGAGGTTTCACTGGAGTGGCTTTTTCAATGGGTACTTCAGAGTAACCATTGTGTACTACGGTTAAACTGCACAATGTACTATGGTACGGCGCTGACTTAGAAGTTGTTAGCAAAAGACCAAATGCTCAGACTGAAAAAAATCTCGATGTGGCTCTCGAACGAGTTTAGGGAAGCAAAGGAGATTCTCAGTTTAATGGACAGACTCCACCGGAACATGGAAGTTGAGACTTCTAAGTGGAAGATTCTCATTCGGGAAGTCAGGGGCAAAGCACGATAGTGGCTCCAGATGTGAGTAGGAAAGAAGCCATTGAAAGCGCTGGAAAAAGCGGAGGGTAAAATTTACTACGTCAACAGGAAATTGAAATTTACCTACAAAACATAAAAGCCCAAGAATAAAAAAGGGAAATCGATAGGGACGTCGCTGCACGCAGTGATGTCGGTGATTGAAAGATCTCTGGAGTTTAAGGAGCACACCCTGGGTGCATTTTTGGAGGTCATTTAATAACGTAAGATGGAAGTCATCTACAACCGGCTAAGGGGGATGGGTATTAATAAGGGCCTCTGTGGCTGGATCGATTCTATGCTCCTCAATAGAAAAGTTAGCTCGTGCATAGCCGACTCAATTGTCAGGAAAACAGTGGGCATGAAAGCTGGAAAAATGGGCCTTGAACAATGGTTTAAGCGTTAACCCCTCAAAAACGGCGCTTATGCTTTTCACAAGAAGGAAGAAAATACCAAATTTCAGGCTCCCAATCCTGGGAGGAAAAGGTCTAATTCGTTCTGTGAAGCCAAGTACTTAGGGTTAATACTAGACTCTAGGTTAATAGAGACTCTACTAGAAACTTAACTGGAAGAGGATGGGGATTAAAACCCTAGGTAGTACATTGGTTGTACACCGCAATAGTCAGGCCGATTCTTTGCTAAGGCTCACTAATCTGGTGGACAATACTGGATAAGAGATGTACTTAGCTTTGAAGCGCTATCGAAAGTACAGACCAACAGGGTATAACTAGTTGCTTGTGCACTACGCCCACACGGTTTTGGAGGTTATGCTCGTCCTATTGCCACTGGACATATACTGTAGAAGTATGGCAGCGACCAGTGCAATCAGACTGAAGGTCACGGGTTGCTGAAAGGAGAGGATAAACGGGCGGGAAGTTTGACTGCATTGACAACAGAATAGACCTGGCCTACAGGGTCCCTGGTATAACCTTCAATAGAAGCTTTAATACTGCCTGCAAGGGAGGAATGAGATAGGAATGAAGTGGAGGAAACATCAGAGATCCCCATATTTACGGATGGATCTAAAACGGGGGTAGATACAGTAGCAGGAATATACTCCAGCAAATAGCACACAAATCAAATAGACTGCCAAACTTTCAGGTGGAAATAGCTGTGATTCACCAAGCGACTCTACTAGAATTTACGCGTACAGAGTCCAATTTGGACATCCGCACATATGCTGCCAGTCAGGCAGTCATTAAGGTGCTGGAAGCTGTGGTGGTAAAATCAAGGCTAGTGCAATTGTGCAAGAGCAGAAATATACATGATTCCCAGATGTCACAGGGTAACCATATGATGGGTGCCCGAACACAGGAATATTCTAGGCAATAAGAGAACGGATGAATTGGCGAAAAATGGTGCTGAAATGGACAGCTCTGACGCGATCACCTATATGAAAATCCCGATCAGCACTCTTAATGCAGACATTACCAGTGATGCCTACTAAAATTCTAGTCATCGGTGGACAAACCGAGACACATGTTGCATTGCCAGACAACTGTGGCTTCATTTCAGTAAGAGGAGAACTAAAGTACTCCTTAATAGTTTGGAGCTGGAGTTTTCTCGGAAGCGTTGCAAATAAGTAAGTCGTATAGACTCACAAACGAATACAGCATCTTCCAAGCGGAAATATACGCTATAATGAAAGCTGCACTAACTGATAAAGTCAGAATGTATGAAAGACTGTATCAGAGCCTTAAGAAATATTTCATACCATACGGTTAGGCTCTGTTGGGTTCCAGGACATGTCGGCATAGAGGGTAACAAAAAAGCCGACGAACTGGCCAAAAATGATTCAAATACAGACATAGATACGCCGGTGGGTATGGTACACCCTTACCTTAACACGGCAAAAGTCAACATGACTTCGGAACGGTGGAAAAATATCAATTACTGCTTCACAACACAAAGTCTTTGACCGGAGCTGAATCATAGCAGAACTTTAAATCTCTTATCCTTCGATAGGAAGCGCATTCGAACACTCGTCGGCGTCATCACCAGGCACTGCAGAGATGAAGAAGAAACTGAGTCCATAGTGCACCTGCTCTGCGAATGTCCGGGTCCAAAAGAACGACGACTCGCCTGTTTGGAAGCAAGGTACTTTGACAATTTGGACGACCTAGCTGAGATAGCACTGGTGGACCTAATAGATTCATACAGAGATCTGGGTTGCTTTAAGTTCTGACCATGCTTCTTCTTTTTAAGGGCATTCACAATGGGTCTTCATGGCCTCGGACTGAACTTGGTGCTTCTTACCAACAAACAGCCCGACTAACCAACCAAGCAACCATGCTCGGATCGACAGGTCCCATGGGGAAGACGAGAAACAAGACACACACAGTTTCACAGTTTCTCTTCGTTTGAAAAATAGCTTAGACCTGGTGTGAAGTAAGCTTGAAATACATCTGGACGCGTTAATATTAAACTGAAATAAATTTAAAGAAGATTTTATTGTCAAAAATGAAAAGCAATGCGCTTCCACGGCATACATATTAAGCGATATTCTCTCTTACATTCACAGCTAACGCGAAGACTTTGTAGACTTCCTTAAGTAATTAAATATTTAAAGGCGCGAGTTATTATTTTCAATTAATACAAGTGCAGAAAACAAAGAAAATTTAACAAAATAGATAAAATGCTTACCTTGAGGATATTGGAAGACCTCGACACGTAAAAGCATCTAAAATGGATTAAATTGATGATCTGCTGATGTTCTCGTTCAAATTTGTGTTGTATTGTTATGCTTATGTAGCAATTACTTACTTTGAAGATAATGGAAGACGTCCACATGTAAAATGCTGCTGTTATATTACGTATATAAAATATATTAAAATGTTTTCACTTGTTCACAAATAAGAATATTGAAATGTTTGCCTATAATAATAGAATAGATGTTTACTGAATTGCACTTTGAAATCCCGGAACGATATTTGGAGCTGTAGCACTAATAGGTATTTTCAATGGTTGGTAAAATTTTTAGTAAAACTGCATCTTATGTTGCATCAACCGCTTTTATATTATTAATAAATTTATTAATTTATATTAGCCCTACTAAAAAAATTTGCTTATGAACGAACAATGTTTAACCGGGTTCTTCACAACTAACAAAAATCGGACATATTATTTAAAAACATATTAATTTTCGTCAACTTCCAAACTTGCTTTCGTTATAAAATTTCATTGATATTTTTCTCAAATCCTTAACTCATACTTAACTAATTAAATTATATTTTTGGTTTGTGGTAAACTATTAACAACCTTTTCTTAAGCTAGTCTAAAAAATTGTAAATAAATTAAAGAATAACTTAAAACTTCAACAATTTTTCGAATCGAAGTAGTCTTTTTGTCATAAGCGAACGTTCTTCGTTTCGTTCCTTTCTTTGTTTTTTTTGGTCTATAATTTAATATCACAGAATTAATATGTAAATTACCTGTAACTGAAGGTGTATGCCTAGCGCTACTGTCTATAACATTTAGTTGCTCTTTCTTAGCTAAACATTAATTTGAAATAATTTATAAATTATTGATTATTATAGAATTAAAAAAAAATGGTTTCGTTCTTTTAATTTAGACCTTGATGTGCACCAGTAGAGGAGGTATAAATGCTTTGATGGCTTACATTTATTCGCAACATACTAAAATTAAAAAAAAAATAACAAATTAGATTCTAAAATAAACCGTTGCTCAATTACTAGTTAATGAATTTGCCAAGCCATAGAACCGTAGAAAATATTTAACTGAAAAGTCCTCCCAAACCACTTATTACTTACATACAAAATGGAAAAAACATTTGCTTACTGCAATTATTATTGTTTTTAAAAGCATGTTACTGCGCGTATTCTTAAAACTTTCAAACTTGTTTTACGCTGTAAAAATCTAAAGTTCTTTTTAGTATTCATTAAAACATTTGTTGCGATATACCTAAAGAGATAAAAACCTCTATAAAAAGTGATCATATCTAAAACATGTCTGCGTTGCAAAAGGAGTTGCGTTCTTATCTAATAATAGTATAAAATTTTAATTTGAGTTTTAGAAGTGTGGTTTTGCCTCTTTAACGGTAAGAGTACAATATTCTTTGTATCATTCACCTAACTCCACATTCTCAAACAAAATAATAAATGCACCTATCAGCAAAATGAGTTATGTTATATACATGTTTGGTATTTTCTTATATACATTTCACCGAAAATAGTACGAAAACGGTTTAGACTTTCCATCTTTACTTATCTGTGCTTTTATACCTGTAAGTAAAATTAAAATTATTACTACCATTTAATATATTGATAAACACATCAAAAATGAATGTGTCCCTACCTGCAGAGTCCGATTGATGGCTCACACCCATTGATTCCAGTTCTCTAAAGAGTTGATTTAGACTAGATTTATCGGAATCTAGGTATTGCGATTCAATTCGAACTGTGGGAGCTTTTGCCTTCTGAGTTTGAGTATGCCAGACTAAAATTTCTGTACAATTATTAGCCTTTGGTTCAATTTCATCAATTCGAAGAGAAATACTCCGTAAAAAAGCATCTTCTTCATATCCAGCTTTATAAGGCATAGTTGCATTCGGATGTTTCGATAAGTATTCCAGATTTACAGCAAAACCAGCCATATCTACAGGCCATTTTCGTTTTGCTGGCCAAGAATCGAAAAATCCAATAACTTTACCCTGAAATTTAACAATAAAAGTTATTTTCAAAATTCCGCCCAGAATAAATCCTCACTGAATTTACATTTTTCACAACGGGCGTGCTAACAGCATAAAGTCCAATAAGTCCAACTGGAAACATTGACACTCTCTTTGTGTCTCGTATCTCTGAAAACAGTTTTAAATCAAATGTATTATCATCGTCTCCGAAGTAAAGAACTCCAAATTTTCTGTTGCCATTTCGGATCCAATTTAAAGCAGCTCTTCGATTAGCAACACCTCGCGGACTCGGTGATCTCGAACGATATGCATCTGGCATTGGGCTTGATATATGAGTGTATGGAATACCTGTTTTTTTTTAATATAAAATAAACAATAATATTTAATTAATATTCTAAGTAAAATACCCAATTTTGTAAAAAGAAAATCCAAAAAACTATTGCATCCGTCATAGTCATCTGCAACAATCCAATGGACTTTTGGTATATGCATTAAGGTTTGACCGAGTCTTGTCAATTCTGCTACCTGTTCCCGCCTTGGATATGTCGGAGTAACAAAGTAGATCATCGGGAGCTCATCATAATCGTACCTTGGGCGATTTTGTATGTATTGGCGGGTGTCTTCGAAATTTTCATTACATACTATCATGGTATCGTTGATTGTGACGGCTTCTGAAAGAGTTCTTGCAAGGTTTCCTAAAAAGGATTAAACGAGCTTTAAAGAAATTACTAAGGCGGAATTGATCAAGCAAAAAGAAGACATCAGAGTAGGGCAAAACATAAAACGCTAGTTTAATCGATAGATGTTAAAAATGCACAATATACAGAATTAAAAGCTCATGTTAATATTATTTAAGTGTCAGCTAGTGTAGTAGTTATTTACAAAATTTAGCCCATACCCATAACAAAACAATTTTCTTTAAACTTTAACTTTATAGTACTAGCCAGGCACAAGTGTATTCATACCCCTAGAATTTTTAAGGCGATTATTTTCTGTAAAATTAAATATTATTCAAACATGAAATTTAAGAAAAAAGATTATTTTCGAACTAAAAGTAAATACAGGGTGACCAGATATAACTGCCAGTGTTTTTTATTTTAATGGAAATTAGGAAAATTGCTTTCCATCTGGTGATTCTCTTTTGACGTACATTTTGTGATCAGTCCAGCTAAGATTGCTGGATATCTCAATACCCAAGATGTTTAGGGAGATAGAATTGGGTATATTCACTCCATCGACTGAAATGGGTTGGGGGTGAACTGGGCCATTAAACAGCATTGAGTTTTGGATGCATTAAACGTAACACGATTTGCTCTGCCCCAAGCGAGGACCATAGAAATGTCGTTGTTTAATGATCCAAACATGCGTTCCCAATTGACTTCTGTAGCATTTCCACGTGAATTTATTACAGAATCAAATGAGTACACGAAATCAAGGGTGCTGTCGTCGGTGAAACTATAAATAGGATTGAGAGTAAGGGATAAGAGATCATAAATAAAAAGAAGAAATAAGGTTGGTGAAAGAACTGAACCCTGCGGTATACCGGCATTTATTTCGTAGGAATCAGATGCAACTCCGTCAATTACTACACGGATTGAACGGCCTGACAAAAAACTCTATCCATTTAACGAGGGTAGGGTGCAGACCAAATGTTTGAAGTTTGGCTAAAAGGGCAGCATGCCAGACTTTATCAAAAGCCTTTGAAGTATCAAGAGCGACGATTTCGGACTCACCAAAATTATGGAGAGCCGTTAGTAAGTCTCTGGTTGAGCGGCCAGCGCGGAAACCGCACTGGTAATCCTTGATAAGATGGTTATTTTCTAGATATTTCAACAACTGAGAGTTGATGAGTGATTCAAAAACTTTAGATATTATCGAGGTTAGTGCAATTGGTCTGTAGTTAGAGGGGTCGCATGCCTCTCCTTTTTTAAGTATCGGCTAGACATGAACAAGTTTCCATACACTTGGAAACATTCCTGTTGAATATGACAGGTGAAAAAGTTTGCGCAGAGGTTTAGCCAAAGCAGAGCCGCAGCATTTTAAAACAAGGGGGCGAGAAACCATCAGTGTGAAGTGACGTGCTCCAAAAATACCGAGAGCACTTTAAACTCTACTTTACAAGAACTAAAACTTTAATAGCGTTTTTGTCGAAACGTATTTTTTCTGTGCCGTGGAATATAACTTAAAAAGTAAGTAAGTAAGTAAGTAACTCGAGGAGCCAAGTTTGATCAATCAAAACCCGGAAAATATGGAATGAAAAAAATATGCGCGCTTTGTGATGTTGTTACCAGTTATGCGTGGTCCTTGCAAGTATCTACAGGTAAAGATCAAAATTGCAGGCCTGAGAAAAATCAAGGTCAACTTGATAAAGAACAAGAAAAACATCATATGAACTGGGAATTGAGCTGCTAAAAAGAAAACTTACAATGATGGAAACTTTGCACAAAATTAAAAAACATGTCTGCCACAACATATTCTGGATTTAAGACGAAGGCCACAATATTTTTCAAATTTTCTGTTCGATAATGTCATTAAAACAACGCTGTCTACAGTACCCCAGGAATCATCAATGTAACCTGAAAGACGTACTACATCTCCGTCAGCTGAATATGTATACTTCGTATACTCGACGCAAGCGTCAGGCGTCACCGTATTAAGACAATGGGCCTTCTGTCAGCACAGGAGTTTTCTTTGGAGCACCCCAAACCATCACCAAGACGCTCGAGAAATGAAATCTCTTGTATGGAAGAAAAAAAATCTACAAATTCACGTAAATGAATTGAGTTTTCGCGGAGATAACCAAATATCACTTTATCTCAGTAATTTGAAAACGCCTTATGAATGTTTTAAATATTTCTTCAATGACGAACTTGTTCAGTACATCGTCGACCAGACACACTTGTACGCCTACCAAAAGGACGTAAATACAAATTTCAAAGTTACTGCCACTGATCTTCAGAAATTTGTAGTCATATTGATTTATATGAGCGTTTTTCGATACCCTAATGCGAGCTTGTACTGGGGAAAACACGCTTTTGAGAACATTCGACAGACAATTACAGTGAACCGTTTCGAACAAATTCGTCGCTTTTCACATTTCAGTGACACTTCAAAAGAAAGTTGTACAAGGTCCGAAACCTTATTGACCATTTCAATAAACAATTTTCGTCTATACCAATGTTGCAGCGGCTTTTCATGGATGAGCAAATGTGCGCAACAAAGATGACTAAAACATCTCTGCGGCAATACATGCCAAAAAAACCTCAGAAATGGGGATTCAAATGGTTTCTCATATGCATTTGAAATTTACACAGGAGCCGGAAACAACACTGTTACTGTAGAAGCGCCAAATTTGGAATATAAAGAAAAACAACACACCAGCATATGGGCGGTGTAGATTTGATGGATGGAAATGTATGCTTGGATCAGACTGGCCATTGATGTATTTTTCAAAATCGATCAGGGAAAAAAATGTGTAAATTTCCGAACTGCAAATCAGAAACCCAAGCCTTTTGTGTCAAATGTAAATTGAATTTATGTAATTAATTCTACAACAAAATCTTGTTTTTATAATTTCCATAATGAACAAAAACTTTAAATATATATTTTCCCTTCATGTTACATTTTGTTTATTTTTTTAATAACTATTGAAATAGTCTAGCTGCACAATGATCAATTTTTAGGTAAAGGCAAACGACGCATTTCAAATGATTTCGAACATTTCACATGATTTTCTCGATTTCAATTTAATATAATTGTAAATTTAGTTTGACAAAAAAAAAAAAAATACATGCATTAGAGAGTTAAGGAGCCGTAACTTTGCCTATAAGATTGCAAAAATTCTGAATGTGGTCGGGACGAGAATCACATGTCTGACGAACATTTTAAGCCCCGATGTACTGGAATCGTACAAATTTTAGATACCGAAGTACTGCAAAACAGCTCGAAAAACATAGTTTCGTGAAAAACGCGTTTAAAGTTTTAAAATTACTTTGGCGTGTACCGATCAATCGTCATTAAATTGCATACAACTCATTTTCTAGGGCAGATATTATGACAATGTTTACATAGGGTTATTTAGAGGCTTGTTTTTTAAGCCAACACACTAGAAATCCCCATAAATGGAAAAGTAGCCGAGAAGAACAATAGATTTGGTAATTATTATACACTTTATCGTTGGCGATAAAAAATCCAAAACTACGGTGGATTTACGTTAAAAATCTCAGAAATTAAAAAAATTTATGATTTTTTAGCAGCGTCTATTCGCATCGCGGAGTATACGGAGTACACGGATCCGTGTACGCAACACGTTTCGTCAAATTTTTATTACATTTTCTGGGATGAAGAGGTATTAATCAGACTTTTAGTTACTTTATTAACTGAGGGGGAGGCTGTCACGTCTCCTCTGCCCGCCAGGTTTGAATGTTTTAAAAGATCTACTTTTTACAAATAATCGTTCAAAAAAATTTTTTTTTCTGATTTGGTTGTTCGTTTAATTTAGTCGTTTTGTCGATTAGATTACGAAAAAAAACATAAAAAGTTGATGAGATGCCATAAAAGAAAATTATACAGCCTTATTTGTAAAAAAAGTCGTTTTTTTAAACATGTAAAACTCTGAAAATATTAGAAATGTTAAACTGAGAT
Organism: Leptarthrus brevirostris; assembly: GCA_964036015.1. Taxonomy (NCBI): domain Eukaryota; kingdom Metazoa; phylum Arthropoda; class Insecta; order Diptera; family Asilidae; genus Leptarthrus; species Leptarthrus brevirostris. The sequence continues at coordinate 99,427,821 of OZ038375.1, forward strand.
CATTTTCGAACTTTTTATAGTAAATCCGCAGAGAGAGGAGATTGAAGTTGTCAAGGAGTACAAATATTTGGGAGTTATATTTACCCCAAAATTGTCGTTTAAAAGTCATGTACAGGAGAGATTGAAACTGGCAATGAACAGTATTAATATAACGTGGAGAAGTTTCATTCAAAAGCACGACATAAAGTTATCGGATAAATTCAAGTTGTGTAATGCTGTATTCAATGCTATTATGACATATGCACCGCAAGTGTGGGGTTTTGTTCACTTTGATGAGACTGACAAATTATTACGCTTTTTTGTGAAAAAAATGTTTGGACTGCCAAATAGTTTCCCAAATTATATGCTCCACTAGGAAACTGGACTGCCATGTGCGTCACTTTTCGTTTTGGGGATGCATTACAAATATATTATGAAGGTTATTTGCAAGATGGCTCCAAGTAGACTACCCAAAATACTCTCAAGTATAGTAATGGAAAAAAGAATTAGTTGAGAAACACTCCGTTGCAATAAATAGTGCAACGTTTTGTGAAAACCTGAAAGAGATTTTGTGGAAAGAGTCGGTATGGAGACGCAATCTTTTTTTGGAGCAAGCCGGACTAAGTCTCCGCCATGACTTATATAAAGAGTTGAAAAATAACCTAAGTGAAAATTTGAATTATTTCGAGGATGGAAACAAGATAGAGCTGATGATGGCTAAATGCAACCCATTTAGAAAGGAGGGCAATTCTGAGTGCTCAATTTGTAATCAAAATAAGGAAGAAAATACTGAGCATTTCATCGGGGTATGTCTAATATTCGCAAGTTACAGTTTTTGGGGAGTAGAGTGCTTGTTTGGAATGAAGTGATTGAGTTTCTTAAGAATTGGAAGGATTTATATAATTACTGTGCCTGGGCGTGGAAATATCGCAAAATGCTAATCGAAGAGTACAACTCCTAACTTAGACAGAATCCGTGTGTTGCTTTGTGCTTGTCCATGTGAGGCGATTAATTGTGCACGTTCATAGGACCCATAGTATATTGAACTATTTATTATTTTTTAAGTGAAAATCAGCTCTAAGATGTCACAAATATTTTTCTTTTGTGTATTAATTCTTTACCACATTATTATTTCGTTCAGTACAAGTACTGCTTATAGAATATAATTATGAGTATGCCAATCTAGACAGACGACTGCGATCAATGTCGAATTAGTTTTTTTTTATTATTTCGTTCAGTACAAGTACTGCTTATAGAATATAATTATGAGTATGCCAATCTAGACAGACGACCGCGATCAATGTCGAATTAGTTTTTTTTTGTTATTTTCGGTTTCGTTAACCGAATTACACTACATTATATGAATTACATATTCTTAATATCTACATAGTTTTTAGCTTCAACCTTCTGTTATTGTTATTGTTCTTTAGTGATTGAATAATTTAATTGATTGAAGGATTTCTTTATTATTGAATTTTTAATATTTCTCTTGTTTTTGTAAGGGGGCCAACATTAATGTATTATGTAAAGAATTGTATTTAAATAAAAACATTAACTAACCCACAGTTTCACACACATGCACTTAAGAACCACTTCATTGCCAGATTGAAGAGGCGATTACGTCTAGAGTTCATGGCAACGAAGGCCGATACATTCAACTGCACCTGGCAACCTTTATCGTCGGTGCGGAACGAAAGCCTTGTCTTTCACTGGGAATAACAAGCCGCAGACTTGCAGCAGCTCGTCCACGAAGCTTCTCCTCGCTTTGGTATTGCTGCAAGTGCTGCGGGAAGGACAAGTCTTACGTTCGAATCGTAGAACTGGGAGGATGATGGGAGCAGTTTGCAGACGTCAATGACTCTGATCGGTTCGAAATTTTTGTGCATTCGTTTAGAACATGTTTGGATGTGCGCTCCCGGAGGACTATAAAAGTGGCGAACGGCTCTACGGAGAGGGCATTTGCTTGGGAGCAGTGGTTCCCGAAGTAGGAACTTCGTCCGGTGCTGCTTCTACCCTCTGGGAACACTCAGACAATCATGTTCTTGTTTAAGTTTCTTCACGGTTTCGGTTATTTTTGCTTAGTGCTAGGATTAGTTTTGGAATTTTTTCAAAATTTTTGAGAACTTTTCTTAAAGCTGGCACCCGCTTGGAGGCATTTTAAAATTTCTTGTATTTTATTTTTTACAGGTTTTTTACTATTTTTTTTTGTCTTCAAGTTTTCGAGTCGTTTTTACGAAACATTTTTAGAGTAACGTACCGTGTCATTTCTTATGTTCTTTTTGATCGTTAACTATTGCGTCTTTTGTTTTGGCACGATTTTAGTTTTCGTGGCACACGGATTTGACGATGAATTTCGATAAAACACCGCAAAATAAAACGAAAATAATAAATAAATTTTTTTGATATCTGGCTTAGATTTCAAGATATTCGTTCTTGAAATTTTAGGAATACATCACTTGTCAAAACGACCGAACTTAAAGATAGCGCGAACTTTTTTATTAAACTTTCTGGGAGGAAGATGTGTATAAATAAGTCTTATAGTTCTTTTATTACGGCCCCCCCCCCCATCCTGCAGAGGCATATATTTCATTGGCTAGTTAATAAAACACCTAAAAGCCTAATTAATACACCTCTTTTGACAAGTCGTGAAGTGATGTGTTTTTAAAATTTCAAGATCGAATATCACCAAAACTAAGCCAGATATAAAAAAAATTTATTTATTATTTTCGTTTAATTTTGCGGTGTTTTATCGAAATTCATCGTCAAATCCGTGTGCCACGGAACTAAAATCTCCCCTTTGTTTTGAATATTGTACATTTTTTAGGGCAGCTAGAGTAGGATTTTTTGTTTATAACGATTGTGCCAAATAAAGTGCCATTATACATAAAAAAAATTAGTAAACCCGCAATAAAAACAAAGATTTAAAAAAATCATGAAGATCGGTCTTGTTTTGGACTTTTTATCGCCAAAAAACCAAGTGACCGCGAAAGTGTATAATTACCATAGATTTCAATAACGATTCAAACGAAACCCATTGGTTCGGTACATCTTATTTTCCTTTAATTTTTGTTAAAAATAAAGAAAAAAGAAAATTTTACTTGTCTACAGTAATCAAAAAGAATTCCATTTCACGGTCAAGTAGAACTCTAAAGAATACGTATAGTAAACATGTAGTTAGAATTAATTTCTTTTCATTGTAATTGAAACAAAGTAAAATCGGTCGCTTTTTCGTCACGTAAGCACATAGGACAGAGCTTAGAACAAAAATCAACATTGTAGAAAGCAATAGACTGTTAAACCTAAAAACAATTTACTGAATTCTCTGTGCCTGCCCTATAATTAGGTATAATCAAGCGAAATGTACTTAACACGAGTGCCATCAATTAATCAATATGTCGGTGCCCCGTACTTGAGCGCTTTTTAATGATACCAATTATGATATATCATTGTAAACAAACTTACATGTAAATACGTGCAGCAGACTAAAATAAAGCAATTTTAAAAATAAACAACAATTAATGGGAAAATTGGCAGTTAAGAAAGATTAATAGCTCAACAGAATAACGATAATAAAAAAATAAAACTGTTTTTGTAGGGTTGCCACTTTTCCCATTAACTTTTTTGCATTTCAAATTGAAGAAAATATATTTTAAATTAACCCAGAATGATTAAATTGAATGTAAATGCATTTGAAATGGTAGAACCCAGAGATGAACGTAAATAAGAACGAGAAATTTTCTTTAGAAATTCGTGGCAACCCTACTTACGTGATTTAACATTTCCATTTTCGGGATGATGATCTGATTCTGCAGAATTACCTGATGATGTCCATATCATGTATAAAATAATTAAGCAAGCGATGAAACCCAACGCTAAAGCATTTCGAGTGTTTGCCCAATTTCGCATTATACCGCGATTTGAAAACTTCTTAAACAATAATTGTGTCATTTGTTACAAACTTGTTATGCAATCGATCGTCTCCTAACACGATAACATCTGTAATTTCTCTTAAGTAAAGCATTACCATTTAAAATAGAACTTGAACACACTGCACCAATTTTATGCAATCACCTCATGCCCAAAGGCCAGACAAACTGACAAACCAATAACTTCAATAGACACATTAAGGCTGTTGTGGATTGTGCAGATTTTTTCCGAAATTCCAATAACATCTAGAATAGTATATTTAAAAAGTTAACTGAAGGAGCTCGGGAATTTATCAAAGAATGTCTTGACCGAAGGATATGTCGCTCCCGCTGCATTTTTCGTATTGTGACAGTTTCCTTAATTGTCAAATAAAATTCACAATTGCCTCCAAGCAGGCAGCCGTAAACATTTCATGGCTGCCAATATTTCGGAAAATAATTTGTTAATATATTTCTAATGGTAAAACAAGTGTAAATATAATAATTTATAATTTTTTTAGATTTAGCCTATATCTTAAACATTTAAAACACTTAAAAATTAAAAATTCTTTACTAAATGCACCCGTCGAATGAACCCTCTTGACATTCCAGTTGAAACGCAGTGTGGGCAACATAGCTACATGACACTTCAAACTAAAATAATCCGCCTGTATTGGCCGGTTTCCTTCTCGTTACAATTTAAAGGATTTTAAACGTTATAAAGGAAAATATATATTAATAAATGAGAATTATTGTGTATCTTGTTCCTATTGTGAAGTATCTTGTTAAATATTTTTAGTTTCTCAAAGGATCCATGAATACCGTAGAAATGGATTACCTTGAAATAGCCGGGAGCATGCTTGAAAAACATGAAACCAAGGATAGTTCTACTCCAGGATTATTAGAGGTTAGTTTAAGGGCTTCAATATAAATGTTTCAAGTTAATGTAATACCCAAAAAACCGTGTACATAGGTCACCGGCGTTAGTCAACACGGAATGGCTACGGCAAGCGGCTTAAATGATTATGATTATCAGAATTTATCAAGCCTATCACTCGGACATAAACACGTAAATCAAGTGGCTACAATTAATAAAATTCCCATACCACCTGAAGTTTTGGAACATTTCAAACGTAAGATTTGCGTAAAACTTGTGATATTTACCAATGTTTTCAAATTTGTTCTGCAGATATAAAGTGCCATTGTATGATGGGCTTATTTCCAGAAATAGGGCGGGCATGGCTAACTATTGACTCGGAGATATATGTAAATACTCCCAATAATCATCGAAATACCTTCATTATTTTCCCTTTTCTCTAGATCTGGACCTACGAACAAGCCAGAGATGTTGCATACTACGATGGTTTAAGTCACTTAATTGTTAGTGTTGGCTTAGTTGTACCTAAGAAAGGAGTTTTTATTGCCGATGTCAAGTATCTTCTAGTGCTAACTACGCCAACGGAAATTATAATTTTAGGAGTAACGTTCGACGACGCGACTAAAACAATTTCGTCTCCAAGTAGAGCAATTCCGAATACAACAACGTACGAAGAAATGCAGCTCATGAATAAGCCAATTTTCATATTAAATACAGATAATATTGCAATAACAGCTATTGAGGGGAGCGCTTCTGGACGAATATTCCTTGGAGGACGTGATGGGTGCTTATACGAAGTTTACTACCAAGCCGAGTCAAGTTGGTTTGGCAAACGTTGCAAAAAAGTAAACCACTCGCAGGGACTAATTTCTTATTTTACGCCAAATTTCCTGAAAGTTTTTTCTGTAGGTGATAACTGTGCAGAGGAGTGATAACAATTTAATTCCTAACACTCCTCTGCACGCAAAAACAAAGTAATAGTTTTCATTATAACAGGTTTTCTCACTTCAGGAGACTGATCCTATTGTGAAAATTTGCATAGACAACAGTAGACAGCTATTGTACACATTGACTGAGAAAGGAGCTATCGAAGCCTGGAGTATGGGTGAAGATTGTAATACAATGAGGAGAATTGCTCGAGTGTCTCAGAACGATATTGTTTATCATGCTAGCAATATAATAAAGTTGAATTGTAATTATCAAAAATGTTAACAATTAACTAATGCTCCTTTCCCCCTTTGTAGGACAGTAGATCCATCAATTTTCAAGCCAATCAAATCACTTTGTCCGCTCAGTATTGAGGATTGCCAAGGGATGCACTTAATTGCTGTCACACAATCTGGCGTTCGTCTGTTCTTCTCAATCACTCCGCTACTAATAACTACGCAGCAACAGGCTTTGGGACCGTGTACAACCTATGACACCACAAAACCGCAAGGTCTCTATTTAATGCACGTTCGACTTCCACCCGGATACACACCAAATACTACAATAAATAAGCCTAAGGGGGTGCATTCTGCGTACTACAATCAGGGTATTTATTGCTGAATCAAATTTTTTGAAAGCCGATTTTTTTCCTCTACCGCACTTTTAAAGGTACTCTACTTCTTATATGTACACCGCAACAAGATCAAGACATACTTTGGTCTATAAGTTCAGCTCCATTTCCTAATCGCCCGTATCTTGCCGAGTCTACAACAATTTTGCCGCTTGACGGTATAGTCTGGAGTTTAGCCGAAGTAAAAGACCGAACAAAAATTACTTTGATGAATACATTGCGTACCACGCAAAGGCCAAAGAAAATAGTCCTGTTAACAAATCAGGGCGCGCATATAATAGCGCTTCTTAAGCCCGCTGATATATTGCAACAATTGCTAGTAGCTTGTCATGGTCCGCATCATGATGCGGTTAAAGCATATTTCCAAGCACAATCTGAGCGGGAGGCATGTTCGACATGTCTTCTTTTAGCCTGTTCAGAATCATACAGGGGCACAGATGTAGCCATGTGGGCAGCTCAAGCTTTTATGTTGTATGGTGGTGAACCGAGCTATCATGTAAATCAGGGAGGAATAAACCGATGGGTACAATCGCCTGGAGGTACTGTTACAGACAGAAATTCACCCCAAATGTTTGTCTCAACACCTGTACCGGGGAGACAAGGTAGTAGTGTTCAGCAAAATTTGATGCAACATGTACAATTTCCTGGCATGAGTCCCAGTAAGTATTTTATTTTTTTTTGGTATCTGGTTGTGTACATATTGTAAAACTAATGTTTCAGTTGGAGGACAGAGCTTTTCACATGGTGGACCGGAGGTGTCCAACACAATATTCTCTGCAAAGCATGACGGCCTTTATTTGTATGTTGCCCGACTACTGAGAGCCATTTGGAAAAAAAGATGTATCGATACAAATATGTGCAGCACAATCACTCAATATGACTGTACAATAGTGTTGGAAGACTTGTTCGCGGTTAGAGCTTTTCTGGACGCTAATTCAGTTAATGACATTTCTGGTATGTTTTTCGATAGGATGTGAATTTCGTTTTAATTTATAATTTTCTCTAGGTCCTGTAACAGGACAATGCACAAATCAAAATATAATTTCAAGTGGTTTTGGGAGCTTTATTCAAAGCAATGGCGTCACTGACCAACGCACTTCGATTGAGCAGGCTCAGAGTGAAGAGAAGAGATCGTTGACTGCATTGAACTACTTTATAAGTAAATTTGAAACGTATAACTTGTAACGAGATTAAATTTTAATTTTTCTAGAGCATATCTGTGAGGTAATGGCATTGTGGAAAATACTTTGTGAACATCAATTCCAGCTCTTGGTCAATCAATTAACGAAAGAACAACAAAACATTTTGATAGCATGTACTTTTCGTGATTTAACACTTTCGCGAGCTGATACCTGTGCTTTTCTTATAGTAGCGCTGATAAATTCATATCTTAAAGATAATGCCAGTGTTAGTAGTATTTCAGCAAAGCTGAGAGATGTTTGTCCAAATTTGTACAGGCATGAAGACGCTGTGGCGTTCAAGGCAACCGAAATTCTTATGTTGTCCAAATCGTGTGCCATTGCCGAGGAGAAAGAAGAAAGACTGAGAACTTCGTTGCAACTTTGTAAAGATGCTGCTCCAAATTTGCCGCTCTCAAATATATGCCAGCAATTTACTGCAGCTGGTTTCTTTCAAGGTGTTGTAGAACTAACAGCCGCTTGTGCGGCAAAAGCAGACCCGGACTGCTTTGCTCTTCACTATCATAGAAACAATGAACCAGTCGACGACAGAGAAGGCTATTCAGCGTTTGCTACAAGGTAAGATATCTAATAAGATCTAAATCGGAAATTTATTCCTTAATTTCAGAATGAACTATTACAAAGAAGTGAAACAGATGCTAGACATTATTTATCAAAACATTTGCAATGCTGGCACCGACTCGGAGGGTACTAATTTGCCATGCTTCGATTTATCAACCAACAATGCCAATGCGGAAATAATGAAGATAGTTTTAATGGTCATACAAACGAACGATTCGTTAATGCATGTTGTAGTTTACGATTGGTTACTAGCGCATGACATGCTGTCCGAACTATTGGCACTTTCGGAGCCTTCGCTTGGGGAGTTTTTGCGAAGATCTGTTATGAGAAATCCAGACAACTTAAAATTGACTGACCTTTTATGGAAGTATTACGAAAAGAACGGTCAACATGCAGCCGCTGCAAAAATTCTGGATAATTTAGCCTCAATGCCATCGAACTCAATTCCATTGATTCAAAGAATCGAATATTTAGCTCGTGCAGTTATGTGCATGAGAAATGATAACGTTGGATACTCCATGCATAATGGGGTATTACTCAAAGATTTGGAAGATAAGGTAAATGCAACTCTTACATGTTTGTTTGCTCGCTAAATGACTATTGTTACAGCTAGAAATTGCGCGAGTCCAAAGAATAATTTTAGATGCGGTTTCATCTTTAAACAGCACAGCCGCTCTTGAGGCCATACAAAGTTTAAACTACACCCTTTACGATATGACACAGCTTTTCTCCGATTTTGCTGAGCCCTTTGAATTATGGGAATGCAAATTGACAATATTAAACTGTTCTCACCACAATGATCCGTTACTCATAGAATCAGTGTGGGCGCAGATTTTGAATCGAGCTATAGAAAATCCTGGATCTACACAAGAGAAATGTACTCGACTGCTTTCCAAGGTCCAATCGCTTATAAAAGAGTTTGGAGACTCTGGTCATTGCTTTCCATTAGCGTTTTTGGTTCGAGAGCTGGAAATTAAGTGTTGTCAACTTAAATTAAACGAAGCAACAGTACCGGACGCATTAGTGGGTATGAATTTGGATATTGAACTGCTTGTCGACTACTATGCCAGGTAATACACCAATGAAATTAACATAAATTAAATTATATACAGTTTGTGCTGCTTTAAGAATGATTTCAATGAACGAGAGAGTTTGGGCTAATGAAGGCAACGAATGGCACTTAGTACAATCCTCAGCCAGGCTACTCAATCTACTAGCAATTAACTCGCATCAGTTACCAAATAGAAACAAGTAATATAACTTATACACACTTTTTCCTGCTATATAATTAACAAACGTTTTTTTTATTCAGGAGGAGGATTATTGCAAAGGCCCAAGATCTTGTATCTGCCTGCCTCAACCTGCTTTATCCAAAGCCAGGAACGGAAAATCTAATGCAATCTTTAAGAGAAATTCAAAGCAAACTTCAAAGAATGTTATAAAAAGCTTAAGTTTTACATTAAAATAAATTAAGTCATAAAAATCATGCTTGTTCTGTCGACTGAACCCTATGTTCTGGCGTCCTAAAGATTAAATACTCAGACCACTTTTTTGTTCAGGTAGGAGGAAAGCCAAACAATAAAAAGCGGCGGAAACCCGATCAGACGAAGCTTGTGAATAAGAATTCCCTGGTGAATTCTATCAAAGGCCTTACTGAAATACGTGAATTTACTGTCGAACTGGAGGCCTCAATCGGAGGCAGGCAATAATGTACGAACCCGAGTAGGTTGGTGGTCGTGGACTTACCCTTAACAAAACCGTGCTGGAAAGAACCTATGAAAGGTTCGCGACATATACCATGGCCGCCTTTCTAGATGTTGAAGGAGCTTTCAATAACGTTCGCATTGAGTCAAGAATCCCACTTCGGTCTGGAAGTTGACAAATGGCTTAGCAATTGAATAGTATTCATTCTAGAATCGTTATCTAAAAGCTCCGCCCCTCGGATCGGCGTCTGCTTCACTACACAGCTGTTTGCAGCATTCACGCTTGTGGCCATCAGTCTTGTATCTAAAGTCATCAGATTTGTATATAGAGGTACAAACCATGGGGGTGTTGTATCTCCACTTCTCTGACTAAAGGTTTTGAATAAACTCCTTTTGAAGCTGTAAAATGAAGAGGGCAGGGTAGTCGAAGGATGATGTGGTAATTGTTATATCGTTCCGTCATCTGGAGGGGACCCAAAGTTGTGTACTGGGCGTCAATCCAGGAAAGACCGATTTAATATGATTCTTCACCTACTCAGAGAAATTGGGTGCTTGAACTCGGTAACGTTTTAAATATGATACCAGAGCAATTAGCTCTTTTTAGAACAGACTGTATCATTCCGAAGCTCAGTCACCAGAAACTTCACCGTCAGGTTTTCAGCCTGATAGGTGGATAGAAGGACGGAGCGATATACTGATATACAAATATTTACGGACGGCTTCAAAATAAACTACAGAGTCGACAAGGAATATACTCCGAATCGCGAGAGGTGCGAGATCTTAACGCAGGAATCAGCAGCGTCAATTTATCGCAGTTAGGCTTGGGTGATCGGCTCACCTTTACCTTGATCTGGTCGCTGAACACAGAAGTATCAATGGGAATGACAAAGCTGACGAGCTAGCTAGGCGGGCTCTGGTCTTCGTGGCTACCCTGTGGAGTCGATACACATTCCACTTGAGACCGCTATTTTCTCGTACTTTCTATCAAATACAGACTAAGGTAGAGAGGCCTAACCTCCTGCCTTATATCTAGGAAGATATGGCGAAGCTTTGAAATAGGACGTCCGACCGAAAGAACTTCTAAATAGGACGTCGCCAGAGTGCACCTGTAATTGGGCAATCAGGGACCTCGCGGGAAAGCTTGGCATCCCTATTAACGCACATAGTTGCAGCTGCAGGAATGAGAGGAAGAAAGAAACGCTTTTTCACGACCTGTGCGAATGTCCCACAATGACCAGGAGAAGATATAGCACATTCAGTAGCCTCTGTTTTCCAGTGAGTTAAGAAAAATTGAAGAAATCAATCAATTTTTGAATACTACAGCGTGGATCTTGGTCGCTCATTTCACGACTTATACCCAATATTCGAGTCACGAGTTTCTGTGGTATTAAGACGGCACATTGCGTGCTAATTTTTCCCTTCGCCACTATGGAGGCCACCTCTATAAATAATTAAGTAACTAACAGTTTTTGTGTGTGTCCTTGAGAACAATTTAGGTGTTTATGACGTCCTTGATATCTCTATCCATAAAATTCAAAAGCAAAAATTAGTTTCAAAATAATCACCGCAAGCAAACCTACATCCAACATACAAATAATTTCGTGAAATTATGAAATTTTTCGTTATGGCAACGCGCGCGGTTTACTTTAATCTTCCAAAACAGTAATTAGTTTTCCTGTGTTCGTTAAATAATTTAAAATTTAAATATTTCGAGTAGCGTCAGAATGCGCATCGCTGGATATAAGATTAAATCACGAAACTTTCATTCGTCTCGCTGTAATCGAGTGCGCAGAATTGGAGTAAGATGCTGGTTAGTTAGGTTTGTTGTAGCTCGCAACATTCGCTGGCAATAAAAAAATAGAAAGAAAGCTAAAATCATGGAAACTTAGCGATCCCACAAGAACAGCTCGCTCAGCTCGACTCTTTTGCAGTAGTCATCCACCTTTTCTGGACCATGAAGATTTCAGACTGGGCATAGTGTTCAGAGCACACATTTGGTTCAAAACTGGTAGAAAAACAGAAAACTATAAAAATTTCAAGACTGGGCGCAACAGAAATTTAAATGCGCACTAATCGACTCAGCAAAATAGCTGGAGAATTCGTCGAGAAAAGAGATAAAACAATTTTGTTAAGAATTAAAACCAAAACCCTTTTTATTTATCTTCTGGTTTGGAAAAAACAAATGTAAGTTGGCATTTTCCACAGTAGTGCCGATCTTCATGGGCAGCCATAAAAACTCCCGCTCCACAATTAGCTCCGGGGCACTCCCTTCGCAGGCGATGAATTTTTCCGTTTTCATCAACCTAAAAGTTATGTATAGAGTAACGAGTTTCCTAAAATGATTAGAACTTTGCCACTCACCTTGTAATATTTCAAGACAGCCAATTTCACCTTCTTCCTCTTGTGCTTAATTTTCTTGGGAGTCGAGTAATTCTTCTTCTTGCGTTTTTTGGCTCCACCACGTAGCCGAAGCACCAAGTGTAAGGTTGACTCTTTTTGAATGTTGTAGTCCGACAACGTGCGACCATCCTCTAGTTGTTTGCCAGCAAAAATCAACCGCTGTTGATCTGGAGGAATGCCCTCTTTATCCTGAATCTTAGCTTTGACATTTTCGATTGTATCAGACGGTTCGACCTCTAGGGTAATAGTCTTCCCCGTCAATGTTTTTACGAAGATTTGCATGATGCAAGTTTATCTATTAAACAAAAACTCCTTTTACAAAATCATTCATGTTTCCAACAATTAAAATAACTTTTCGAAAGAATAAACTTATTGGGAAGTTTGATAGGAACTTAATTCGGGAAGTGTGTGATTGGAACATTTTCTTCTCATTTCAAAGACACAACAAAATTGTTATTAAAATGTTTATTAATTAAAAAATATACTTAAACTAAAAGAACAGCATTGATGACCCCGTCGTTTTCGGGATTGTTTGTAACCTGAGCATATTTTCCCCAAACAACCTTACCTGTCTGTGTCACCAAACCCAACTCAGAAATATTAACTTCGATCACTGTTCCCTTAGTTATGACACCCAAAGATGTGTACATCGGTGAGCTTGGATTTTTCTTAACGCCAATAATAGGCAGATGGAATGTTGCCTTTAGTTCAGGATGTGTTACGTGAGCCTTCTTATATCTGAGAGCCATTGGTCGAATAAATCTCTCGAATTTTGGAGGTTTTCTTGTAAAGTTGTCGCCAACAAAAGTGGCTTTGGTAACAATTCGTTTCCATGCTTTTCGTTTAGTTTTTCCGGTTTTTAGAACTTTGAAAACTTCAGCATCTGACTGTGCTCGTACCTTCGGTATCGGAACATCCCATTTTCCTGCTTTTTCCTTTCGCTTTTGTTTTATCATATTTGATAAAACTTTTGCACTCGATTGTATACCCCTGTCCAATAGGTAATGGGGCAGTGCGCCATCCTCGACTTGTTCCTCTTGTTTCTTAACTTTCTTTTCTTCGTGTGCCTTAATTTTCTTTTTCATTTGAATTTTCTCATTTCTACGTTCTTTATTAAACAGTTTTGCTTTAATTCCTCTTAGTTTTTGTGCTTTTTTAGCCCTTTCTTTCGGAAGACGAGCTTCCTTCTTCCGTTTTCGCTCCTCATAATCCAAACGTCTACCGAAAAGTTTACGGTGACGGTCCATATACTCATTTTGTGGCATTTTTTTTCACCTAAAAAAATATAAAATTATGTATTAGAAACCTCATCAAGCAGGTAGTGCCTTCAGGTTAGGATCACTAATGAATAAGCCACTAGTGGACACCTTAACTGAATATGACAACTGCCTGCTGCTATTAAGGTGTACTCACCGAATTTTTGAAGCAAGATTAAAGAACATACATTTTCTTATTTTTTTTGTAGTCTTTCCCATCAAAATAACACACGGCAAACTAGATTTGTCATATTTAAGATGATTTTCCACTAGGGCAACAAAATCTTTTAAACAGTAAACTAAACAACCATAACCTTACAAATGGGTGGCACTCACACGAAACGCGTGCCATACAAAAATCATATTCAACCATCAATTTCGGAAAATTATAACTATCCTACGCTCTACTTAAATACTAGAGGAACTCAAATAATTCATATTAATATTCTAAAAACTCACTAATCACAAGAATTATTAAATTTTTCGCAGAATTTCACTCTACTAACCTTTTCTCACACAATGCACGACATGAAAGAATGAGACATGGCGGCCGGAAGTACAAGTTGGAACAAATTTTGTTTATTTCGAGAATCGAATTTGTTATATGGTATTTTACAGCGCCCACTATCAACAAATAGCTGCACACATAAAACAACCTATCATTCATGACAGCTCGATGACATTTAAGTGTCATACCAAATAGTGCATTTTACAATTTTCTAGTAAATAACAAGTTCACGCGATTGTAGCATTTATGAAGGAATGTTCATTTATATTAGAGAAAAGTGTCGAAATGCCGTGCTGGTATTATGATAAAAAAGACCTTAAAGTAACACCATCCATCCAAGATGGCCTATCGTTCGAAACAGAAAGAAGATACCGAAAGGAAGGTGCCAGATTTATAATGGAATGCGGGACTGCAATGGGCTTGGGACACAATACAATGGCCACAGGAGTTGTATACTTCCATCGGTTTTACATGTTTCATTCGTTTAAGACTTTTCCTAGATATGTAACCGCTTGTTGTTGTCTATTTTTGGCTGGAAAAGTTGAAGAAACTCCAAAGAAATGCAGAGATATCATCAAAACAGCTCGAAGTCTTTTATCCGATGATAAGTTCTTTTCATTTGGAGACGATCCCAAGGAAGAAGTTATGACTTTAGAACGAATTCTTCTCCAGACAATCAAATTTGATTTGCAAGTTGAGCACCCGTATAGCTTTCTAGTAAAATATGCCAAGTGTTTGAAAGGTGATCAGGCAAAACTGCAAAAGATGGTTCAAATGGCTTGGAATTTTGTAAACGATTCGTTGAGCACTACCGTTTGCCTTCAATGGGAACCCGAAATAATAGCAGTAGCGCTCATACATTTAGCCAGCAAGTTGAGTAAATTTACGGTTATTGACTGGTCCGGAAGGCAGTCCAGTCACCTGCGATGGTGGGATATGTTCGTTGCTGATGTTACAATGGAAATTTTAGAAGACATTTGTCATCAAGTTCTTGATTTATATCAGCAGCCAAACAATAACGAGGAATCCAGTCCGCCACAGCAGCCGCCAAGTAAAGCAAGTCCACCGCCAAAACGGTCAACTACACCGCCTCCATCAGCAAAAAGCTCTCCTGTTCCTCCGCCATCAATCGCGCCCACAAAGACAACGATTCCTGATGAAAAACTGGAAGGCAATCCAATTCCGAAACTAGTTCCACCCGAATCGGTTCATTACGTATATCCTCCTGGATATGGATCAGTGTATCCGCACACATCGCATTATCCAGCTATTCCGGGCTCTGCCCCTCCGCCACCAGTGCCACCCATTTACGGAGCTCAATATCCGCCACCGCCGCCACCCCCACAAATGCCGTCCCGTTATCCTTCTTCCGCCGGTGGCCATCCACCACAATTGTCAACGCATCATCCGCCGGCATATTACACTCCGCATGGACGCCCTACATATTACCCACCACCGCAGTAGCAGCAGTGGCAGCATTACGAATTGTTTAGGTTTATAATTGTAAAATGTTTTTAATAAATTTGTTTTCTACGGAATTTATTACTTTTTATTTATAGTGATGTAACCTGTTTCATAATACTGTGGAATTGCTATAACTTGATTCAAAACTGTCGTGTTACCCTGTTGTATCTGACGTATTAAGTAGGCAACTTTTCCTGTAAATTAAAATCAAGATTATCAACGAGAAAAAACAAATCACACAGCTATTCACCTAGGACGTTCATATCAGAAAAACGCTTGCCTAACTTTTTTAGCTTCCCCAAGTCACTTTTTCTCGACCAGCACTGCAAAATATCGTACGCGCTCACTTGGACATTTGAATTAACTGCTTGATGGTGCTAAGTAAAGAATCAAAACTTGAATATTTTAGCGCAGAATTGTCTAAATCATCGACTTACAGGTGTAAATTTCAATTCTAAATCTGTCACGCATGCATGTTGTATTAGTTTCATGATCCTCTTGTAATCACAGTTTCTCTTGGACACGTACACTATAAGATCAGGAACGTCTTTGAACGATTTTTTAGTTGAGCAAAAGTAGTTTCTGATTGTGTCTCGATTAAATGTAGCGTCAATTTTTTCCTACATAAATGATATGTTTATATTTGGTTTCCCTTTAAACAAATTCATGTTACCAATGCCAGTAAAATGGTCTTCTCTTCTGCCTCAATATTTAAGAAGCTGACTGTTTCCTTCTTTGTTGCAATAAGCAACTGAAAAGACGTGTAAAGAATATTTGTGTTTCTAAAAAATAATCACTTTGTTGTACCTTC
Organism: Leptarthrus brevirostris; assembly: GCA_964036015.1. Classification (NCBI taxonomy): domain Eukaryota; kingdom Metazoa; phylum Arthropoda; class Insecta; order Diptera; family Asilidae; genus Leptarthrus; species Leptarthrus brevirostris. The sequence continues at coordinate 99,444,042 of OZ038375.1, forward strand.
TCCTCTCCGTTTGGGTTGAAGAAGATTTCTCTTTGGTGATTCATGTCGGGATATTCATTGTCCAGCTCGGACAATGGTAAATTATTGAAGTTTGATAATTTATAAGGTGTACTATGACTGTAGTTGTCGAAACAAAATTTGCATTTACACTTGGAACATTGAAATGGTTCAAGCTTTTTGCCAATAGTTTTTGATAGGAATTCCTTTTCAAGGCAATCCAGACAGGCCTCATCGGTCTCTTTGAATTCAATGGGACTTTCACTAGATCTGATTGCAAAATCAAACGATTCCAGTTCGTCGTGTTTAGAAACTTTTAGTGTTTTACTGGTTTTTTCCACAGTTGCTATTTTTTTCGGTTTAGCACCGGTAAGTTTCTCGGGAACTTTTTCAATTTGTATTGCATTTTGCAACTTATTCTTACTCTCGTCCGTCTTTCCTTCGGCATTTTTATATTGCTTACTACCGGCAGCAGTTTCTGAATCAAAAGCTTCGGTGTTTGTTGATTTAGGAGCCGGAATTTTATAATTAGTATCAGTACTAATAGCGTGAGAGTTTGTTTCGTTAACCGGGTCAATTTCGGAAGCTGGATCTGGATCGAAGTCCATTTCGAGAAAGTCTGTTTCATCATCTGCAGGAACAACACGTTGATTTGGAATATCAAAATCTGCTCCACGATATGCGTAGACACAATCATCTGAATTGAGAGAGATTTCTTCATCGGATATGTTGCCTTGAAGTATTAAGACTTCGTCAATCGCGCAACTATCGCTTAAGTAAGACAAATTGTCTGTCGAGTTGTTTGCAGACGAGCAATTGGAATTTTGCGAACGAAGTGCTACTTTTCCGAAACCGTCGTTCATTACCTCGGTAAGGATCCGTGATGTCTCCTACAACAATGTAACATTACCGAATATAAAGTTTATTTTAATGCACAAACAATTTTTACATCATTTTCCTGGTTCGAAAAGTGTTCGCGATTCTGTACAAGTTGGGCATCTTTTGGTTTCATGGCTTGACACTCTTTTATTTCCTTAAAGTTATCCTCACCTTGATTGTTGTTGCTATTTATTATTACATTCCAGGTATTTTCATTCGGCTGTGGTTTATATATCTTCTCCATGTTTGTCATTTTTCATTGCAGAAAACTTTTATTACGAGAATCTCATAAAGCAGCAATTGAATTATGAGCAGAATTCCAATTCGCTGTTTACCAATATTTCATGGATTTGTAATCAAAGAGATAACAATAATATTTTTTTTTAAATGAAAATTCTTAAGTTCCAAACCTAAGCAATCGACCAAATGACATTTATCAAATGTCAAGCTATCATAACAAAAGTACTACCGCCATCTTGATTAAAATAGCAGAATAATAAGAAAATATTTTTAAAACTTATTTGCAATTTATTTTTAATATTAACAAATTGGTTATTGTTTCTCATAAATATATAAATAAGTCAATTATATTTAAATATGGTAAAAGTCCACCACCCCGTTTTACGTTATTGAGCAAGCAACTAAAAGGAAAGTCAAAAAAATCAATGTCAAATACAGGAAAGATTTGTTTTTGTTATATAATTACTTCGGTAGTAATATCTTTAGTTATTTATATTATAATACTTTCCTATTTGCGATCATTAACTAAAATCGAAGACCTGCAGAAAGATGTGAAAGAAATTTTTGTGAGTATAAAGAATTGAGGAAGTGACTATTTTTGTACTTACGTGTACTTCCGTGTTTGCACGTATTCGGGAAAGTTTGGATTTAACGTACTTTATGTACTCCTATAAAAATATATTCTCAGGTAATAAAGTAATTAAAAGCCTGATTAATACACCTTTTCCACCCAGAAAGTCTAATAAATTTTTGAGGTAAACGCCGAACTTTCCCGAATACGTGTAAGCACGGAAGTACGCGTGAGTGCAAATGGTCACAGCCAAAAATTAATTACAAATTCTTGGTATTCGATAAATGATCAATTAAAATTCTTTCAGAGGGAATTAACAGATTTACATAGAAGTTCTGTAAACTCAAGAAAATTTAGCAAACAACAACCCTTGGAATCAAGTTGTAGTGTAAGTGAAGATGTTGAAAATATTGTCCTCAGATACTTAAAACCACTAAGAGATGAATTAACTGAAACCAAAAGATCCGTTGAGCAATTAAGGTGCCAATCAGGAGTAAAAAAACAAGGACAAACTGATATAATGAGAACAGACTATGCACTGGAATCATTAGGTAACGAAATTATATCACTAATTATCAATAAATTTATATTTAATCGCAGGAGGAAAAATTTATTCGGTTAAACATGAATCCTACAGTGATTCGAACTTTTTTTTGTCAATATTTGGCTTGGGAGCACTATCCAATGAACCTCGGAACATTTTAAATCCCTCAATGCAACCGGGGAGCTGTTACGCCTTCAAAGGGGCGAGAAGTAGTGTAATAATTAAGTTAATGGGAAATGTAAATATTTCTTTTTTAAATCAGCAATAATTTCACAAAGTTTGTTTAGGTTTTTGTTGACTCAGTCGGAGTAGAGCACATCACAGACTCAATTTCTCCAGACAGTAGCGTGATCAGTGCACCAAAGGACTTCTCTGTTTATGTGCAATTAAATTCTTTTGTTTATGTATATAATACTTAAATTGTGTATTAATCTAGGGACTTTCTAATCCAGATGATAATGATCCATTTTATTTCGGTTCGTTTATGTACAATGCAAATTTAAGGCAACCAGCCCAAATATTTAATTTTCCAAAACTTTCATCTCGCAGCTACAATTATCTGAAATTTGATTTTATTTCCAACAACGGACATCCTAACTATACATGCATCTATAGGTAAATTAAATGTCCTATTGGATTTTTATTAATTTTTGAATAATTCTTTTTAGAGTTAGTGTTCATGGAAAATTAGACAAAACAGGTCACTTACCCACAAAAGGTCATGCCTGTTCAATAACTTAATATATTTCTAACGCTGTGAATCTATTTATTTAGGTATTTTGTTTTTAAAAAATAATAAAACTTTTATAAAATGTGAAGTTAGTAGTGTTTGTGTTCGATCCCAAACTCGCGTTTTATGAAGTAGTAATAGAGCAGAAGATAGAAATGGAAATCAGTCAGAATTTGTAAAATGGCCGCTCGTGTTGTGTCTGTTGTTTATTGTGCTTGTGCTAAAGTCTATTAATTTGTAAATTTTCTTAATTAAAGAATGATAAGTATGATGGAAAATTGTTCGTATGGTATCATGTCTGCATTACCTCATAGCAATGATGTTTTTTCAACCCCAGGTTAGTAGTGAAATATCCATTGAAAATCTGTCTCTGCCAGGCAATGTTTACTTCACGAAATGTCGATAATCAAACGCCATAAACAATGTGATTCATTCATAATCATTATTTTTATCAAATATGTGCTTTAACAATTAAAACCTGTGTCATGCAAAGTTGTACAGTGAATTTGTTCACTTTTGAAAATTAAATAAGTGTTTATTTACAGATCTCACACCCGAGCAACAAAAACTACTAATAGATCTACGGAAAAGAAAACAAGAGTTGCTACTAGAAATACAGGTAAGAATTTTTAACAAAAATCCACACTCGCTCATTTCATACCTTGGTGCCCCCAAAAACAGGGCAGGTGGAATGTGTTGTATAGGCTTGTCATTCGAATTCGTACGTCATCTTGACGTCATAATATTTATATGGAAAGCAAGCGACATTTGCTTGGTGCGGATTTAATTAATTCGGAAATTTGTAAAATGTTGTGTGTCAGTACTTCTCTGAGAATAAACTTGTTTTCGTCGTGAAAGTCCCATTGACGGTTGTATGCAAGAAAAATTAAATCAGAACCAAGAATAGTTTTATCTACCTAAAATGCCTGTAGTAATTTAGTTATATGTATTCGAATGAATGCGGGCACACGTCTAGCACGGCTACATTGCTCGGGTATTGCTATGTAGTAAGCAGATTTACCATTGAGATTGGGGCACAGTCACTGGCTTTTCTATTAGTCTGCCCTGCCTGCTCTGCTGTGTTGTGAATGATGAGAACATGCGGGATGTTTACGTATAATGCGTTAAGCTTTGACTTTAGTCTGAATTGACGACGAGAGCTTAGTGTGCAACATACACGATAAGGTCTAGAATCAAATGTGCCCCAGAAGATTTTCGGTCGCCTATTTGAGATATTCTAATGACTTCAGTCTTCAACTTTATATAACTGTTATTAATAATAATTAGTTCAATTCATTTTGTTTTACGTAATGTGTTCAATTAACGCGCAACATATCGCCTTGGTGGTCAAAAAAATTTGTGTCGAGAACTAGTTTGGTTCTACTATACGCAAAAAGTTTTATATATATACATATAAGTGCAGTTACTAAAAAAGAGCAAAAAGTAAATCCCGGAGCTTGTTGAGTTATTAATAAAATGTTAGTTAGCCTTTAGAAAATTCCAATGAATTTCTGTGGTGACAATGAGGAATCAAGCAAAATTAATGATAATAGCACATGGGCGTGATTCATTCTGAATGCTATTTGGCGAGGAATTATTTTTTGTTTAAATAGTGCGTTACCAGTGAATCTGACGCAAATAATTGATAAAGGTCTTCTCAGGGCAAACAAAAATCAAGTGGTTGTTTCTTTGTTTAATAAACTTTTGTTGTATATTTGTATATTTTCCTCCCAGCCTGATTTTTATTCATCTGGGGGCATCGTTTCTTATCATTTTTTAATTAGAATTTTCGCTTTGTTAAAAAGCGTAGACCATATATTAAAGTTCTACTCACCAATCTTTTATCACTGGTCCACTATTTACATTATCTCGTGTTTGTAAATACACATTCTTCTCGTCTCGTCTAGAAGCGAATATTCTTTTATTTAAATAAACTATTTTTGCGCGATTATTGCACTTTGTATTCATTTGCTGAAAGTTAAATCTGAAAATTAAGGAAAAAAGGCAACATGTCATGACTTTGGGAGAATTAATTTCACAATTAAATATTTACTGATGAGTTGTGAAAGAACTGCATCAGTGTACCTACTTTTAATCTCCTGATAGACGCAGATTGTCACTTAAGCTGTATAATCCAGCAATTTACACTTTATCTGCTACACAAATTATTAAACAAAAGTAATTTAAAGACAACATTCTCGTGGCAATCATTTCCTTTTAATTGGCACATAATTTGTTTTGAATGAAACACCCGTTGACTTACCAAAATTGACCACCCATTGCTAATCATCGCCAAAGTTCCTTGGAGAGTTTTTAATTAAATCTAATTATGAACTATTTTAGAGACAAACAAAACCGATGTTTTCGTGCCTTTATGAAGTATTAAAAAATCGAGAGCAAAAATATAATGTCTTCGCCGCATCGCAGGAAACCAGGTGTTTCTAGTTGGTTTTCCTCTCTCCGACGACAAGGGAAAGGTAAAAAATCGGAACCGGATAAAAAATTGCAAAGAAGTTGTGTTGATCTCCCGTCCACAACAAGCGCATTTTACATAAACGAAAATTACGAGAAAAGCAATCTTATCAATGAAAGCGACAAGAACGTCCGGAAATTGTGTTCAAATTGTTGTGGCCAGATATCGCCACATCAAAGTACGCAGAGTGAATTTAAAATTGAAACCGATCTCACAACGGACGTTAAAATCACAAAAACTGAAGAACCGTGCAATGTAATAGTGTATGATAAGCGATTTGAGTTTAGAAAAAAATCTACAACCACAATAACAAGAACTACTGTTTTTACGAAAACATCTAATCGCGTTGGACTGATTTTCAATGACGATGGGGAAGTTATAACGAAATTAGTTAAAACGCGTGCCAACAGTTTAGGATCAATTCTCGACAACGAACCAGTTGAGAATAAAACGTCTGTCCTCGAGGGGGATTTTTTGTTTATAGACGATAGTTCTTCAAGTCATAGTAATTCATATAATTCGGGAAATAATAATATAACACCCCAAGTATATCATGAAAGCAAAACTAACTTACAGCAAAATACTTCCCGGAACAAAATTAGGCTTAAAAAGGTACAGCTACAAAAATCCTAACTATTTCCAAAAAAAAAAAACAAAAAACAACGAATAGATACTAGAGAATTTTTAAGACAACTAAATTTTTTTACAGCAAATTAAAGATGAATTGTGTGAGGTTGTCTCCGAAATGGAAGCTCTCGATTCTCAAGAAGACTGCAAACATTCCAATAAAGACAAACAGATGTCGATCGGTCGCAAGAAATTCAATATGGATCCAAAAAAAGGTAAATAAACACATGTCTGGTCATGTACGAACCGTCCTATCTTTACTGTGTAAAATGTTATGCATGATAAATTTTACACACCTTCGAAAATGTTCAATGAAACACTCGCCTAAATCGTTTCTGTGTTTTTTGCTGTACCTTTTAATTTATTTATCCAATTTCCGGCTGGTGGTAGACGCACTCCATTTCCGTCATCAATTACATGCTTTGCCTACTTTTGTTCCTTCCGATAAAGCAATGAATTTGCCAATTTCTTCATATTTTCAGGAATCGAATATCTCGTTGATAATCATCTTTTGCGGATGGATCCACAAGACATAGCTCATTTTTTGTACAAGGGCGAAGGACTAAACAAAACTGCAATAGGTTCGTAAACGAACGTAAAGTTGAATGATGAGGCATTGCTTATTTTTTTTCTCTTTATTCTATTAAATACTTCTCACAATTTAATAAAAACATTTTTTTCTACAGGTGATTATCTCGGAGAAAAAAATGACTTTAACGAGCAAGTATTAAAGGCATTTGTCGAGTTGCATGACTTCACCAATCTAATTTTGGTTCAAGCGCTAAGGTATAATTTCTTATTATAATTTTTCGCATTCAAATTGTATGATTATCAAAACATATCTGATTGTTAAAGGCAATTTCTGTGGTCGTTTCGACTGCCAGGCGAAGCGCAGAAAATCGACCGCATGATGGAATGTTTTGCCCAACGATATTGTCAACTGAATCCAGACATATTTACTAACACCGATACATGCTACGTACTTAGTTTTGCAATTATTATGCTGAACACGTCGCTTCACAATCCATCGGTAAGTTCCATTTCACATCATCGAAGATGTGCAAAGTTATACGAAAATAATTTCCAAACAGGTGAAAGATAAGCCAACTGTCGAGCAATTCATATCAATGAATAGAGGAATAAACAACGGAGGCGATCTTCCTCGCGGCCTTCTGGAATCATTGTATGAATCTATTCGTACAGAACCATTTAAAATACCTCAAGATGATGGCAACGACCTTATGCACACATTTTTCAATCCAGATAAAGAGGGATGGTTATGGAAACAAGGTGGAAGGTAACTTAGCTTAACTCAAAAAAATTCTCGGGCTTTTTTTTTGTAACACAAATCGATTTTAGGTATAAATCGTGGAAGCGCCGCTGGTTTATATTGAATGATAATTGCTTGTACTATTTTGAGTACACAACTGATAAGGAGCCGAGGGGAATTATTCCATTGGAAAATATTTCGGTTAGTATTTGAACAATTATATCCAAAAATTGTTGTTGTGCAACATTTGTTATCCGACCAGGTCCGTGAAATTCAAGACAGAAGCAAACCTCATTGTTTTGAGCTGTACGCGAGTGGAGGTGCAGACATCATTAAAGCTTGCAAGACTGATTCTGAAGGAAAGGTTGTTTTATGCCTTCGAAACTTATTCTAATAATAAATTTTGCTTTTACACGTAGGTTGTCGAGGGCAAACATACCGTCTATCGCATGTCAGCTGCCACTGAAGAAGATAAACAAGAGTGGATAAAACGACTAACCCAGTCCATAAGCCACAATCCATTTTATGATATTTTAGTACAAAGAAAGAAAAAAGCTTTAGCGAAAAGTTAGTATTAGTCAATATTAATGTTAGTAAAGCCGGTCGAACAAATTACCGCGAAACTACACAAACCTATTTATTGAAACTCTATCCGTAACTTGTATATTTAGGAATTTTCTTGATGTTGTTTAGGCATTGTCTTCCGGTTTGGTTTTTGCGCTTATCCATAATATTTATGTGGATTGAAAGTATTTAAAAAGTGTCTAGTGATATATATTGTAATTTATTTATGCAAACTCGTATTGTTAAAAGGACAAAGATTGTTTCCATGTTTCGGCTATTATTCAAGTGTTTCTTACTTCAAAATAAATGCTCGACTGTAAATTATTATTTTATTTTTTGTTTTTTTGGCTAGAAAATTTCAACAATTTTGTAATAAACTCTAAAAAGAGGCTTTAAAAATAAGAGCCCTTTTGTGATTTTTGTATAAATTATGTTAGCATTTTATAGGGTTATTTGTAAAAAAAAAAGAATATTTGTAAATAAATTATTTCTTAAACATCAAAATAAAACTTTTTACTTGTGGAACAAATATCGAAGAATTTACGTAATAATATTGGACGATAACCATGAACACTGTCCTCTCAAGTTTTAACTATATTTTAACCATAACCACGCCACTCTCTTAATTGGGCATTCGGGATCAGAAAAAACATTAAAAAACTAGCACGTGAAAAAAGTGGTCGCCTTACACACATTGCGAATCAATTCTCTAAAGGACATTGAAACACGAAATAATTTCAATAAGACTTTCTCTATTTTTTTTTTCTTTCTTTTATTCCATAATGTTATATTTCTAATTTAAGAATTTTATTCAATTCATCTAAATATTGTTGTTTTTTTTTTCTTTCCTATTTTAGCATGAAAATTGTTTTGTTTCGCTTAAAATTCTAATCGTCATGATGTGAGTCGTTTATGTTGGGTATTTTATTTTCACCGTGGTTATTGTATTTTATAAAATCTGCAAGTGAGTACACTTTAAGTTAAACATATTTTTTTGATTAAAGACATGAGGTAAAAAACATTTCGATTTTTTACACATTTTGCGCAAAATATGCACGTTTGACAATTGAATGCTAGTGTTTCAGAGATGGATGGTTGGGTGAGAAAAGTGTGTGTATAGGACGAATATTATGTGAAGTGTCTTCTTGCATTTTATATAATAACTTTCGTATAAAAATTTATTCTCACATCACTCGAAATAAATATTTCCCACTATAAATACAAACAAACTTGTGCGTAAAATATCGAAATTGTTTTTTTCTTTCAGTGGCTGCAAAAAACTTTTCAAAAGATTTCCTTGTTTTTTGTCTTTTTTTATATTTCTTTAAAGAATTTGCTTGACTTTCGCTTTACAATTACTTTCCTTTTGTAAATAATTTTTAACCTGACCTACTTTGTATGTGTATATATATATATATATTGCATCTAATCTAGGATTAAAAATAAGTCTCTATTATTTATGAGGAAGGTATGAATTTATCAATGTAATAATCTTTAATTATTAATAGCTTTGTGCTCTCGTCTGGCAGAATGTTTTTTTAAAATATATATATATATATATATTTTCTCCTAATTTTATTTAAAAAGTGAAAGTACATAGATTTATAGAATCTAGAATGAGTTTTAATTAAGAGAAGCACTTTTATCTATCACCTCAGTTTTGTTATTTTTTTTTCAAACTTTTTCTTTATAACTTGAACTTATTTATCTTATTTACTTCTTATATTTTCGAAGAAACATTTCTTTCTACATTATATATATATATATTTCGGTATTTAGAATATTTTAGCTTTTTACATTATTTAGGTGTATTTCGCTGTTATCTTTCACAATTTATTTTGTGTTTAACTTATTTTGCGGCAATTTTTAAATGATGTTAAAGAGGGAAGAAAGCGACTTTCGCTCAAATCCCGTGATAGAAGAAAATAATTATTTAACTAACAGGTAAGTGAATTTAAGATAGTAAAAAATTATATAGAAATTGCTCCGCGTGTTCCAATCTTTAAAATCTTGTGTTTGTATTTTTTATTGAAAAAAGATAAGAGAACGCTAAGCGCATTAGCACTAGGGTTACCAGAATGAGTGCCATTTTGGCGGGTCTCGGTATATTTAGCTATAATCTGTCTAACGATTATATTATTTAAAATGGTTCTATGGCTATATAATCACCTTTCTACCTTGCTAAAGTCAATTATAGTTAAATAATTTTAAAACAAGAAACTTAAAATCGCCAATAGGTATATTTACTGAGCCTATGCGGATGAATTAGTCCGCACAACTTTAGACCACATTTTTCTTGAACCTGCTTCCGGAAAATTATTAACAGTTTTTTGACTGATAAATTTTGCATTCTAACTAGCTTTACTTAACATAACTGTGACAAACGAGGATTCGAGCCTTTTCATAAATGTAATTTGCACAGCGGCTGCGAAATTGATTTGTTTTTGCGTGCAACAAAACTATGACCCGCAGAAGACAAGAAGTATATTCAAGTAAAATTGTATTTAAGCACAAAGATCGAGGGACATAAGTGAAAACATATTTAAGCTTTGATATTTTACTTATTTTGAAAAAATCACCCCTCCCTAAATTGTTTATACCTAGAAATACAGTGGTTAGTTATGTTCGAATAAAGGTAGTGCAGCGCAGCGACAGCGGCAGTTCAAACTTCGAAATTTTGGCAGCGTAAAGACCATCAGATAGTCTAGGAAGCGGTGCAGTGGTAGCTCTTTTAACTTTTGATTAAACTTGTCAATTTCTCCTTTTTCTGAATTGGTAGCACTGATATGCTTTTTTCTATTCACGTCATACTATACAGCGTGTTGTTTCACAGCGCGTGTCCAAAAATCAAGGATCTAGTTTATCTACTACCCCCCCCCCCCAGCTATAGGGGTTTGAAATTTTTTTCCGATGAAAAAAACCAGTCTTACATTAGCTGCGTTCCATTGAGCCATGCAGGGTACTCCGGCGTACACCCAACTACGCTCAGATACACTAGATGATAGGTAGGTGGAGTTTTCAAGGGTACTAACGCCAAGTTTTCCCAGTTTTTTGTGTTTCAAAAGCTCGCAATAGGTAGATTTTTGATATTTTATGTTATTACAAATAAGAGGGGGGGGGGGGGGGGGGGGGGGGTTAAAAAGTAAGATTCCCTAGCTTGTCATTTCTCTTGAGCGCCACGTACCGTACTTATTTTCTCTTTATAGCCTGTAAATAAGCCCGGAACAAGTTTTACCGGTGTAAAATATTTCTCTCATCAGTACGAGCTCGGAAATCATAGAGATTCCCATACAAACTATGTTCGATTGCGAGTTACACACTGCTGGAAAGATTATGGCTACTGTTTTCTGGGATGATTCCGGCATTTTATTGATTGACTTTCTAGAGTCAGGTACTACGATTAATTCAGATAGATATTGCGAAGTTTTAACAAAACTCAAAAGTGCTATAAAACGAAAACGTCCTGCAAAAAATTCCAAAACAAATCGTTCAAAACTCAAGCGGAGCAAGAAATATTAAAGAGATTTCTTGACAAGAGCGAAGTTTCTAATAAAAAAAATCTAAATTCCATTGGCTCTTCATCAGCAGCAGCAGCACCAAAGCGTTAGATTTAGTTGGATTAACATTATCGGTTGATTTCGAAAGCGTCCAGCAGTTAAAGAAAATCTAACGCTTTGGTGCTGCTGTTGATGAAGAGCCAAAGGAATTTAGATATTCTTTATTAAATACGCCGGTCTTGGCAGCAATTTCTTTAATATTTCTTGCTCCACTCGAGTTTTGCACGGTTTGTTTTGAAATTTTTTGCGTAAATTTCAATCGAGCTAAGTGACTTTCTGTACTTTATTTGTGCATTTTGAAAACGTCCTGGCAAGTTGTCGAAAAAATCTTGCTTTTGCATGACAATGCTTGACCTCATTCTGCTGCAAAAACAAAAAATTTATTGGAAAACTTCAAAGAGACGGAGTTGGATCAATTCGTTGAGCGGCACGACCACCATGCCTTTAGTCCCGGGTTCGAGACCAGATCTCCCCGTGTGCTTTTATTAAGAAATTAAAATAATTCACTCCGTCTCTGGGCTGTTGTCTAGCTCGCAGCAATGCAAAAACAAGACTCAAGTTTCCTCACTTCCCTTACCCTAATTCCGCGAACGTAATCTTCTGATACGAAGCAAATTTCCTCGAAGCAGAGGGTGAATATCACCGGCGGCTCCCAGAAAGAAGACAACCGTCGAGAGGTGTTTTTCAAAGGCTTCGAGAAACTGGAAGCGCTCATACACTTTCGACACAAGTAATTAATTTCATCAGAAATGGAGGAGACAATTCCCGCGGCAAGCAGAGCTGATCCTACTACAAGTAAAAGGAGCATAGCTTATAGCGTAGGTATTAGTGCAGCTACGGTATGAAAGAAGAGACGGACGAAGAGCCTTTCCATGTGACACCCATACAGGAACTTCAGCCGGAGGACAAAATAAGCCGTAGAGAATTCTGTATTTGGATACTTGAAGAAGACTTTGATGTCTGGACAATATTAGATAAGATTCGGCGGACGTATGAATCACAATTTACATAATCCTCACTTTTGGAGGCCAGAGAACCCAAGGATTGCTTGACAGACCTCGTCCCAAAACAGATTCTTCGTAAACTTGTTGGCAGGAATTGTAGGTAATCGACTTATTGGTCCACATATTTTACCGGATAGGTTAAATTGCGACAACTATTTAAGCTTTCTGCAAAACGATCTAATCGATTTAATGGAAGATGTACCCTTGGAAATACGAAAAAGTATGTTATATCAACATTACGGGGTGCCAGCCCATTGCGTAAGAAACGTACTCTTGGTTAAATGGTAATTATAGGGGTACATATGTGGATCGGGCGGCATGGTACTTTTCCTTGTCCAGCTCGTTCTTCCGAATCGAAGTTGCAACAAGAGATGAACTATAATAAGAATTTTAGAAGTGGGAAATAAAATTAAAGAAAATCTCGCAACACAACGACTTGAAAAGAGCCATACGAAAAAGAGCTCTTCTGTGTATTCGAAGTGATGGAGGACATTTTAAAAATATGTTAAATTATTAATTTTATTTCCATTTTTTAGCACTATTAACAACCTAGTCCTTTTGGACTCCCAAATTCTAACCAAAAGAGTAGAAGGCATGCTGCCCTTTTAGCCAACCTTTAAACATTTGGTCTGCACCCTACCCTCGTTAAATGGATATCGAGTTGTTTGTCAGACCGTTCAATTCGTGTAGTAATTGACAGAGTTACATTTGATACCTACGAAATAATTGCCGGTGTACCTCAGGGTTCAGTTTTTTTACCAACCTTATTTCTTCTTTTTCTTAATAATATTTTATTCCTTACTCTCAATCCTATTCATAGTTTCGCCGACGACAGCACCCTTGATTTCGCGTACTCATTTGATTTTGTAATGAATTCACGTGGAAATGCTACAGAAGTCAATCGAGAACGCATGTTTAGATCATTAAGCAACGACATTTCTATGGTCCTCTCTTGGGGTAGAGCAAATCGTGTTTTGTTTTATGCATCCAAAACTCGATGCTTTTTAATGTCCCCAAAAAAACGTCCAGTTCACCCCCAACCTATTTCAGTCGACGGAGTGAATATACCCAATTCGTCCTCCCTAATCATCTTGGATATTGAGATATCCAGCAATCTTAGCTGGACTGATCATATATTTGCAATTGCTAAAAGTGAGATGAAATGCTTGGGTTTCCTTCAGAGAGGTAAGAAATATTTCACCCGACTTGACTTAGCGCTGATTTACAAATCCCACATTAGGCCTCGACTTGAATATAATTCTTGAGTCTTGATATAGACTTCAATATAATACTTGGATATTTGGGCAGGGGCCGGACACACTGCATTGTCCACGTTAGACAAAGTCAAGCGTAAGGCTATTAAATATATTGGGGATTCCTCAATTTCTGTTGTCTCTCACTCTTCTATCGCTATTACCATGGCCATTGTTCTACCGAAATTCCTAGCCTGATTCCTTGGAAACAATTGACAACGCGCGAAACAAGTGCTGCAAGTCGCTCCCACCCCTATACATACTCTCCAGATCAAATTTGGACGTACCGTTAAATTTCGGGAATCTTTTCTAAGCAGATCAACACAAATGTGGAACAGTTTACCATCTTCTGTTTTTCCCTCGTCATATGAGCCTGAAACTTTCAAACGACACCTACTAACCCATTTCCCTCATCCTTAATTCCTTTCCTGCCAAGGCATCATAGGGCATCCCCTGAGCTTTGGCAACATCATATATATATATGTATATAAAAAAAAATAGGTATAGGGAAGAAATAAAATGAAAAGCAAAATGAATGTGTTACAATTTTATGAACTTTTAGGCAGACTTAGGTAAGTGTTAAGCCTTGAAGTTGGAAATGCAAAAGTATATTCAGTCTTTTCACAAACGCTTGCTTCCTATATTTATAAAAAGCGAAGTTTTGATATTTTCTATTCCTAAACTTACTTTTAACTATAATCAGTAACGTATTTTAGCTATTAATTTTTATAAACTCGTTTTTATTTAACTCGTGCGTGCAATTTACGTGAATTTCAAGGATTTAGTATAAAAACTTTATGTACATGGGTACATGTATGTATATATATACATATGAAGAGAGTACATGGAAAGAACAAGTTAAGTCACATTTGCAGAAAATAGAGGCAAAAAATAGTTCTGAAGAACTAAGTGGAATATTTAGATCAATGCTAAAATAAGGAACTTCTTTCACAATAAAATTGGAACTTAAATTATTTCGATGACTGAAAAATTAGCGTTTGAACTTTTTATGTTACGTTTTTCGGCAAATGTGACTTATCTTTTTTTTACCCTGTATATAATACACTTTCTATACATTTGCTAATAGTTATTTATACAATTCTAATATAGTAAAATTGACTTTTTGTATACTTTTTTAACATTGAGTCCTAAAATGACTCGAATGTTCTATAAAACTTTTCCAGCTTTAACAATAGACTTATTCAATTTAGAATTTAATTGCAGCGAAATATTGATAAATATTTAGCAAATAAAAAATATTACGTAATCATTGAATTTAGTTTAGTATTTACGACCCATCCTGCTATGAGGTTATTTTAATTATGAAATATTATTATGTGAAGACTGAAGCAGCAATAAGTTACTAAGCACTGAACAAATGTACAATTGAATTGGTAGACATTTTTTGTACTTTTAAATTGTTAGAAAACTGTACATTTTAAGAAAAGAAGAAACAAAAATACAGGGAGACTTCATACGATCTTTTAACTTTAAAGAGCTTATAGATAAATTACAATCTTAAATGCAGCATAGCACAATACCGGAGACGCGACCACCACCATTTTTTTGTTTACTGCTACTAATCTTTTAAGAAAAGTCGTCTAGATCTATCAAAAAGGCAAGATTAGATGATTAAATGGTCGCATTAAAAATATTTTAGCTCAGGAAAGTATAAAACCAACTGATTAATCCGATATTTAACTAATTGCTATTAGCATGTCAGCTTTTAATGCTAATTTAGTTTAGCATACCCAACATTCAATGAAATTTGTTAAAAATTCAAATTTATCGTCAGCACGACGTACGTTTTTCAAAGAGTGCAAAAAGCATCTAATCTAAAAGATCTATACGTGAATACGATTTCTACTTAAATATATAGTAGAATAGTAGATACAATATCTCAATATACCTCGAAAATCTTTAGTATGCCCGGCTATCTAACAAATAAAAACAGGCAGGGAGGGGGGATTAGGCTCAATTATTATTAAAGTCAGGAATATGAAATTACATTGGGCACACTCTACATCGTCACAAAAACTTCATTACAGACTTTTCGACTGGATTCCATAAGAAATGCGTATTTATTTAGTGTTTTTTAAACTTTCGTTGACGACCACTCTGTGCGCAAACAAAAAAATAAATGGAGTCATTAAAACAAATGAATAATATTTTCGTAATAACAGCGAGTGTAAAGCCATTGTAGTGGCTCTAAAATTTGTTTATAATATTGTTTTCGTAATATTCAAACTATGTATGTATAAATGTATCAGTTTTAGGAATATTAGTCCTTTGGACTAGCTGCTCCTATCGATATTTGTAAGCAAAATAATCTTGCAACCATTTAAATTGCTTTCATCAAAGTAATGAATAATCAAATTTGACTGGTTTAGTATTATTGTTATAATTTTTTTTCGTTTAATAAAGTAACCATAGTTAGAATTGTGTTGAAAAGGCAGTTTTCCTAAAATATTTATTCAGTACTTAATAAATTTTAGTTCACACTGAAAAACGAATTGTTGAATACAAATTCGTTTGCAAGAATATTCTTCATCTCTACAAGTAACAACAATAAATTGTTAGGTATTGCTTTTGTTATTTCACAGTTTATGTTTTTTACATAGAGTCGATCTCTCTAAATCTACGCAATATAAGCAATTAAAGCAGTGATCAATGTAGTAAAGGCCTTTATTAAAAAAATCAGCAGAAAATCATAATACTAATAGCATCATTTCATTTTGTCTGCCATTCCCCTGGTAATAATTAATAATGAATTATATAAGAACGCTAATCCATAATAATTTAACTTTTGTAAATTTCTTTTATTTCTTTTTTTTTTTAATATTAAATACTTTATCTCTTTATACAATAATAATAATAATAATATTTTTTGATTAATAATAATATACTTTTCTTTGCATTTTACAATTTAACGACTGATTTACTTGTTCGAGTCCATGCTATTTTTTTTGTTTTTTTGTTTTTTTTTCATTATTATGTCTAGTACGTATCTTTTGCATGTTCAAGTTTGGAATAATAAAATTTATCGCTCAAATTAATTTTGCTCCTAATTTCACTTAATCGTAAAAAACGTGAATATCTTAAATAAACAAAGGTGTTTTCTGTACAGAATATTTAATAATTCGTATAATACCTAATTTGTCTTTTTACACGATTTCTCCCTTGTTTTACTTTTTTGGATTTTAATCTCTCATAACGCTTGCTATAATTTTTTGTAAATTAAATATTAAGCTAAATTAAAGTAGTTAAATAATATTATTAATGAGTATTTCGCCTATTAAAAAAAGGTTTGTTTGTCTTATGTACATCAATGACTAAATCATTCTTTCATTTTGTCAATTTCTATGAGATTCTTCATGTACTCTAAAAGCACTAAAGTGCGCGCACAATCGATTGAAATTGACCTATATATGTCGACAAGCATTCGAAAGTTCCATTCAAATTCTCAATATCAGTCTAGCGTTATCTTACTACTAATGGATATAAAATTCGAAGAAAAATATTAATTATAAAAAGATCTTTGGCTTTATAATTTATAGAACTCTACTGGAAGGATACTTGTGCTATAATGATTGATTTACTTAAGTATGTCATAGATTAAATTAAAGCATAGAAGTCATGTAGTGATAAACTTAATGTATTACTCATAAATTAGTTACCTGCTTTTCAGAGCATGAAGTAAAAATTGTTTAGTGGAATTTCAAATTTAAGTTTTTACACGATGCTATCAATTTGTTTTTTATGTTAAGTTGCTTTGGGAATACAGTTATAAATGCTGTTTGGTAGTATTAATTAAAATAAACCTGGTATGATGCCCAATATTATTACATAACATTTTTTTAGTCAATAAGCAATATTGGACATTATGTGGACTTGTGTCCAGCCGTCTCTTTTTGGTAGGAAAAGTTCTCATTAGCTTTAAGTATTTTTTGGCTTGGAAAATTAACACGTTGTTTGTATCGCGAATAAATTTGGGCAAGCCTTTTAACGTTAAATTTATTTTATCCTATTTATTATTAGATTGCACATACCAGTTCGACACAAAAAATACGACGAAAATTTAGAAAGCACTGATTCAGCCAACGCACACGGTCCTCTTTTGAGTCTATCCAAACAGGTTTTTGAATGTAAAGGATCGCAGGGAATGGGGGATTGTTCCCTCAAATTTTCCACCAAAATGATTTCTATGTGCCGTCCCACACTTGTGCTTCCGCGCGATGAAGTCCGAACGAGTGCCCACACCTGTCGTGTCGGATTTTGTGTAGAGAACAGGAAATGTAGTGTGTGTAGTGGTAATATTAAAGCAATTTCCGAACCCAAATAAACCTTGCTTTGAATGTATGCGTGCCGTTGCGACGATAAATAGGTAAATTCCGTGCGGATTTTCCTATACACCCCTACACGCCCTCTCTCCAACAAACTGCGATGAAGCAGGACAAGTGTGGGACGGCACTATCTCTCGGATGCAAAACACCACTAGATGCATAGAGTGGATATTTTGTGAATGGAAGGGTTCAGAAAATTTGTCTGCATGCGCTCGGTTCATTAATGTTTTAGTTCTCAAGTAGTCAACTTGGTAATTAAAATGAAATTATTTCAAGTAAAAGATCGCAAGGAAGAAAATTGCTTGAACACATTTTTCCACCGAAATGATTTCTATCCGTCGGGTGCAACATACAATTTTTATGTTAATTTGTGACTGGAGGGTTAATTAAATGATTTTGCATGTGATCGGTTAATTATGGTCATGTAACAATTGACCCACATTGTGAACTCAATTCAAACTATAAGTTTGGTTTAATTTGGGTCTGTAATGCTATTTAGGGGTTGGTAATTAAAAAGAATATATTTCAGGTAGAGGATCATAGGAAACGTAATTTGTTCCTTACATTTTTCCACCGAAATGATTTCTATATCTCCGTGGGCAGAACACAAATATAAGTACATATTGGATATTTAGCACAGGTTTTTGAAATGTCGCTTTCTGAACAATCAAGCCAACACTAACTCAACCCGCATTCTGACATAAAATTGAGTCCGAGCAAAATATCTTACGTGTGCGTCGGGCTCACGTCCGAAAACCGGCTTGAGGGAAGAAATTTCAGGTGTGCGTTGGGTCATTTGTATTCTTATCGCGAAAATTCTTTCCAAATGCAGTGAATATGATACTAAAGGTAACTTATGTGCTCATTTTTGTTACTTAGAACATACACCAAATAGTATTGTAAACACCATTAATAGTTTGCCCACAAACAACATTTTCATAAATTTTATAAATAAATTCAAAAGTTTATTCGTCATGTCAATCGAATTGTCAAATTAGACCGAAATTACACGAGAGGGATTTTACCCCGTGACTAACGGCAATTCTCTTCTGTGGAAAAGTAGAAAAACCCTCGGAGTGTTGCTACGAAAGGGGCTTTAATTGACGTTAAAAACCCGGTTCATAAGTGTTTTGCGGGGTTGAAAATTTGTATTCACCGGCTCTCAAGCAATACTAAATCAACGTGACGCTAAAAAATTTTCGAACCCTAATGAGAAAGTTACGAAAATGGACAAAAGCAAATCAGAAAAAACTCAAGCAAAACCCCTACGATTCGTGATTGACACTCACAGATGACCCTCTTCCTACTCTACTTCTCTCACAAAGAAAAAAACAGGTTTTCGTCACTCGGGGGGGTAAAATCCCTCTCGTGTAATTCAGGACTTACTCGTCGCATCTTAAGAGTATAAAACAAAACAGGAATGGCGATAGCACTTACGCGCTCAAGGGACTCAAGGATAAAGTCGCTACACTTCTCGAATATTATAAATGCTGGGGTTTCGAAATAAACCTCAGCAAAACTGAGCTCATTATTTTCAGGAATTCTAAGAGCACCCGAATTTCCTCACTAGCAAAAAAAGCTAAACTCGCCATTGACGGGCATGAAGTTCATCCGAAAGAAACTGCTAAATAGCTTGGAGTACACTTTAGCAGTCTGATGAAATTTAAAACTCACATTACATCCACCATTAGGAAAGCAAATATGGTGTATATTACTCTGAGTCCTCTGATGCGCAAAAGCTCAGGACTCTCCGCCAAAGCAAAACTGCTAATGTATAAGCAGCTAATACGGCCAATTCTGACATATGCGTACCCGGTTTGGTACCACGATTAACAAAACTAATTTTCAGGAATTGCTCAAATTTGAGAGGAAAGTGTTAAGGGCTTGTACTGCAAAATATTTTCAGTTCCCTTACAGATATTACAGCAACCAGGAACTCTACAGGGCAGCGGAAACGCTTGGAAAAATGGAACCACTGGACGAACACCTAGTGAAACTGGCGCGAGGATTCGTAGCGAGACAGGCAGACCATATTAACCAAATGTCAAGAGAAATGGCTCGAGACAGTAGAGCACAGAATGCAGCAAACGAGTACTGGACCATATTCAACATTAATACCAATAATAACCTTTTTGAACCAACATCAGGAACCATCCCATTCTACGCTTCGACGATTCAGAATTGTTGAATAGAGGATAAGTTTAATTAAACCAAATATGTAATTAAACAACGTAAGATAAAAAAGTTATAATGTTGATTAACTTTGTTTCACTTTACTTAATTTGCTACACTTTCACAGACATTAATGTAAGTCCAGGCGCAGGACTAAATTGAAAAAACCGTAAATATTTAATTGAAATAATAATAAATGTCAGAAATTCAGGGCTAAATTATAGACTAGCTCGTAAGTACAAATAAAACAGATATATAGAAAAAATCCCCATATGAATTGTGTACATGAGCGTGTTTTTTCCAGGTGAGAATGAATATCCAAGAGAAAGTGAGATGGAATGAACTCGAGGGACCTTATTTCCCAAAACTAGTTTGGCTGGCTTTGAATGCAGAGTGTAAGCGAAATTAAAAAGTCTTTTAAAGGTGATATAAAGTGCTAATTGACTTAAAAACTATTACTAAGTGCAGTGGTTATTGCAGACAGTTTGTGTTTTACATTTAAAGTTGTGAGAAATTCGTAGATATTTATAAACTTAGAAATAACTATAAATTTCCAGAAGGAAAATCGTTTTTTCAGGTTTGTAAACTACTTTATATACTGAATTATAAAGTTAGTTGATAGCTCTCAGCGATAAGTAGAAAAATTAACGAAAATATCAACTGAAAACAATTAGTTTCTGTTTGCAAAACCAAGATAGAGATTTGTTTATTTACGATATTGCAAATGTCAAAGCAATATACCTTATTTTCACAGACGGTTCGAGAAAACATTTCCTGTAGGGGCTTACTCTTAAATTGATTTAAATGTATTTAAAACATAAAATATTTTGCATTACAGATGATATAATACAGTCTTAAGTGATGTCGATAATTACTTTAATTAAAAAATATAAAGTAAATTAGTGACTTTTTAGTACTTTCAAATTAATTTACAATGCCCCGCTCCTTACTTTCCAACACAACTTGGATGGTGGTCGTTTTATTTCAGCCGTCCCCATTCCTGTTTTGTTTTATATTCTAAGCGTCGCATGTAATAAGTTTCGCTCTCAGTGTATACTTAGTGCAAATGTACAGCGTTTGTTTCTTTGCAAAAAGTTGAAATTTCTGCACTTGCATTAAGTCTGTTTGTGTCGCTCCATTTTTTCTACACGTCAAGTCAAATCGCGTTTGTTTCGCTCTCATTGTAAATTTGGTGCAAATATACAGCGTTTGTTTCGTTGCAAATTTCTACACTTGCATTGGATGAAGTGTAATGAGTGCAGGCAGATATTTGACATTTGTCAGGCAGTTGTCAAACAAAGCCGGTCTTAATAAAGTGATTTTAATTAATTATGACCCGATTCACACCTAATTTCTTGCATTAAAGTAAAGTTTTGAAGTATATTATTTTTCATTTTATTTGTTATATAAAACAATTTTATTCACCAAAAAATAACTGACAGCAAATTACACTTAAAATGTTTGTTTCGCTGACGATAGTGTAGGGCAAATTACACTTTTGATGTCACATTGATTACACTCTGCACTTTCCATGCAGCGAAACAAACAAATTGAATGAAGTGCAATGATATAACAGCCCGCCTTAGTTATAGGTTTCGAATTACAGTAATTCCTTTTCCTTACGTTACAAATCAACTAAGAGTAATTCAAATCGCGTAAATAAAAATAAAGGAAAGCAAACTGACAGATACGAATAAAATGACAGACACAATTGACAGAGCCGAGATGTAGTAAACTAAACTAAACGTGTAGGCCAGAAATGTAAATTACAGAGTTAAGTTTGATGAATTTTTGAAAAATATTCAGATATAAAATGTCGATTAAAATATAGAAGCAAATAAAACAAATGTTATATAGATTAAAGGTGAATGGTGCTTTAGTCAGGTATCGTTTGGCAGGCCTGATTGGAATGAAAAGAAACTTGACATGGAAGAGGAAACGAGAATTTTCAAGCTCTCTCTGGTAGAAGTCAGGCGAGTGCAGACAGGTTTTTTTTTGTTTTTTTAAGAAGAAAGCAAGAGGAAGCCAAGGGAAACTGAGCTGGGATTAAAAAATCCGTATCGATCGCCTATTAGGAAGTCGATATTGTGGATGTCCGCATCAAGTTCGCCAGCAACAGACCCAAGTGCCCAGAAAGGAACTATATTCACCATCACCATCACTAGCAACCGAGTCAGGTGCTTCGTAAGGAGCCATATTGTGTTCGCATTAGTGTCGGCAGCATCAGATACAGGTGCCCAGAACGAATTACCTCGTTTCCACGTTAGCATCGCCAGCAGCTCTATTAGAAAGAGGAGCTGACAACCTAGTAAGCGAAGGGAGAAAGGGACAAGCTAGAAAGAATGACGCCTCCAGAAATGAGTGGTTTGCCGAAAAAAAGCACCACAGGATCCGCACTATACATTATTATTCAGAAAGTAGGGCGTAAAATTGTTCAAGTGTTAGAATTCTGGTAAGCAAATTAAAAGAGTTGTGAACTGATTATGTTAATGATAGGTTTTGAATTTTGAAAACAAAACACAATGAATTCACACTCCTGTAACCTCAGAGTGAAAGGAAGGTAAACAAAATTTTTAATTGAAGTGAATAGAAACGAGTTACAATGAGTGCAGGCAGTTATTTGACATTGTCAAATAAAGCCGGTGTTAATTGAAGTGATTTTAATTGAGTATCAGACGAGCCACACGCAATTTCTTGCATTAGAGTTGGCAATATACTATTTTCCATTTTATTTGTAATAGTAAAAAGTTGTGTTAACACTTAAACGACCTTCGGGTCATTTTTGACCCGGCCTTAATTTTTTGATTTTTCATTTCAAGCACTAGCTGTTCAAAATATAAACGCTTTTAACCTGATCTCTTATTTTACTTTAATAAAGGAATACAAGTAAAAGATCAGTTCAAAAGCAATTACATTCCAAACAGCTAGTACTTGAAATGAAAATCTGGTCAAAAATGACCTGAAGATCGTTTAAGGGTTACCCAAAACACGTTTTGGTAAATATAACTATAATATAGGGCAAATTTCTACACATCGATTACATTCTATACTATTTCTGCACCTTCCATGCAGCAAAACAAACAAACCTAATGTCATGCAATTCCAAATACGATGCAAACCTTCTGTCGCATGGTTCATTGTACCGACGTGTCGAACTGATAAGTGTAATCTATTTCAGCCTTAAGGGGACAAACTAGTGTTGCGGATCAAAATAAAAAAATGCGCGTGCAGCACCGTACACGTATTGAGTGTATACGTGGCCATCTCTGCCCAATTGTGAACCCTACCATACCGACATCGAACGAGGGTCGGCAATTGCAGCACTAACCATAGACTTAGCGTATGAATGGGAGTAAAGACGAAGTACCGCACAAAAGGGAGACGCGGATAGCCTAAACTGTGTATTAGATATACAATGTATAGCTCTCTTTCTCCTCTCTATCTCGTTATATCTTTCTTTTCTCTCTAGTAACGAAATGTGCCTAAACGTGACGCGTTCTTGAAATTTCACTCTCAATTCTCGTCCAATTATCGAATCGCCGCCTAAGAAGATTCATTTAAAAAATTGTATTTTTTTTTTCATCTTAAATTGTTTAGAATAGGCTTAAAAGTATGCGTACAAAATTGTAAGACGATCCGATGAATACAATAGAAGATATGAGCAAGAAGAGCGATTGGTACTGCAACAACTTGCTACTCTCGAGAAGCGTCGTTGGGTTGCTGATATAATTTTTCTACACCAGCTTCTGCAGGGGAAGATTTTACCTAGAGAACTGTTCTATTCCCTTCGAAACCGTTCTGGCTTACGGATAGCTTTCTCGCGCACTAGTTACGGTATGTTTAAGCCAGTTAACCGCATGTGAAGGTTTGCTAATGATGTTGGTGATATTTTCAGCACTAACGTGGACAAGGTTACATTAAGGAGGAGCCTCTACAACTTGTAGCCATCCTGTTGCACTCACTCGTTTTTGTAAGGTTTTTTATGTTGGTTTGAGTATGTATTGTATTTGGTTGGCTCAAGCCATCTCTATTGCCTGTGCACCCCTGATTGTTATATTTGGGTGTGTTTAGTGCTTTTGGGTACTAATGCTTTTTTTGCATGTTGGTGTTGGAGCCTCATTCACCTCAATATTTTGTTATTTTTTGATGGGTAGGTCAATTGATTCCTGGAAGTGCACCTTCTGAGTTAGAAGGGTTAATAATTCAATTTAAAAGTCAAACTTCGTGCCGAATTTATTGCGTTATACGTTCTTTGTTGTCTACTTTAAATGCGTGTTTCGCGAAACCATGTTTTCGGAACTGGTGTTCAGGATTGCGCGTAAACTACTTGACGAATTAATTCGAATTAAACTGCTAATAAAAGACAACGAGTGAACGCAGGACGTGACGTCGAAGTTTTTTTTTAAATTTAATTGTTTAAACAGTTTTATAGCAACTTTAAGGAGTAAAATGTCTCGAAAATCGCATGTCACATTCGCACAATTTTTCACATAAGAGCTTTTTTCGATCGCCCCGTCCTGCAAAAATTCATAAGAAATGAAATAAAAGTTTAAATTTTGAATTCAGACTAGCGAAAAGAGCCGAATATTTTACACCGTAAGGTGGTGCCCCGGTCGCAACGCCAACTTTGTGAGGACATGGTCAGGGTTAAGCGTGTAACATTGTTACGTCATGATGCAATGGTGGATTGTTATGAACCAGTTCCCTTTGCATATCCATGACCCTGACCAATGCCCTGTTAGCATACTAAAAGTGCTGTATTTTCAATGTCCACAAACCTCCGCACATATAAACTTGCTGAGGTGTTAGAGTACATAGTTGGGTACAATATCAGCCCAAAACTGCGACAAAATAAAGCGGTGGGGGGAGGGGGGGGGGGGGGTTTTCTTCGTAGCTCTATTTGTTTACTTTTAAATGAGGCATATTTTTTGCAGTTCAAAGTTTTGTTTTTAAAACATGGGAAAATGGTGTAAAATAATCTTCAAGTACTAGACATTAAATCAAAACACTTATAGACCAAAAAATGTTTAAATGTGAGACTTCTAGATGAATTTATTTTCAAATACTTTTTTGTGCGCACTTTGACTTAAGGGGTTATATACAAAGTTGAGGGGAAAAAGTGAGCTAAGTTGGTGATTTTTTTAAAAGTTTTATGCCAATTTTATTAGAAAAAGCGAAAGACAATTTGTTGGTATAACTATCGAAGAAAAAAAAAACAAGTTGAATTATACAAAAATATTAAAAATTGTCGGAGTTATGGCCCCTCCCCCGGAGCGCGTGTTTTTGCAGAGGCTTGCGGTGAACACTCTCCAAGGCGAACCGCTAAACTGAAATCAAAAGAGTAAAAAAATTATTGAAGAAAAATGTATTGTAGTGTACTTGAACGGTTCCGGTTTCCGAAAAAAATTTCTTTTTTCCAATAAAAAAACTATGTTGACAAAAAAATCGATTTTTGAGGTGTTCAAAATTCTAATAAAAATTCATTGCAAACAATCGAGATTATAAATATGAACAATTAAAAAAAAAATTATGAAAATCGGTTGAAAAGTTTTTGAGATATCACGTTCACCGCAAAGGTATTTTTCAAAAAACTCTATTTCGAGATCATCGCGTTTAAAGTTTTTGGACGCCGCTCGCCAAGTGCTTATGGATGGAACTAGCGCGCTGCGAACCGCTGTCATTTGAAATCTAGTGCTCCGATCTGGATGAAATTTCGAAAGTATGTACTTTCAGAATATGCAATCAAAATTTTTTCGATTTTTTGAGCCCCAACTTTGTATATAACCCCTTAAGCAAATTTAAAGTTTTCCGGAGGGTGTGCCAAGAAAACGGCTCTTCAAAATAACATACTTGACACGGTTATTGAGCCTCTGGACAAAATAAAAAAAAACTTTTTTTTTTACTTTTGGCCACCAAAACGAGGTTCTGGCCCCACTGTGCGTCACTGCATGGGAGCCAATAAATATTTGATGTTTATTTTTGTAAAATATAGTGTTGTAAGGTTGTAATAAAAAAAAGAATTAAATTATCGGACTTATCATTATGCAGCGAAAATTCCCAAAAGATGAGCGTTTTTTTTTGGTTGCCACACTAGTTTGCCCCCTTAAGATCGACATTTGCGAAACTCAAATGAAAATTGAGATACGAATTAAAACGTTTTTCTTTGAATTACTTCACACTATATCTGAAAGGCAGGATTTAGAGAACTGATGATGTTTTGTGTTAATCATTAAGATCTTGGATCTGTTTACATCAGCTCCATGCGATTTCGATGCATTTTTTGGATTAATCCTTAAACGATATTACATTCGTAGATCGTCAGAGCGTTTTTTTTTTAATATTGCTTCACTTTAAGTCGCGTTTTCTGATTGAATTTGATCCCAAACATATTGTATACTGAATTAAATAATACCAAACTAATTAACAGCAGCTATGATTAAAAGCGCTTCCTACATTTACTCATAAGAGAAATTTAAGGATACATTTTTGCTTTTCCACGTTTAAGCGGATTATTTTATGCACTGACGAATATGTTTCTAAAGGCAGTAGTAAATAATGTACAAAGATTTTCTTATAAATAAATGTAAGATAATTTTTTTGTTGTTGTTGGCAGTTTTTTAAACACAATTTAATCTTATAAGATGTAAACAACAAAATAAAATCGAAATATTTCATAGGTAAAAGTACCCTTGTTGGGGTATCACAATGTAAACTTTATCAAAATCTTTAAATAATAATACTTGACAAGTTTTTGTTTTAATGATATTGTTAATAGTTTTTCTCTGAATTCTAATTTAATGATTAATTTGTTCAAAGTGCTTTAATGAGTTCAACTAGTGGGAATGCGCATATGAATGCCAAAAGTAGATTTTTGATGAAAACACGATTTTCATATATTATATGTGAAAAAGATTGACAAAATGAAAACTTTATCAGAAGTTGTTTAGAATTAAATTATAAATATAAAGCTTCATGTTTATGCGAAATTGATCGTTACGTAATACTTTATCAACGGATAAATAGCCAATTACAATATACATTTACCTTGAAATTTTTCCATTGTTTTTTTGAATTATGGTAGAACTAATTTGTACCTTCCCAGTAAAAGAGTACTTCTTTTACAAATTGCAAATATATTCTTAAAACGACTTTTAGTCACACCGAAAACAATTGAACGAAATTTAAAATTAATTTTGGCTTTTTTTTGTACTTGCAGCGAAATTAATTTTCAATGATAAGCCTCTGCAGCTTTTTGTACTTTTATTTAAAGAAGTGTGAGACTTTCCAGAAAATATAGATGACCCATTTCCTCTAACGCTTAAGTGCATTAGATGTCAGGCACCTATGGTTTAGTTAACAACCAGATTTCAATATAAATTACAAAAGTATATATGAAAAAAAAAAACAATTGACAACCGAATCGTATGATGATATAAAAAAATAAAATATTTTATGGGAAATTTTAACTAAAAGTATGCGTTTACCTAATAAGGTCGTGGTAAATGTATAAAAGGATATAAACTGAATTTTTGATTTACACTGCAATTGGATTTGCTTGTTGTTCTTTTTTGGAAAATACCTAATATGAAAAATGCACAGCATCCCACAAACATAAATAAAATCGATGATATCAAAACGAAACAAATAACATATTAAAAATAAATAAAAACAATAAAAAAAAAACAGAACAGAACAGAAGTGTAACTAACTAAAAAAATAGCGAACGATAATGAATAATTGTCATCCATGCATGTAGGCATCCTACCAAAAATCTACACTTAGCGTTAAATTCTAATTATTACTTTTATAATTTTTAAAGACCTCTAAAAATGCTAAGTAATAATAATAAAGTTAATATTAGATCACTATTTGTTTAAATCCCTAACAACGTTCGTCTTGACGAATTAGTTGAGTTCTTTTGTCTAGTTATAAATATGTATGTTGTGTACAAGATTTTGCTTATGCACTTAATTAATACTAATTTAGTATAAATATAGTTGGTATTTAAATATTTTACAGGCTTGTTTATTGTGAATTAGAAATAAATGCTTAATGTTAATATCCATGCTCAGTAGCTTTCGTTTTCCTCCCAGTCCACGGATTTCAACACCAACATGTCCAGTTCTTTGGGATCTCCTGAGCTGCTATTACGTCTGCGCCGTCGGTTCAAATTTAACCATTTGCGATTCAGGTTGGCAATGTTTTCGTTTATTTGTGAAGAGAAAATGGCAGCCGTCACTCGAGTTGGTATAGCGTTGGCCGTTCCCGTTGGCAGCTCTGTATTATGTGATGTTTGTTTGATATAACTTCCTGAATCATGAGTTCGCAATAAGTGCATCTGATAATTACTGGACTGTTTGTTTTTATTAGATGAATCAGTAGGTGTTTCTGTCCTGTTAATAAGCGGCATGGATTTGGTGTTATATATCAATCAATCGCGGTATATATAACTACAATTCTTAGGACTTTCTTGTGGACTTGGACTACTAGATGGTGGCGCTGGACTAGAACTACTGTGCGACATTGCTGGCGATGACCCTGAACTTGAATTTTGAGGACTATCGGAACGGTGTTGAGTTACTATAAATAATTAGGCAAACGTAAATATCTTACTAACACGCATACCTTCTTTTTGATTTATGAATGTGAAACACCTTTGGATGTTGTGCTTGGATAATACTTTATAAATATAAAAATAAAATATATGTTCGTGAGAATGGAAAGAGGAATAAAAGTACAAAGGATAAAGGAATACGGCATGAGATATAATTGAACAACGCCAAGTTTATCTTAATCTTTCTTTAGTTACACTTACGACAATCGTATGCCATCATTCGAGTTTTCATAAGCAACGTCAAACTGTTTTATTAAGTTCAAAGCAGACTGTTTTTTAGCCTGTTTTTAAACAGAATTTCGAATGATCAAATTAACATATTCAGTAAACTCATAACTAAATTCTACAGTTACTTAAGGGGGTCCTCTACTCTCGCGGTTTCAAAAAATCGATTTTTTTTTTTTTTTAATTTCAATCTATATGTATCTGAGAATACGCCACAGAAAGGATTTCATGAAAATCACGTTCCTTTGCGTGTTTCTGGGAACAGAAAGGTACCCGTCTCCGGCCGTTTCCGAGAAACTAAGCGCGGCGCGTCACGACGGCGCTTTTCCAGTTAAAAATCATTGTCTAAAGAATTTACCGGTCCGTTCTTGAGAAGAATGTGGACAACCAAAAACATCAACGTGATGAGGAAGGAGAACTCTGCGGCCCCGGTATAGCAGATCAACTCGTAAGTTACTACAATCAAGTTATACACCGTAATTTATCATTAAACGCGTTTTCCCGAAAGTAGTGATTTTTTAGCTGCCGAGTAAGACTTCTCATAAAAGTATTGGTCCGATTTCAATAATTTTTTTTTTCAATTGTTCAGAAAACATACCGCTATGTTTTCCCGTGTACGATTTGCAAAATTTTATTTTGTTCCATTTTTATAGCCTCTAATAGGTCAAAAATCCCGTAAAAATCGGAAATTTTTACAAATTGTTACATAACTTTTACAAATTGCAAAATAAGAAAAATCTGTCTCGGGAAAACATAGCCAACGTAACTATGATTATAAAGAATATAAATTTTCAGATTACAGATTACAAAATTGGCCACAACTGTGCTTAAGCGGGACCCATGCAGTTTCAACATCAATGTCATCAATGACGTTTCAAGGTCGCGAGAGTTATTTTTTTTCATCTTCAAAAGTAAAATTGAAAAGTCAAAACATGTATCTTCGAAATAAAAAAAAAAATTTTTAAATGTATTCAGTAGATCCTTCGCAATTTATTCCCAAAAAAACCGCTCAATTTCAGGCCTCGAGAGTAGAGGACCCCCTTAAGCAACCATGCTTTCGATGTGTTACTTTTAAGTCAAGGCAATTGCATTCATTTCGCATATGTAACGATGCTAATATTCAGTTTTTCAGTATTTTAACAAACATGCAGATATAGGTCATATCAAATAACTTGTCAAGCTGGGCAGCAATAAAAACGCACACAAATAAAATAATCTACATGAGTAATATTCGCGCAGACAAGGAATTTGAGAACTGGTACAAATTTTTGTATGCAGGCTTGACCAGAAGATCAATTTTACAATTTTCATCTAATTCCACAAGTTCGGCTTCTTTAATGGTATTCTTCGAACTGTCCCCGAAGAGAATGCCATGGTGGGGTTCTCTCCCCCCTGCTATGGCTAATGGTCTTGAAAAAGATCCTGCTCAGACTTGAGCAACTGGGTGTTAAGGTGTTAAGGCCACGCTTATGTGGACGATATGGTGCCCCGAAGAACGTGAGTAGTTGGTCTAAGAACTGTGGACTGGCTGTGATTCCAGTGAAAACTGAGCTTATGCTTTTCATCACAAAAACCAAATTACCATACTTTGCTTTACCTAAATTAAACAGCCAACTACTTTCACTATCCCCCAGTGCCATGTATTCGGGTTTAATCTTGGATCCCAAACTGAACTGGAAGTTAAACATAGAAGAGCGGGTAAAGAAGGCATGTATAGCCCTCTATGCCTCCAGACGTATTTTTGGTAAAACATGGGACCTGCAACCTAAGATGACGCTGTGGTTATACACATCGGTGGTGCGTCCAATTCTCACCTATGGTTCATTGGTTTGGTGGCCTGCGATTAGTAAGGCTTATAACCAAACCAAGCTAAGTAGAGTGCAACGAACCGCTTGCATCGGCACTACCGGTGCCGTGTGCTCCACCCCAACCGACGCTCTTACTGTGTTTCTGCATCTACTTCCTCTTGATCGCCAGATCAAATTCCAGGCGTCATGCAGTGTAGTCAGACTCAAAGAATCTGGGTTGCTAAACCCTATGGCCACAGCAACATCATAAGCTTAGCACCTAGAGGACTGACCGATCAGGATTGCATCTGGAAGGGAATGGCGAATGACGAATTATGATACCATAATATTCACGGATGGTTCTAAGATGGAACAAGGTGTTGGTGCAGGAGTGTTCTCTGAGACACTGAATATATCGCAGTCTTATCGTCTACCGAACACGTCGAGAGTCTTCCCGGCGGAGGTGCTTGCGATTATGAAGACGTGTTCGCTGCTTCTGTGTATTTATTTATCGAAACAGAACATCGCCATTTTTACAGATAGTCAATTAGGGAGCTTGACGCAATTAACATATCTTCTAGGCGGGTGCAGGACTGTCGGGAGTTACTTAGCTCCTTGGGCAGCCTGCTTAACGTAACCTTGCACTGGGTTCTCGGAGATAGGGACGTTGCCGGGAACGAGGTGGCCGACAAATTTGCCAGAGAGAGCGCAGCTCTACAACGTGACCATGTCGAAGGTATTTATATCCCACTAGGTACCCTTAAGAGCGAACTTTTTCTGAAGTCCTTGGCGCTGGCAAATGCCTGTTATAATAAAAGTAGGACATCCGATCTGCTTAACAGACCGAAAGCTGTTATCGCTGTTACTGCGGTCTGTACGGGCCACTGTCTTTTTGGCGCCCTTTACAATACATACTGTCACAATTGTGACGACGTGAACGCAAAAGATACAATTATTCATCTTTTCTGTAAATGCCCGGCTCTTGCCAGAGTCAGAAAGAGGGCTATGTTGGAGTACTTCTTTGAAAACCTGAAAGCAATCTCGGGGTTAAAGATTAAGGAAATAGTTAGTTTCTTAAATTCCTCCGGTTGGCTTTTGTTCCCTTTTCTCATAATAAACTCAGCCGACTTCAACCATGATTTCAGATAAGAATCAGGGTTGCGAGTGAACTGAGTCCAACAAAAGACCCGCTCTTACTGGTTGTGGCATGATGGCGACGCTCGCCACTTTAATCAACCAACCAATCTCGAAGAGACGTCTTAAATCAAGGAATGTGAATAACTGGAAATTTTTATTATGAAGTAATTAACTTACTTTCCATCCAATCAACATAATCAAAAATTTTTAATAATTTAAAAATTTGGCGACATACTAACATTAAGGTAAATAAAAGTTAGGCTCAACCTACACCCCCACCCCAAGCGCACGAACACAATTTTTGATATGGTGGCACACTTCAGTGATTGGGAATCACCGATGTAATCATAAACGTGAGATATGAGAAAAACCAATATACTTACTATGCAGAACCTATTTTCGCTTGTCAAAGAATTTAGTGAGCAAGTGCTCTGCTCTAACGTTGGAATAATGTCGTGATAGAGTAAATAGAGTGGGGTTATCATACGTTTATATTGCCAATTGTTTTCAAGAATTTCTTGTAGTTTCACAAATAATTGCCTTCAATCATCTGTTTTGATTGGACAAAATATTTTTTCCAATAAATGAATCTGACAAAAAGGTACGCAGAAAGAAAAATTTGTTGAAGATGGTCATGTGATGGCCACATTCAATATTGCATGATCATTTGGCTGTCAAAAAGATTTGTTCGCGTTGGATACCGCTTAATTTGACAATCGCTCAAAAAACAAAAAAATGCTCGTGTCGATTGGTGCAAAGAAATGTTGAAAAAATTGAATCGCGGTGCTTCAAAAGACGTCTATAAGATCGTGACAGGCGACGGATCATAGATTTATGCATATGAACCCGAAACTAAGAAACAATCGTATGGGTCTTTCAAGACGAGCCAAATCCAACAAAAGTTGGTCGCACACGAAGAACTTCGAAGCAAATGGTCGCCTGTTTTTTCAGAATAATTAGACATGTCGCCACGGTGCCATTACAGCAACATAGAACGGTCAATTCAGAATGGTACACCTCCGATTGTTTGCCAGAAGTGATCGGAAAAATAAGGGAAACCAATCGCAGAAAACGAATCAGTCTCCACCGCGACAATGCAACCATACAGTCCTGATTTGGCGCCCAATGATTTCTTCTTATTCCCGCAGATCAAAAATAAAATGCAAGGTCAAAGTTTTTCGACACCTGAAGAAGCGGTTGATGCGTTCAAATCACATGTTTTGGAGGTATCTCAATCGGAGTGGAAAAAGTTCTTTGAAAATTGGTTAAAACGCATGCAAAAATGTATTGATCTTCATGGAGAATATTTTGAAAAACAATAAAGCCATTTTCGATTATAAATATTTATTTTAACTTGTCTATCTCAAAACTTAAGTAGCAACCCTCGTACTGCCAAGGGATTTAATTCAATGGAGACGGAGTTGGATCAATTCGTTGATCCGCACGATCCCGGGTTCGAGACCAGGTCTCCCCGTGAGCTTTTATTAAGAAATTAAAATAATCCACTCCGTCTCTGGGCTGTTGTCTAGCTCGCAGCAATGGAAAAACAAGACTTTCAAGTTTCCTCACTTCCCTTACCCTAATTCCCTGCCGGCAAAACCCATGCTAAGGCATCAAAGGATTTGGCCACATTGTTTAAAAAAAATACTTATGTATATATATCAAATTAAGGAAAACCTTAAAAATGCGCTTTGTATGATCCTCGTTTATCACATGGCATAAAACTGTTATTTTGCGTGCACATACATATATCTCTGGACAAGGCGGTGGGTGTTGTAAATGGAGGAAGAAATTATATGGATTCTAGGATATTTGGTTTAATTGTAAACTTAATTTATAAAAAGAATTAAAATCTTTTTAGATGATACTAGCTAAAAATTTTATGAAAACTGTCGTGATTCGCGAAAACGACAAAAAAACAAACAAAACTGGCCAATGAAAAGAAAATTTTGCACTAAACTAAGTGAAAGAAAAATAATTTGAATCTTGTGTATGGTGCAAACTAAGGTTAAGCAACCAATTTAAAAAACAAAATCAATTTAATTGGATTAAATCAAAATTACTTGTTAAAATTTTTCCTAAGCTTTTTTTCTATAATCTTCTACCTAAAATGTTGTAATTACTTACCAATACCATGTCGGGGCGGCTGCCTTCTCAAACGGCCAAGGCTTCTATTTCGTGTGTTTGTGTTAAGACCCTAAGCAAAATGTTATATAGTTGTTTATAATAGTTTGTACATCAATAATGGAGAAGCAAACATTTTTCTTTATCTAGAAGCTATTTTTTTTTAAAACATGAGTTGCAACACTAATAGAGAAGAAGAAGAGGAATTACTAGAACGCGTGAATTTACACGCGAATGAAAGAATTTTATAAATTTACATAATATACTTCTACGGCGATTTAGTGGTACGTATAAATAAATGTATGCATTTTGTATGTTTCGAGTCACCAAATAAAAAGATATTGGAGTAGGGCGCGGGATGGCTGACCCACTTAATAGTCGACAAGCTAAAGCTTCCTATCACCTCTAAGCCCAACTGCATTAAATTAAATTAATTTTAACGGATTAAATAGAAAAAAGCTTAGTGTGTAGATTTTTGTTTGTAGTAAACTAAAAAGCCTCCTAATGAAGAAATTTCTGATTTTTTGAAAGCACGAAGCTAGAAGCGTTCAGCAATTTGAAAAGCATAAAATCATACAAACTCATTAAACCCTAAGAAACCAAATCTGTTTCCAATTAAACGTCCCTGTTTGAATCTCTTTTCAGTTTAGATGTTTTTCACTGACATATTTACCATTTGATTTTGATTAATGAGTCCCTGACTGGTCTCAGCCGCCCCACTCCCGTCTCAAAGATATACCTAATAAGGAAAAGAGAGAAAATAGGCTATAGTTTCGATAGACGACGACACAGATGCGAAAGAACAATATCTTAAAATTAAAGTGTGAAAAAATGATTTAATTTTGCATTCAAAAACACAGGTTATGATGGATTAGAGATGTTAATGAAAAATTAAATATTTTTCAGTTGAGGGGGAACAACACTTTGAAGCCTCAAAAATAGGTGTTCTTTGGAAATCCTGCGTGGACGTTTTTTATTGGAAAGACAAATTGGGCTCATTTTTGTAATATATATTAAGTTAATAGTTAAGCGTGGCTGATTTTAAAATGACTAATTTTTAACAAAAAGGCAGTCTCTTAAAGAAAAAGGTCCGAAATTACATGTTTTCATTCGATTTTCATCGACTTATATCGGGCTGACAAAAAATTGTAAATATTCATAAAAACAAAAAACCGGCACGCTTAACTTAAGCCATTTTTATGTAAAATAAATACAAGGAAAATTGAAGTTGATCCAATTTAAATTAACGGAGGTATACAAGTCAACCAGTTGCAAAAACGTTATTTTGAGTAAAACGTGTTTAAAGTGGAAAGTAGCATGTATATAAAATAGCGCGGCATGTAGCATGTATATAGCATATATATAAAATGCATGTATATAAAATGTGGCTTCGTTATTTTCATGAATTTATATGCAACATTCCAGGAGGATATTCTCCATATTTCAAACTTTCGCACAATATAAAAAATTCGATTTTTGAAAAACGTCAAAGTGTTGTTCCCCTTAAGCCCTTCTAATAAATTCTAATTACACAAAAATTAAATCAGTCTGTACTTTACGATTTAGATTAGAGTTAAATTAAATAAACAAAATTGGCACGAGCAAAGTAACCGACAAAAGCTGCTACAGAACAGTTCAAATCAAATCAATAGGCAGGAAGAAATCTATATCGACGAGCTTGCATTATGCGACTTTTGCAACTAATGTTAATTTGTTGCTATCAAAACCGTTCATAAAAAATTAATGATTCTTTGCTTAATAGGAGGTATTTCAATAAATAGGTTCATAAAATAGATGTTAGAATTAGCGACATATTACATTTTGTGTATGAGAAAATAGAAGTAATTTGATAACATTTAAAATATATTACTTTCGGGCTTATAGCAAATGTCTAACATCATTTTCCTGCGTTATTGAACACATATTAACATAGCAAAAGAAGCGAATCAGAAAAGCGTACATCCAAAAAGCTTATCAGAGTTACTTACTTTTTTGACACTTCTTGTGGTTGAGAACCCATCACCACGCCTGTAGTTATCACCCTAAAACAAAATTGATTAAAAATAAATGTTTAACAATGTCTATTGGTTTACCTGGTGAGATCTTAACGTTCCAAAATTATCACGTCCGCGATATGTTTCTCTAGTATTATAGCCATCGGGCTGGAATTGGAAGGGGGTCTCAGAATTAACCCCATGATGATGCATTGGTTTCCTTAATGTACTTTTCGGTGAATGTTGTATTTTATTTTGACTAGAAGCTTGAGGTAAAAGAACAGGTTCAGCATATGTTACTTCTTCTACTTGTGGGAGTAATTTTGGTTCCGTTTGAATTCTGTATAATATTTTAATATTGTAATTTTCCAGAGATTTCTAATATTTTTTTCTTAATTACCTGTTAACATTTTGTCGTTGTTCAAAGTATTCATATTCTGTGTCAGGATAAGGAAGATTATCGTCTTCATCTTTATGGCATCTTCTTCCACAGAAGTAGCCTGTAATAAAGCCTACTAAAAGAGCAAATATTGCTCCAGCTAAAACAGCCATAACAAGTGTTTCCACTGAATATTGTGCATTTATTACATCTGCAGAAATTTGCGGACCTTTATGAGAAAAAAAACAAACAAAATGTTTATTAAATTTATAACCATATTGAATAAAAATACCACTGCCATCAAAATTTTTGTCCTGCATTATATTGATCACTTCTCCACCTTGCTGATCTTTACTGGGTCTATGAGAATCTAGTAAGTCCATGTCATTTCTGTAACCCTTTTGCTCTCCTACATTTGCATCTTTTGAAGATACTTTTCCTGCAAAAAAAAAACCCCCCAATTTAATAATCGATACACAGTAATTCAAAAAGCATATAGAAACCTGAAGGACAAGCAGCATGCTGCCCAGTGGCAACATTTTGATAAAAATAATTCTCTTCTAACCATCTTGGTGCTCCATGTGATCTACATTTTCCAGCTATTTTATCCCAGGCACAATAGGGGTCTTGAAGAGCTACACACTCACTGAAAATACATATAAATGCAAAACTTCTATAAATACGTTAATTTTTCTATAATACCTGCAGCTTGTTATTTTGTCATTGTTGCATCGATGTAATCTGATGGCAATGATTTGGGTGTCAGTCACAATGACCAGCTTACCATCATCATAGCTACCATCTTTCGGTTGATCTAATGAACAACACAAAATTTTTGTTAGGATATTGTTTTAATTTTTAGCCTTTTTATAACAAATTTTTACCGTATTGCATCGTGCGAACAATTTCTAAATTTCTAATCGGCTCACTTTTCGAGAACACATCTAGTTCCTCTATCACAACGGAAGACACTTTTTTGTTGGAATCTGCTGACTCAGCATTTACAGTTTTTATAATTTTCCCATGATCTACAAGAAAATAGGCTTCATTAGGGCATTCTTTCTTAAATAATAAAATAAAATTACCAGTCCCAACGAATATCACATCATAAGTTTTCCCTCCGGGGGTTTTTATTTGCGGATCTACTGCAATCTGAGTAAATCTATAGCTAAATGTGAAATGTCATATCAGACAATATTTATTATAAAAATTTTGATATTTAACTTACATCGTGCTCGTTCTGACCAGAATTGGCTGACCAAAGAACGCCGACACGCTCTCATCCATCAATGGATGAGTTTTAATAAAATTCAATGTGAGGTCTGGCAGGGTGTGAGTATCATTATGACATGAACCCGGACGAGGATCAGGAACCTAAACAATAGCTAGCCTAATATATACATTTCGCAATATAAATATAAAATATACCTTTGCACTGTTTACGGGAAGCCAGTTTGAATTAGGTCCGTTTCGTTCCTTGAAATTCCCTTCAAATGTGTCTGCAATATCCTAAATTTCGAAAAAATTCAAGTAATTATTTCCATTAATTATTGCAAAAATGTTGAAATAATAGAAGAAAAAGAAGAACTGCATAAGACATTTACCTGCAAAGAGAAAGCACAAACAGCTGATCCAGGAATTGAATTTGTTGGAGTGGTAAAAGTTCCATAAATGAGTTTTGAACTTGTGTGACCATAATGTCCTTCCACCAGATTACTGATTCCCTCTAAAAAAAAAAAGAAATGGAAATTAAACTCATCACCAAAGCTTTGTAGACGTGATTTGAAATAATTATTGTTAGGAAACCAAGGCTACAAAAAAAAATAACACGAAAAAAGAGAAAGAAAACATCCTCCCTCAACAAACTTGGAATATATAACAAAAGAATATGAGCCAAGGGAGCAAATGGGCCCCAAAAGTTTTATTTTGTGAAAAAATATAAGCGAGAAGCAAACATATTGATTGTCGTGACACATGTCTGCAAAAATATTTTCTTCGGATCGGAAAGACGGGAAGAATTTAATGTGATTTCAGTGTTCTCACTTCCATTGCACTGTGTATAATTTTTGGAACAAAATGTATCTCTTATGAATGGGTTTAATGCAAAACAATAACGAAAGTTTCTCTAAAAAATAAACACACAATAATACCTTAAACACAAACTGTATTGGACTAAAATGTTTAATTCAAAGAAGATATCTGTCGATTTAACTCGAAACCATAACTACAAAATGTTATTTTGATTGAAGAGTTGTTTTTTCTCAAGCATTTTATTTTGTTTTACAAAAATACTACAATGAACAGTTCCATAAAAGTTTTATTATTGAACAGACAAGATAGAAATCGTGCATGCAAACGTCTGCTGGGTAGTAGCTGCCATAGAAATGGATTGGAGTATGTGAGGGAAGGACTCGAGAGAAGTGTGAATAACAGGCGATGAAAGAAAATCTTTTAACACATTGATTTGAAATACAACTTTTCAGATTCTGATTAATTTGATGTCATTTTATAAGTTCATTAATTTTCTTTAATAATTTTTACGCCTGGTTTGATTTTACTTTCAATATTATTATCATTTAAAAATGGTAAAAAGTCAACGGTGGACGGAGTGGTAACGTGTCGGCCTTCTAACCCGGACGTCCCAGGTATGAATCCCACCAGCGGCGATCCATGATTGTTTTCTACTGAGAATAGAGTACGATAAAAATGCCATTGGGAGTTGCAGAGAAAATGCCGGTGGTCCGGAATCCTAAATCGTAAATTGTAGGTCCGCTTGCAATCGTTGCCTCGAATCGGGTGATGTTCGTCTACCGCCCCATGCCGCTTAGGGGGTTACAGGAATTAGAGAGAAAAAGGGTAAAAATGATACAGTCTAAATGTAGTATCTACTCAATAAGCTTTGGTTCCTATTGCAAATTTGATTACTTTTTCAACTTACGAATTTCATTGAAGTAGAATGGAAAGTCTCCAGGAATTGAGCAATTCAGTCTTGATTTGAGAAATGATGTCCATCTATTTCGAAAACCGTAAGGACCACCTTTGTCCCATTTGCATACTCGCGCAACGCGAGAATAAACTGCCTATAAAAAATATTAAAATTAACGAAAAATAATATAAATATTTTTTTTTTCAAAGTTTACCTTTCCACAATTGATATACTCTACGGCTGTTTCTCGGAAGAAAAAGTATACAAAGTCCCCCTGTGTGAATGAACTAACAAAATTAGGGGCTAGAAATAGAACAGAGAGCACAACATAAAAAACAGTTACATTGACTTACTAAAAAAAATTAATGGCAAAAGAAGTTTTAAAAGCTTTATATAAAATAGTTTTGCAATAACAAATTGAATTTTCCATTCATTTAGTTCCAAAACTTTTTTAAACTTACCATCTAATACGACGGGATCGTACTGCTCAGTTCCTGTTGGCTCTCGATATATTATTGGAATGTTCCCGCTGAAATCTGACACTGTCCCCGAATACAATTCGTTATCTAAAAGAATAAGAAAATAAAAATTAATGTTAAGATTTTCTCGTCAATAAAGTATAAACAATAATGAGACCGATATGACAAAAATGTCCTAGAAGTATGGCACTACTATACTTTCTATCTTAAAATTTTCAAAAAATCAAAAAAAATTTTTTTTTATTTCTTATTTCGAAAGTAAATATCATCAAAAACATGTTCTCACTGTGCTTGGAGCGAAATTCAAGTTCAAAACTTATTTTTACAATTGTTATACTAAGTCCCCTAGTGAGGGTATTTTTGGCGTTTCAAAACTTTAAACCACGTTTTTTCGTGTCACCACGATTTGAAAAAAAACTACTTTACAGATTGCTCTGATTTTGGATATGTTGTTGTACAAATGTGTGGCTCTGGTCCGAACTAGGGTCTCATGGATCACTTTTGAATTTTTTCGTTGTTCAGCAGAAAAAATTTCGAAAACAGCCGCCATTTTGTCAATTCTTGTAGAAATTTATCCTAGTTCGGACCATAAAAAAGATTATCCTATTTTTTTAGGTCATCCAGTCGGGCAATATCATGTCAAATTTTGTCTCAAAAATTTTTTTTAAGGGGCTACATCTATCCAGAGTGTGAAATTGAAGGGAAAGTTCAAGGTGATTTATTCCGTACAATAAAAAGTGATAATGGGATGGATTTTGTTTTAACAAAAAGTAGACGTAATGACAATAAAGTTATTGACAAAATCATGAAAAAATATTTATTACAACATTATTTACGTCGAATCAAAAATGTTGATTTTTTTTTTGACGTCTTCCTGTTGGATTCTCCACAGCACGACCCAATAATCTGAAATCACAAAATGAAAATTGTTGTTAAAGGTAAACGTGTGTACAATTGACTACCGATCTTCGTTTTTTAAAATTGAAGTCTTAAAAAAAAGGGCGGCCATATCAAACTTTTTTACGCATTTTTGGTCAAAAATTTGTCACTTTAACTGTAAATTTTTCGAAAAATATTCATTATTTGTAAAATTTGCGATCGGGAAGCAATTAAGAATGTATTTTGACGTATTTATGCAAAATTTAAAACAAATCGGTCGATCGGTTCAAAAGTTACAGCCGTCACCGTATTGAAAAAAAGGTTTTTTGAGAAAACGCGTTCAGAGTTTTGAGCACAAAGTGGTCGCTAAGAAAGCAGTTTATCGACTACATTTGTAAGCCTCAAAACCTAGAAAGACGTGCATTTTGAAGATCAAAACTAAAACGATTAAGATCCGTAAATATTACTCTTACAATAGTGCATTATGGTCAGGTCAGGGGGTGGAGAAGGGCGCGTATAACTTCGATATTTCTTGGAATATCGTCTCAAAAATTTTACACTATATTTTTGACACTTATATCTAACAGAAAATGAAGAAAAAAAAATTCGGTTTTTGAAAGTTCTGTTTGGATGTAGCCCCTTAAAACGTCAATTTTTTGAGGGACAAAATTTAAAATTTTGGAACTTTAAAGATTTTTTACTCGAAAATGGTTAAGTTTACAGAAAAATTGCGAAGAAGCAAAAGTGTTTAGATTTCTTCAGGTAATTTGACCAAACTTTTTTAAAAATTTAGTAATTATACACTTTCGCGATCACCTGGTTTTTTGGCGATAAAAAATCCAAAACTAGACCGATTTTCATGATTTTTTTTATATGTTTGTTTTTTGGGCGGATTTACTATATAAAATACGAAAATGATCTTAATTCAATATTGCTTTTCGTCATTATGGGAGGAAGGAGATGATGACGTCGTCGTTGGGGAGCTACGGTGGGTTAAAATGGTAGTTTGACGGACCAATACAAGCTTTATCTGCACAACAGTTATCGTTTCCCCTGATGTGTGAAAAAATCTTTTTAGCGGCGAGTTTAAGGGTAGGTTCTAGTCGAGCAATTTCAAAACATAAATGTTTCTTTTTTTTGCATATTTTAAATCCTTATAGTGTCTAGAATAAGCCTCTAAAACGATTTGACGAAGTTCTGAAAAATGTAAAAGTTACAGCCGATTTAGTGCGAACGCGTACCGGCCGAAAATCATGCCTACGTTCGGGCCAAATGCTGAAGCACGCGCGCCGTATTGTTTGCCCAGCAGGTATAAAAATTCTTTTACATGTTCTAATTGGATAAAATAATGTTCTTTGAATATAGTCGCCAAAATCAGTTTCACAAGGAAGAGAAAGGATTCCTCTATGGTCCAGGAACAGCTGACTAGCTGTAAGAAACAAAAATTATATTTTTCCCACTTTTTTTTATTTGTCAAACTTTAAACGCGTTTTTCTCAAAACCATGTTTTAAGTCACGCCGTGTAGAGTTACAGTCGAACGGTTCAACGGATTGACTTATTTTTTCTACTAAATAAAGATTATTAAATTTAGGGGCCCATGGAGCATTTTCAATAAAAAATATTAATAAATACTATTTTTTTACCCACTATGTACAACAAAAAAAGGGCAAAATGATCGGCTTTCTTCTTCAAACGGTCGCCATCTTATAAAAAATTACTGAATTTTTCTAAAAATAGTCCATGGCCCCGCAAATTTATTCTACTTTGCAAATAACTTCGATTTTTGTATTTCAGATAAAAGAGAAAGGCGGAATCCTGCACGGCGCAGCGCGTAGCACGCCTTACACGGCACCGGAAGTGCGTAGATATCTCACAAATTTTATAATTTAAAGAAATAATAATTAATTTTTTTGTGTCGAATTATACATTATTTACCTTCTTCTGTGAGAAAAAAGTGTATAAACTTATACCATTTTTCAGGCCGCTCGACTAGAACCTACCCTTAACGCCTTCTGCGGAGGCGTTCAAATAAAGAAGCAAAAAACTAAAAGTAGTTAGGGGGGGGGGGGGGGTCTTGCGGTCGTGAATTTGGAAAAAAAATAGAATTTTTTTTACATTTTCGTAATGTTCAAGTATTGTTAAATCGTCATCTAAAGGGATTTAAATAAATTAGGCCAAATATTTGAGTTATGGAGCCTTAAACCAGGCCACCTCATCGGCGTGAAATGCGCGCATTGGGACGCCCGGAGCGAAACAATGCGGACCTGAAAGTGGAAGTGGCCATAAAGTTCCGTAGAAGAATATTCCCGAATGTCTTCAAACCGGTTTTCGGTGAAAACTGTCACAGTAGTTCAGTATTGAGGCGAACTATCTCGTTGTTTTTCGCGTTTTCCTGCTTAGTGTTTTGGAAATCATGGGAAATCTAAATAAAACCAATGATCACCATCATAGTGCAAGGCCTAAAAAAAATCGTAGGGAATCACTAGCGAGCGAGACACCTCGTTTGTGAGCACTGTATCCGAGAAACTGAGGAACGCAGCAGTGGTGGATATTCCCAGCGACGCTCAGTTTCGTTATTGTTTTATAAACTTTTATATTGTTTTTGCAAATATATCGCAAAATACAATTTGCAAAGAGGTGTACTTTTTTTCCGACGGACAGATGTGGTGTTGGATTTAAAATTATCCTGCAATGCGAGGGCGGAAAGAAAATTATTCCTTGTTCTCCGGATATCAATTCGGCCTACGAAATAAATTGCCGGCTTGTTTTCGCGATGCGGTTTATAAGAATAGGCATGGCAGGAATAAATGCATTCTGCAGCCATATGGATTTGGGCAATGGACTCGCGAATAGCACGTACTATACACGTACGGCAGTGTATAAAATCGTTCTGTCGAACGCCGTGGAAGAAGAGAAGAATAAAAATTTGGAAGCTGGGATGGCCGAAAACGAATTTACTGCTTCTGGTGACGGAACATGAAAGAAACGTAGCTTTTCGTCATTATGGGAGATGGGGACAGCACCACCTCCAAAGGAATACCAGATGATGACGGCGTCGTTGGAAAGAAAGAGTGCGTGGGGCATGTGGAGAAAAGAATGGCGACGAGGCTGCGAAATGTCACAAAAATTACCGAAGAGCTTGGTGGAAAGAACAGGTGCAGGAAAATTAACGGATAAGATCATCGGTGAATTGGCTAAATTGTATGGTCTTGCAATTTGCAGAAATCCAGATTCCGTTTAAAAACATGAAGAACGCAATTTGGGTCACTTGACTTGTGCCCGCCCGGTCAAGATAGTTTGTGCAAGTGGAGCAAAGCGGAAGCTTTAAATGCACTCAAAGCCGTTGAGTGCTACAGTTTTGAAAGCGATCGAGCCAATTTATAAGGATCTGTCATCTGAGGATTTATTAAATAGGTGCTCGGGTCGCATATGCAAAACAGCAACGAACCTCTCAACTCGCTTATTTTACATTCTGGGCATCAACCGCAGAAATTGCTACATTTTTGGCTGCCATAATTTTTAATGATGGTGATGATGGATGGGTCTGACCATTGTACAACAAGCGAAGACGGTTGTCGCTAAGTGTAAAATTGAGCGAATCGACTGCTCGAGGGTGACCGACGCTGCAAAAGGGGCCCCGGATCGAAGAACGAAAAGCGAGTGTCGCCGAAAAAGATACATTCCTGGACGACGAAGGTGAACTGTACGGACCAAGGATTGCAGATTGATCGTAAGGTTATTTCACTCTGAACAATACAGTTTTAAAACTTAAAACGCGTTTTTTTGAAATAACTGTTTTCAAATTTCGCGCCACGATAACTCAAAAAGAAATGAATCAGTTACAACTTTCTTGCAATTTTCTTAGCATCTTTTTTTCTAGATTGTGTACTAGAATTATTATTTTTTTCTATAACAATTTTAGTGACAACAAAAATGCAAAAATTAGAGTTACATTATTTATTATTTCATAGAAAACATTATTAATGTGGTCGAAAGCTAGATCTTGCTTGAGTAGATCGATGAAATCCTAAAAATCGATAATTTAAAAATGAGAATTTTTTTTATAGTCTCAATAATTTATAATGATTATAACGATTGTTTCCGACCTATATATTTTTTAGTAATATTATAATTTAAAAAATTATTGCGTTTATCATTA
Source organism: Leptarthrus brevirostris (assembly GCA_964036015.1). Classification (NCBI taxonomy): domain Eukaryota; kingdom Metazoa; phylum Arthropoda; class Insecta; order Diptera; family Asilidae; genus Leptarthrus; species Leptarthrus brevirostris. Next base: position 99,488,970 of record OZ038375.1, read on the forward strand.
CTTTATGTTAGAAAAATTAAAAAATATTGTGGTCGAAAATAGAGGTAGCAAAATTTACAATGTGTCCTAATGTCGACCACCGGTCGGTATTGAGGTATGCGGACAATATGATAAACTCCTAATTCCGACCAGCCGGACGGATTACTATAAACAAAGTCTGAAGAACATAACATAGATTTATTTTGTTACTCACTTATCATTACGCGTATGGAAATTTTTCCAGGAATTGAAATTTACACATCGGAAATTCCTAATTATGTCTGTTAATATTTTAAATTGCTCTATTTTTTCCATTATTTTCTACAGAAAAACCAAGGAAATTCAGTGGCTCGTTATCTTTTCTGTGGAATATATCATAATTTGTCTAACAATAAGTTCACCGATAAGAATGCATATTCATGTCCTTATTTCTTCAAAGTAAAACTTGAAATTGATTTCTTGGAATCACAAGCGAAAATCTGTAATCACTTTACTTGCTCCAACCTTAGCAGTGATTTCGTGATATTTTGTTGTTTATTGGAAGTGAAACTATCTCTCTTATTTTTAGCAGTTTGTGATTTGATGGCAAAATATTTTTTGATAATTGTGGACTAAATAAATATAATGGATTATTCCCATTCAATGAAAATAATATTAATTACGAAAAATTTGTAAAACAACTAGATATGATATAGTAATGAATCGAGAGCCGAAAATGATAATCAAGAACCCACCAACATTAATGTCCAAGAACACACGAAAAAATCAAAAGATATAAGTGATGCTGAGCTTTTATCAGTGATAGAAAACAAAATTGATCCATCATTAGTTACACAGGTTAGAAATACTGAAAATGAATGGGAAGGCGAACTATGTCACCTTAGCCTTTTTCAATTATGGAAGAAAGTGGCTGATGATATAGAAAATAATAAAACATCATCAAACGATGCTGAGTGGGATTTGAGAACAAGTTATTTAGAACCAACTGCCTTTGATGAAGAGTTATGGTCGAATAACACGATCGCTATCATAGATGAAAATGGAATTGTCAATGTCATCAATGAATCTTTAGAGGATCCAATGCAAAAGACTCTACAAAGAATCATTGTATTGGCCCGAAAAAGATATGAAAAAAAGAAAAGCCGCCAATCTACTAGATAAAAAAAGGAAAGTCACTCATGTGGTCGCCGTCAACATCGAATATATTGAACATCAACGGAAAATTCAAGAAGAAAAAGAAGAGAAAGAAAATAGAACGATTAAACAAAAAAACGACTTCAGTAAATAAGCCCATTATGAATAAAGTTACTCAAGAAATTAATGATGTCAGTGTAGAAAACTTAGATCCATCCCAGTAGGAAAAGTGAGAACCGATTCCATTTTGCTTCGATGAATTCCTATATGAAAATGTTCACAACAGGCATAGATGAAGGTTTGAGTCTAGAGTCATGCATAAAATCAGCAATGTAAAGCCTGACGTAGGTTTTATGTGCATTAATCAGTTTAGAAATTGAGAGTGCATTTAGTCAATACGTGCCTTACAGCGTGATTGTCCTTGTGTACGCGAGTGTATAATAGTTTATAATATTTAAAAAAAGTTTTAATATTGTGAGTATTGTAAAAAAAAGTTTTTAATATAATTATGAAACGAACGCTTCCTTTCATCAGTGGTTACATCAGTGCCCGTCCATTGCTGAATTCACTCATTACCAAGTAATGGAAAGGGTAGGCATTATCGATCCCTCCTAGGCCGTCTCAATGTTAAAGTCATCGAAGCTTTCATCCAGAAAGTAGGCATTATGACTTACTTTCATCGATGATAGTTCCGATGCGGTATTGCTTACATTTCCTACTGGGATGTTACTCGCAGAATATGTGATAGTACAATATGAAGATGAATTTTATCCAGGTGCAGTAGTAGAAAGTGATAGCAAAATAGTCAAAGTAAAGGGAATGACAATGAGTGTGAATAATTTGAATAATTGGAAGTGGCCCGAAAAAGAAGATTTATGTGACTATCTATTATAATACAAGACGTGATTTGCAAAATTCCAGTTCCGGAATAAATTATTAATCGGGGCATTTACAGTATTCCTACAATTGATGAGTTAAAAAATAAGAAAAAAACCATTAGTAATTGATAAGAAGTAACTTTATAAAAAAGAGTTTTTTCTATTTGATATTTATATTGTTTATTCAATATTTTCATATTTTAATAAATATTTGTTGTGATAACGTTTACAAAGTTTCTATTTTCATATTTTATTCTATTCTTTTCCTCCTAATTCCACTGTATTCCCATTGAAAATTGCCCGGTCGATATTAGGGGTACAAGCGGTCGATATTAGAATCAGTGCAAGATGGTGTACGGAATTAGGGCTAGTTCAACAATAGCTAACGTTTCGTTAAAAATAAATTTTAAATACATATATTAAAAATAAAATAAACGAACGACAATAATTTATTATCATTGGGAATCGTTTTCTCATATTGATACCGCTAGCAAAATTAAAATTAATATTCCTATTAATTTAGTGTAAATAAATAAATGTAATCAATCCTTAAACGGTCGGTATTCGGTGCCATTACGTTATATAAAATAGTATTAAGGGGAGGTTCTCATTAAGCTCAACCAAAAAATCGATTTTTTTTTGCTTAAAAAGTTAGTAAATTTTCCGTAGATACGCTCCCGAAAACCGTTTTGCCGAAATAAATTTTTTTTTAAGTATAGTAGTAAGGTGACTCCGGTTACCTTTTTACACGAGAATGGAATTTACGCGGCAGCGCAACTTTAAACGCGTTTTTCTCAAAACCGTATTTTTTAAGACGGGCGGTAAAGTATCTCAAAAACTACTGCATATATCGTTTTTGTTTTTTTTATTTTAAAGTTGATTAAATTTAGGGGATCCTGAACCTAATTGCAGATGACTATTGTTATTATTTTTTTTATAGCACTTTTAAGAGCCGAAAAATAGACGAAAAAAAGATTTTTTTTTTTTGAAAGTCCGCCATTTTTTTAATTTTTTACTTTTCCTTAGTTGGATAGGTTCAAGATCCTGTAAATGTCATATATTTTATAAAAAAATTTCATTTTTTGATTTCAAATGATGTTTGGAAGCGCTACAGTGCTGCCCACTTAGGTACTTTTATTTTAGGCGACCGGCTTTACATGTAAATAAACAATTAACTATTCGATATTTTGCTCTATAAAAATTTGTAAACATACTTGAATACATACTAAATAATAACAAAAAAACTTGAGTGCTTTATTTACTTCCTTCCATGAAAAAAAAAATCGAGAAAATCATGTAATTTTTGGGTCGCTAGATGAGAACCTCCCCTTAAATAACTTATCTGTAAAAAAAATGTTTCCTACATGCCAAAGATTGAATAAAAACATTGCAAAAAACCCGAATCAAAAATATTAATTACTTTACGAGAAAAGTAATCTTGAAAAATTACCGTGAAATAGTGCCTTACGATCCCAAGACCCTTTCCTTAATGACTTTTAATTTCAATTTAATTTAACAGCGCTAGAAAGATGATAAATTTTTAATCTATTCGCAATATAAAACTTAACATTTTCAATTGACTTTAGAAATCAATTAAATAATAAAGGTTTTGAACAGTTTGATTTTGATGGAAAATTACCTTTAATAGCCTAAAGGTGCGTGCAAAAACTCATAGTTGATCTGAATTGTATATGGGTGCCGTGACATGAAGCCGTATCTAACAGGTAAAGAAAGGTATTTTGCTAGCGCTAGTTAACGCTTGTCACCTATATTTATATACGTCTCCATTCGCTCGTATAATGCTGAGTGCATAGAACTTTGTCTACACACCCAACCAGGTCAGCTTTGCGGCCTGAATGTGACCTACATATCATCGCGTAAATTTGTAATTATTTCATAAACTATTACACAATATGAAGAAGACAATAATCACAACGTCATCGAACATACCAGAAAATAGCTGAAGGATTCAAGTTTTAAGGAATTTGAAGATAACAAGTATTTAAACCTTGTCCACGACAATGGTGTGTCATCGTATCCAATACATTTCTTTCTGAATAAAATTATATGATTCATACGAATCTGAATGCCCCAAAAATGCCTACACATATCACAGCTAACAACTGATTAGGGCCATTAACCTTCATCCAATTGAATAGACACTCCAGAAAACGGAGAGTTAGTAAATTTATTCTTTGTACATGCATCACAAAGTTCTTACCATTTATTCATATGGATAAAAAGCGCCAACACCCTACACTAGAATAGAATCAATAAAACAGCTTCTGTTTCAAATGTAGCTAGTCAGCATCTCTAAGCGAGCCCAAATAATTGATTCAACTTTAACAGAAGAAAAAAGACAATGGCGATGAAAAAGAAAATAAACGTCCCAAGTGAAATCTTGGCACAACTTGGATAAGAAAACTTAATAGAGGATGTGAATAATTTATCGTAGGAAAGCACTTCCGTGCTGTGAAAATGAGAACAATTCACCAGTGACTTGAAGACAAGAAATATTCTGCGAACAGCATCAGTAAGTGCTGTAGAAATGCCGAGACAGTGTGTAATTGCACTAAGCTCTGAAATCTATAAAAATAAGTGTTGCACTTCTATATGAATAATTGAGGCTTTAGTAATTTTAAATAATAACAATTTTAAGAAGTCTTATAAAAAAGAGAGTACTCCTTGTATTTTGAATTTAGGAAAAAATAGTAACTATATAAAAGTAAGGTGATTTTAGGATTAAATTTACCTGCAAAAACAGCTGTTGAATTGTGATTAGGGTCGTACGGACAAATGGCTTTCCCATCTTTTACGGTTTCAATGTTATAGCCACCGGCATTTATTTCGTAGTAGTGGCATTTTGGCTTAAAAGCGTTTGTCCCGCACACTAGAAGTCGGCCGGGCGCTGTTATAACTAAGATTCGAATGTAATTCTGACACTCCTCCTGTGAATAAGAAATTATTTGTTTTTATTATGCCTTCAGTAAATTGGTGTTATAAAAATGTAACTCTATTGATTACAAAATAAATTATGATTTGACCCCAAAAGTAGAGAGAAGTGTGTTGCAAGCAAAATTTCTTTAACCTCAATTTGCAGCAAATTTTTTAAGCCAACGGAAATGGCCTTAATTTAGCACGACATTTTAACCGAATTAAATTTCGTAAAAGATCTCAAACTTATGATGAATGTATTATGTCGTTCTCAATCCAAGTGATCCAAGCCTCTTACTAGAGTTAATCGCAAATGAATAAGCTACTTACCTCATCTTTTCCCTTCACAACGCACATTTTGACATCATCTTCGGGAGAGAACCAGACCAATCGCTGTTGCTCCGTAAGGTCGTGTATGCTCAGGTTATACACTACATTTCTGCAAGGAAAAAAATACCAAATGAAATTCAGCTATTAAGTGTATGCAATCGAAGGGGGGCGAGCAAACTCTTGCATTCCCCACGCGATAAGTCGTTTTTAGGCAATCTAATTACATTTACTCACTACACAGTTCTAGGGACCGAAAGGGCGAACTTTACGAAGTAGTCGAGAATGGGATAAAGGTTATCGTACCCTGAATACAAATTTTTCGAGTAAAGAATGAGTTCAGGATTTACGTATATAGTGCATTTTGGTTTCATTGGAGAACAGGAAAGTACATGACATATGGGAGTCGTGAGCTTTATACTTAAATTGAATTAAATCCATATGTCTGCGGCCTCCATATAGCTGGTAAGTTGATGATAATAGGAAACCTTGTCATCGGGACCCATCATCACTTGAAATTGTAGCTGTGCATTTCACGTTAATTTTGTCATTAGCATAATTAATTAATTTAAGTAATTATGGGTTATAAGCCATCCTGCCATGTGAAACGAATTCAATTTAAAAGGATGCATATTCTACTGACTGCGAGCGAAGTTATGTAGTAGTATGTAATAATTTTAAAGTAAAGTAATTGGAACTACTAAAAAACGATGTTAAATACACGTTAACGTATGTGTTTGGTATAATAAATTAGTTCCGTTAAAAAAAAGTAAGACTTTAAAATCGTTTGAAATATCTTGTTATTTATAATAGATGATTATTTTTTTTCAAAATAAATGCCTACGTCTACCTTGATTGCTAGAACTCCCCCCCCCCCCCCTAATCCCCCAGGGTGGACTTATCTGGCCTGAGCTGACTATGAGGGACTAAAAGGGAACTCTTCTGTCCAGTTCTGGCGGGCACCAGAAAGAAGTTACTGGAAGACTACTTCCTGGAGAACCTTCACGCAGTCAGGGAGTCACAGACCAACAACCAGATCTTACAGGTCGTGGTATCAAAACGGAGTGCTAGCCTCGATGACCAGCACTTGCCAACCAACCAACCAACCAAAAATTGCTAGAGCTGTAGATTGCGTATAGAGAACGATACACCACTCTACATCCTATGCGAGTGTCCGGCCGCAGAATATCAATAATTGGGAAGCCAATCTTCGATCTTAATGAGCGAGAGCAGCTCGCTGCACAAGCTATTTTACATTTTCGAAGGGATCAGCGTGACTTAAGGAATATATATATTAGGTGTTGGAATTAATTCGTAGCGTTTAACGAGAGATGGCGTAGGTAGGACAGTATTTCGTTGTTACCGTGGTGCTGAAGCTCATTGTATTTAAGTGGAAGTGTATAGTGAACATGCTCTAGCTGAGCATTGCAAGTGCTGAGTGATTGCAAGTTGGAAGACAAGGAGCTCCTGCTGTGTATTTGGTGGGATCAGAGGAGTGTGATTTATTATGAACTGCTGAAACCGAAGGAAACCATAACTGGGGATCGCTACCGACTGCAATTGATGCAATTGATGCGATTGAGTCGTGCGATGAAAGAAAAACGGCCGGAATACTCCGAAAGACACGACAGTCATTTTGCTGCACGACAATGCTCGTCCGCACGTCGCAAAACCGGTACAAACGTACCTAAAAACACTTAAATGGGAAGTCCTACCCCACCCGCCGTATTCTCCAGATATCGCTCCTTTAGTACCATTTCTTTCGTTCGATGGCTCATAGTCTGTCTGAGCAGAAGTTCACTTCTTACGAAGAGTGTCAAAAATGGGTCGATTCGTGGATTGCATCAAAAGACCAGGCATTCTTCCGACACGGTATTCGTACCCTGCCCGAAAGATGGTCAAAAGTAGTAGAAAGCGATGGGCAATACTTTCATTAGTGTATTTTTTTTATTTTCTATTGATAATAAATATTTTTTTTCATTAAAAAAACGCTACAAATTAATTCCAACACCAAGTATATATATAATATAGTGGCAGATCTACTGTGGGGGTTTTCGGGGTCAGAAATTTTCAAAAACTGCGTTACGGTAATACTTGAACGGCCCCTTACTGACCGCGGCGCTTCAGTACCTCAGTTCTCCGTTTTAAATATAACATAAAATAAATTGATGGTTACAAAACAGAAATGTAATGACTAAAACTGAAAAATTAACTTTTTCTTTAGTAGTTTGCCACCGGACAAAGTTTACCGAACTATAAGGATATGGAGAAAAGCGAAGGAATACTTTCAGACAATAAAGTGCCTAAATATTACTTCAAAGGAAAGATATCCAAGTTCGGACATTTCTTTTCGTTGCAACTTCTTGAAATCATGCACATTTCAGGCAACACTCGCTCTTATGCCCTCTTCAGGCAACTGAATCCAAATCTAATTAAAACTGAAAGACTGTTCTACTGTTCTGATTTCAAAGGCATTTTAATATGAATCTCAATGAAATAGCAGAAAGCCAAGCAAACAGACAGCGAATTGGGACAATAAATTTACAGAAATATCTGTTAGCTTACCTTGCACCGACAAGAAGACTGTTACCATCCCGTAACATCAATTTGAAATGGTCCAGTGTCGATTCATTGCCAGCAAATTTTAGCACTTCTTCAGAACCTGAAAGAGAAGAAAAAATTTCGTTATTTTTACATAGAAACCATGATACGACATAAATAACAACATAAATATGGACGATTGCTGAAGTAATTCCTATTTCTATTTTTCAATAGTAATATGTACATACATACAAAACTTGGCGGTGCCAATAAAACTAGATTTATACTTATAAAGGAAATGTAAAAATGGGCCCCCAACCCGGATAAATCAAATTGATGGCATTCAAAACGCCAGTGAACCTAAAGAGGGCAAAAATGTAGGTATGCCTCATGGAGCTCTACTTGAAGCCCTTGAGCTCTAAAGATAGGTTGCTGGAACATCATAAGACGGTGACACAGTTCCCATTGTGTTGGCAAAAGAAGAAAATACTAGGACTAAAGGGACGCGGAGATGATGACAAATTTTATACAAAGGTGCCTTCATTTACATATTTCGGATGAGCTTTACTTACCTATTCCATTTTATCGAATTCATTTGGGACATATCGTCGATGAAATTGGAAATGTGGGCAGGATCCTTAGTGGATGCTCTAGTTCTTTTCGAAAAAACAAAAAAAAAAACTGAAGCTGTTTTACGACAAGTGAGGCTGTTTTCTTTAAATTAATTGCTGTGTGGCGGTTTCGTATCAAACAGTAACCAGTAAGAGTTTGTATTAGAATGGTATTACCAGAAGAAATTTACTTTTCCATCTTCGTTGCTTTTAGTGTTTTTTACATTTGGACATTGGACATTCACCTGAAACTCCTGCGATAACCTTAATTTCAGTTGCCTTAAACTGTAGAGATATTTTTTTTTGTACAGTCTATAAGCAGGTTGTCAATTATACTCCTCCTTACTCCATAATTGAAATAATGAAAAATTTTAATTATGTATCCTCAGTTGCAAGTTTATTCAAATTCGTGTTTATTCAGTAATTGCAACGAATACTTTTCCGTTCCTTGTCCAAAATTTCTAGTCAAAAGAGTTGAATGAAAAAATGAGGAGAGTGTTCTCATTAGGGTTTTCCGCACGGGTATTTTTGCCGACGTCATATTCATATATGAATAAGAGGCTTTCAATATGCTTCTCATTCAACATCTTAAACAATTATGAAGTCATACATTCCACGAAAAGTCTTTGATTTCCCAAACCAAAAAAATGGTTCTCTGCTTAAATGAGTGCGTGACTGAAAATTTTTCCCCAACATAAAATACAATATAATAATTTTTTTGATCTGTAAAATTAAATCAGATTTTTTTCTAACCTTGGTGTTAATTAATTGCAATTATGCCGTCATTTCTGTATACCTGTCTGCAACGAAACGACAAGTTTTACGTATACCCAAAGTTGGACTAATGGACATATGCGTGTATTGCAAGAAAAAGGGAGCCCTAATCTTGTTCGGAGGTAATAAATCATCCGTTGTTGGAAAAGTTTGCGTTAATGTACACAGCGATCAGGGGGACAGGATGAATAAATTTCCCTATTTTCAGCATGTAAGATCTGTAAACAACGTCAAAAGAAAAAGTTCTAAAGGCACCCAACACTGAGCACCGAAAAAATCCATTTTAATTAATTTCTTTCTGATACTACATGGAAAAACGTTGCTACCTGTCCGCGGATTTTCCCAAGCCCTGCTTGCTTGCTTAAGATTTTCTTAAATTAAAGGAGTATAGCTTAATTTAAAAATACGAAAATTAAAAAAAAAATGTCACCCAAATAAATCGCACTATCTCGCGAAAAATTGGAAAAGTTGACCGTTTATTTTGGAAGTGGTGAAAGTCCATTTTGGAAGTATTGCCTTTTGATTAAGTAGAACATTGCTCACGGTATAATCCCTTAAATGCAGGTTAGAAATGTTTGGAAGATCTTATCAATGGGTTATAATTGGAACGTACTCAACCGATTGGTAGAACATTACTGACACATAGTGTACTGGCGAGGAACTAACTACAGCACTGGAAGCGACAATTATGACTGATCTGCTACCGTTGTCGACCAGCGGAGACATTACAGTTTCTGGAATTCAAATTCCCTTGAACATAAACTAGATGTCATTATTTCTTTATAAATTTTTTTTTCAGACTGCAAATGAATATTTAACAGAATATGACAGTAGACGGGGACCTGAGTATTCCCGGTTTCACGGATGGCTATCCAATATGTTGCTCAAAGAAAGGAACAATTGCTGTCCCATTTTCAGTACAGAGTTAAAGATTGGGAAAACATATTTTTGGAAGCATTGAAAAACACCAGTTTTGAAGACGTTACGATAATTAAAATTAAAAATTCAACAACTTCAAAAAATTCGAATTATCTCTTGGAATTAAACAATTCAGTAAATGCTAACCGTCAATATGAGAAGCCAATAAATATTGGCCTATAGAAAAATTTAGTAAACAGAAGTTTTCTCAGGCCACTTACAAGGAGAGATATTTAGGTATGAGCCTTGGCTGAGTGAAAGTTAACCGAAAATGAGCAGAGACGTGTTACAGCATTTGTAGTAATAGGTTTAAGTGCTTTCACAAAGAGGAAGAGGAGCTTACCCATTCGTGTTTTATATATATATATATATATATATACACGCATAGCTTCGTAACGCATGGCGCGATTTGTAAATTGTTTTGTTTTTTGGATGCTATATGCTTGGTACCAACTTTTGTAATTAATGTCCAGCTTAATACTACCATGCTACCTCTACTTAGTCACGTCTTGTCTCCTAATCTGCGACGCGCACATGCCTTACTCCGGGAATACAAGAACACTCTAAGCAACCCCGAACTCCCAGTACATAGAGACCTGGATGACATTGCTTCCCTTTCCCTGAGAAGTTTGATGCTACGGCTGAATGGCAGCGACGTTGGTCAACTAACGCTACTGTGTTGCAATGATGGACACGAAAAAAGAGCCTACCGGCCTTAAATTATCGCGCAAAACCTAGACGGCCATAAATACATTCAGGACAATCCACGGTAGATATACAGACTCCTTCTTAACCGACTTCCCAAAAACAAAGAGGTTCTAAGTTCGACATGTATTTTTTTTTTATGTGAGTAGAGTATGTTTTTTTGTTGGGTAGAGTATGTTCCCCGATTGGTATCATGTGAAAAATCTTGGTGGGGTCGGGATGTGGGAGGGGGTAGATGTCAACTTCATAACGCGCAAACTGATTTGGATGATTCTTCTTCTGATGTGTAGAATACATCGACAAAAATTATTTATTAAGTTTTATATTCATTTTATCGAAAAAAATTGATAACTACTAAATTATATATTTACTAAACCTACCTGTCAGTGATGTTACCCTTTAGAATAAAAAATACAAATCTTTTTTATGCCGAAATTATTGATAGTTTTTGTTGGCTTAAAGCTTAAATTTTTACTTTTTTTTTATAAGTGGACTTACACCACTTTCAAAATAAACGGTCCATTGAAAAAATCCTGCGTCCCCACGAGCAATTTTTTTTTGTCTTTTCTTCAGTCTTGTCTGCAAATCACAATCTTCCAATTTAAAAAACGTGAGAGGGTTAAGGACTAAAACTAATAATTTTTATTTCTCATCTGTTAACTCTGATTTTGATTTGATAGCTTTATCTGAGACGTGGTTACACCAGGGTATCTCGGATGCCGAGCTGTTTAATGACTCCTTTCAGGTTATCCGCAGGGACAGGTTTGCGGATTCGTCTGTACGGGGAGGTTGGGTTCTCATTGCATGTAGAATTTTTCTAAATGCTACTTTTGTGGACCATCCGTCTTTTTCTGATCAATTTGATCTGGAACAAGTCTCGGTAAAGGTTTCATTCGATTCGGGCAACCTCTTTTTAATTTGTTGTTACATACCTCCAGATATGGGCAATGTCGTCGATAATAATGGGTTGAGTCGGTATGACATTCTTATTCAGCATATCGACTTTATTCATGACCAGATGGGTTCTAAGGACGAAATTGTCTTCAACTTACCCAACGTGAGATGGGTAGTGCATGATAATGACGATAGCTATCTTCCCCATAACGTGACAGAGGGACAACGTATCTGGTTTCTATGAAATTTTTATACGAAGCTTTCGCTAGGTTTGTCCCCTATGTCCGGGTTAGAAGTAGAGAATCCGCTCCCCCCTGGTTTAACAGAGAATTAAAAACTCTCAGAAATAGGAAAAATAGACTCTGGAAAAGGTACCTGCGAGTGGGAAGTGTGAACTCTAAGCGTAAATTTATTCTTTGTCACGAACATTTCATAGGTCTTTCTCGTTCTCTATATGAAGAATACCTACTGAACCTTAAAGGCAACTAATTCTGTGACCCCCGTGCATTTTTTGATTATGTCAATATGAAGAGAAGGGTTGATAACTATCCATCTACTATGGAATTCGGGCTAAGTTCCAGTAACGATTCTAAGGTTATTTGTAATTTATTTGCTGAATACTTCAGGGGCGCATTTGAATCATCCGATTTTTACCGAGAAAGTAGCAACTTTTCGCACATTAATAATAGTAATATATCCCCCGTACCTATTCCATCTATCACGGAGGAGAGCTTATACAAGCATATTTTGGATCTTCCGGATGACTTTTCTTGTGGCCCTCACGGGGTTCCTGTTGTTGTCTTAAAGAAGTGTTCTTCGGTGTTATTATGTCCTTTACTTTTACTCTTCCGGCGATCCTTCTTGGTTGGTCGCTACCCTACATTCTGGAAGGCTTCATTTTTGATCCCCATTTATAAGAGTGGCAATAGGAAAGAGATTGTTATCTATAGACCTATTGCTAAACTATCTTGCATTCCAAAACTCTTCGAACTGATGATCCAGTTCTAATTGTCTATTGGGTGTAGGGGTTTAATCTCTAGCAGGCAGCATGGATTCATTCAGGGTAGGTCAACGGTTTCCAACTTGTTAGAGTTTGTGTCTGGCAGTGCGGATGGATTTCTGGAAGGTTGCCAGACTGACTGCATTTATACCGACTTTAGTAAAGCCTTTGATAAGCTGTCTCACTCTATTATCGTTTTCAAATTGGCCAGGTTGGGTTTCCCGGCCCCACTTATTGCTTGGATTAAGTCGTATTTATACAATAGGACTTATAGAGTACGTTTTCGTGGCGTGCTCTCTGATGCTTTTGTGGCTCCTTGGGGCGTTCCTCAGGGAAGTCATCTTGGGCCTCTGTTGTTCATCTTATCTATTGATGACATTACTTATTTGCTTCAAAGAAGTAAAATTCTTATTTATGCGGACGATAACAAGATTTTTCTCCCAATCAAATCTTTTGCGGATTGCGAGATATTGCAGTCAGACCTGCAAATATTTTATAGCTGGTGTGTCAATAATAATCTTAAATTAAACATCGGTAAATGTCAGGTTATGACCTTCTCGAGGTCCCGCAACTACTGTACTTTTCAGTACAAGTTTGAAGATACTTGTATTCAACGGGTGGAAGGAGTGAAGGATTTGGGTGTGTATCTTGATAAACAACTTAACTTCATCCCCCACATTAATAATATCGTTGCCAGGGCCAACTCTATGCTGGATTTTATCCTCCGTTGGTCTAGAGAATTTTCTAGCCCTCACATAAGATTCCATCTTTATGCAGCCATGAAAATTAATTTTTTCTACAACTAATTAGCAACTATTTAGCAACAAATTATGAGAGTGTTAGATTTTTGATTCGATAAATTCCCGTAACCCCTTGTGGGGCATGGCGCCTGAGAGGAACTTCACCCCCATGGCCTTTTTATCGTAATTTATTGTCATTTGCTGCTTGCCGGTGGGATTCGAACCTGGGACCTCCGGATTGGTAGCCCGACACTTTATAGCTTACTTCACCAGTGACTTATCGATCCAGTATTTATACATTTGTCTCCAATCCAACTAGTTTTCATGGGCAAACTAACCCTTACGAGTATTTATTTGGTTTATTTGTTTTCTTTACTAATTCCGTACGTATATAATCTGCTTATCCCAATAATTGCATTGAATAACGTAAGCGTGCAGCAAGCAAGATAAAAAGATGCAAAGCTCAGATGAAGACAGGGGAGCAACCCCTTGCTTTTCTTGCCGCTTCATGCCAACTGAACACGAAATGTGCATCACGATAAATAAAGTCCAATAATGAAGTTAAGGCAATTGAACTGAATCCATTTCGAAAGGGAATTAATAGAAACAGTATTCCATGCTATCGTGCTTTACAAGGAGCAATGTCGAGAGCTTCCCTATTTGCAGTAATATTTCAAAATGAAAGAATTAGACGACGATTCCGATTTCTAATATAGTTTTCAATCCTCTTGTAGTTGCTAAGAATGTTGGAAACATTGGCAAGTTTTACGTAAAGAGAACGTTTCGTTTAAACGATGGCCTCTCACTGCTGCTCAATATCAGATACATGCTATGAGAACTATTTTCGTTCGTTGATAATTCGCACACTTTTACATTCATTTCTTTGCTTAACTACTTTTTTGCAAAAAGTCAATTAGTAAAAATGTGAAGCAGTAAGTATCGTTTCCTAAAAATATTATTGTTTGAGCTGAAGACACACCTTTATCTTAGATTGCATTGCTTCGATTTCGATGCTATATTAACGTGAACTGCAAATTACTTGATTGCCTTGGAGAAACTACAGAATTCATAAATGAAACAAATGAAGGACATTCCCCTGTTTATTAAAGGAACCCCAAAAGAGAATAAGCCCTGTACAAGTTTACTGTCTACCGCACAAATGCCGTATCCGAAATATTCAGCAAGAGGGAAACGAAAAACTCGGTATGGCAGATGTAATAATAGAATCAAGAGCTGTCCGAGGGGGATTCCTTAAATATTGATTCTTTGATACGGGTCACAAGATGAAGGGTGGTTTGGTTTTTCTTGAGCTGAGCATATTATCCCTCTGTAATAGGATCAGCTGTAATGACTCATCCGGCACGCTACTTCAAAAATTTCCGCTAGTAGACTCTATCACATCCCTACGCCAGTGAATTACTTCTATTACGAATCGAATTATTCTATTACTTCTATTTACGCGATACGAAGTAGTATTCTTTGATTACAGCCCGTTGTGGCTTATATAGAGCCAACGAAATTAATTTCCATAGACAAATATCCGTACCATGAGCGGGTGAGCAGAACTCTTTAGCCTTAATTTTTTTCTTCTGATATGACAGACGGTCTGTTTGTTTCTCCCCACTTTTTCTACACTACCTGCACTGATTGCAAAATTTTCGTAAAATGGCGTTTGTTTCGCTCTCAGTGTAAACTTAGTGCAGATGTACAGCGTTTGTTTCGCTGCAAAAAAATGAAAATTTCTGCACTAGCATTGGATGAAGTGCAATGAGTGCTGCAGGCAGATATTTAACATTTTTCAGAAAATTTTCAAACAAAGCCGGTCTGAATTGAAGTGATTTTAATTAATTATCAGACGAGTCACACATAATTTCATGTATTAAGGTCGACAATATGTTATTTTCCATTTTATTTGTGACATTACAAAATTGTATATTTTTTTAAATAAGAATTACAAGTTAAAAAAAAAAATCTCCGTCAGGGCTATCTTCACACTTCCTGGAGCCATCATTAGAGCGAAATTGGACATTCAGAATCTTGCCCAGGTTTGACCAGCTTTCGAAAACGTTAACCCACCCTTCAATTTGTTGGTCTACAGTCGTAAGTCTTTTAAAATCAAAGTTGCAAGTTTTTTTTAAATTTCCTCCGTGGGGGCTAACATCACGCCCCCTGGATCCATAATTAGAGCGAAATGGAACAATCAGAAATTTGCCCATGTTTGACCAGCCTTCAAAAATGTTTATCCACTCCTCAGTTTGTTTTTCCGCAGCGGATGCTGACAACATCTTCAAATTTGATCGAACTGGTTGGCGGAAAAGTGTAAAAATTGTAGGATGCAGCATAGGAGTCATATGATTTTCTTACCAGCTGTATCCGCAATCTGAGAGAATCCGACCTGCAATAAGACTACCATTGCGCAAGTTAGTGCATGTATAGTTCCCATCTTCAATACTGGAGGTAAATTTTATACTGCGACTAATTTCGATGGAAAAACAAAGGCCAGTGGGTTGTCCTCCAAACCCAGAGACAAAGAAGAAGTCAACCTCCCTCCGAACGTCTACTACGGTTATAAGAGCAGCTACAGGGATGGTGAAGTTCGGGCGAAGCAGATTCACAACCTCCTCAAATTAGAGAAGTCGGAAAGCTATAGAGGAACATTCGTCTTCACAGAAAAACAGAAGAAGGCGTCGGAAGTGGAGTCTTCTCAGAAGTACCGCAAATAGGAAAGTCTTATAGACTCACAAATGAACGCAGTGTCTTCCAATCATATATGTATACGCTATTCTGAAAACGGCACTCGCTGTCCAAGCAAAACAGATTATCACCATTTTCTGGCAGCACTAAAAGCTCTGCTGGATTCAAGGACATGTCAGCCTATAGGGAAATGAAAAAGCTGACGAACTGGCCAAAAGAACTTCAAACCTCCTATCCTTCGACAAAAGACGCATTTGAACACTCGTCGCTGTCCTCATTGGCCATTGCCCAATTGGAGTCATGGCGGTAAGACTCGGCGTGCCATCGAATGAATTCTGTAGAAGGTATTGAGATGAAGAAGAAACTGAATCGATAAAGCATCTGCTCTGCGAATCTCCAACTCTACAAGAACAACGACTTAGCGGAGACAGCACCAGCGGATCTTAGTAGATTTTTACAGAGATCTGGGTGGTTTTAGGTACAACGATATCGGCTTTTATGTAAAGGGCATTCACAATAGGCCTCATTGGCCTCCGAGTGGAACTGCTGCCTTAAGCAGGTAACAACCTCACTAACCAAACAACAAAGAATGGAGTCTAGGTGAGAATTCCAAATAAGTCTTCTATCGAGCGTAACGCCCAGATAATTGGCCGTGGCTTGTTTCGAATTTGAACCAAGCAGGCAAGAAGGTATCATCTTCTAGTGAAGGACACCAGCAGATCCAAGGCAGGGTTAATTGTAAGATCTTCACATGGCTGTAATTTCTCGCTCCCTTAGCATAGCATCCACCCACTTTACAGTTTGTGAATCTAGACCCATCCTAGTGAAAGCCCTAAATATAGACCCATACTATATGGCAGTCTCTGTAGACTTACCTTTTGTGTAGGCAAACTGAGTAAAATGAAGTGGAGATGATAAGTACAGTTTGCACCTTATGTGAAGGTTTAAAGATTCTTTCCATTGTCTTAAATAGAAAGGTTACACTGATTGGTACGTACGTCTTGGCAGCTTTAGAGACCTAATACCTAGTTTGGGTATAAACACGAGATTGGTATGTAGCCCCAATTATATCTCAGATTGAACGCAAACAAAAATGACTACACTGAGAGCAAATACAAACAGAAAATCGCAATAAAAAATGCCAGTTGCCGCTGGGTTTATTCAAAATATTTGAAATTGATGCTCCATCCTCACGTACATACTTCATAAACTTTTCCTTTTCATATTTATTTTTAAACCCCTTCTTAAAAATTCAATTAAATTCTTGAAAAGTCGACCCAATTACATGGCACGACGGAGATGGGTATGTCCTTATTATTATATTGTCAGATTCCTAGCGACCTTCTTTCGAGTTTCATTAATTTTAATTACAGCAAGTTCTTTTCACATTTTTGTGGCAAGACGCTTAACAGACAAACTCCTATGCTCTTTAAACACCTAGAAAAATCTTTTATGAACATAGGTCGAGATCTAGTGCTCCGTTTGATATTTTCCTTTTCGAAGTATTAAGGAAAGAACTTAATTCCGTAGCTTCTCAAGTGGAAGTTTGCATGCTACGGCACAGGTATAAATGTGCAGTGGATATTGATACCTGGCGTAATTCGGGCAAACAGATTGCGAAATTAAACGACACAACATGGTTTAAGTGATGCTCTCATATTGAATTATCCAGCTCAGTGGATTTCTTTTAACTGACGGTAATCATTTGGAAAGTGAATGCGTTGCTGGCTGTCGTTAGGGTTTTTCTTGCCAAATTTCCTTTCGTTTTTGTATTGAGTTCCTGGTTTCAACGTCTTTCACTATTTTTCAACAGATCTTTCAAGAATTCATTCTTCAGATATTTCTCTTAGAATATAATTTTTACTGTGCTGTCTTGCTCTGGCTATGTGCTATGTTTCAAACAACAAATAAGCATTCAGTAATAATAGAATAACAATCTGCATATAAACGAGGGTACGATGAATGGGTCTACCACCATTTTATTAAAAAATTATGCAGTAAGGCCTATCGACCGTTCGTTATTTGCTCCTTTCAACCCTAAAGCAATCCCCATAATATGAAAACACTTTTTCGTATATTTTGTGACTGTTGGCAATCAAAGTAACTGCTTGTCAATTGTGGTCACTCCATGGTCAATCGAACCCCTTTTGAATTACTAAATTTTCCGCAGTTGCTGGAGGATGAACGAAAGAGGCCTTCTAGGATACGGCGATCCTCATCTAGACATTCTCAAGTGTTAGTTGCACCTCCAAGCGGTAGCAACCGGGTAATGCATCCCAGAACATAGTCAAGTAACTAATGCGGGAAGAGATAACCTCTTGAAAAAATTCCCCTAACTCCAAGGTTGTAGTAATCCATGCCAAGGGAGTCCACAGTGGTGTCCTCTCCTCTGCAGGACACAGGGGTAATTGGGTGGCGAATGGTGCTTCCTCAGGCACTTCTGTAGGAATGGAAATGAACGGTATGGTAAACCCTTACAGGTTGGCTATATCCACGATACTCAAAACACAACATAAGCAGCTCTGGGGAAATTACCTTCCGAAGGTTTTGAGGCGGCTATGGAGTGTGGCTTACACCGGCTGAAAGTGCTGTAGCAGTCCTGGAAGAAGGAGCAAAATAACTAGCATTTCCTTAGGTGCAGCGGTAGTAGAGATGGTAGACTCTAACGAGTTGGCTATCTCCGCATTACACGCTACAGTAGCAGATACAGATCTGCCTTCCGAAAGGGTTAGCTGCGATTAATCCAGAGGATGTTACTTGTCCTGGCTCTGGACTAAAGCTTCATGGCCCGGAATCCTTCAATGCCGTGGGCAGAGAAGAGGTGAAGGTTATGATTAACGCATGGACCAGGAAGGAACACTGGAGACGGTGGAACAACATGGATTCCTGCAGATAGGCTAGGATTCTAACCAAGGTTGGCGGCGACAATGGAATAACTGGATGCTCAATTGCCCCCGCTAAGAGAAACTGTGAGGGGACAAAAAGGGACCCACTTCTATGTGGTCTGTTTCGGCAAATCCCCAGAGAGGTGTTTTTAGTGAATATGAATCTCACACTACCGGAGGGCACGAGCTGTCCAACGTCTTTTGGAAGATTTCCACCTCTTCCGCTAAAGAAAACAAAGTAGAGACCTTGAGAGCTTAACAACCACTAGTAGCACTGCAGCCATTAGATTCTAATAGCATAGGTACTATCATCAGAAGAAAGCTTGACAACTCGTATGTCGCTCGATGCAATGTCCCATTGTCTTCTATTGTACATTTAACTTTACTCTCTAAAAATAAGAGCACATTTACACAAATTAGCCGTATAATAGCTTACCTAACTCTCAAAAGAAAGTCTTTGAAGTTAATGCAAAACTACATTTTGTTTGTAGCGTAGTGATACCTTTTAAAGCGATTTGAAATAAATTTCTACGAAATTCTTTTATTCCATTACTACGAGCGAACTAAAAGGAAAATGAAATAGGTCAAAAGGGTACAATTACCCTTCTCACAGAGATGCCCTTAAAAATTGTGAATAGCAAACAAAATGTACAAGCGTAATCGGTACGAGGAAATCCATTGCATAATTTTTGTGAAATGAATACTTTAATTCCCCACTTGATGTTATGAAGAACTTATATTGGTTTCGGAAACTTTCCACAGCCGGACAAGTCTCTCTGTTATATCGGAATCGTAAAAATAAATCGAACCCGGCAGCGTAATCCCATTTACCACTTTCCTTATCTAAACAGATATGTAAGTGCAAACAGCCGGAAGAAAGAGTATCTTTACGTAGGAGAGGAAGGCGCGATGCAATAAATTGATATAAAAAATTACTGCCACAGCCACAGAAGAACATTTTCTTTCGTTCTGCTCGATTCATCGTTCACCCTCGCATAAAATTTAGGGGATAAAATTGAAATCAATATACACCGAAAGGCATAGCTGAAAAGCCTTCGAATCCTTGCGGAAAGTTTCTTCATCTTGATGTTTCTCTCATCCTCCTGTGCCTATTGCGTAAATTATTAGTTCTTGCATAATAACACCTACAGTTCGCGGTTTTTACATTATTAAGTTGTACTCCTGAAAACGTAAAAAGCAACGAAAGAGTTTATGTGAAATATTGTCCTGCCCGTCTCTGGGCTGTTGTCCTGCATGCAATCCAATGCAAAACAGACATTCAAGATTCCTCACTTCCCTTACCTTATTATGTTAACGCATATTAAAAAAGCGCCAAAAATTCGTTGGTGAGGATGCGAAAGCGTTCTGCGTGTAATCCAAACAGACAGCGGCCAATAATGACTGCCACGATATTTCGGAGATCGATGCGGCTTCGCTTTAGCAGGAAAGTCGCTTTCTTAATGTCCCAAAGTGGTAACAACTACCTTGACATACCGCATGTTGTGAAATTGCTCCACCTTTCCTTAACAAGCTGAATAGCCTTAAGGTCAAATTCTCTTTTTACTGTAGTAGTTTACTGTAGTAGAGCTCATAAGTTCTGGAGACTAATCTGATACCTACGTACCAGCTGTGACCTAATTACGTCCGAGTCCACCGCCTTTATTACCGCTCGACTATCTATATAAATTACTATGTCGCTACCATTCGGTAGATTTGGGCGTGATAATAACATTTTTGCTGCTCTCTCTATATAGCCAAAATCTCTGCTTGAAACACAGCTGACATCCCGTCCTCCCCTTTCGATCCATCGGCGAAGACCGGCTGTCTCTCACTCTTCTATCGTTATTTCCATGGCCGTTGTTCTAACGAAATTGCTAGCCCGATTCCTTGTAGACACATGGCAACGCGTGATACAAGATCTACAAATCGCTCCCACTCCTATACTCTCCAGGTCAAATTTGGACGTACCGTAAAATTTCGGGAATCTTTTCTAAGCAGAACAACACGAATGTGGAAGAGTTTACCATCTTCTGTTTTTCCCTCGTCTTATCAGCCTGAAACTTTCAAACGGGGCGTACATCGACACCTCTTTCACTCAACCTCCTAAGCTATTTCCCTCATCCTTAATTCCCTTCCTGCCAAGGCTGTGCTTAAGCATAATAGGGCATCACCTGAGCTTTGGCATCATCATATATATAAAAAAAAAAATATCTGCCATGGTGACACCACCATCCTCCGCAACTCCGCTCTGTCTGGGGTTTTGGTCGAGAAGATTTTCCCAAAGCTAATATCACTATGTAGTCGGTGTTAATCTGCAGACAGTCTTCAGGATAGACCCTTAGTATACGATTATGGCCGTGGTCAGAACTTGTCCAACATTTTTAAACTCTTGCAGTCTTATGGCACTGCGAGCAGACAGTGGTGAAATCTGGAGTATGGCCTCCAATGCCGCAGTTGGCGTTGTACTAATTGCTCCGGAGATGCCCAAACAGGCAGCTCTTCGAATTCTAGTTATTTTCTTAAGGTTGTTCTGTTTCTCTATAGCAGTCTACCAGACTATTATTCTATAAGTAAGGATTGGTCTAACAATGGAGATGTACATCCAATGTACAATACGAGAACTTATCTGCTTCCGTCTTCTGCGGGTTGACCAATAAAGGTACGTGAAGTTGGCCCGGATTTTTTCCGGGCTGGGGGGTAAAACGTCTCAATGGATAGTCTATCGTTAGACGTAGACCACATTTTACCCCCAATTAGTTTCGTTTTACCCCCTCTCAGCCCGGAAATTTTGTTTTTCGAATAAAAAAAAAATGAGAGGGGGTAAAATGAAACTAATTTGGGGTAAAATGTGGTCTAACGATAGACTATCGATTGAGACGTTTTACCCCACAGCCCGGAAAAAATCCGGGCCAACTTCACGTACCTGACCAATAAGCCGCCGGTGACTACCTACCTATGGATTTTACTTAGACCTCTTTCCATTAGTTCGCTGATGGTGCTTAGGAACTTTCCTGAGACCAATACGGCCAGGTCGTCTGCATAAGCCAGGTATAATTTCAAAAAAAAAATTATTTCAAATTTAAATCGTCCATTCGTTCTTTTAGGAATCCCTGGTTTTAATAAAAATTCAATGACATTTGCCTGACTACTTAAATTTTAAATTTTAAAAATTGCGCCAAAGCATCTCAATATAAACGTTTATTTCTTGAGCCTATACTGTGCTTTTTTTGTTGTGTGCGTGTTAGCTTAGGCAAATTTAGTATTGCCACGGAAATCTTTACTCCCGGGCCTCTCCATTTAATTTCTTACGCGTAGATGTAATCCCACAAATTTTCAACAGAACTGATGTCCGAACTCTGAGGCGGCCAATTTTCAAGGAGGCGAATATTACGGTTTTCTAAAAAATTTTATACTACCTTGATTTGTTACAAGGTGCATTATCTTGCTGGAAGAGGTATAGTATTGAAGTGTCCAAACCACTTATCGTAGTAATATTTCTATGTATTTTTCGGTATTTACGTTGATTCAACTTGGAATTTTAACAATCATTCCAATGCAATCCTTTGTGAAATAAGCCCAAACCATTATTTCCGGTTTCTATTATTATTATTTTTTTAGTTTGGACACATTACAGTACGAGGGCGGCTCAAACAATTTTCAGGCAGATTAGATTTCATACAGAACTGGGATTCGTCGGACCATATGACAACGCTTCAATTATACTTTCTGTGTTCTCGGCACCAACGGAGTCTCTTCAGTACATAGGTACTCGGCGACATTTGTAGCTTCTTCAAAACTCGAGAAATTATAAATCGTGTTATTGTTTATTTATCTGCTGTACGGAATATCTTCGACATTTTGATAAATGCTTTCTTTTTCTGTTCCTTAATGCAAGGAGTTTAAGGCCGTTTACGTCGCTTTGTTTCGTTTTTTGTTTATTCGACCGGTTCCAGGTTTTCTTGTTATTTTTCCCAAGATCCGATAATTCGCTAAAATTTTACTGATATTTTTTATCTTGGGTTGTTTCCACATTTCCCTTTTTGGATAAGCCACCAAAATTCATTCCAATGACAAGTACTCTTTCTGTTTCGGTAGAGTTGCCACGATGACTAGAAAATTGAAATAAATATGGATTTGAAATAATATATCTGTTCCTTGTGGGGCATAGGGCGTCTGATGAAATAATATAATTACAAGAAATTTAAAAAACTTTTCTCAAAATTTATTTATTATTCGGTTACATTTATTTTTCTTTATTTTTCCAACAAAATTTGTCCTGGGCGGTTATAGAAATTATTATTTAAAATACAGTGTAAACTCACTATAATGAAACTCGAGGGATCGATTTTCTATCGTTATATAGAGTTATATGTAGGTCTTCGCTGGTAATAACCTTCGACCAATAGATGTTCATGTGCTGAAGACACAACCTGGGATGCTCAAAGTGGAACGCGTTGTCATTTACTACACCGACAACATGACAGAACAATGTATGTATATTGATTTTTTTCTGATAAGCCTACCTACCTATTCTATCTCAGGAAGAGGACTGCTCCCTAATGTATCCCGGGATTCATCAAGAGTACTCTCTCTACCACTCGACTATCGAAATTAACTCGATAAACAATCCAGTTAGTGCTTTTGATACTTAACCAATTATGCAGATAAACACTACGTCCATTAAATATAATTAGACGAGCATATATGGAAAATAGGAAGACGAAATTCGTAATTTACCAACGTTTTGGAGCCTCAAGTTACTTAGTATGTTAGCAATAATTTAAACTCGCTGATATGAAAATGTTTGTTGAATTTTGATTCTGCACTTCGTGAAGGCAGGCTGGCTATCCTATAAATGAAATTCGATTCTTTAATTTATTCCTATCACAGTTCCGTGATGACACAATTCTTTCTTATTTAATTTCCGTAAGATTCCGTGAACTTCCAGCGCATTATTTCTTTCCATTTAATGTAAATGATGAGCCACACATGCAGCAGATTGATGATGAGTTGAGTTGAATCTTTAATTAATGCGGCTGGAAAACAAATTTTTCTTTTTTCATAAACATAGGTATGTTAAACCCAACCACAGATATCGCATTGGCAATAGAGAAAGTACCCTATATAGCGTTGTGGATGGTGCTCTTTATATAAATGCTAAAATGAGATATCTTTTTCGGTATGTTTTTATTATTTCCAACGGGATATGAGCATTTTGGAGAAGTCCGCAATATGTTCTACTTATAGTGCAGTGTAAGTATATCAAAAGATTTGCTACTCTAATGTCACATTTTATCTGATGATAATATTTAAGATTTTTCCGGGCTGGGGGGTAAAAAGTCCCAATCGATAGTCTATCGTTAGACCACATTTTACCCTCTCTCAATTTTTTTTTAATTCGAAAAACAAAATTTCTGCACCAACTTCACAAGACCGGGGGATGAAACGTCGCAATCGAAAGGCCTTTGTTAGTCCATGTTTTTTCCACAATTCATTTCGTTTTACCCCCTCCCAAAATAAAGCTATTTAATAACAAAAATAACATAATTCGCTGTAATATGACAAAGGAAAGCTTTTAAGGGTTGATAGTGTTGAAGTACGATAGACATAGACATAGAACATTTGTCAACCCTTCAGTAAATTTTACAGCCCTCAAAAGACAACGCAAAAAATGACAAACTTTCAAAATTCGGGCTAACTTCACAAAGTGAGTAAAATCAAAGGTGTTGAAAACGTTTTATCCATTATGAATGCATTCATCCCTACAAGATTTTATCACCACATGATTTCGATTTTCCATCCCTCGAGAATTAGCCCGGACGAGTAAATCATTTTTCAAAATCCGGGCGAACTTTGCAAAGTGAAAAGGAATCGAAGGGCTGATCTTTAAGGGTTGAACACGTTTTACCCATTATAAGTGCATCTCTACAAAATTACACGCCCACATGATTTCGTTTTCTACCTCGGGAGAATTTTCCCGGACGAGAAATCATTTTTGAAAATCCGAGTGATCTTCACAAGGGGAAAAATCGAAGGGGCGATCTTTAGGGGTTGAAAACGTTTTACCCACTATGAATGCATCCCTACAAAATTTTATCCCCACATGATTTCATTTTTCCATCTTCGGAGAATTGGCCCGGACAAGTATATCATTTTTGAAAATCCCGGCGAACTTCACAAGGAAAAAAAATCGAAGGGGGATCTTTAGGGGGTTGATAACATTTTATCTATTATGAGTGCATTCCTACACGATTTTACCCCCACATGATCTCGTTTTTCTACCCCTTGAGAATTAGTCCGGACGAGTAAATTATTTTTCAAAATCCGGGCGAACCTCACAAGGTGAAAAAAAATGGAAGGTGTGATCGTGCGAGGTTTTCCCCCTAGACAATGAATAGTTGTTTCCGGATCGCACCCTCCCCTTCGAGACGAAGGATTGACGGGAAATGAGGGTTCTTTCGGAAGAGGCGGCCCAGGGCTCCATACTGGGACCCGACAAATGGAATTAAACATTTGACAGGATTCTCCGTATGGAGATGCCTGAAGGGTCTTTCCTGCTGACGACATTGCGGCGGTCATCATCGCTAGAGATGTTGCGGCGGCTCAGATGAGGCTCAACCAGGTGATGCGCTGGGTAAGCTCCTGGCTGCGCGACCACGGGCTGAAGTTGGCACTTGCCAAGACCGAGATTGCCCTTCTTACAAAGAAGCGTATACCGTTGCTGATCGGGATACAGGTGGGGGACATGTCGGTTCAGACGCGGCCCTCGATTAAATACCTGGGGGTTAGCCTCGATTGTAGGCTCTCCTTCTGGAAGGAGATAAAGGGCCGAGCTGATAAGGCGGCTGCGGTGACGGCCGCGCTGAGCAGGGTTTTGGCCAACATTGGGGGACCCAGACCTTGTAAAAGGTGCCTCTCGATAAATTATAATCAATACAAAGCATCTGCACGTCGACCACCAGCACCACACCAACACAGCCCAGCAAATTTGAAGATAAAATAAATTTATACCGAAGAACTGAGAAGGAATAGTATGGAGGAAGGGAGTAGCTTGAGATGTAATTGCATGAGAAGTCGTTGATTGTCATTATAGTCATTAAATATGGAACATTGCGAGACACCTAGCTTTAAAAGAGTTCGGCACCCCAAGGTACCTGTGCGCCAAGGGTAATCGATTCCACAGACGGACAGCTGTAGCCTGGAAGGATAAATCCATAATGCGAGACCGGAAAGAGGGCAATAGCAGCAACCTGGATCTCTCAGACCTGGAGAAGCTGAACCTGCAGAACAGGTAATTGGGGAGCATTGAGCTTAAAATCCGGTAAAGTAGCTGAAGCGTCCGCAGAGAGAGGAGATCCAGGAAGGAGCACCACCCAAGGAATGCATGTGTTGGGCCCGAGACATGATCTCTCCTATCCAGCGAGAAGACATATCTAACCCCTGAGTTGAAACAAACCCTGAGTCTGTTAAGCTGGTCAGCACACACCCTGAAAAAACCTCGCATCCATAGCAAATGATCGGCAAGAGTAGTGACCTTACCAACAGAGCCCTTAGCCACTGTGGAGTGTAGGACCTGGCGGAGTACAACCTTCGAAATGCAAAGAACACTCTTTTTCTTACTTGGCCTATGTGAGGAGCCCAGGTAAGGCACTCATGCAGAATCAAGCCCAAACTAGTGGCTGAGAGGAATAAGGGCGTTGCCCAACCAAATAGCTCCAACGCGGTCCCGGATCGGAAAGCGGTAAAAAGCAATAGCCCGCGTCTTAGATGCATTGAGGCTGAGTTTGTTGGAGATCGCCCAATCACAAATGGCCTGAAGATTCCCATTAATTAAACGTGAACAAGCATGCAGCTGCCCCAGCTGAGAGAAGAAGGTAATTTGCACATCGTCAGCATAAAGGTGGACTACCACAGTACCGACACACTCTTGGAAGATCGTTACTGAATACGCTGAAGAGCAGGGGGCCAAGCACTGAGCCCTGGGGGACGCCCCTGGAGATTGGAAAGAATCCTGAAGAGACCTCTTCTACACGGACACATTGAGTCCTGCTAGTTAGATAAGAAAAGATCAAGTTACAAGCCGACGAGGAAAGCCCGAACCTCGATTTCAGTTTTGCACATAACAGGGCATGATCGATAGTATCAAAGGCCTTACTGAAATCAAAGAGGAGCAAAATTGTGGACTTGTTGTTGTCCATGCTCATTCGGATCTCCTCACATACATCCACAAGCGCACAAGAGTCTCTCAGGCTTTAGAAAGTGATGGCAACAAACTGATTGGTCTGTTGTCAGAAGCATTCGATTTATGATTTTTCTTTGGGATTGGACGAACCATGGCCCGCTTCCAGGCGCTTCGGAAAGCTGAAGTAGTGAAAATACTATTGAAGAGGTGGAGTAAGTGGTGTGATATAGCTCAATTTGACGAACCTTTGATAGGAATCCCAGGAATTTTTAACTTTTGATATCGGTGTCACCATTGATTCTTTCCAAACTTCTGGGAATTCTGCTGTCCTCATTGAGTCGTTTATAATTTTAAGTAAGAACTGGCCAATCTTAGGGAAAACGTCTATGATCATCCTCTTATTTATCAATTTATTATCTTTTTTATTATTCATGTTACTCAATATGAGTTGTAAGCCCGTTAGGCTCCGTCAAAGCAAACATTATATTACATTTACAGATGAATTTTGTGCGCGAAGCAGCAGGATAAGTTTATTAGGATAATTAGTTGTCTGTAAAGATACAGTGCAAAAACAGCAAGGGATTTGGTATTAGACAAGTTGTATAATTGATTAGAGACAAGACGAAAGCACCAGTTGAAAGCCGTGATAGGCATTATTCCAATAATAATTCGTTATTTGATGAATTGAATGGAATATGAAATCTGACGTTAATGGCAAAATATGTAAATTGAAAGAAGAACGTAAAAAATCAATAATAATAAATGTTAATTTAAGCTTACCTATTTCCACGTAAAGTTTTGGTCTAACGTTCTCCTGCCAGGCACTTAAATTTCCGATGACAAAAGACGCCAAAATAACAAATATGCATGTTTTCATTAGGCGGCATGGCTTCCCCATATTCGAACTCATCCTTTATGTATGGATCCGCTACTAGTTCACTTTCGATTTACTAAAATGTCGATTAGTTGAGTTTTAGACGAACACTAATTTTCATGTTTACGAATATTCCCTAAAAGAGAATGCAATGATATGGAAGTGCTCGCAGAGAATAAAAAAATAAAACTTTTGACTCTAGAATGGATGTAGCTGCGCATTTACTTTTCATTTGAGGAATTAAGGAATTCTTGGACAGAATCCAAAAGTCTGATCTTGTTAATTGAAATGGGAAAAGGGATGCTGGAATGCAGATTGTTAAAACTGTAACTGTAAAGATTAATAAATGATGCTAGTGAATGGAATTTCTTAATTAATTGGTGGCGAATATGGCTCAAATTAGGGCAAAGCAAGCATAACAAATAGGGGCTCCAATAACTTTGTATGTTGAGTACAGCTCCCTTCAGCTCCAATTAAAAGCTCATAAGCTTCCTTTTGGTGGTGTTATGTCAATGCAATTATGGCTCTTGCATACTAATCCCATCTGAGTTGCAGAAATTTTATTTCGTTTTAACACCTCGCGCAGCGATGATGGGAGGATACCCTACAGGCCATTGCAGTATAGAATAACAAATTGGAAATATTTTGGATAACTTTAGGCTCGTTGAATGGGATTAAATGACAAAACAGTTTTTCACTTCCATTTCATTGCATATTTGGAACACTTTGGGGGGCTTACATGTTTCTGGAAAATTAAACAAGACGACCTCTATCCAATTTAGTTCGCCTGCTGGCAGGCACATTTAGCTCCTCATAGATGATTGCCTGTGATTACGTGGTAGAACCAAAAAAAAAACACTAAATCGGAAGCACTGGAATCTTGTCCCGCAATCTTATAAGAAATCCTCAGCTTATTATCATTTTTGTACACAATTCACAAAATCACGAATGCATCAATATACAAATTGCATAAAACACAATAAATACACACAAAATAAAAAGAGATCAACCAAGGCTCCAGGAAATGTTAGACAAAGACAAGACAAATGCCTTCATACACACGCCAGCATAGGAAAACGAAAATCAATGAAAACTGAAAATTTCGGAGGCCCGCGTCTCCCCTGGCATTGCATAAACTTTCTTTTCGGTTTTCTATATTAATCGCACACCCGCTCTTGCATTTTTATATTATTTTAACATATTTTGTTTCAACTATCGCACTTATCGAACACGATTTTACTTTATTTTGTCCGGAATGTTATCGCGAACATTAGCCCGTCGAGCGAGTCGCATTATTTGTAGTCGACAGTAGCCATCTTGAAAAGTGAGACAGAGAAATCGATATTTCTTCGTTTGCAAGGCAACATGTCAAATTTAATTTTTTTACTGCGGCGCATGAACCGTTTCAAGTGTCATCTACAATTGAATAGAACATTTCATATTAGATGCCTCGCTAGCTACCTTAAATCTTAATGGGGAGGTGTATTGAATCGCATAGGTAATTAATACTGTATTTATTATAATTTTATTAATCTTCTCTAATTTACCTAAGAATTTTAATGCAATTTGCATAAAAAACACGTCTGATAATGCAGTTCTTGTTTCATGAAATCAAAAGTAGGTGCGCTGCCATTTGTTTAGTCTTTCAGATTCAGTTGCTGTACTGTCAAAACAAAAAATAATGGCTGAAGGTACAGATTTGCACGGCGAAAAATTGAGTGATATTTTTGAAGAAGGTTTCAATTTATACTCTAAAATAGATGCTGAAGTTGTTGCCTTTAACAGTGATGAATTTCAGGTAAACATGTTTAAAGAATTTACTTTAAGGTACGAAGCAGACATTCGTTTTGTTTTTGTAGAGTGACGTTAAAAAGGGTATCCAGCGGTTTGAGGACTCAACTCGCCTTGTAAATTCGATTGGCATGTTTAGCACAAACGAAATAATTGATGAAATTCCAACAAAACATTTAAAATACTTACTATTGCCCTTCTTTTTGGGCCAATTAAGTACCAAATGTATGTCCTACGATAGAGAAGAAGCACTCAAGATTGCGCAAATTTATTACAAGTAAGAATAGACACCGAATTGGAAAAGTTTTACATTTCATATTCTTTTTTAAGGGATTTTCTTAAAAGATGCGAGGATTATGGAATATATAATTCAAACGGCGAAGAGAAATCAACTGAAAAAATGAAATCTACAGATTTAGTTCACATAGCACAGCAGAGAAATGCAAAGATACAAATGTATCGCCAAAAAAAGGAACTTGAAGAGCAAGTGAAGCAGATGAAGGTTGCTCTTAAAAATGAACATGTAGATGAAGAAGTAAAGCGCAAATTTTACTTAAAATTAATAGATTTAAGCATAATAAGCGCAAAAGAGGAAATTGAAAGCGTTAAGCAGGAAATCGAAATTCTTGAGTTCAGAAAGGTCAGAATTGATGATGAAAAAAGAAATGGCTCAACTAAGCCTCGAGCAAATCGATCTCGTTCTCCCCTGAGACCAATTATAATTACTAAGGACAAAGCTCAAAAAGCTGTTTTCGGTATGGGCTATCCCAGCCTCCCAGTAATAACTGTAGATGAATTCTACGAACAGCGCGTTAAAGATGGTATATTTCCCAATGAAGAACAAGTACAGGAAATGAACAGAAAAATGATGAATCCCGAAGATCCTGAAGAGAAAGAGGAACGGGAAAGAGCTGAGAAGGAAATTCTGGTCGAAAACGACGATTTAGAGAATTTAGAGCGCCAACGCAACTTTGATGAATACAAGGATGAGGTTCGACGCGGCGATGGTAATAGATATAATCGCAGTTAAGTTCCAATTACATATGTAAAAAATATATACCTATTTGCTAGTATTTGAAGTATTGTTTACATTGTCCTAGTTAAAGCAAATTCCCAATCTATTCCTGGTTCCGCCAGAAGTGAAATTCTTTATCCTTTCGATTTAAAACATAACAATCAAAAGGCTCAAGAGCCTTATACAAAGATTGTAGAAGTATGCACAATAGATTGGCTTACAACTGTTAACTGAGTGCAACAGTATACATGAAAGGAAAGGGAGTTGGATCAATTCGTTGAGCCGCATGACCACCATGCCATAGGCCCCGTGTCTGAGTCCGGGTAAATTATAGTATGATAAGTTAACTAGTTAATATTAAGGAGGGGGAGAGAAGATCAGAAAAGGCGGAAAAGTGAGAGTGGCTCGAAATAGATAGGCATAATGAGTCAGTTTCTGTCATTAACCCTGAAATACATCAAGACAGCACAGCTTTAAAGGAACCCGGCGACCCCAGGTATCTGTGTGCCAAAGGTTCCACAAACGAACCGCCCTAACCTGCAAGAATAAATCCATAGCGCGAGAACAAAAATGCGGCAATAGCAGCAACCTGGAGAAGCTGAAGCTACAGAACAAGTAATTGGGGAGTTTTGAACTTAAAACCCAGTGAAGCAGCTGAAGTGTCCGCAGGGAGAGGAAATCCAATTTCCCTAATTCCTGGAGGGCATCAACAGTAACTCCAATAGCAAAGGTGAGGAATATCGACCAGTGAATGCGTTGCCGACATACGAAAAAGTGTTGGAGAAGATAGTGTACAAACAGCTTATAAAATATTTAGAAGGGAACTCCATAATTGTTTCTAATCAATCAGGGTTCCGGCAAGTTCATTCATGTGAAGCAGCCCTAAATATGGTGATATTAGATTGGAAAAAATAGATAGAATCAAGAAATAAAATCGCGTGTGTATTCCTTGATCTCAAGAGAGCGTTGATCAACAATTATTACTGCAAAAAAATCAATAAATATGGAATAAGGGGGAAAGAACTGAACTGGTTCAGAGAATTTCTATCTAATTTATTTATTTAAGCTTAATACAAGCTATTGCATAAAAAACACAAAAATAAAAAATTAAATACAAACTATAACTTAATACTAATTCTACAGAATATAATAAATGAATAATTAGGAATAAATAAATAAAAAGTATAAGCTACAATATGAGCTATATATATTGGTAACTGGCAGAAGGCGAAAGGAAGAAGAATTAAAGTAGGCGATCAGGATCAAGATGGGCGGGGTCAAGATATAAGGCTTTGTGGAGTGATGATTTACTCAGATGGAAGTCAAAAGAGGAAAGGTCGTTGACTTTTCGTAACATCCTGGTAATTGGCTCGCTTTGACCGTAGTTTGTGCGATGGCGATCGAGTCGGAAAAGGGGAGTGGACCTAAGGTTTCGGGGATTGGTATAGATGGGTAAAGATTGCAGGATTGAGGGGCAGTCTATGGCACCAGTTAATAATTGATAAATGAAGAGAATGTCGGAAACATCACGACGTTTGCTTAGAGGTTGTAAGTCGATCTGTTTCAGACGGTTTTCATAGGGAGGAAGGTTGAATCTGTCAACCCACGGAAGATCACGTAGAGCAAAGCGAATAAACCTACGCTGGACAGATTCAATCCTATTAATGTGAGTTGTTTGTGTAGGGGACCATACCTGGCTGGCATATTCAAGGAGAGGTCTAACGAAGGAGACGTAGAGAGATTTGGAAACATAAGGATTGGAGAACTCTCTAGACCAGCGCTTCACAAACCCTAGCGCGGAGTTAGCTCTGTTAATTATGCTGTCAATGTGGGAACGGAAATTGAGTTCACTATCACAGATTATTCCTAAGTCACACAAAGAGGTAACGATAGGGACTGGTACGTCGGTTAACATATAGACTCTCGGGGTGGCGGTAGAACGCTTGCGGGAATAAGAGATGGACTGGCATTTGGAGACATTGAGCTCTAGAAAGTTTTTCATGCACCATGTGATAAATGAATCGAGGTCTTCTTGCAGGAGAAGAGAGTCGGTAGTGGAGGAGATATGTTTGATTATTTTCATGTCATCGGCATAAATGGACAACTCTGTGTGTTTGATGACACATTCAACATCATTTATTGTGAGGATAAAAAGCAATGGACCTAGGTGGCTGCCCTGAGGGACGCCGGAACGAGCGACAATAGGGTTAGAAATGGATGAACTGAAAAGAATATTGTACTGACGGTTGTTGAGGTAGGATCGGATCCAGGAGATGAATCTGGGGGGGAAGCCTAGGCGATCAAGTTTGAACAAGATAAAGTTATGGGAGATCTTGTCGAAGGCTTTACTAAAATCGGTGGCGATAACATCAACATCTTTACCGTTTTCCAGGGCACATAGGGTTTTAGAGACGAAGTCAGTAAGGTTGGTGGTTGTAGATCTACCTTTGAGGAAGCCATGCTGGGAATGTGAGAAGATAGACTTACAGTGGAAGAACATGGAATCATAGACCAATTTTTCGAATAGTTTAGGTATGGATGATAATTTAGCAATGGGTCTGTAGTTGGACACATCGTTCTTGCAACCTTTCTTGAAGATGGGAATAATATACGAATTTTTCCATAATTGAGGGAAAACCCCTTGAGTGACCGAGAGACGAAAAAGCGAAGTAAGGGGTTGGACTAGATGTATGGCACACTTTTTCAGAACAATGGCCGGAATGCCATCAGGACCTGGGTGAAAGTCGTCCTCAAGCCTATTAATACTGGCGGCGACTAGTTCAGGATCAGGGTCAAAAGATGAAAACGACGTTTTAGTGCATTTGTCCATGAATGCAAAATAGTTAAGGTCGGGTTGTAGAGAATTGTCGCTGAAAGATTTACTGAAGAAGTGTGCAAAGAGGTTAGCGATAACCTTAGGATCAGATGAAGAGGTACTCTCGAGCTTTAGGGTGGAAGGGTAACCATTGGATTTCTTCTTAGAATTAATAAAGCTATAAAAACGCTTGGGGTCGGATATGAGGCTAGTTTCCATCCGTTGGAGGTACTCATGGTAGAGGGTATCACAACGTTCAGAAAAAGAGGTATAAGCAGATAGATAGGAAGAATAGTCAGACTCAGTCTGGGTTAGAAGAAAAGTTTGCCAACGTTTGTTTCTCCTGTTGCGAAGAGAGCGTAATTCTTTGTCGTACCATACGGGGGATGAGGAGTAGTTTTTACGAGGAAGAAGAGGGATAGATTGTGTAAGACAAGCGTGTATTTCCGAATAGAACGCCTCTAAAGCGACGTCAACTGGGAGATGTTGAGGGATATCCCCAATATTAGAGTTGAGGAGCAAGTGATTTAATTTGTCAAAGTCACCTTTACGAAAATTGAAGGATAAAGAAGACTCGGAGCCTGAAACGGCATGAAGGTGTTCGTAGGAGAAAACGAGGAACAAAGGAGGATGGTGACGGTCGAGGGAGGAGAGAAGATGGTTGCTTTCTGCGACAGCCGAGTTAACTGGGTCTGAAGAAAAGATTAAGTCTAATTGTCTGTCCAGGAAGTTCCTGACTCCGCTTACTTGAAAGAGACCTGAAACGGAGAGCTGATCGGTAAAGAAGGCTTCTTTGGCCGAAGATGCGTTAAGGGGGACAAAGTGAGAACAGTCCTCGGACAATGACCATTGGATACGGGGGAGGTTAAAGTCACCCAATAAAATAAGTTCATCGGACGCGTTAGCGTTCTCAAGCAGGGTATCGATCGCTTCAATTATAGGCTCGTAGGCGTCTAAAGGTTGAGAGGGGCGAATGTAACAACAGAGGATGTACAGAAGACACTTATTTAGTGCTATTTTTATACACACAAATTCTGATATTGTAGAGTCGGAGGTCTTTAGCAGGGTGGCGTCATAACGGTTGTGAGCAGCTATGAGAACCCCGCGACCTGGTGGATCATTGGTGCCTATACAACCGTCGACACGGAAAATGGTATAGTTTGGAGGGAATAGTTCGTTGTCGAGAATTCCTGGTGTTAGATTGGTTTCAGTTAAGGCAAAGATATCGTGCGGGAATTTGTGGGAGTTAAGAAAAATATTGGATGTTTTTGTACGAAGTCCTCTTACGTTCTGGTAATAGACCGACAAGCTGTTGGGGAGAGGATCTTGATCGGA
Organism: Leptarthrus brevirostris; assembly: GCA_964036015.1. Taxonomy (NCBI): domain Eukaryota; kingdom Metazoa; phylum Arthropoda; class Insecta; order Diptera; family Asilidae; genus Leptarthrus; species Leptarthrus brevirostris. The sequence continues at coordinate 99,523,996 of OZ038375.1, forward strand.
AACCGCGGGTGAAATAGAGGGGAAGTCAGAAATAGGGAAATCAAGGGGGTTAGGAACGAAAGTAGTTTAAGGAGTCGTTACGACTTTTTTGAAGATGGGAAATACGGCGAGAACTGACGTACGCAGCATAGGTGGATAGATCTTCTGAAACTTTATGGGAAGGTATATTGAATGATTCATGGTATTTTGTGAAAAGTTGGAGTAAGAAGAACGCAGAGAAACAAAGTAGGACAAGCAATATGTTCAACCGTATCTGTTGACATTGGGGTACCACAGGGATCAGTCCTAGGGACGCTTATGTTTTCGCTGTATATTAATGATGTAAACAGAGTAGTAAAGCATGCAAAAACTGCACACTTCGCCGACGCTACTTTAGTATATATTGCAGGTAGAGACGTTAACGAGATGAAGAGATTATTACAAGAGGATCTTAATGAACTTGAATGGCTTAGAGAAAATAAATTAAAATTAAATGCTGCAATTAATGGAGATGGTAATTTGAATCTTATTGTAGAGGAAGCATTGGTTGATTGGTTTTCGAGGGGGAAAGATGCATGACTTCCTTTAGTGGCCCGTTGAACGCCCCCTGCTCGGCAGCGTACCTTAATGTCCACTGTCGAGCCAACTTATCCCCGTAACGAATTGGATAATTCGATTATACCCTGATTTCTTAACTTCTGCTAAATCTTCGCAGTAGTATGTTCCCAAGATTCTAATCTTTTTTGCATTAGGGCTGGGCATTGGCTGAGAACATGTAAGACGGTCTCGTCTTCTTCCCCACACAAGGCCAACAAGAAGTTTCAGTTTGGCTTTGTTAAGCTTAATGATCTTTTCAGATTCATGTGCATTGAGAGTTCCCCAAAACGCCTTTGTATGTCTGACGATGTCGGATCCCTCCCAGTTTTCTTTGTGCCTGCTCGTTACCCATTCCATGATTTATTTTCTGATTTCATGGATGGGTATGCTCAGGTTGAGCATTATTGGAGTGTCCGCGCCAGCTCATTTGTTTTTTCATTTCCTGGGATGCGACAGTGTCCCGGCACGTATATTAGGGTGACACCGTTTTGTCTCCCTAGTTCCGTGAGGGACTGTTTACATCTCTCTATCGTTTTGGATTTTACCTCGGCGTTAGTTAAAGATTTGATGGATGCCTAGATATCCATGCATATTGCGATCCTGGAGGATGTTATTCCTCTTTCTATTAGCTGTTTAGCTCCTATCTCTATCGCTGCAATTTCACATTTAAGAACCGAAAAGGAGTCGTTCACCCCTCCCCATAAATCCAGGTTTACTCCCTCGCACGATATTCAAAAGCCACAGCCATGCTCACATTTTGAGCTGTCTGTGTAAATCGCTAAAGTGTTTTCTTGAATTACCCAATTGTTGATCCATTCACTTTTTGTCGGGAACTGAGTTTTGAAGATTGCCTCCAAATTTGGATTACCCGTCTTGAAGTTCCAGCAATCTTCTTCCTCAAAGAATCTCTTGATCGTATTTCCATTACATACGCGGACGCTCTTCTCATGTTGGGTTCGCATTCCCCTTTATTCATTCGCAAACGTATACCGAGTTTAGTGCTACTTGTATAACGTAGAATTCCAGTGGAGTTATATTTAGAATGACCTCCAAGTCCCTTGTGGGTGTTGACCCAGTAGCCCCTTTTATACCTAAGCAGCACATACGTTGGGCCTAGTCCAAAATCTTCTGGTTTCTGAACACATCCATAGCTTTTCACCAGACTATCGCTCCATGTGTTATCATGAGTCTGATTAAACATGTATATATTCATTTTATAATATGGGGCGATAGTCCCCATACCTATAGCATTTCTACACGTCCAGAAAGCTCTTACCGCTTTCTTTTTTTTCTTGTGTAGGTGCCTAGCCCAATTTAATTTCCCGTCCACCAGCACACCCAGAAATTTGACCTTTTAGTGAAGTAGCAGAGTTCCTTTTGGTTTATTTTCAGTCCGCAATCCTGCGTGAAGTATGTATCCCAAGTTTTCTTCAAACTTACCTCTGACTACTATCGCTAGGTCGTCCGCATAACAAGTTACGAAGAGACCTTTATCCGATAGGGCTTCAAGTAATTCATCAATCACTATCAGCCATAAGAAAGGTGAAAGAATCCCTCCTTGTGGAGTTTCTCTATTTACCCTCGCCGTCAGTTGTTCATTACCGAAACTTGTAATTATGATTCGGTCGTCCAGCATGGACTTGATCCATTTGATTGTACTGTGATTAGTCTCCTTATCCCTCAATCTATTGAGAATCTTATCGATTCTGACATTGTTGAAGGCCCCTTCTATGTCAATGAAACAGCCTAACGCTACTTCTTTGTACATCGATGCTTTTTCCACTTGATGTACTAGGCTGTGTAGAGCGGAATCGACCGATCTACCTTTCATAGATGCATGTTGAAAACTTGATAGTTGGTTTATGCCTATCTGGTTCCTTACTTAGCAGTCTATTAGTCTTTCTAGACTTTTCAGTAGGAATGAGGTAAGGCTGATTGGTCTATAAGCATTAGGATTATAGCACAGTCCGTCTTGTTTGGTTTGCGTAGAAATACTACCTTTGCCACTTTCCAGTTTTTATGAGTGTAACTGAACTTTAGACACGCTCTAAAAATTAGGACGAGTTTGTTTCATAGTTTGTTACCTCCCTTCTGTAGCATGATGGGATATATCCCATCTCTTCCCGGTGATTTATATGGGCTGAAGGATTTTATTGCCCATCTTACCTTGTTTAAAGTACACAGCCTCTTCGCTTGCTCCTCTTCCATTCCAACTTGGGATCTCCAAGGAGTAGCGTCTTCCATCATCGATTCCCCCTCCACCAGAGTACTCCCCGGGAAGCTATTTGTAATCAGCCTCTTTCCTCATATTGGATGAGTTTTCGATGAGTTCTAATTGGCTTTTCGTTTTAGATGATATTTTCCTCAGTCTAGCTGCCTCACCCGTGCTTTCAATTTGGCTAGGAAAAACTTTCCATGATTCCCTCTGGGCTTTTCGGCACTCCGACTTGAACTGCCTGAGTGCCGTTTTATATTCTTCCCAGAATTCCTCTCTTTGGTGTTTATTAGTTTTATTGAATAGCTTTCTAGTTCTTTTTCTTATTTCCATGAGAGAAGAATTCATCCATCTCTGTTTCCATACTGTTTTCAGTCGTTTCTTTGGAAGGAGGAAGCGAATGCGAGTCTGAAAACATCTTTAATGTTAGCAGTCTCATCATCGATTCCCTGTGTTGATTCCAAAGGAGCATTTCTCGAACACATTTTTGTGTTTAAGACCTCCCTATATTTATCTCAGTTTGTTATTCTGGGGTTTTTAAAAGTCAGAGGATTATTTCTGACATTGACACTTAGCTCAGAGTATCCATCGATGGTCCGAGAATGATACCTCGTCAGATACATACCAATTCTCACTCTCATCAACAGTCCTCCCGTTCGCAAGTGTAATGTCTATAACTTGTTTTCTGTTTTTATTAATAAAAGTTGGCTTATTGCCCCTATTTATAATAAAAAGTTCCGATTTTACTTGGTGTTAAATTAAGGACTTACCCCTGTTAGTGTGGTCCGTGCTGCCCCACACAGTATGGTGTGCGTTCGCGTCACAGCCTATGACTAATCTTAAGTTATCCCTTGCATACCTTACCATATTCTTCAGAGTTTCCGTGGGAGGTGGATTCTCTTCATATGGAAGATATGTCGATGCTAGTAGTAGCTTCTTTTGGTCTCGCCCTTTGCCGACTTCCCATTGCACAGCTACACAATCACGGTCGCTAATCTGTGGAATAGAAATAGCGTGTATCTCTTTTTTAACAATTACGTAAGCCATTGACCTACCTTTGTTCATTGTATACAGACAATTAAACACTTTTGAGTTCCAGTTCGTGACTTTTCCCTCAAAAGTGGAAAAGGAAGCATTAATAGAAACAGTCAATGAGATTAAATATCTTGGTATTCTGATTGGTAACGCGAAGAAAACTCCAAAAATATATTTAAGTGATTTATTTTTATTTTACAAAACTATTCCAAGACAATCTTAGCTTCTTTACCATCTATATACAATTTTTCTCCGTTTCGAAGACAAAACTCTCGCTTAACATAAGCAAATAACAAATCTGTCACGAGGAAAATCTGCGGAAACCAATGCAAAATTTATTATCCTCTTAATATGTTATAAATACCTGGCCAGTTGAGAAGGCGAGGGTTGCGCCAAAGTAGAAATTTGCATTTGCCGATCCTGCGTATATCCACAAATGCCACAGAGCAGGCATAATAAGAACAGTGGTCAAAAAGAAGCAGAAAACTACAAAATTGTGGGCCATGACTAAAAGAAAGATGCTTTTAAATACTTTAAGTCTTTAAATTGCGGTAGTACACACATTTCCAACATCTCTTCCAAATTGGTAATAGAGAGAGGTAGAATCCGACATCGCCAAAACATGGATATGATTTGAATATAGTCATAAGTGACACTAGAATAGATGCTAGCAATACTGGGTCCTTTCGTAATTTTAACGACAACGGAATCAAGTACAAAATAGTTGCATTCATTTGAAATGTTATGAGAAACATTGGACGGAAGTGTTCAAACATTTCTGTAAAAAAGTACCAAAACAATCCAATGTTGGGCTGCAAGTCGCGATAGAAGAATCTGTAAAGCAATTACAATATTTTACTGTTCGATATGTTATGAAAACTTACATAAATCCTAATGTTCCATCAATGAACGTCCAGTTTCCGGACAGTTTAAAATTCACGAAACATACCACAAGGCACAGCACAACAAATTGAAAAATCACACGAACAGTTTTATAAATCGACTTCCTACCAAAAACTATGATAACTGGACTAATTAGAACCAAGGGGTAAAGACTTCTTGTACATTCCAGCGCTAGGAACACTAAGCAACGTATTTGCTGCTTTTTTGCAAGATGATAGAAGTACAAACTTAGAAATAAATTGCTGAATACTGTTGATGTTAGCGAAGCGCAATTTGATATTGAAAATGGATTTAGAAGGTAGGCAAATAGTACGTAATTGGGAATTGTATCAATATCACAAGGCTGCATTTGCAGATCTTCTGTTCCAGGAGCAAATTCGGTAGCAGATTTTTTCTCTTCGGATAACTAAAATTACAATAATTTTATTCGATTCAATTTTTTTACTTTAGACATTTCCACCTTTTCTTCTACCCAAATTCTAGCCATTTTTGAAAGAAAAACGGCAACTAGGACATCGAACAAGATGTATATCAGCGGTGTAAGCTGGGCGTAATAATTGAATAAATACTTATGAAATATAAGTATTAAAGGGCTTTCGTGCACCATGTCTCCAGAGTATGGATCAATATTGTTTTCATACAAGTGCACACCCTCTTTTACTGCAATTGGAAAAATGTTATTACTAAATTAACTCCCAAGTGGATATTCATACTTCTCTTGAAGGAGTTTAGCGGAGTTGATATTTCCACTCTATTCTGAATTAAACTGATATTGCTTAAAATTAATATATGCCGAAGGCCAGCTGCTATAAGCAAGCAAACAATTTCGCCCCTTGCCATTTTTGTAAATATTTTTCACGACATTCACTTTGCCTTGTTTATCTGAAAAGAGGTTATGTTTACATTTTACAGTGCCTAGTCTTTTTGCGAAATTAGGCGCATCTCTAGAGATCGCAAAATAAAAGTCCGTGCTGCAAAAGTTTACGCAATTAAATACTTTTTTAACACTATGTTCCGGATCTTCACTAATAACTACTTCACCATCAATTAAAAATCGATCCGGTTTCTGTGAATTAGCACAGTTTATCAGAAATAATTGTCCTATTTGAAAAATTAAAATAAAATCGATTTATTTTAATATTTCTTGAATATTTTAGCGTTTATTTCTCCGAAAATTATAGAAAAAACAAAATTTATTTTATACCCAGAAGCAGCCACACCAATTTCTCCACAATTTGGAGGACGTCACGAAACAATTGTAGGGGGAGAAATGATAACAAACGTCAAACGACTAGCAGCTGTCATCGAGAAATTTGCCTTAAGAAGATTTCGTTTCACTGGATTTAGTTCAATTTTACCAGGTAACCTATTTCCTAATAAATGTGCTTAGGCATAGGATAATAATTTTGATTATTTTCTACAAGATACCAGAAAATTTGTTACCATGCCTCCAAAGCCTGAATTTGATTACCCGATTGCTCGAAAGGATGAGTCTGCAGTCGATGATTTTCATGGAATTAAGGTAGTACTAATTTTAAACTAGATGAAAAGGTTGTACTAACTAAAGCCACACGTTACAGGTTCATGATAGCTATAGATGGTTAGAAGATCCAGATTCGCCTGAAACTCAAGCATATGTTGAGGCACAGAACAAAATTAGCCAACCGTTCCTGGAAGGCTGCGATCAATGGAAGAAAATTAATGAGAAGTTAACGAAATTGTGGAATTATCCGAAATACTCTTGTCCAACTCACCGTGGAAAGTATTACTATTTCTACAAGAATACTGGTCTTCAAAATCAAAGGTAGGCAGGAGAACATTGTTAACTAAAAACTGTTTATTCAATTCCAACTATTCCAGTGTACTTTACAAGCAGGACTCCTTGGATGGAAAGCCTACTATTTTCCTCGATCCAAATACTTGGTCTGAAGACGGCACTGTAGCCTTAACGAAAACTGCATTCTCAGACGATGGTGCATATCTTGCCTTTGGGGTAAGTGAAAGTGGATCTGACTGGATAAAAATCAAAATTAAAGAAGTCGAAACGGGCAAAGACTTTAATGAAGTGCTAGAAAAAGTAAAATTTTCCACAATATCTTGGACCAAGGACAATAAAGGATTTTTTTATGGGGTAAATCTATGCTTTTTTTGTATGCTTCTATTTTAAGGTAATCGTTATTTGCGTCACTCGTATACGAGTAAAAGCGCGTGTGACAAAAGTACACGAACCAAACGAAGCTACACGAGTCGTGTAGACGAGAGGATAGTGTGTACACGAAATTACACAAAATTACACGCAATGTAAAAGAGGCAGTGTCTATTCGCATCGTCCGTGTCCGTGTACAGAACTTTTACACAGTGTACACGAATCCGTGTACGCAACACGTTCCGTCAAATTTTTATTAGACTTTCTGGAAGAGGTGTATTAATCAGGCTTTTAGTTGCTGCTTGTTTACCTGCAGGAATTATAATTCTTGCGCAGAAAACTGCTGGGTAGGAATTCTCCTCCAGACAACCAAACCGTTTCAATAAAGAAAGCGCGTGCCCAAAAAATGTTGTGGCAACAGAAAAAAAATTAATAGCAACGAATAAATGTGTCAAGTTTGTGCGCATGATCTGTAATTCTCCCATGCCGTTCCCCGGAACTTGCATCTAAATCCTCAGTCGCCTTTTTAGTCGCTTGGACTGCCATGAGTAAAAATTTTGTAAAACGGTTGGCATTCCCCTTCAACCGATTGAACACACACTTGTTAAATTCAACCTCTACACATTTTTACATTTTTGCGTACTTACAAGGCAACCAGGTTGTCTGAAAACAACCAATTTCGTGAGAATTCCTACCCAGAAAGTCGTTTTCGTACTTAGTTTGACAGCAGATTTTTGCTGATATCCCCGCATACCCTCCTGTAAAAAAGTTCAGAAATTTGCAGTAGCTTTAAATTAGGGCTGTTTCTTTACTTCTGCAGCTGACAATTTCTCCATTTTCCTTCTTTATGTGGTGGGGGTGCAATTGTCAAAAGTACGAAAACAGTTTTCTGAAGTTTCCTGAAAAAGTAGAAGAGTGCCAAAAGTGGGCTATTTGATATCAGCCGGTGACAGTAAGGAAAAGTAAGGCAGTTTAAAGCTACTGTAAATTTCTGAACTTTCCTGCAAGAGGGGAAGCGATAACATCAGCAAAAATCTGCTGTCAAACTGAGTACGAAAACGACTTTCTGCAGTTTCCTGCGCAGGACTTATAATTACTGCAGGTGAAGAATCAGACCTACTGCCCCACTTTTCCTTACTGTCACCGACTGATGTTAAATAGCTCACTTTTGGCACTCTTTTACTTTTTCAGGAAATTTCAGAAAACTGTTTTCGTTCTTTTGACAACTGAACCCCCACCACATACGGAAGAAAAATGCAGCAATTTTCAGCTGCAGAAGTATAAAAACAGACTTATTGACGGCGGGTAACCCCCGCCTCCCACACATACACCAGCACCGCTTCCCCCACCAGGATTGTATCTAAAATAGGCTGTGAAAAACTTTTACCAGTATCATGATAAGCGATCGATAATCGACTTCGCGTATGCATTTTTTTTACATTGCGTGTACTTTTGTGTAATTTCGTGTACACGACTCGTGTAGCTTCGATTGATTCGTGAACTTTCGTGTACACGCGCGACGCAAATAATCACTGCCTAATTTTAAATGTCTTTCAAATAGCGTTATCCGGATCAATCAGGTAAGACAGATGGATCCGAAACAAAGCAAAACGAGAACCAGAAACTATTTTATCATAGAATAGGAGAATCGCAAGATAAAGATATTTTGGTGGTCGAGTTCCCGGAAGAACCAACATGGAGAATGTAAGATCAATATGGATTTTTTGTGTTTACATGCTTTCTAAGTTTAAGGTATTTCTAGTCAAGCTGAAGTTTCCGATTGTGGGAAGTATCTCATTTTGATGATTGTAAAAGATTGCCGGGATAACATAGTATTTTTTGCTAATCTTGAAGAGACTGGACCGATTACAGGAAAACTAACAATAAAACAAATTGTACATAAATTTGAGGCTGATTACGAGGTATAGATCTTCCTATTAAAACGAAAGGTTTATTCATTAATTCATTTATTAGCAAAAAATAACTGCTCTTTTACAACAACATATAATTCATTCATTCATACCTTAAAAATTATTACCTCAAACTCTTTCTCAATCACAAACCAATACATTTCATTTACTCTTTATAAACTCTATACAATATCTCTTAAATCTACCTACATTCATATCACTGCTATCATATCTTAACCTATTGTACATTTTAAGGCCCTTATAAATTAAAGAATTTTGTGTCCTTACTGTGGTAAAATTTACTAACATTCACTCTTCTTAAGCCATATGGCTGCACTTCACTTGTGTACATCTGGGCAAGACTGGGTACTACCTACCATATCTCGATGCGTTTCGTCATATTTTCGCACCCTCATAGCTTCGGTCTGGATAATACCAGAGAGCCCAAATTCTTCGAATAAGATGTAGTTACCAGACTAATTTCATTTGTCTCGCTTTTATACCGTAGATTTTATTAATACCTGAAATAACCTGTAGGGTACTTCCTGAAGTCTTAGAAAGCTTAAATTTGGTATTCTGGCTAGGATTAGCACACAAACAACGAAAAAATTAAGAAATCTGTAACTTTCATCGTCCAACCCCTCGAAAAGGGGAGTCTGGTTCTGTATTAAATAAAAAAATGTCATAAGATAATTTCCAAACTTCCAAAAACCCTAGAAAGCTAGAAAGCTGGTATGCAGGCTAGGTTCTGCAAGCAAACAACAAGAAAATTAAGAAATCTATAACTGTCACCCTCCAACCCCCCATAAAGTTGGTGCAGGTCTGTATATAAAATTTCTTCTAGGGGGGTAATTCCAAAAGCTCAAATTTGATATCAAAGCTAGATGTTATTAGTAGATAAACAACTAAAAAGTGAGTGTGTTATGAAGAAAGGAACTACTGGCGTGCAAGAAATACCTTCTTCACTCGACTACGCCAGAACGAAGGGCCGCCAGGGGAGGGGGGATTTTTCTTTAAACTCATCCTAGTGCCTAATCTATTGCTTCTATGAATAGATTGTTTTTTTCTACTTCAAGTTAACAAGCATTTTTAAGGCTTAAAGCGCGGAATTGTAAGAAAGGAGATATTAAAAAAAATACAAGCACCAGACCATGATTTACTCCTTGCGTTTTGGATAAAAATTTGGTTTGCGACTAAAATTTCAGGTTTAATCAGGGATTTCTTTTTATTTCGGCTAATAAAGTGTACATGTCTTTACTTTGTTGGAAAGATAATTTAGTCTGCTTTAAGTTAATATAAATAAAGCACAAGAGTCAGCTATAGTTGAATATCGCTGATTTATTGCTAATTGCAAACAATAAGCCAACAAGAAAAAGAGGCAACGATAGAGAGCGGGCCATGAAAAAGAGAATAGCTGACGCACAAGAAATACAGCCCGAAAAAATAAAAAGAACTAGAGCATCTTACAAAAAGAAATGAAATCCCACCAAAAACATTTCATGTAAAACAGGTTGCGAAGACTCACAAGCTCATACCGCTTTCACTGTTAAAAAAATTATAAGATCTCATGTATAGCCAAACCCCTAACTGTAGAAACCATACATCTTCGTAAAAAGTATGGCTTGGCAGTTTCGCGGCCATCGCACAGGCACTCCTATATGGACTTATGGTAAGAAATTAAGTCACTGGTCTTTAATGTTGTGTCATGCATTAGATCCATGAAACGGCCAAGCCATACTTTTTGACCAAGATGTAGGGTGTCTAGAGTTAGAGGTTGTAAAGTTAGGGGTTGCAGAGTTGGGGCTTGGCTACACATGAGATCTGATAACTTTTTAACAGTGAAAGCGGTATGAGCATGTGAGTCTTGGCAACCGTCTTTACATGAAATGTTTTTGGTGGGATTTGGTTTTTCTAATGTTCACCTTCAACTTGTTCATTCTTAAAAATCCACTGAGTTATCGCAAATTATGCTCCATTGCATTCACACACTCTCACCAATATCATCTCCCACAACATACAATAATGCGTCATCAGCAAATAATACAATATTTGCACCATCCAATATACTCTTTATATCATTAATGTAAACAAGAAATAGTAGGGTACCCAGCACAGAACCTTGTGGCACTCCCGCATTTATTGCCCTTTTCTGGGACATGACCTTGTCTACATTAGTTCTCTCTCACATTAGTTCTGCTCACTCAATATTAGTCGATTTCCTTCTAAATATTCCTCCAACTGCAACTGAACAACTTTCTCCAAAATCTATTCATAGGTTGCAAGCGTGTTTATTGGTCTGAATTCCTCATATTTCCTTGTATTTCTCGCTTTTTCGACTGGTATAATTCCATCCTTTTGGAAAATGACCATTTATAATTTATGATTGATTTATAATTTTCAGTATCACTGGGCCAACCTGTCCCCAACAATCCAGCATCATACTAACATCTATCTTTTATTTTTCATCCCCAAACATATCTTTCTTAATTCATTTATACTTATCTCTTTGAATACAAATTCGTGTTCAACTTGTTGTAATTTGTCCTCATACGATTTAATATTTTTAGTATATTACGAACACCGGGTCGAAACTTGTCTTCCGTACGAATAAAGATGCCCCAAATTATCGTTTAATTTTAATTGATTTTAATAATCCGACACCAGATAACTGGACTACATTGGTTCACGTAAGTATAAAAAATTTGTTTATTACTTGCCTGCGTACTATTTCCTATTTGAATAAATCTATATTCGCGGCTTGTTTGGATTGGAATATCTTACTGGATTCCGTGTTGGAGTAAACACTGTCCAACGGGATTGAGTTTGCGTATGTACAATATCCAATCTTAATCCAATTTAAATTTCCACCATCATGCGTTAGAGTAGGTACTAATTTATAGCATGTAAAAATTGCAAATTCTGTCTTTTTGGAATTTTGGGGATAACGACATCTAATTTGATTAAATTAGAAAGTTCTATCCATTTACGTAAAGCAATCAGATAATAAATATCAGTTTTCTAGGAGCACGAAAAGGATGTTCTCGACTGGGCAGTGTGTGCTCACCAGAATAAGCTCATTTTGGGATATATTCATGATGTTAAGGTACTGGTTTACCTTCTTATTAATACAAGAAGAAAAAATATTGAAATAATTTCGATTACAGAGCGTTCTACAAGTTCACTCTTTAGATAACGGCAATTTTTTGAGAAATTTTGCATTAGATATTGGACAAGTTGAGCACTTTTTTGGTGATAAAAAGTATTCTGAAATATTCTTCAGCTTTGTATCGTTTTTAAATCCTGGTACAATTTATTATTACGATTTTGAGAAAATGGAAGATCAACCAAAGATTTTGCGTGAAGTTAGCTTGAATTTAGAAGGATTTAATAAATCGGAATATGCTATTGAACAGGTCTTCTATAACAGTAAGGATTGTACAAAGATTCCGATGTTCATTGTTAGAAAAAAGACAGAATCAATTGAGCCCCGTCCGTGTTTACTCTACGGATATGGTGGATTTAATATTAGTTTACAGCCATCGTTTAGTATCACTGGATTAATGTTCATAGAAACATTTGATGGGATTTTAGCTATTCCGAACTTACGCGGAGGTGGAGAGTATGGTGAAAAATGGCACAATGCTGGAAGATTGTTAAACAAACAAAATGTTTTTGATGATTTCCAAATGGCTGCCTGTTATTTAAATCAAAATAATTACACGAGAAAAAATCAGCTTGTTATACAAGGCGGTTCGAATGGAGGACTTCTAGTGGGAGCCTGTATTAACCAAAGACCAGATTTGTTTGGAGCAGCTATCGCTCAAGTTGGGTAGGAACAGGAATTATATAATTATAGAAAATCTGATAAAATATGAACTCTGTATAATTTCAGTGTGATGGATATGTTGCGTTTTCATAAATTTACTATTGGACATGCCTGGGTTTCGGACTATGGAAATCCCAGTGAGAAAGAACATTTCGATAACTTATACAAATATTCTCCAGTCCATAACGTACATTGTCCGAAAAACGGTAAGATGAATTTTTTTTATTAGAAATGTTTTTTTATTAAATTTTAATTAACAGAAAATGAAGAATATCCAGCAACGTTAATTTTGACCGCCGACCATGATGATCGTGTAAGCCCTTTGCATTCTCTTAAGTTTGCAGCTGCACTCCAAGATGCGGTGAGAAACTCTGAATTTCAGAAAAATCCTCTTTTACTCAGAGTTTACAGTAAAGCTGGACACGGCGCAGGAAAACCAACAACAAAAAAGGTAGGAGTCATTTCTCATATATTCGATAATTTTTTAGCAAAATACCCCTCACCCCATATTAACTTGCGGTTGTGGGGGATATTAAAGGCGGTAATTATATTTCTCCATTGGAATTAGCCGTCGATCATCTTTTGGTAAAAAGTTATAATAATAATAATTTTTTTTATGTGTATATGGCTCTGTATTTGGCTCATCATTATAAAGCGTAAAAATTCTACAAAAACTAGGTTAGGTTAGGTTAAAGTGGCTGCCTAAAAAGGCACACTTAGGCCTAAGAGGCCCTTTGTGCTACCACGTTGAGGCTTGAATTTAACAAACCCCATAGAATTACCTAAGGAATAAGAGGGTTAACATGTTGCCCCCTGTGCACCGAACCAGTTTCTTGTATCCAGTGGAACCAGTTCACGGGAAGTCAAAATAATTTTGACTGGGTTGTGAAGGGTGTTCATCTTTAATTTGTCGTCGGGAACCATTTTGAACTCCTGATAAATCAAGTCAGGTCTCTGACATCCGTGGAGCCTAGCTCGGTTAACTCTTTAAAGAAGGGGGAGCCCAAAAACCGGTTCCTACGGTTGGCTAGGGCCGGGCAGTTACCGAGGAGGTGCCTTTAGCTACCCTTAACATTGAAAAGACCAGTAATAAAGATCAAAAAGAGCATAACAAAAAATGACTCAATATATTATGTTACTGCAAATAGGTGAAATAAAAAGGACTATAAAACTTGAAGGCAAAAACCTGTAAAAAAGAATATTCAAAAAATGTTTGAAATGCCTCCAAGTGAGTTTCAAAAAAAGTTCCCAACAATTTTAAACAAATTCCGAAACAAAACCTAGAGCTAAACCAATGAACCGAAACCGAAAAACAAAATTTAACTAGAACATGATTGTCTTAGTGTTCCCAGAGGGTTCATGCAGCACCGGTAGAAGACCGGGAACCGCTGCTTCCAAGCAAATGCTCTCTACCTAGAGCCGTTCGCCACTTTTCTCGTCCTCCTTGAGCACTCATGCAAACATGTTCTAAACGAACGCACAAAATTTTCGAATCGATTCGAGTCCGGCAGGACCAGTATACAAAGTCATTAACGTCTGTAAATTGCCGCCATCACTCTTCTAGTTTTACGATTCCAACGTGAGATTTGCAGCAATACCAAAGCGAATAGAAGCTTCGTGGATAAGCTACTGCAAGTCTTTGGTCTGTTATTACCAGTGAAAGACGAGGCTTCTGTTACGCATCAACGATAAAGTTTGCCAAATGCAGCTGAATGTGTCGGCCTCCGTTGCCAGGAACTCGAGACGTAATCGTTTTCTCAACCGTGGGTTAGTGGGCTGTTGCCCAGGCTCGATCCGCATGCATTACAGCTGAATTGTTGACTTAGCAAGTGTAAGGATAAAGTTTATCAGGCAATTCACCTGATTACATGTCCTTGGCCCCAGTAAAAACGACGTTCTTGTTATGCCGAATGTCGGGTAGATAAGTTGGCACATATCACGAACAAGATTATTAATGTCGCATTAGGTCGGGCATGTGAAATATCTGTGGAACAGGGTTCCTTCACCACCAAAAACCATGCAGGCTCTTTGAATTCGTCAATCGATATGTGACAGCTGGTTTGGATGCACGAGGCTATGATGTAGTTGTTTGAATGCCACATCAGAATCTCTGTAATTGGACGGATAGCTATAGATCACTCTACTAGTTATGGTCCCCATAACTTCCAAATTTACCCCAAGATGTGTACGCCATCTATTAACACCTAAGTGATCCGCAGGATTTACTTCTACGAAGAATTTGCGCAGCCGACGTGAAGTGAGTGTACTGAATGTCGTGTGCGGCGGTTGATTTAGTATGAAAGCGTTTATCACCTCAGTGCTAGGTTCAGGAGTAGAGAGACGACTAAAACGCTCTCGTGCTGTATCCACCAATTCGTTTAATTGTGTTTTGTGGGGGTGTATAAGTGTGTTCTCAGAAGCATCAATGATGTCTCCCAGAACTGCGAGTTGTCCTGTATCGGTCGTTACACCTCGAGCATTACTGAACACCGAATCTACTAACTCCGGGGTAAACCTGATCGGAATTGCTGAGAATTCCCAGTACCCAAGTTCATTTCATCGCAAATGTAATGTTGGTCTTATTCTGCCATAGGTCGTAATCGTGGCGATCAGATCTTGGGACCAGTCGTGCGGATATGGTGGGCGGACCGAAAGCAGATAGTAGTGCTCACCTGCGCGCTACCTCCCATAGAACTTACCCATAGTTGCGAGTTAAGTTGTCTCTTTGACAGAATACTCGCTGGAATGCTGGGACCAGTTATTCGGATATGGTGGACGGACCAGATAGTAGTGCTCCCCTGCGCTGCGACATAATTTTTATAGTGTTTTTGTTAAGAAAAGTGCTGATGTTTATTTTTCTAGAACATAACACTTTTCTTCGGTATTGACGAAATTTTTGGGTCCTGAGGTTCTTGGGAGCGGCATTGGGTCAGGATTTTTAGATATTTGAGGTTATGTACTCAAAAAATGGGTTTTTGGCTACTTTTGAGTTTATGTACAAAAAGGAAAAAATGTTTTTTCCTTTTTTCCTAGTTGCATCATTTAATACTACTCTTAGCCTTCAAAATAAGCTATGAAGCGGTCACCTATAATTTCTTTTTGCAAAGTTACGACCAATTTTAACCGACTTTCCAAAAACAAAGAGGTTCTAACGACGTCTATTTTTTTTGTTTTTTTTTTATGTCTGACCGGGCATAACTTCGTAACGCGTTGAACAATTTTGATGATTCTTTTTTGTTGGGGAGAGAATGTTCACCGATTGGTATCATGTCCAAAATTTTTTTGGTGGGGTGAGGTTGGGGGTGAAACCTAACTTTTTTACGCGTGAACCGATTTTGATGGTTCTTTTTTTTGTTTTACAGAGTATGATCCCCCATAGGAGAAAAAAATTTGGCCTAGGGAGAGGGGAGGGTAGCCTAACTTCGTAACGCGTGGACCGATTTGGATAATTCCTTTTCTGTTAGGTAGAGTATGTTGATACTACAAGAAAAAAAATTTTGGTGGGGTAGCGGTTGGAAATGGAACCTAACTTTGTAACGCGTGGACCAGTTTGGATATTTCTTTTGCTGTTATATACTATAGAGTGTGATCCCCCCATTGCTAATAGGTGAATAATTTCGATGATTCTTTTTCTGTTGGGTAGAGTATGTTCCCTGGTTGATACCATGAGAAAATTTGGTGGAATGGGGGTGGGGGTAGGGGTTGAATCTAACTTTGTAACGCGTGGACCGATTTGGATTTTGTTTTTGTACAGAGTAGAAGACACTAAAAAGTGAAAAATAAAATAGTTTTAAAAAAAAATTTGAACCGACTTCACAAACAGTAAAAATCATAAAATAATTTCTAATTTTATATGTATTACGACATTTTGAAGTCAACACGAAACATCACGACGTTTACTTAGGGGTTGTAAGTCGATCAGTTTCAGACGGTCTTCATAAGGTGGAAGGTTGAATCTGTCTGCCCACGGAAGATCACGTAGAGCAAAGCGAATGAACTTACGCTGGACAGATTCAATTCTGTTAATGTCGGTTGTTTGCGTAGGTGACCATACCTGGCTGGCATATTCAAGGAGAGGTCTAACGAAGGAAATATAGAGAGATTTGGAAACATAAGGATAGGAGAACTCTCTAGACCAGCGCTTCACAAACCCTAGCGCGGACTTAGCTCTATTAATTATGCTATCAATATGGGAACGGAAATTTAGTTCGCTATCACAGATTATTCCTAGGTCACACAAAGAGGTAACGATAGGGACTGGTACGTCGGTTAACATGTAGCTTCTCGGGGTTGTGGTAAGACGCTTGCGGGAATAAGAGATGGACTGGCATTTGGAGGCATTCAGCTCAAGAAAGTTTTTCATGCACCTTGTGGTGAACGAATCGAAGTCATTTCGGAGAAGAAGAGAGTCGGTTGTGGAGGAGATATGTTTAATTATTTTCATGCCATCAGCATAAATGGACGGCTCTGAGTATTTGATGACACAATCAACATAATTAATTGTAAGGATGAAAATTAATAGACCGAGGTGGCTGCCCTGAGGGACGCCGGAACGAGCGACAATGGTCTAACCCCATGGATGAGCTGAAAGGAACATTGTACTGATGGTTGTTGAGGTAGGATTGAATCCAGGAGATGAATCGAGGGGGGAAGCCTAGGCGATCAGGTTTAAACAGAATAACGCTATGAGAGATCGTGTAAAAGGCTTTACTAAAATCGGTGGCGATAACATCTTTACCGTTTACCAGGGCACATAGTGTTTTGGAGACGAATTTGGTAAGGTTGGTGGTTGTAGATCTTCCTTTGAGGAAGCCATGCTTTGAGAGGGAGAAAATAGACTTACAGTGGAAGAACATGGAATCATAGACCAATTTTTCGAATAGTTTAGGTATGGATGATAATTAAGCAATATGTCTGTAGTTGGATACATCGTTCTTGCAGCCTTTTTTTAATATGGGAATAATATAAGAGTTTTTCCATAATTGAGGGAAAACCCGTTGAGTGACCGAGAGGCGGAAAGCAAATTAAGGGTTTGAACTAGATGCATGGCACACTTTTTCAGAACGATAGCCGGAATGCCGTCAGGACCGGGGTGAAAGTCATCCTCAAGCCCGTTAGTACTGGCGGCGATTTGTTCGGGGTCAGCGTCGAAAGATGTAAACGACGTTGGAGTGCATTTGTCCAAGAATGAAAAGTAGTTAAGGTCAGGTTGGAGGGAATTGTCGCTGAAAGATTTACTGAAGAAGTGTGCAAAGAGGTTGGCGATAATCTGAGGATCAGATGAAGAGGTATTCTCGAGCTTTAGGGTGGACGGGTAACCATTGGATTTCTTCTTAGAATTAATAAAGCTATAAAAACGCTTGGGGTCGGATATGAGGCTTGTTTCCATCCATTGGAATTACTCATGGTAGAGGGTATCACAACGTTTAGAAAAAGAGGTGTAAGCAGACATTGAGTATATAACCTCAAATATCTCTCTCAAAATCCTGACCCAATGCCCCAATTTTGACCTCGGATTCGGATTCCGCGCAGCAAATTTAATATTAAATGGTCCTCAGCTGCCCAACCGCAAAAGCTTGTAGACCTGTGTATTGCTCCGTTTATAAGTTATAATTTTGGTGTACAAATGACGGGCTGAGAGTAAAAGTGACCTATTTATAAGGTTCGGGCAAAAGTGGCTTAGAAAGTGTTCCGCGCAAAAATGAATCGCGTGAGATTCCGGGCAAAAACGAATCGGAGAAAATTTCCGGGCGACTTAACTACTTAACTGCATTAACTTTGCATTACTTTTTGTAGTTAAATCGTTTTTCCTCGGAAATTTTGTACGATTCGTTTTTGCCTGGAATCTCACGCTATTCGTTTTTGCGCGGAACACTTTCTAAACCACTTTTGCCCGAACCTTATAAATAGGTCACTTTAACTCTCAGCCCGTCAAATATTCCTTTGTACAAAAATTCTTCTTCAAATATTCTGTAAAAGGCAAATTTCAATTTTGAATAACTTTTTACGAAAAGGTGAGTGAAGGCTTATTCCAACGGAGAAATATAATAATTATCCCCACAAGCGCAATGGGGTGGGGAATGTTTTCTAGAAAATTATCATATATTCTATTAAAATCATAAGTTTAATAAAAATTTATGTTCTTTTAGATTGAGGAGGCAACAGACATCCTGACTTTTGTTTACCGAACTTTGGACATTGATGTCATTAACATTTGATTTTAATTGTGCCACATACTTATCCTATTCAATGCTTTTGTAATATATTCTCACAAAGAAAAACAATTGATAATTTTTTTAAATCTCTATACCCAGTAGTCTAATGTAATTATAATTTAATAAGTGCTTTTTATAGGTACCACAGTATTCAAAAACTAGTTACTAGTCTACACATAGTTCATTTTTAATACCTTAATTTCATAACTAGTAAAACTATTATATAAAAATATCAAGAGTAATTATATCTGATTTTATAGCTCACTGTAGATATTTTGCGGTCGCGTCAATAATACCTACACAAGCCCCCAAAACTGCGATCGTAATAATATACAAGATATCGATACAGGTATTATGTCTACCTTGGCTGACATTGTAAGTGCTTAGTAAAGTGATTTGTTTACGTTCGAAATTCTGCTGTTCGGGGATTTATTTCAATTTTAATTGGTCAGTCATTCTCATCAAGAGCATCTCGTCACTTGGGAATTTGAGTTGAAAATGTTTTGGTTGCTTGCTAACATCTACTTCTTCAGTCGTGATCGGTGCAGCGATCGGTAAAGAAGCTAGTGTTACGCCGTGAATATTTATGAACAAGTTTGCCTTGAATTTTGGAGTTTCCCTCCGTAAATTTGTCAACGTTTTACTATTTTTCGATTGGTATTTTAAAATTACATGATTAATGTTCGTTTTTAAACTGATTTTAAGTGCTATGCGATCACCGAATTTACAATATTCCGTGTCATTATCAGTTTCTGTGCACTTCAAACTCTTACCTGTTTTTGCCATACGGTCAAAACAGTAGAAAAGCATGTGACCGTGTTGGCCTTTTTATAATGTGTGTTATCATCGTTTTCACCTGACTTTTGTGATTTTTCTTCGGTTCGTGAAGTTTTAATAGTATTATTAAAAAGAGGAATAATAAGTGCACAAAAAAAGGAGGAAAACAAGTTTTTATCAGTATATATCTCAAGGCATATCTGACTCAGTTGCAGTACGTCACGTGAGGATCACCGCCAATTGTACTGAACACGTACTTGTATAGGCACGATACTCCATCAGGAATTGTATTAAATCACTGTTTTAAAGAGGCTGCATGTAATTGTGGTAAGTTTTCGCTGTTGGCGTAACAAGTAGTCTGGAGGACGCGGTTACCTGTTCAAATATATTACAGGAATGCTATTTTGAGTTATCTACCTACATTAAATCGCTTATTGCAAAATATTTCTTATCCTTATCAACATAAATGCCGGTTAAGAATTCAATTACTTTGACTGTTGCGAAATTTTCAATAAAATTCTAGATGCATACTGAATCACGATAGGATACTAAACACGTACATGTATAGGCACAATCAGTGTCGATAAAATTGTAAAATGTAAATTTACTCTATCAATGAAAGTGATTGGAATAGGCTCATGAATGTAAATCCCATTTTTTGATTTGAATTTAAATTAATTTTAAAGCCTGTACTTGACGACTGTGATCTGTAGCTTGACTTATCAATGTTGCGAAGGTTATTTGATTTCAAAGATTGACTTGATATTGCGATTTTCATATTAATATGTGTAATTACAACTTTATAGTGTAAACAATCGAATAAAAATTGCAGTGCTTGATCTTGTAAAGTTTACAGGGACAAAATTAACATTAAGTAAAAGTTTAATGCGAAGTAGTCATGTCGATCGTACAAAGCTTTCTTATCAAACACAAGATAAGTTTCGAGATAAACTCTTTAATCCAGCAACCATAAACCGAAGTGATAATAAAAACATGCTCAATTCTTTGTGGTACACTGTTCTTTTTAGATGAATGCTGTTGCGACTGTTAAGTGAAAAGCTTTAAAAGAGAAATGCCAAAAGAAAACGCCAACAGACCTCAACCCATAGACTGCGCGTAGTACATTTTTATTTTCAAGACTTGCATAGCTGTTTAGCGAGAAAATGTGTCGATGTTGCCAGAGGTAAATAAGTCATAATAAATAATACGACTAGTTAAATATTGAAATTATATATTCACTTGAGCTGTTTAAACAAAATTCTGAAAATATGCAAAGCGTTATGTTATCTTTCTTCCAATTTTTAGCTGCTTGGAAGACGTTTACTGGAGCTGTGTAGGAGAAAAATTCTGTTACGACGAATCCATTGGTAAATATGTACACATTTAATCGAAAATATAATTTGAATTGTTTTATACGTATAATACTTAAGCCAATTACAATCCACACGATGATGAATATTTCCAAAAAAAGAATAACATACTATCACCGGTTCAACAAAGCGACAACAATAATATGCCGATTTGCGCCCAACCAATCAACAGAAATAATTCAGGCGTAAGGTAAAAGGTTTAGTTTTAGCGTATTAATTTGTAAACGTTGTCTTCAACTTTAGTTTTTTAGCTTTAAAATTCACGAAGAAGATTATCGCCGAGAAATACAGACAAGCGTTCCTATACTTGCACCAGAAATTCTAGCAGTTTTTGCAAGCTCACAAATATTCGTTGATCATCCGTCCAAACTGACACAGAATCTAACTAAAACGTGTCTACCTGCATTGCATACAAGGAGTAAAGAA
This sequence comes from Leptarthrus brevirostris, assembly GCA_964036015.1. Taxonomy (NCBI): domain Eukaryota; kingdom Metazoa; phylum Arthropoda; class Insecta; order Diptera; family Asilidae; genus Leptarthrus; species Leptarthrus brevirostris. The sequence goes on from OZ038375.1 coordinate 99,545,395, forward strand.
GATGATCAAGAAAAGTTAATTAAGCAGTTGGAAGGTAACAATCCATATACAACCTTAAAAATAATTAATTGTGCTTGAAGTATTTTACCTTACAAATTTCTTAATAAAATCAATATAATTGGCAAATCATAAAATAACGGCTTCTATTCATTAGAATATGTAGAATGTCCTGTTACAATACATTCTGACCAACACACAACTTAAGTTACAAGTTGCTCTTAGTTTTTAAAATTCTTCTATTGGAAACTTATTAGGTCTGTTCCCGTACATCTGTAGCTGCAGTTTACTTATTTATGTGGTGGGGGAGAATTCACTTCACTACGGGAACGACCAGCTGTAATTTTCTGAAAAAGCAGAAGAAGATTTGTTTTGAGAAACTAAACAATCACAGTTCTTTCTTATAGGCTACTTACTTTACTTCCTTAATTTTTAAAATAGAAAACTTCATAAAAGTTGAATTCACAAATTTCAATTTCACTCAATTGACGTTTAGGAAGTTGTTACTTTGACAGAAAGAAGATTTAAGCATATTGCAGCTGGTCAAAGTTGCTGCAGAATTCTTAAATTTTCTGCAGGAGGGGAAAATCTTCTTGGAGAAGTGAAGGGAACACTTTTCTGCAGTTTTCTTCGAAGCGCTTCTAATCTCTGAAGGTACGAGAACAGAACTATTCTTATCTTCAGTCTACATTCTCCTCATACTTAACAGTCCAGTAATGAGCTCAAGTGGAGCTCGTGGTCCTCGGTAGAGTAAGTAATAACTGGCCGACCTACCAATCCGGAAATCCCTGGTTCTAATCCCACAGGCTGAGTCGCTGACCCATGGTTGTTTTCTGCTGACAACAGATTACTATAAAAAAAGGGCATGGGGGGGGGGGGGGTTGCAGTAAAAATTCCAGTGGTTCCACTTTGAAGGTCTACTTGCAATCATTGCCTCAAATCGGGTTAAGTTCTCTCGTCCCATACCCCACAAGGGGTTACGAGACCTACAGAAAGAGTAGTATTTATTTAGCATTGTTTGCTATTAATTACAATATTGTTTAACATATTAAATAACTAAACTATTCTGCATTAAACGATTTCTAAACAATTACAACCTAAAATCATTCGAATTTCTCAACATGTATGGTTGAACATCTCGTACATCTAAGAATAGCTCTCATTGCCTTATTCTAGACTCTGAAGTCTCACAAACAAGATTGTCGAGCAATACTCTTAAACGACTCGTCTTTTGTTGTGCTAGACTGAATCCTGTTTTAACGTTGTTTGTCTAACTTTTTGGTTCCGGCTTCTTGGTTATCCATCCTGTCCGCGCTGAATGCTTCTGTTGGCGGGGGTGTTCTGTGTGTTGTTCGCTTCGACCATCAATGTGCGATTGTTGACGTTGCTGGGAATGATCTTTCCTTTGACCTCATAAGAATATATTTGTCGCCACAACTTATATTCCACTAGGTTCGCCCCCTCATATTTTTGAGCAGTTGTCTGTTTCTGTCGACAGTGTTATGGATCTTCTGCGCCAATCGGATGACTTTCTGCTTTTGCTTTGCTTCAATATGCCTACCGTGAACTGGGAACGCTCTGCGGATGACTTTTGTCTGCGATCCTCGTTTGCTGCTTCTCCATCACATATACCTGCCTTCATAGGTGGTATTACTTCCTCTGGACTGTTGCATTTTAGCGACGTGGTGAACGACTCGGGTACATTTTTAGACTTGGTGTACGCCTGGAGTACTCTCGTAAGGCGATGGCTATCGCCCCTGGTTCCTGAGTCTTGTCACCATCCGGTGCTTCACGTTGTTTTTAGTTTAGATTCTGTTGCTTTAAATTCTGCTGACTCTAATAATTACTGTTAAAACTTGAAAAAGGTTGATCCCTGCATACTTAACGAATGGCTTTTCGCCTGTGATTGGTCTAATGTTGACAAGGCTGTTTTCGCCTTATATGATGTTTTGTTTTTGTTTAGGTAATTGTGTTCCCATCTCTAGATCTGAAACCCCTCGCGCATCTCAACCTTGGCTCAACAAGTGTGCGAGGCACTTAAAAACTTGAAGAATAAAGCTTGAAAGAAATTTTGTATTTCGAGAAGTGATTCTGACTATTTAGCCTATTCCGCGCTGTCTACACAATTCCGGTCAGCTCTCGAATCTTCCTATATCGACTTCTTAGATTAAACTAAGCAGACTCTACGCACTGAGCAATTCTGGAAATTCGGTAATTCCAGACGTAACTCTGACCTTGCGTTTTGGTGACCATTAAAGTAAATGATCCTCTGGCGATCGCCAACCTCTTTGTTGATTTCTTTAAGACGGCGTTTTTGGATTCCAACTGTTATATTAGCTTTAAGGATTTGACGAGGCTCCCGCCGACTTCCCTTAATTCCAAAGATTTAATACTTGACGAAGCTACCGTCTTAAAATATATCTCAAATTTGGCTAATAGTTTCTCGTGCGGTTCTGATGGCGTTCCTGCGTATTTTCTGAAAATTTCCAGTAATTCTTTGGCTCCTGTTCTTGCTCTATTTGTTTTGGTGTGTTTTCCAAACCCTGGAAACTGTCCACTATTATTAATCTTCCATGATTTGCGATGTGCTCTACTTCCATTGTAAACCTTTCCTGGGCTTCTTCCAGCACGGTTTTATGAAGGGTAAGCCTACCACAACCAACTTATTAGAGTTCTCTAACTTCTGTATTTCTGTTATTGAAGCCGGCAAGCAGGTTTACTGCATTTTGACGGACTTAGTAAGGCCTTAGTTAGAATTAATCACGAGATTCTCATTTATAAGCTATCAGTTCTGGGGTTTACCTCAGTCTTTGTGCAATAGTTGCGTTCTTATTTGTCTGGTCATACACAACATGTTTTATGTTGTCGCGCACTCTCTGATGAGATTATTAATTCCTCAGATGTGTCTCAGGGTAGCCATCTGGGACCGTTGCTTTTTATCATTTATATCAATAATATATGTATGCTTCTTACTGACTCGAAAATCCTCTGCTACGCTGACGATGCCAAAATTTTCCGTATTGTTTCTAATAATAATGACTGTACCCTTTTAAATTTTGACTTAGACACCTTTCGTAGATGGTGCTCTATTAATTTTCTCCCTTTTAACATTAGCAAATGCACAGTTATGTCATTCTCCCGGAAAAGGAATTCTCTGCACTTTAACTTTGCTATTGATGGTAGCCCATTGGTTAGACTTGACAAAATCAACGACTTATGTTAAATACTAACTTTTCATTTGAGGACCATTTCGGTGCTATTATAAGTAAGACCAGTGCGTCTGTGGTTTTCGTTTAAAGATGGTCAAAGGACTTTGACGACCCGTATATTACGAAGCTTCTATACTGCACCTTCGTCAGACTTATCTTAGAGTATGCTAGTTCACTTTGGTCCCCTTTTTATGCGGTTCATATCGATCGCATTGAGGCTGTCCAGCGAAGATTTGTTAGATTCGCCCTTCGTGGCGTGCGATTGATTCCCCGGAGTTGTTGGATGTTTTTAGCCTGTCGATTCCATCTCGCCCCTTGAGGAGTCCCCGCTTTCTACACATAGGAGAATATCCCGATCGATTGTCTTAAACGCCCTTTTGAGGTCTAAAAATACTGCAACGACTTTGTTGTGGATTGCTCTTTTCTCTTTCTTCCAATCTATGATTACATGATCCAGCGCAGACTCACAAGAATATTGTTTCCTAAATCCCGACTGGTTTTCGATACGGATGTTATTTGAAATAAAAGAATCTTCCAGTTGTTCATGCACAATTTTGTCTAAAATCTTCTCATAAGTTGGTAAGGCGTTTAAGTGGTCGGTAATTTTCGCTACGATCAGAGCCCATAACTTTCTCTATCGGCTTTACACGTGATTCCTTCCAGTTATCCGGGAAGCATCCAGAGCTGAGTGATCGGTATACTAGCTGGACAATAACTGCTCCAAGAATCTCATACGGACCCAATATCATTTTAGTACTTATGAAATTAAAATTCCGTTTATGATTCATAGGTTAGGTTACGGTGGCGGCCATCAGCCCTACAGCCGATCAGCCTCACATAGACCTATAAATGGTCCGTTGTGTTACCACATCCGTGGAACCGTGCCTGATTGCCGGGTTTAACTAAAACCAGCCGCAGCTGTTAATAAACCTTAGGAGCTGCTGCAGCCCGATGCCGGCTATATCGCCCATGCCACCTAAGAAGTACACGCCCATTGCATTGTACCTTCTTTTTGCTAGGCCCGGGCATTCGCAGAGTAAGTGCTGAATGCTTTCCACCTCTTCCTCGTCCATACAGCTCCGGCATAAGTCATTCGTAGGAACGGCTTCCGTTAAGCAGGAACGCTTCTCAAATCCCATTCAGGCCACAGCTGCCTTGATAGTCTGTATGTGGCTAAGTTGCTCTATCTCTGCTTAGCGAGCTGAGTAGCCTTAAGGTCAATTTATGATTCATAGCTTTCAACACTCTTTGAAAATCATATTGAGTCGACGTTGTAAATACAGAGCGACATATCGATCCATTAATTAAATTTACGTGTTTGAATATTGTCAATCGAATCTTGTATATCTTCGATACCGGTTGGTTGGTTGGTTTTCAAGAGGGGGAAAATGTGTGTCTTCCTTGCACTAATGTATTTAGTGGCCCGTAGTACGCATCCTGCTCGGCAGGATACCCTAAAGTCCAGTGTCGAGCCAACTGATCCCCATAACGAATTGGATAATTCGATTATACCCCAATTTCTTAACTTCTGCTAAATCTTTGCAGTAGTATGTTCCTAAGATTCTAAACAGAAGCTTGCCCTCCCGTTTTTATGATATAAGCTCTTAGTTTAGTCTTGTCATAAGGCCAACACGAAGTTTCAGTTTGGACTTGTTAAGCTTAATGATCTTTTCAAATTCATGTGCATTGAGAGTTCCCCCAAAACGCCTTTGTATGTCTGGCGATGTCGGATCCCTCCCATTTTTGTTTGTGCCAGATCATTACCCATTCCATGATTATTTTTTTGATTTCCTGGATGGGTATGCTCAGGTTGAGTATTATTGAAGTATTCTCATTTGCGCCAGCTCATTCGCTTTTTCATTACCTGGGATACCGTAGTGTCCTGGCACGTATATAAGGGCCCTAACTCCGTGAGGCCCTCTTTACATCCCACTATAGTTTTAGATTTTACCACGGCGTTTGTTAAAGATTTGATGGACGCCTGTACATATTGCAATCCTAGAGGATCTTACTCCCCGTTCTATTAGCAGTTCAGCTTCTATCTCTATCGCTGCGATTTCACATTGAAGAACCGAGAAGGAGTTATTTACCCCTCTCCATAACTCCAGGCTTTTTTCCTCGCACGGTATTCCAAGGTTGTTCGCATTTTGAGCCACAAACGGCTCAAAATGCGAGCGTGGCTGCGGCTTTGGAAAATCGTGCGAGGAATTAATCCTGGAGTTATGGAGAGGTGTAATGTTCGCTAATGTGTTTTCTTGAATCATCCCATTGTATATCTTCGATAATACTTATAACTGAGAGAAAATGAGCTCACCATTGATTTAGTTGTTTCTTATGATTTCAGTTAGGCTCGACGGATGTCTGAGACCTGACTCGATATATCAGGTGTTCAAAATGGTTCCCGACGACGAATTAAGGCTGAACACCCTTCAAAGCCCAGTCAAAATTATTTTGACTTCCCGTGAACTGGTTCCACTGGATACAAGAAACTGGTTCGGTGCACGGGGGGCAACATGTTAACCCTCTTATTCCTTAGGTAATTCTATGGGGCTTGTTAAATTCAAGCCTCAACGTGGTAGCACAAAGGGCCTCTTTGACCTAAGTGTGCCTTCTTAGGCAGCCACTTTAACCTAACCTAACCTTTGATTACAGTTCAGCACCCTTTGTCGAAAATTATATGTGCTTCATAATCGCTTTGTGCCATTTTTATGTAGTCTTAGAACTCGTTTTGTAGAATTATCGTACTCTTTCACGTAGTGCTTGCACGTTTTCGCAATTAATATTATTTTATGCATATTTCCTCAAATAAAAATTGCACGATAAGTTTTATTTACTTACTTAACATATATTAATTGTATTGTATATTTCAGGGGGCTTAGGTTTATTTGAGACAAGAGTCACTTCTGAAAAAAAGATAAAATTCACAATATCATCGGACTCTTCACCAGAAGCGGAACGATCGTTATCGTCCAATAAATTCTCGTCTATAACTGAGGAAGAAGACAGCTTTAAGGATGAAGTAATACTTCGACCGCATGCAGCAGCTGAAGATGTTAATGATTACGCGAAAGTATCTTATCAAAAGAAACCATTGAGAAACGTACAAAGTGTTCCATATTTCTCATTTCGACCGGCAAGTGAAAATGATATTTTCGCTATATCCGGTTCCCTAAGCCGAATTAGTATGACACCCGAAGTGCCATCGATTTCATATTCTACATTACCAAAGAACTATGAAGACACTCCAACCGTCGAAAAGTACAAGGAATCGGTCAGTCTTTATTCAATCCAAACTGCAAATCAAGCAAAAGCAATTCAAAGTGATTTTTCAATGCCAAGATACTTTAGGATGTCTGGTCTCATAGGACAAAGTATAGAAAATTTTCCGCCGCCTAAAGAAGAGCCGCCGAAAAGGATAGAAATAAGTAAACGTCTGAAGCATTTGAGAGGGAATCTTCCACCGCTGCTCATTCATTCCGTTCGTAGTAAGAAGGACGATATTAAACAAGCTGATTAAGTTTCGGTTAAATGTTCTTATTTTTTTCACATTCCAATTTTACTTATTTATGTGTTTGTATGTACTTAAGAGCAATGAAAGGCTGCTATTTTATTAATTTTATTACAATAACCCTTAAATAAAGTTATTCTCCTCACCATTAGATTTGTTTCAAGTATTACTGTGGATTATGATGGTTGTCCCGAATGGGTTCGTGCCGACCAGATCCAATTAAAAATTTGTATTTTGTATTAAAACACAATTTGTTTGTATAAATTTTTATAAAAATCACAGCCTGAATGTTGTGAACCACATAGCGTTCGTGTTGTTACCGCTTTGTTTGTCTACAAGTACTCCAACGGAAATAAATAGGCCGCAAATTATACCGATAAGACAAGCAATCGTTAACAATAAAACTTTTTCTCGTCTTGACCAACCTCTACAACAAGAACAGTATTGCTCATGTACTATGCTAAAATGAAACGAAAACTCTATTAGATATTCGATCTCTGGAAAGACAATGAATTGACTTACGGAGTACTGTGCAATGTGCTTGTCGATCGATGAATATGTTGATTGCTACCTATAAAACTATGATTAATATAATTATGTGGGTGATGATGTCTACGCAAACTGTCACTAGACGTTGGGCGAGACGGTATCTTGGATTTTTCTAAACGTTCTTCCACCGCTTCAGTTTCAACTTCAGGAACTGCATCAACTTCTGGCTTCTTTGCAATTTTATCTCTTTTGTATTCGCGCAGTGAACGGGAGCTCTGTCGGGGGCTCTGTACTTGTTGCATTGATTTTGTAGTAATAATTGTGCCATTTATTTGACGAGAAGTAATCACATCCATTTGGACAACTTATGTCGGTAGATAAATTACCAACTCGCGACTCAGACTTAACTCTGATGAACACAAAGTAATTTCTCACTGGGAATACTATTTTTTTGTTGACTGTTTTAAAGAAAACCACTTAGTTACAGTACGAACATTAAAGCCACCTTTACTGAAAACTACTGTAAAAGAGCTTTAGATTTTAGCTTCACTGTACAACTTACAACTAATTATCTTTTGTTCAATTTCGTATGAAGTCGTGGTTTTATTTAAACTGATATGAAATCAGATTTCTTATCAGTTCTATCACAAAAGATACTTAATAAGTTCGTGCTTTAACAGTGAGTAGTGATAAAAGTTGTACTCCTGTTTAATTTTATTTTAAATTGAAAATTTACTGGGGAAGAAGAAGTTTGCCTCCTTTGTGCCATTCATATAAGTATATAAAAAGAACTGCAACTAAGGGAGACAAAGTCGAAATGGTCATCATTATCAACAAACCAATAAGTTGCAAGATATCTACAGTCTGCCAAAATTTTCAATTTGGAAAACTTTTAGTTCTAGCTTAGGGGATGCCCTACGATACTAAGACCCAGCATTGGCAGGAAAGGATTTAAAGGAAAGGGAAATGGGTTCAGGAGTTGAGTGAAGGAAGTGTCGATGTACGCCTTATTTGAAAATTTCGGTCTCATAAGACGTGGGGGCAACAAAAGATAGTAAACTGTTCCACATTCGTGTAGTTCTTCTTTTTAATAGCCTTACGTTGCACTTTGTCTAACGCGAATAATGCGGTGTGTCCGGCCCCTACCCAAATATGCGAATTATATTCGAGTCTAGGCCTGATGTAGGACTTATAGGTCAGCACCAAGTTCGACGAGGTGAAGTATTTCTTACATCTCTGCAGAGCAAGCATTTCAACGCATTTTTAGAGATACAAAATAATCTAATATCTAAATACCCAAGATGTGTAAAGACGGCGAATTGGGTATAATCACTTCGTCGATAGAGATGAGCTAAGGGTGGGCTGGGTGTTTTTTAAGAGACATTAAACAGCATTGAGTTTTGGATGCATTAAACATAACCCGGTTTGATCTGGCCCAAGCGAGGATACTAGAAATGTCGTTAAATTCTTTTTTTTTTTATATATGATGATGCCAAAGCTCAGGGGATGCCCTATGATGCTTAAGCACAGCCTTGGCAGGAAAGGAATTAAGGATGAGGAAAATGGGTTAGGAGGTTGGGTGAAGGAGGTGTCGATGTACGCCCCGTTTGAAAGTTTCAGGCTGATAAGACGAGGGAAAAACAGAAGATGGATGAGAATGAGGGATCGCCAATAAGTTTAATAGCTTTACGCTGGACTTTGACAGTACGGTGAGACCGGCCCCTGCACAAATATGGGAATTATATTCAAGTCTAGGCCTAATGTGGGACTTGAAGATCAGCGCTAAGTCAGGTGGGGTAAAATATTTCTTACATCTCTGTAGAAAACCCAAACATTTCATCTCACTTTTAGCGATTGCAAATATATGATCAGTCCAGCTAAGATTGCTGGATATCTCGATACCCAAGATATTTAGCGAATTTGGTATATACACTCCGTCGACTGTAATGAGTTGGGGGAGAACCGGGCGTTTTTTAAGGGACATTAAACAGTATTGAGTTTTGGATGCATTAAACGTAACACGATTTGCTCTGCCCCAAGCGAGGACCATAGAAATGTTGTTGTTTAATGATCTAAACATGCGTTTCCGATTGGCTTCTGTAGCACTTCCACGTGAATTCATTACAGAATCAAATGAGTGCGCGAAATCAAGGGTGCTGTCGTCGGCGAAACTATGAATAGGATTGAGAGTAAGGGATAAGAGATCATTAATAAAAAGAAGAAATAAGGCTGGTGCGAGAACTGAACCCTGAGGTGCGCCGGCATTTATTTCGTAGGAATCAGATGTAACTCCGTCAATTACTACGCGGATTAAAAGGTCTGACAAAAAACTCTTTATCCATTTAACAAAGTGAGGGTGCAGACCAAATGCTTTAAGATTGGCTAGAAGGGCAGTATGCCAGACTCTATCAAAAGCCTTTGAAATATCAAGAGCGACGATTTCCTCCTTTAGTGCCGTTAGTAAGTCTCCGGTTGACTAGCCGGCACGAAAACCGTACTAACAATCGTTAATAAGATGGTTATCTTCTAGATATTTCATCAACTCAGAGTTGATAAGTGATTCAAAAACCTTAGATAAACATATAACAACAGTACATTTCGGCCTTCTCAGATTCCATTGCCTCTTGCGGCTTATCACAGGCCTGTGATGTGATGAATGACTCGTGCAAATTTCTGGATTTGGTGTTCTCATCTGACTGCTGGAGTACTGTCGTGAAGCACTGTCTATCTCCCTTGATTCGTGAGTCTCGTCATTATCCGGCACTCCATATCATGCTTGTTTTTGCTCCTGTATTGACGGCATCTTCGAATTCAAGTAATTTTTGTTATAACTTTAGAAAGGCTGATTTTATTGGACGAATGTTCTGAATGAGCGTGACATAGATAATGCTATAAAACTTATATTACGATTCTCTTTCTGTTTGTTTTGCTAAGTGTGTTCCTCTTTCAAGGTCTTGTGGTTCGCGTACATATCAGCCTTGGCTCAATAGTTCCGTGAAGCACTTAAAAAATCTAAAGAATAAAGCTTGGAAGAGGTTTTTTTTGCTCAAGGAGTAATGCTGACTACTTCGATTACTCCATGTTTACGCAACCAATTTTGCTCTGCACTTGATATATCTTATTGTGACCATTTGGAGAGAGTTAAATCGACTCTGGGTGTTGAGCCTAAACAGTTATGGAGGTTCGTAAATTCTAAGCGTAATTGTGATGGCTACTTTTCTGTGTGGAGTTTTGGTGACGTCGAGAGGGACGATCCTCTGACGACTTCCAACCTATTTAGCGACTTTTTTAGCACCGCATTTTTGGCTACAGACTGTGATACTAGAGATAAGAATTTTACTTATATGACGAGGCTTGCGCCGACTACCCTTGAAACCAAAGACCTAGTGTTTGGCGAGGATGCTGTCCTAAAGCATATTTCTGGTTTGGCTGATAGTCTCTCGTGTGGTCCTAATGGTATCCCTGCTTCTTTTGTAAGAAACTGTCCCTAGTTTCTATACTTTGTCACTTATTTATCATCTTTAAGCGGACAACGTTCAAATTTACTTGGATAGACCGATAGGATTAATTGAAGATTTCATTGCTCGACTAAATGAAGATTTAGGTAGAATATGGGAGTGGTCCCAAAGTAACTACCTAACACTTAATCACATACTGTTTATCCAATTTTTTAAGCAGAAGTGAATGGTTAACATAATCAAAAGCTTTAGAGAAATCGAGGAGTGCAAGCACACATATAAGATCGGTATCGAGATCTGCTCTAATATCAGTTGTTACTTTTAAAAGAGCAGTCTCTACGAAAACCTGATGGCCACTTAGTAAAAATATTTCTTTCCTCAAAATAAGTCAGCATTTGGTTAGACATGATCGTTTCAAGCGCCTTTGCAAGAAAACAAAGAAGACTTATAGGTCGAAAGTCACCTCCCTGTGAAGCCTGTGGGATCTTCGGAATTGTAACGACAAAAGATTTTTTCCATGCCGTGAGAAACTGCGAGGTCATAAGACACAGGGTAAGATAAGTTTAAGAAACTTTGGAGAAATATCATCAGGTCCGACAGAGCAGGATTTAATCCAAGTTAAGCTGCTAAAAATCTCCTCTGCATCAACACATCTAAAACTAAAACCTGAGGTGAGGGAGGCCATTAGTTAGGGAATTAAAGCATAGTACGTTTATATCCTGGAAATGATATATCCTGTTTGGTTTTTTTTATAGAGTGTTCACAGTTCCATCTGGTATCCACAGAGCCCTCAGGTGTACTGGTCAAGAGTTGTTGGCAGTAGCTAAGACGTGTGCCTTCGGGATTAAATCTAAGTGTACCAGAACAACTGCTTGAGTTTCTATTTGCTTGTAATATGAATTTTGGTACGACATACTGAGAATGATGTTGTGTTAGACGATATCCGGTTTCCTCTCGCCGACCTCTCTCTCTCTCTGACAGCCTAATTCAGGGCAATTGTCCGAGACATAAGGGACTATATCAATCTGCGAGTAGTCGTAGAATGGGGAAGGATAGCCCTACAAGCCTCATCACATCTCGAGGCTGAGGTTGTTTCTTTTCGCCAGTGGCATTATTAGGGAATTCTTTTTATCCTTTGCAATTTTGGTTATCAATTTTATTTATAGTCTTCGGACCATAGGACATAAAGAGTGCCCGCAATAATGTTCGGGTGAGTGAGCCAAGAGAGGAGTCAAGATCCCCTCCCAATCCGGCGATCTTAGTACGGCTAGCTAGGCGGGCCCCTATTTTTTTAGGCCATCAGAATACAGCCTGCACGGCGATCAATGCGCTCACCCCGGTAATTCCTGTAACCCTCCCTATTCCCTTGATTGTGAGTTACGACTAAGTTGTGACAAGCATCCTAGTTGTGCCCACAATCCTCCATCCAATCCATGTCCGCATGCTACCATCTTGTGGTAGCCTGTAAACATGGATTTTCCAATAATACCTCTAACAAAGATCATTAATAAGAAAAAGATTGGTGAGAGAACTGAACCCTGAGGTACACCGGCATTTATTTCGTAGGGATCAGATGTAATTCCGTCTATTATAACATGGATTGAACAATCTAAGCAAACAAATTTCTATCCATTTAAAAGAGGTGAAGATGCATAGCAAATGCTTGAAGTTTGGCTAAAAGGGCAGCATGCCAGACTCTATGAAAAGCTTTTGAAATATCAAGAGGGACGATTTTGGACTCAACATAATTATGGAGATAATGATTCCAACGCTCCGTTAGCGTCGTTAGTAAGTCTCCTTGACCAGCCAGCGCGGAAACCGTACTGACAATAGTTGATAGGATGATTGTTTTCTTGATATTTCATCAACTGAGAGTTGATGAGCGATTCAAAAACCCTAGATAAAACCGAAGTGAGTGAATTTGGTATGTAGTTAAAGGGGTCGGATGTCTCTTCTTTTTTGGTATCGGGTGAACATGAGCAAGTTTCCATTCAGACGAAAACACTGCAAGTCAAGTACGACAGGTGAAAGAGTTTGAGCAGAGCAATTATAATAATCCCCTCCTAGGGATCTCATTTCTTGATTAATCATCGGATAACTAAAATTACATTAATTTTGTTAGAAGAAATATATACTTTAAATATTCCTACCTTCTATCCAAAGTCTAGCCATTTTAGAAAGATAAACGGCAACGAGGACCTCGAACAAGATATATATTAGCGGTATGAGCTCTGTGCGCAATAATTGTGTACCTCGAATTCTACATTTTACCTTTGTCGTCTTGGGCCATTTACGTTATCCTTTCTGAAGTTATAGCATATCAACTTGTTGTACAGATTCGTCCGCATTATAAAATCCCTTCCTGGGGTTTTCATTGCTTGACTAATGGAAGTACAGTGATTTTTTGAACTCTCTAGTCGTCGGATAGAAAGGAAATATTGATTGAACCTTAAATATTACGGGCAATAAAAATGATTTTGCAATGGATATGCATTTTGTCTAATTAATAACTGAAGTTTATCATGAACTAACTTGCGACAGATGATAAAGAATAGATGTGAATTTAGTTATAATCCCGGAAGAACGTCGCTTACCACTTTCGGACGTTAGTGCCCTCTGGGAATGATTAGTATAACATATGAGTAATCCTAAATGTTCCAAAAATTTCTTTTTATTATAGCCATAAGAAGGGTCCAGGACAAAATAATTATAATGTCACAATAAATATATTAATTCCATTAATTAACTTTAATAAAAATGCAAAATTAATTTTTTTTAACGAAAATTGGTCTGCTTTCTTCACACCTGGCACTCTGGCAGTACTTTTATATGTCATAAACAGCCAGGCCAAAGAAAGCAAGCAAAGTGGAGGCGGACTTCTATCAGAATTTTCAGTGGTTTTTTGTGTTTAAATAAAACATTAAATGGACAAGAGAGCTGTTTTAGATCGAGATTTTAGTGCATCAAAGCATGCTAGCTCAAATTCTCTGGATTCCGACTCCAAGTCGAGTTCATTGAATTCGAAACATGGGGCGGAGGCTGCGGTTGGTGAAATCATTTTTTATGTTTTTTGTGATAAATAAAATAAGTTTTTGCAGGGATCTAGGGAGACCCCATTTATTTATTTAAATGGAGAAAAAGAACAAGACCAGAAAAATGACGTTACCTACGTTTGCCCATATAGGGGTCCAGCCTACGGAACTTTGACTATAACCAACTATAGAATCTACTTCCGTTCTCATCCAGTTAATGATCGGGACCCGCCAATTGTTGTTGATGTGCCTTTGGGTGTTATATCACGAGTTGAAAAAATCGGAGGTTCCACTTCAAGAGGTGAAAACTCGTACGGAATCGAGATTTTCTGCAAGGATATGAGAAATCTGAGATTTGCCCACAAACAACAAAATCATTCGAGAAGAACAGTCTTTGAAAAGTTGCAAACATATGCATTTCCGTTGAGCTACAGTGGAAAACTTTTTGCATTCTCTTATGCCGAACAATTTCCAGAAGATGGTTGGACAGTGTATGAACCACTTGCTGAGCTAAGACGTATGGGAGTGAATAACGACACGTGGAGGATAACAAAAATAAATGAATCATATTTAATATGCGAAAGCTATCCAGCTGTTTGGGCTGTGCCCAAGGCTGCCTCTGATGATTTTCTAAAAAAGGTTGCCACTTTTAGGTCACGTAATCGCCTTCCAGTAATGTCTTGGATTCATCCAAAATCACAAGCAACTATAACGAGATGTTCTCAACCGCTGGTCGGGGTAACCAAAGACAAATAAATCATTTTCGTTTTTATTCTATACGTAATTATATTTCAGGTAAGTGGCAAACGTAGCCAAGATGACGAAATGTATCTTAATTACATCATGGAAGCCAATGCACAGTCGGACAAATTATCAATTATGGATGCCCGTCCTAGCGCCAATGCAATAGCTAACAAGGCTAAAGGTGGTGGATATGAATCAGAGGAAACTTATAAGAATGTGGAAATAAACTTCTTGGATATCCATAACATACATGTAATGCGTGAAAGTCTAAGAAAATTAAAGGAAGTTTGTTATCCGACTATCGATGACCAAAAGTGGTTAACTGCAGTAGAAGGAAGCTTTTGGCTCAAACATATCAAATGTATTATGGCAGGTGCTGTGCGAATTGTTGATAAAATTGAAATTATGAGCACTTCTGTTGTGGTTCATTGTTCCGACGGCTGGGACAGGACTGCACAATTGACTGCCTTGTCTATGCTTCTTCTCGATCCATACTATCGCACAATTAAAGGTTTTGAAGTCTTGGTCGAAAAAGAATGGCTGAGTTTTGGACACAAATTTCAGCAGAGGATAGGTCATGGTGATAATCGTCACTCGGATGCTGATAGATCCCCTGTATTTCTGCAGTTTATCGATTGCGTCTGGCAGGTCAGCCAGCAATTTCCTAATGCTATGGAATTTAATGAACATTTTTTGATCACAATTTTGGATCATTTGTATTCGTGTCGGTTCGGAACATTTATGTTTAATACCGAAGGAGAAAGGGTTAAAGAAGGTAAGAGTTTTGATCCCTATTATGCATTACAATCGAATTCTTATACGGGGGGTGAATCAAATAAAAACAGGAATAATTTTTTAAAACTTTATTGGGACATGATACAATCTTCTGATTTCGTGAAACATTTTTCCCAACGTATGGGTAATTTTTTTTATCCCGTTTTCGTAAAACGAAGATGGTTGCTCCATAAGCCAATTGCGCACGAAATCTTCTACTGCAAAATCATCATCAAAACGTAGCCCAGCACGAGCTGCTTTCATTCATCCAAACAGGTGGTAGTCGCAGGGCGATAAGTTCCGTCTGTAGGGGGGGGGGGGGGGGGCGAAGTGTTCCAGTGTAGTAAACGACAATGTTTCCGTAGTTAAGGCAGCTGTATGGGCCCGGACATTGTATTGCAGCAGGATAGCATCTCTTATGGGAAAGCCGCGTCCTTTCTGTCGATATGCCGTTTTTGCATCATCTAAAAGTTGGCAATAATACGCGGCATTTACAGTTCGACGTTCGTGGAGAAAATCAATAAGTACGACTCCTTTCGAGTCGCAAAATACGGTCGCCAAAATCTTTCCAGCCAAGAGCCGAGTTTTGGCTTTGCCAGATGCAGATTCGTTCTTCCTTCGCCATTCCATATTTGCTTGCTTCAATTCGGGCATGTAATGGTGCATCAAAGTTTCGTCACAAGTCACTATCCGGTGCAAAAAAACGGTTCAAATGCCGTTGGCACCCTTTCATACGATTCCGTTTTTGATTTTCAGTGAGAAGACGAGGTACCCACCGGACACTTTCCGAAACCCAATGTCGTCAGCAATGATCGTCTGAGCACTGTCAAAGCTGATTTTCATCTCAGAAGCAATTTCACCTATTGTTAATCGTCTGTCGTCCTCTTGAAGTCGGCAAACAGTACGAATATTCTCCTCTGTCATGCTGGTTCTTGGTCTACGTTGGTAATCTTCATTTTGGACTGCTTCTCGTTCTTCTAAAAATTGTTTGTGCCATGTCTTTTTAAGTGTATTATCTCCGAACTGTGCCTGAAGTCTTCTCACAATTTCTGATGTTTTTACGCTTTCTTTGGTACGAAATTTAACTATAATACATTGCGCAACGGACGACGGTACTTCTCGCTCAGATATCGCGATAGTTACTAAAGATGAGGCGTTCTATAGCAGTGCAAAGTCCTCTAGGCAGACGCCACGCCACTCTTTGTTCACCGCACTATCGGTATGAAAATAATTCCGGTTTATATTTGATTTACTCTCGTATTTCGAACGGAATCAATTTCGATTGAAATATGTACATAATATTGAGAAATAATGAAATGAAATACTATTTATTAAAATTGATTAACTTTCAGACTTAAAACACAAAACAGTGTCTTTGTGGTCGTGTATTAATGCGTCTCCTGAGCAGTATCGCAATTCTTTATATGGAGCAAACCCCGAAGGTGTTCAATCAGTGCTTAAACCTATTGCTAGCATGAGAAATATTAAATTATGGAAAGGATTTTACTGCCGCTGGAATCCAAGTATGCGTCCTCAAGATTCAATTTACCAAAGGACGCGCGAGATGTTGGTTCTACAGGAACAACTCCAACGCCAAGTTAACGACTGTCGTTTGAAGGCGAATCCCCGAGCAACTCAGCCAACGGGCAGATTAGCATCGCCATTACACTGAATATTCCACTATCTTCTTCTTCAACCTAAAAATGTTAAAAATTCTGAAACAATTGAAACTACAAAGCTATGTAAAAATATTTTTTTAATTTATTCGTTTGAAATGCGCATATTAAATTTACAATTAACTATAAATCAACATGTGACGGTTTTATATGCTCCCTGGCAATCTTGTCGCCATTCCTTGAATTCTTCCTAAGGTTTGTACACTGACTAGTGTTTTTATCACAATTCGGTTTTGTTTCCATTTTCAGAGCCTTGTCAGCTTTCTGGAACCATTTTTCATACACTTGAATTGGATCTATTTGCCAAAATTTGTGGAATGAAACTGGTTGCTCCATTTGTAACAATTTTGGAGAATAGTCGGGTGGACGTGCCTGAAAAGAGGTTAGTAAAATTATATATCTGTTATCATATATCATAATTGAATTTGATGAAATGAAAATCCTTTAAAACTTAACATTAAAATACTCTTTGGCAAGATTCCTTTAGTAAATTTAAATGCTAGTCATATTCAGCGGTTGTCCTTAGCTTCTTAACTAAATTGTAGGACGATTTTTTAAACTTTTCTTTGGTACTTCATGGGGGAGACAGATCAGTAAAACAGAGCAGCTTTGTCAGACTCAGAACAGGAGTGGGAAAGATATAAAAAAAATAAGAAATATGTATAAAATTAGTAAGAAGGAACAAGGCTAACTTTATTAATGAGCAAATTGGAAGATCAATGAATCAAAAGACTGTGTGGAGGACAATAAGACAATAGTCTTGAGAGAAAGTAAAGCTGAGATAAATGAAGTAATGTTTGAAGGAGTCATAGTGAATGATGATCAGGGATAAGCAGAAAAATTATTTAACATGTATTTTGTAGAGAGTGTGCAAGAAATTAATGAATCCATTAAAAATGAGGTGTACGATGAATCAAATGCAGAAGTACACAACAAACGATTTATCTTTAAATATATTGATATGTATAGACTTATTGAGGCAATCAAGATGCTGGAGCAAAAAAGGGGCTACAATCAAGTTAATCCTGATATGCTGTTGGACGCGACGCCAGAAATAGGAGATATTTTTCTGGATATTATCATCCACCACCGGTAAAACGCCTATATTGCTCCAGGTTCTCTGTCTAATGTCTACGAAAGATTTGCCTCCTGCCTAGATGATCTTACTCACGCCTTGATGCATTCCGACGAATTATTGCTTTTCGGTGACTTTAACCTGCCTGAAGTTGGCTGGGAGCTCTCTCACTCGGATGACGGATTTCTAAATCGAATTACTCACGTACTAACCAGCCTTGGTTTGATAGCTGCTTAAAGAGCTATATTGTTCCTCTAGAAGCGACGCTGTCTATTTAATTTACGCCAACTTAAGTCTTCTTATAATAATTATATTAACAGAATGAAAGCATCCTTGCGCGTCGATCTTAAGCGATTTTGGAGGTTCGTGAACTTGAAGCGCAACTCTGATAGCTATCCATGTTCTTTGTCTTTCGGAGACAGCGAAATCAATTAGCCCTTGATGATAGCAAATCTCTTTGCCGATTTTTTTAAGACTGCGTTTCTGGACAATACCTGTGATATTAGCTTTAAGGATTTTACCCATTTGACGAGGTTTCCACCGACTTCTCTCGAATTCAAAGACCTTTTACTTGACGAAACTACGATTTTGAAGAAAATTTCTACCTTGGCTGATAGTTTTTCAATTGGTCCTGACAGTATCCTCGCCTCATTCGTGAAAAGATGGGGTTCTGTTCTTGCTCCTATTCTATGTTATTTATTTAATCTCTCAACTCGTTGCGGTGTTCGTCCTAAATCTTGGTAAACCTCAGTAATTATTCCTCTTCACAAAAAGGTGATAAATGCGGAAACTATAGACCAATTGCTTATCTTTGCTATATATCCAAGATTTCTTAGGCACTTATTTGCGATGTTCTCTACTTCCATTGTAAACCGTTCTTGCAGCCATTTCAACATGCCTTCATAAGGGGTAAATCAACCATCACCAATTTATTGGAATTTTTAAACTTTTTTATCTCTGCAATTGAAGGTGGTAAGCAAGTTGACTGTATTTTTACTGACTTCAGTAAGGCTTTCGATAGAATAAATCATAGAATTCATGTTCTTAAACTCCTCCTTCTCGGATTTCCGCTAGTTTTTGTAAATTGGATTCATTTGTTGTTATCTGAACGCACTCAGCGGGTTTCTTTTCGTGAAGCTCTGTCTGATGTGATTTTCAACAGTTCCGGTGTACCGCAGGGCTCCCGCCTCGGGCCATTGTTACTTATAATTTACATCAATGATGTATTTACGATACTGTCGCACTCAAATATTCTTTGTTATGCCGACGACATTAAGATATTTCTTACTGTGTCAGACAATGCCGATTCCATACTTTTAAATGCTGACTTGGACGCCTCTCAGAATTGGTGTTTCATTAACGACCTCGGCAAGTGTACATTTATGTCTTTCCCAAGAAAAAGATCTCCCTTTCAATTTAATTTTACCATAGATGGTTGTCTTTTAACAAGAGTTACAAAGACTAAGGACCTAGGTGTCCGGCTTAATTCTCAATTTTCTTGCGAGGATCATTTTGATGCCATAGTTACCAAGGCTAATATGACTCTGGGTTTCGTGAAGAGATTGTCAAAGGAATTTGATGACCCCAACATTGCAAAACTTCTATATTGCACTTTTGTCAGGCCTATTCTTAAATATGCCTCTCTAGGTTCGCTCTTCGAGGCCTTAATTGGGAATAACTCCCTTATATTACCACCTTATGTTGATAGACTTGGACTGCTGCATTTGGATACACATGAAAAAAGACGCTGTAACTCCAAGGTCCTCTATGCTTTCGATTGCATTCGGGGGTCCATATACTCTTCTGTTCTCTTGGTATGTTTTGGCATATCGGTTCCGGCTCGCTTCCTGAGGAATCACGGCTTCTTTCAGGTACCTTTTCATCGCACTAATTATGGGATAAATGAGCCGATCACATCGATTTCGCTATTTTTTAATTTCTCTTTTGATCGCATTGATTTTCATCTATCACGAAATCATGTTGGCAGTCAGTTTTGTTGAAGTTACTTTTTACTTTTTATGTACTTTTTATGCACATTTGCATTTTAATATTTTGTATTTAGCACATTGATAAAATATTGTTAATAAATAAAAATAATACATTCAGTTGAAGAATAACCATCAAATTATCTGAATGGCCTCTTCATTAATATATATACATATCTCTTCCTTTCTGTTAGACCTTCGCATATAAACTTTATGAAGCGCAAACGCTGACTATAACGTTAATGAAAAAGATACAGCTTCATGGGACATAATTAATAAAACAGGAATAACATAATGAGGTTCTCTATAAAGCTTCCTATCCTATCATAAGCTCTATTTATTTACATACCTGATGAAATCTCGAAGAGTGTATCGCTTTTATTCCCAACCTCTGAAGGCAGACGCCAACAATCATATCGTCTGGTGAAGAAATAGTGGGGCATGTACAATGCTTAACAATCTTCATCACAGTGGGCAGACTGAAAGCAATACCACCACCTCCGGTAATATAATTGAATCCATCCTTCGAATGCAGTCGGTATCCGTATCGCTCCCCCAAGTAGACATCCTCGTCTGCATTAAAACACCCCAAAATATCACAGACAGCAGATACACTGCAACGAGACAAGTACTGGGATACCCAGCCAGAACATGGTTTGCTTTTCAAATTAATTTACCTCAGTAGTGTATCATCGTCGGATAGGAAGATCCACTCTATGGGCCTTTCAAGTCTCCGATTTATTTCCTTGACTTCTTCCAGGGCTAATTTGAAAATCGATAATGTCTTTCCACAGTGTCCTGTTTCGGTGTTGGGCACACCAGTTGATACTGTTGGGATTCTTTCATCTACACGAGAGGTTGTTAGCAGATATTTTGCATGCAGATATTTTGTTAAAAAAAAGTGTCTTATAAAAAGAACCAGTTGGGGATGGTTCCATACTCACCCTTTATGTCACTGAAAAATCTCTTGTGAATGGCATATCGACCCCAGCTCTTCTCGATTGTTGGAATCCGCTCTTTGTGAAATTTGTGACAGGTTTTTATTGCGAAAAAGATTGTTTCTGTACTGATGGGGTCCTGTAATGGCCAGATAAGATTGGGTTACAGCCTAACTTATAAGAGTATACCGCAAAGAAAGGGGTTCTAGGGCTGATCTAAATCTATTTTATTTATGGTATCCTGAAAGGATTACGAACAAATAACAGTCGGGGTTTAGCTACCTATAGAAGCTTTGTGATACGATTTCCAGGGTATACTTAGACCTTCCGTACCGAAGGGATTCGATGAAAGCCAACAGGACTGGCAGATGGAGCAATGTAATTTGTCCAGAGGTGAAAGGTTGGGAAGAAATTAATTTTAAAACATCAAGTGAGGCTTTCACTAGTGGATTACTGTGCTTTTTATTGATAGCATTAGCAGAATTACACTTTGCTGTCTTTGCTATTGTTCTTCTGAAATTCTCAGTAAATATGGTGATTTATCGTTCTTCCTCCAGTAAGACTGAAGGAGAAACTATGAATGCAAAATTACAAAAAAACGCAATTACGAAACTTGTTAAGAATTAAACATCTAATGCATTTCGCAGAGGCTTGGAACAATTTTTAAATTTCTCTAAAACTGGTCGACAATTTCGGACAGCTATTAATCCTTGAGGGCAAACAAGTTGTACAATGTATAGTTGTATTACTTGGCCCTTATCGCTACTTCCATTTGAATAAAATTAAAATGCTCGACAAGAATAAGAATATTTTCAACGCCAAAGATATCACGGTTTTCTCTTAGGCTATACGACAGAATCCCAAAACGGCGATAAGTTTTCTCTCGTTGAGCCATAAAAGGAGGGAGCATCTGCGAGGGTAAAGCAACAACTGCGCCAAGCCAAGAATATCAACTAAAATAAAACTAACAAAGCCAGATCCTAGTTAAAATTCTAACGGACAGAGAATATCTTCTTGGCCTCGTGTTCCTGTCTTCTTTACATTTTACAATCCCTTCGGGCAGTCGAAACGGTTGCTACAAAAATTCGGGTTCGACTTTGGATAAGGAACAAAATCTACAAAAATTTGCCAAAGAACACGATGTGAGTGTGTTTGAGGGGGGGGGGGGGGGCAAAGAACGTAAAATAAAAAAAGGATGACACTATAAAAAATATTATCCACCAAGGATTTGTATACATGCTTTGTTTGTATAAGAGAGTACATACAGCGTGGTTAATATTCTCGGCATCCCACATCGAAGGATACTTTACCGTGGTCTAACTGGCACTTACACATTTCGAGGTAGCTTCATTTGGGTAAATGGCACATCCATATCCCTTCACTGGACATAGATAAGGTGCTGCTGCCATCAGTAATTTACGCCCTTTCTCCTTGTATAATTTAGCATTCCGTCTATCCCCTCGAGGAGATCCTTTGCCAGTTTCAGTTTCAGTGATTGTGCTTTCTTCCGACTTCACAGCTGTATAACTACCGAACTGAGTTCTTGGCACCGGAGAAGATACCTTTTGTATGGAATTCTCCGCCAGTGATGATGACGGTTTATTATTTTCAATCCTCATATTCTGCCAAATAAATAGTGAAAGCTCATGGGATGCATCAATAAAGAAGTCGGTGGTTGTTTTTTCCTCTAGAACACGTCTCTTTAGCCTGCAGAATTATGCGATTAAAACAAAGGAAATAAAACAGACGAGCTACATGTTAGATGTACTCATCTCCTCTTGCGGAAATGGGCAACTGATGATTTCTGACCAAACCTACCTACCTTTCAATTAAGGGAGTGGAAAACACTACCCCGGACCTTATCATCGGGTAGGAAAACCATTTGGGATTTTCGAAAAAGGCGAAGTGATGAATTATGGTTGCCTCTTGGTCATGCAGGGGATGGCCGAGATACATTTCCTGATGTGAAACGATGTAATATGTTTAACAGGAGATTTTATGTGACTTGTTGGCTCTTACCCTTGTGTGATCCTCTGCTGCCAACTTGTTGAGTAATGTTTGCAAGTCGACGTAACTCAGGTCATCACAAAGCACAACCCATTTAATGTGGGATTTTATGATTTCGGTTGCAGCCAACTGCGGTAACACTGCCAGGAATGTCCAATATCCAGGATGGTTTACTGTTTCATGGAGGAGGTAGATGTTGACCAAATGATCCTTGTTAATCGTAAGTGATTGATTGTAGATGTCTGTTCGTAGATTTTGTGCTAATTGAGTGTGGTAGGTATCCGACTGACTAAGGATGAAGATAATAATTTCATTTGGTGCTGTAACAAATAGAGAGGGACATATGTAATTCATATATTGTTTGAATATGCATTAATTTAATTAAAAATTAATAAAACCATGAAATTGGATTTTTATAAAAACGCTTAATCATCCGATTTTAGTTCTTGTCGCAAAATACTCCTGAGGCTCTCAGAAAACATATCCAATTGAAAATAAATTGTATAGTTGTTTATTTTTTAATTAAATTTGTTAAGGCCCACCGAAGTGGGCGTGGAAATTACTTTTCCCTAAGTTATGCTGCTAAAGGTTCGCGCCTTTGCTATGTTTATGGTTGAATATTTGCTAGACACTAACTTATTTAATGCAAGCATACACCGACGCGGTAGCGGTGGTGGTGGCGACGGTGGTTGCGGTGAGATGCACAACATTGAAATGGCTTTGGTGGCGTTAAGTTGCTGCATGTTACATTCTCACCGCCACCACCACGGCGGTCACTACCTCACCACCGCGTCGGTGTGTGCTTACATTTACCGCACCGCCATCATCACCGCTACCGCCATTGTGTCGGTGTCTGCTTGCCTTTAATGCTTGAACTTGGCAGTCCGCAGTGAAATGTTGTTACTAAAAGGTTCACGCCTTTGTTATGTTTATTGTTGACAATTTTCTAGACATCAACTTATTTGATGATTGAACCTGTTGTAGCGAAGTGCCGTTACTAAATGTTCACGTTTTTGATATTTTTATGGTTGAATATTTGTTAGACACCAACCTGTCGGAGCGGTCTGTAGCGAAACATGGTTACTAAAGAGTTGTGTGCCTTTGCTATGGTTATGGTTGAAAATGTGCTACACATCAACTCGTTTGATGATTGAACCTGTCCGAGCGGTCCGCAGCGAAATCTTACTACAGATTCGCGCCTTTATTATGTTTGTGGTTGAAAATTTGCTGAACATCAACTTATTTGCTGATTGAACTTGTCAGAGTGGTCTGCATCAAGACATTATTACTTCAGGTTCGTGTCCGTGATATGTTTATAGTTGAACATTTGCTAGACATCAACTTATTTTATGATTGAACCTGTTGTATCGAAGTGCTGTTACTAAAAGGTTCACGTCTTTGCTATATTTATGATTGATCCTTTCGGAGCAGTTCATAGCTAAATGTTGTTACCAAAGATTACAAATTGACTTTTAAAAACACCTTTAACACGTACCGTTTAAAAAAATCCGAATCCGGATGCATTTCGACATGTATCCATGCCATCGTCAGCGGAGCAACACAGACTCAAGCAATCTCCCAGCTACAGCTGACCGATAAGCTGAGTTCAATGATCCTTTATCACCGTTTTTGGGCCGTTAGGGAAAAGAAAGGATTTTTTAAACGGTCTATGAAAAAGGTGCTTTTGATTAATCAATTTGTAATCGTAATTTGTGTCGTTGACGTTCAATTATTTTATGTAATTATTTGATGATTGAAGCTGTCGGAGTGAAATGTTGTTAAAAAGGTGTGTGCCTTTGCTATGTTTATGCTTGAGTATTTGCTAGGCATCAATTTATTTGATGATTGAACCTGCGGTCTGCAACAAAACATTATAACTTAAGGTTTGTGCCTTTGATATGTTTATGAATGAATATTTACTAGACATCAGTCCGCTAAATGTTGATTCATGCCCCACAAGGGTTTGTTCTGATTCCTTAGAAAGATACAAACAAAACATACAGAAGAATTTTGGCCGCTTGGTCAATTACGAACTTGTGTCGGAGGATTACTAAACAAAATTAATGCAATCAAGTACATCACTGAAGGAAATTGCGTAGAATAAAATTTTTGAAAGTCTTAAATGCACTTGTAAACATATTGTGGTCTATAGAACTTTTTTGGTTTGGTTCGTATTCAATTATACTACTGCTGCCCTAATTAATGAATATCCAAGTCTGCTTAATTATTAAATGCAAATCCATCTACAATTTAATTAAAGTAATTGAACATACCAAATCGGTAGGACAAAACCTTTCTGCAAATTGGTTTCTAGACTACGTACGCTTAAAACGAAACTTATATACGGGGCCTCTCTCTTAGTTCTCCTAAGGGTATGTTTATAACTTAAGTTCGCGGCGATGTGCGGAACTTGGACAAGAATTGATTGTGTAGTTGGGCATGAGAGTGTTCATAACAGAATTGTAATTAAACACATCAAGGTGTAACTCGATAAGGAATGAAATCTTTCATTCTTTTGCGGGTTGTTCTGTGCGTAGGCTACTTGAAATGCAATATCCAACAAGAAATCGCCCCTATTGCGATTGTCGTTCGATTCCACTACCTAAGGCTCAGTTTCGCGACCTTTAAATTCATAGTATAGTTTGCGTCTTGACTACTCGAGTCGAACGCGCAAATCGACATTCGCAATAGGGCCCAATGTATTTCACACATCGGAATAAAGCTCGCGGCCCTGAAATTGTAAGGACGCTTGATAACTCTCGAATTCCGTCGGCACTTGGCGAAGCTCCATTATGAGCATATCCTTAAATGCAATGATTTCTGAGGCTATTAAATACGCGATCAAAAAGCCAGACCTTTATGTCTCTGCATATTCATCCATACAACATTTATCAGGCAAATTGTTTGAATCCAAACAAACAAAATGACTGAAACGAAATCACTGAGGCATGTATCCCACGTAAATATGGGGCTCATCACTTTTGGCCATTAAAAAAATATTCCGAGCATTTTTCGGTGTACTTTAGGGGCTTCTGTTGCACTGGGGAAATGTTGGCATCCGATGATACCATTTTTTTTGTACATGGACATAATTAAAGTGATGTATAGGTTTTTCAGATGAATCGATGCCATATAGGTTTAAACGATGTCGTTTTTATCACCCCAATTATCATGTACATATTTTCCACTCAGCTCCCAACCGCCAATACGTTTATATTGCATTGTACTCATTTCAAGAGGTCCTTTTTCGCATTGCGGCTTTAATTTTACAATAATTTTACATTTTATTGATGAAAAAGCAGGCATTTTCCGTCTTCCGATACTTTTGTGTCAATAAATTCGTGAAAATTTGGTACGTCCTTTCCTCCCCGTAAGTTGTCGAAAGGGGGTAAATTGTTGGACTACGTTTGTCCTCAATGGAGCGCTGCAAATGACACCTAGAGGAGGATCGGGTGTATCAAAGGAAAGATTTAGTTTTATGTCCTTGCCGGTAATGTTGCTGAACCTCCAATTTCCGGTGTCATGCATGCATTGCAGCAGACAATACAATCAGGGAAACCACTCAATGCCATCCTGCCGACCTATCCTGACTAATACGTGAAAAACTGGATTTCCTTCGGAACGTGCACTGCTTGTGAATCTGGTTAGATAAACTCACTCCGTCGTTTTCATAGTATAAAAGGCGAAACTAAAGCAGACAGTGAAGAGCTTTTTGGGAACTTTATTTGTCTACGGAATTAGCTGCAATTTTCGAAACAATTGAGTAGCAGCATGAGTAAGAACAATGCTCCAACGCTTTAGTGG
The DNA here is from genome assembly GCA_964036015.1 of Leptarthrus brevirostris. Classification (NCBI taxonomy): domain Eukaryota; kingdom Metazoa; phylum Arthropoda; class Insecta; order Diptera; family Asilidae; genus Leptarthrus; species Leptarthrus brevirostris. The sequence goes on from OZ038375.1 coordinate 99,572,091, forward strand.
AGCTAATAGCGGACCCCAAAATGTTAGTGGCACGTCCGACTGTGATAGATTTAGTCGTTTGTTACTGACTTGACATGCTTTCCACTTTGTCCGTTTCGAATTTTTTAGTCTTTCTGTATAGTGCAATTGGTGTTTTAGGATTAAGTTTATTTAGGATACACCACGAAACGTGATCTGATAACGAAAGTACAAAAATGTTCTGTCAGCTTACTTAGCGTGGTTCTCCCTCGCCCCATACACGATTTTTATTCCTAAGTGCGCCACACTGCAACTCTGATTGATTTATTTTGCTCGCTACAATTCCAAAGCTGCTACCTGAGGTAATGGTTACCGATTTTTCAGTTGTCGCAAGAGTTTCAGTTACGTGCCTTCCTACGATGGCAATCAGTTTCTGTAACTAAACTCTAACTCTGTGAAATCGAGCTTTTGCATTAAATTTCTGTCCGGATAGAAAATTCTCAAAGAATTGCTTGCGTGAAGGATGGCTTCTTCTAAGGATACCTTGCATTCGATTTCACGATGAATACGGTATAAGCTAGCAAAAGAAGGTTGATTTCCTTTTTTTTTACACGATTTCGGTGGTTTATAAGTACAGAAGAAATGCCTTTTCAATTGAATGAGCATACAGATCACAGTCATATCAACTGCTGAAGCATTTCTGTATTTGTCCAGCTCAAGGGAATTTAAAAAATTTCACTTAAAAATTAAATGCTACAAACTTCAAATGCAAATGTCATTTTTAAGAATAGGTCTGTTCGATGGGTAGCGGCACCGAACGGCACCCAATAGTTCCGAAGCGTTCCGGATTTTTTGAGAGCTGTCAAACCTAGAGCGTTCCAGAATTTACAATCTCATCAAACGCAAATTTTTTTTGCGAACTGTCACTGGCACACATTCCTGTAAATTATTGATTGTTATATTTAACCTTTTCATTAACAACTTTCATACTTAACCAAACAACAAAAAATGACAACTAAACACAATAACAAATACACAAAATGACAGCTCCAATTTCTGTCTCCAGCAATTTCCTGGGTTGACTTGCGAGCTGTTCGGTGCACTTCTGAACTGGTCTCGAACACCGAACCTCGAGTTCGGTGTTGTACCGAGCTGTCATCGAGGCGCCGTCGATTGCACTTTAGCGCACTGAAGCGCTCCGGAGCACTCCAGAGTGAGCCATCGAACAGACCTAATGTCACAGCCTACTCTAGCCCCGGAAAACATGACAGTTCGGTCATATCATTGCCAGCCGTTTCGTGATTATTGAATTTTTCTTGTACGACAGATTAACTAGTCCTTGCACACAAATAAAACTGCACAGTTTCCTAACCAAAACCAAAGAGAAATGCTGATGTCATTGATGTATTTCAAGTTCAATACTTCAACAAAACGAGAAAGTAGAATTTTCCAACCTTTTTCAATTGTGTACTGTGGCAAGTTTCGCGTTGCTTACACCACCAATGCTCAGCTGTTCGTGTCGGGTTTGTGAGTAGAGTAGGCTCTGATAATTTGGTTAAACTAACAAATACAATTTTTTTTAATGCGTTTAATGTACATCTAATATTTTATCTCTTCCGCTCTTTATTTTATTCTCTTCTTCTCTTGACAATGCCTGTCAAATAAGAATCTTGGGAAGTTTAATTTTAAAAAAGGAAAGGTTTTTTCAGTGAAATATGATAATATGATGGGAAATGTCTCCACCATTTGCCGAGCTTTTGTAATAACATTTTAGAAAATGCGTACGTGAAGCAAAGGTTCTAAGGGAATTCTTCGTTTTATAACTCTAAAAGTTATTTTTTATAAAAACAGGACTCTTAATCATTCCTTAACTTTCTCTATGCTTGTGAGCCCAAAAAGATTTTGTTATTTACTCCTTCCATTCGGCAATAAAATAATGAACCTGTGCCTCGATCCAATGTGAACTGTACCTAGGTATGAATTATTCCGAAAAAGTTTTCCGCTTCCGTTTTATTTTCCACTTGGAATCACGTTATCAAAACGGCTGGGAGCTATTTTAAATAAAATTTTATGTCTTAGTGTGGAAATCCGGAAAACGCTCCATTGAGCTTGATGGCACTAATTCGTGCACCGAATTACCCAACCGATTCTAATCACAAAAGCCAAAGTTTCTCCATCTAAAGTTGTTCAAAGAGTTTTCGACTCCACTTATCTGAATTATTCAATTAGAGTATTTTCGTGTCAAACGAGTTCGACGAAAGTTCTACACTGCTTCCTTTCACTTGAAAGAGTTCTCAAGTTTTGGTGCATCTATCGTTCATGTCGAAGGGTGCTACACCGGTTCTACGCCAGGATGAGCCCGTGCACTGAAGAGTACTCATTGTAAACAAATTTTGCTGGCCTAGCCCAGATGCCCGACGTGGCGTGTTGTGGTAATGGCAAAAATTGAATACATGGAAGGGTACCTGGTTCCATCTAATGCATCCTATAAACCACATCTGTTGTCACATGCTCTGTCTGACAATCTTCCGTCGTGCTTAACTGAGTTTTGATCACACTATACAAAACTTTAAAATTAAAAGCACTTGTCGGGTTTGCGACAGCTGAGGAGGGGCGGAGATAGATTTGGGATCCTTTCCGCACGTTGGCTATGTGAGTGAGCGGCTTTTTCTTGGCTTTGCCCAATGAACTTAAACCCCTTTAGGGCTAGGAAAACTACATAGACGAAGTTAGGTTTGCTGCACTTTTTGTTGCTGTCTTTTCTAAAACTTGTACATCCAACCTCATTAGAGAAAATCTGCACCAGCACTTGGGGTCAAAGCTTCTGTGAGTGATGCTCGTCGGTTGCTGGATGTGAGAATGTTGGAACATGCAGCAACAGGAGGCAGTCGGGACCAGTATTGTAATTAGGAATGGATAACCGCACGATGTTGGTCCCTAATTGATTTCGTTAGTTGAACATCAAACCTGGCGCTTCTCTGATGCACAGACACTGTTGACTATCATCATCAGCGCGAAACTTTGTAATTTAATTGATTTTCTTAAATACGAGTTGTTGTTGCGTTCAATTAATTTAAAATTCTAGATGGAATCCAGAATAGTTTGCGTACCCTTCCTTGTAATGAATTGGCTATGGATCCTTGTTAGCCACAGGAACAAGTAATTAATTTTGTACGCAAAAGTTTTCGAGTGATGAGGTTTAGAAGTTTTCCAAATTTTCTACAAATAATTAAAACCATTTTAATGACACAAGGGTTGTGTGCAAGTACAGGAATTCAGGAGAACAATTAAATTATAATGATTTTGTACTTTAGTTATATTGACCGAAACAACCGGATATCTTAGCCTATATCACATTCGCTTCGTTCTGGAAACACTTAGTTGCTCATCTGTTTTGTGTGACAGTTTTTGTTCAGGAACGATGGTGTCTGTACAACTATTTATTTATCCAAATTGTTGGTATATTTTTTATTTTAAGGGGAAACTGGAACAAGTGAAACATTTAGTATGGCTTAGTAGACCGACTTTGCAAACCGAGCCCAAAAACGGATCAATAAAGTCTCACTCTACTGCGCTATAACGTAACCAGTTTCGGTCACTCGTCTTTTCATCGTCTTAACTGGTACCTGTTACGACGTAATTTACCTGTCTGAGGCCTGATTGTGTAGAGAGTTTACGGATGTTACGGATGCTTAGCTCTGAACTTCTTGTCTTTCATCGGGACTGTCACGTTTCACTTCTTGATGCACTTGTTGGAGGGGGCGTTCTTTGCGCCGTTCGACGCGACATCTTGCGTGAACTGGTGCACGTTGCTGGCTCTGATGACTTGAAGTTTATTTGTGTTGTTCTTAGGCTCCCACATATGAACGTCTACATTGCTAATATTCTTGTTGCCCAGCATTTTTATTCTTTCATTGACAGCATTGCAACCTCTGACTTGGCAATGTTCGGCTCCTCTACTGCATAAACCGGCTCAATACCCGGCTTTCAACTACGTCTTTTCCTTTAACTCAATGATTTTAACATTTTCTGTGTATGATAATTATTATTATAACGCTAAAAAGGCTGAGTTTTTTTGAACCAATGAATGGTTCTTGGACTGTGACGGGAGTACAGATTTTGACGCGCGTGACATCGACGCCACTGTTGTGTTTTTTTTTTCCAATGTGTGCCCGTGTCCACAACGTACGGATGCCCATAATATCAGCCCTGGTTTAATAGATCGCTAAACCTCTAAAAAATTTAAGAAACAGAACCTGGAGGAGATTTTGCTCTTCAAGGATCCATCTCTCTAATTTACGTGATCTGATAGTTTCAGCCCTCGAAAATTCATACAATTATTACATAGAAAAAATAAATTCGATATTGTACGTAGAGCCCAAGCGGTTATGGAATTTTGTGAATTCTAAACGTAACTCCGATGGATACCCTGCGGCTATGCGTCTCGATAACAGAGAAAATAATATATTCTTATCATTTCCAATCGCTTTAAAAACTGCTTTTATTCACTTATGATATTAGTCTTGCTGTTACTCACTTGACGAGGCTTCCGCCTAACACTTGCACTAGCAAGGATATTATACTTGACAACGTCACGATTATTAGAAGAGATATTATATATCTGGCTAATCTACATTTCTTAAAAGAAGTGATCCGTTTATTGCTTCGGATTTCAGTTACCTCTTTAATTTTTCGATTTGTCGTGGCACTTTTCTAAAAGCGTCGAAACTCTCTGAAATCCTTCCGCTGAATACAAATGGTAGTAAGACCGATGTATCCAACTGTAGATCCATTGCGACTCTTGGCTGTATTGCAAGATTTTTTGAAGCGCTGCTTTTGGATTTGACCTATTTGACGAGGTTTCCACCGGCTTCTCTCGAATCCAAAGGCCTTTTACTTGACGAAGCTACGATTTTGAAGAAAATTTCTACCTTGGCTGATACTTTTTCAATCGGTTCTGATACCGCCTCACTCGTGAAAAGAGTGGTTCCGTTCTTGCGCCTATTCTGTGCTATTTATTTAATCTCTCAACTCGTTGCGGTGTTTTTTCGAAAGCTTGGAAAACCTCATTAATTATTCCCCTTCACAAAAAATGTGATAAATGCGAAATTTCGAACTATAGATACTTTTTGAGGCACTTATTTGCGATGTTTTGTACTTCCACTGCAAGCCGTTTCAACATGGCTTCATAAGGGGTAAATCAACCATCACCAATTTATTAGAATTTTTAAACTTTTTTATCTCTGCAATTGAAGATGGTAAGCAAGTTGACTGTATTTTTACTGACTTCAGCAAGGCTTTCGATAGAATAAATCATAGGATTCTTGTACTCAAACTCCTCCTTCTCGGATTTCCGCTGGGTTTTTGTAAATTGGATTCATTTGTTGTTATTTGAACGCACTTAGCGGGTTTCTTTTCGTGGTGCTCTGTCTGATGTGATTTTCAACACTTCCGGTGTACCGCAGGGCTCCCGCCTCGAGCCACTGTTATTTATATGATGTATTTACGATGCTGTCGCACTCAAATATTCTTTGTTATGTCGACGACATTAAGATATTTCGCACTGTGTCAGACAATGCCGATTGTCTACTTTTAAATTCTGACTTGGATGCCTCTCAGAATTGGTGTTTCATTTACGACCTTCCCCTAAATTTCGGCAAGTGTACATCTATGTCTTTCCCAAGAAAAAGATCTCCCTTTAAATTTAATTTTACTATAGAGGGTTGTCTTTTAACAAGAGTTACAAAGACTAAGGACCTAGATGTCCGGCTTAATTCTCAATTTTCTTGCGAGGATCATTGTGATGCCATAGTTACCAAGGCTAATATGACTCTGGGTTTCGTGAAGAGATTGTAAAAGGAATTTAATGAGTCCAACATTACAAAACTTCTATATTGCACTTTTGTCAGGCCTATTCTAAAATATGCCTCTCTAGTCTGGTTACCGCTCTATACGACACATATTGATCGCTTTGAAGGTTCGCTAGGTTCGCTCTTCGAGGCCTTAATTGAAATAACTCAATTTTATTACCACCTTATGTTGATATACTTGGACTGCTGCATTTGGATACACATGAAAAAAGACGCTGTAACGCCAGGGTCCTCTATGCTTTCGACTGCCTTCGGGGGTCCATATACTCTTCTGTTCTCTTGGCATGTTTTGGCATATCGGTTCCGGCTCGCTTCCTGAGGAATTACGACTTCTTTCAGGTACCTTTTCATCGCACTAATTATGGGATAAATGAGCCGATCACATCGATTTCGTGATTTTTTAATTTCTCTTTTGATCGCATTGATTTTCACCGATCGCGAAATCATGTTGGTAGTCAGTTTTGTTGAAGTTACTTTTTACTTTTCACTTTGTATGTACTTTTTACTTCTAATATACTTTTTATGCACATTTGCATTTTTATATTTTGTATTAATATTTTGTGAATTCTTTCCTTTACTTCGATATTATATAGTATCATACTGTTTCTATTTTTTTAGTTTTTTTGTAGTAGTCAGCACTTTGATGAAATATTGTCAATAAATAAATACGACACCCTCTTCTTCCACTGTAAATCATTTTTAAGTCCTTTCAGTACGGTTATATGAAGGGTAAGTCGACTACTACCGACTTATTAGAATTTTTAAGTTTCCCAATTTCTGCCATTGAAGCTGGTAATCATTTTGACTGCATTTTTACTGAGCTAAGCAAATCCTTCGACCGAATTGACCGCAACATCTTTCTTCATAAACTAAAGCTTCTTGGATTCCCCACTAATTTTGTCTTAATGCGAGTTCGCTTTCATGATTCATACTCCGATGCTATCCACGTCTGATGTACCGAAGGGTAGTCATCTCGGACCGTTAGTTTTTATAATTTACATTAACGATGCATCCTTGATTTTTTATGCGAATGATGCTAGGATTTTTCGGGGCATTTGAAATGAACTGTTAAATTCTGATGTTGACGCTTTCTGCAGATTGTATGTCCCTTGCCTTTGAACGTTAAATGAGTGCACGTTGATGTCCTTTTTATGTAAAACGTATCCCCTGACTTTAAATTTCACAATAACCGGTCGGTCCTTGAGCATATTGAACAAGATCAACGCGCGTTTTTCATTTCGGAACCATAGTAACGTTATTGTCAATAAGGCAAATGTCTTTCTGAGGCTTTATAAATAGATGGTACAAGGAATTTAACGATCCTTACATTACGACGATTTTATACTGCACACTTGTTACGCCAATTCTAGAATACGCTAGATCTGTTTGGTTCCCTTTCCACGCTGTGCACATCAACCACATCGAGGCAGTCCAGATTAGATTTTTAAGTTTCGCCCTCCGCGGTCTTCCGTGGTTTGTTCTGCCTCCTTATCCTTAAATCATTGGACGGGATATTTTCGGGATATTCGCTTTTAACTGCTTGCTGGACGAGATTGATTCCCCTTATCCTTAAATCATTGGACGGGATATTGCCGGAATATTCGCTTTTAACTGCTTGCTGGACGAGATTGATTCCCCTGAGCTCTTCTTTCAATACCTCCTTGAGAAGTTAGTTTAGGTTAGGTTTTCATGAGCCTGTCTCGTCGATGTCCCTGATTGTATCGGTTTTCACCGGTCTCGGAATAAAGTGAGTACTCAGCTTCGTTAAGGTTTAGTTTTAATTTGTATGATCGTTAATGTAATCAATTGTTTGATGAATTTCGTAAAAAGTTTTTATTTAAAAACAATATTTTTGGAAAACTATCTTTAATCCGAAATTTTTATTTTATTCACTACACAAAAAATCGAATTTCCACGAGCACTCTGTAATAGGTTGCTTTAGACGTAAATATCGGATGTTCTGGTTCACATCTATGTAGTAAAAATCGGACTTTGTTTATCAACCAGTCCGCTTTGGAGTCCACCTAACTGATAATCTATAAAAAAAATTCTGACAAGAATGTAATCTTATGCTACCGACAGATACCCTGTTGACTGATAGCCTTCAATATGAGAGCAATAAATGCAGGAAAATCGATTTAAGCGCAATATTAAAATCCAATAATGAAAAAAGTTGAATATCTATAGAGATACGCTTGAGATGGTACTTACCCAGCGAGAGGGATAATTCGATGAACACGAATAATTGAAAAATCGTCCAGTTCATTTTCGATGGTGGCTTCTTCGTCTGAGCTTGATTCCCTTCTGACATTTGCTTTATCTTGAACAGTTCATGAAATTTTCCATTTTTTAAATTCCCTTTGCATAGCAATGACACTGATATTAAATGACATTTAATAGTGCTTAGAAAATCACTTGACACTTCGCTTATTTTATATAGACACAGTCGGCAAAGGTTTGACGAATCCGAACCGCACCCGTCTCCATGCGCTTGAAGATGAGAACTACTTCACTTGCCTATGCTCTGGTGGTGTAGGTTTCTTAAGATCGATTACTTAGCACACTATGCGATCGTGCAAGCAAAAAGAGAAAGTAATAAGTTTTTAGAACTTTGGGTAACGTTTGGAGTTATACTATACATGTAGAAATCCAGTTTGTGATAGGCGTACAGATCGGTGTGATTTAGTTGGAGACTACGCAAATATAGAAGCCAGTTTTAACGCACACGCGACTTGTTTTAGAGGCACGCGGAACACGTTCGCCTTCCTACGGTACTGAATCAAAAGGCGAACCGCGAACGTTCAATCTCTGATAAATGGAAAAAGCTGCTATAAGGTATTGCCTTCTACGTGGTCTGTTTTGTCGAGTGCTTAAGACGCGCCGGTTGAAAATGATAAAACAACTGCGCTAGCCTCTGTCTAAAAATGTAAATAAATTTTAAGTGTTTGCATTTTGCGCCGATTATTGATAGGTCGCCCGATTTCTTCGATAAATGTGGAGCGACTAATTACTTGGTGTAATGGAAGTTCTGAAATCAGATTGAATACTATCGGAACTTTTGTTATAGGTTAAAAACAAAGGGTTGGCATAGTAATAATAATAATTTTCAGGTTATAAGTACACAAGATTTATAATTTTTTATACGCACTAAATACTAATCGGATGTAGACTAAATTAATACTTTGAGAGAAAAAAAAAAAAATTTTAAATAAATAAAATTGAAACAAAAATAAATGAGAATAATATACAAATAATTATACAATAGATTCAAAATATTTCAACAATGTATAACTAGAGACACGCAACAATGTATAACTAGAGATAGGACAGGAGCGAAGAAGAAAAGAAAGAAAAAAAAAACATTAATCAGAAATATGTTCTTTAAAAGCGACTTGAATGCACCAATGGTGACCGTAGTTTGAACATTTAATGGAAGACTATTCCATAGCCGAATGACCTGGACATTGTAAGAACACTCCATGACTGATCTATGAAAGAGTGGCACCAAAAAGTCCCTGTTGCGCTGCGAAGATGTAAAATTAAAGAACTCTCTAAGATAATCCGGTTTATTCGAATTGAGCAAACGATACAGAAAGACCAAAGACCTGTACCTCTGATAATCACTCAAAGAGCAGCCCAGTAGTCGCAACCGAAAAGGTGAAATATGGTCAAACCTTTTTAGCCTGAAAACAAAACGAACACAGTCATCAAAAGCAGTCTCAATTCTACGAGAACAAGTGCTATCAAGCTTAGGAAATACTAAGCTACCATAAGTAAAATAAGGTAAAATTAAGGCCTTGACCAACTTTAACCGAGCCCAACAACACAAAAAATCTGCCGAGAGCCATAGTCTACGCAGTCCCCCATAGATATTAGCAAGCTTCGAGTTTATATCATCACAGCATTTCATATGTTGGTTCAGAACAATTCCAAGATTGTTCACCTTTTCTGACATCCGTATCGGAAATCCATTTATAACTACTCGTGGAATATCTAGGTCACTCAGTGCACCATTTTTGAAACTAATACACTGAAACTTATTACGGTTTAACTGCAGACCATTTTGTACAGACCAGGCATATATTCTATCCAAATCTAAATTTACTCGATGTATACAATCCTCGATCAAACCTATGGGCCTGCTCATGTATAACTGAACATCGTCCGCATAGAGGTGTACACTCACGTCACGTACCACCGATGGTAAATCGTTGATGAATAGACTAAATAATAGTGGACCCAATATAGAACCTTGAGGAACACCACGTAGTAAAGGTAAAGGTTCGGAAAAAGAATCATCGACCTTGACACGTTGGCAACGACCCGAGAGGAAACACTTAATCATCCGACAGGCGGAACTGTCAAAAATAAAGAGACCCGAGAGCTTGGACAAAAGAATATCATGATTTACGCAGTCAAAGGCCTTAGAAAAGTCCAGCAATACCATAGATATGCAATCATCACGGTTTAGAGAAGCCCTTATATCAGAGGAAACCTTCAGCATAGCAGTTTCACATGAATATAAACTGCGGAAACCGGACTGTCATCGTGTTAGTAAATTGCTACTATCTACATGGAATATAATCTGTTTATACATAAGTTTCTCTAAGACTTTAGACAAAAACCCTAGCAAACTAATTGGGCGAAAATCAGAGAGATTTTAGTGAGATGACTTCTTTGGTATTGGAATAACTATGGCCTCTTTCCAACATTTGGGAAACGAAGATGACATCAGACATGAATTCATTATATGAAGTATGTATCTAGAAATAACAGAAAGTAAGAGTTTAATAAACCGCGGCGATATCTTATCAGGACCGATAGCATTAGACTTAATTGATGTAATTAGTTCATCAATGTCAACCGCCTTAAAAGAAAAATTGTCAGTCTGGTATGTACGTCCCGGAAATCCGAGTGGTCCGATTTGGCTGGTGGATTTGCCTTGCTGCATTCATATTGCTGGTATAGGTGAAGAATTCGTTGAGTTCATCCGGTTTAAAGCTGCAGCCAACATATCCTTATCACAAACTCCAGTCTGTCGTAAGTTTCGCCATAATGATCTGGTATCTTGGGTTTAGTTTGGATTTATAATATTGGCGCTTTGCAGACCTAACAGCAGTATTGACTTTATTACGCGCAACCCTATACAGCGTTCTGGCTTCAGTAGTCTTAACACGCCGATAGCGTTGATACAAGAATTCACGTTCGGCAATAAGGGATCGAACTTTTGAAGAGAACCATGGACAACCTTTCTGTCGTATAAATATCGTTTTTGTTGGCACATATTTATCAAATAGATACAAAATCATGGAAGAGAAGTGTTCGAATTGGTCATCAACTTGTGGGCAATAAAAAATTTAATCCCAGGAAAGAAGGAAGCATTCATCAATTAAGGAGTTTGTATTAATGTTCTTAAAGTCTCGATAGGAAAAACTGCTAGGGGAGGAGTTAGAGACAATAGGAAAATCATAGGCCAAGAAAAGAATGTCGTGATCTAAAGTACTACATGGACTGATTTGGTCATGAAAAATAACTTTATCACAGTCAGAGACGAGAATCTGATCAAGAAGAGAAGGATTAGCTGAATTGTAATATGTGGGGTAGTAATTAACTGTGTTAAGATGGAGTGCCTGAGAGAGCTGTTAAAACTCATTTGCCAAACTGTCCCTCCTGCACAAGTTCACATTGAAATCACCTCCAACAATGACACTAGGGTAGCGTTGCGTTATACGTGACATCACATTCTCAAATTCACGGACATTATTACAGTCGAAAATATTAGGTGGGGAGTATACGGAGGATAATAAGCATTTTTCGTCACCGGTACTGACTTCAACACATAAAAATTCAACCAAGCTGTCCCTAGATGAAAATATCTGCCTTGCTTTCAGGCAATCCTTGACGGACATCGCTACACCAGCACCCCGACGACCACTTCGATCATTGCGGAATAAGATGAATCCTGATAAAGATGAGGGAAACTCCGCCGTCAGCCAAGTTTCGCAGATAAATATGACGTGCAAATCCGTATCAGCAAAATTCATCTATCTTATTTCGAATGCTTCTTGCATTCACTGTGCAAACATTCAATCCCCGCGAACGCCCACAAAGGATTTTCAACAAAGTTCTCACCCTGTCCAAATCTGAGAAACTATCCAAAGAATAATTACTTAAATGCAGCAAAAGTGTAGTTTGATTAAAAAGTTCTTAGCGTTTCAGGACACTTAAAATTCTTTGAAATCTTTTTACGTTACACTGTCCTCGAACGAGGACAAAATTGAATTTTATTGCACACAAATTTGAATATAATTAATATGTCGCTCAAAAACAGCTCACTCTGAAACTCTACATCTCGCCCAGTCTTTAATGAATTCCAAACACTTTTGGTAATGTAATATTACCTCAAAAATTATTTAATTCGTGTCATTCCACCGTTAATTTATCCACAAACTAATAACTTCTAAGTGTACGTGTAATCTAATCATATAATTATATTTGCCAGTTGGAACGTAATTTGTCGACTCCTTCTGAGTGACATATGGCTATATGTAAGCATGTTGTGCTTATATGTACAGTATAGCTTGCAGGATATCGTCATCATTGGAAGGTTTGAAAGTGTATCCCTTTGCCCCGCATGCAAATGAGTCCAATCATTAATCATTGGCAGCATGGCTTTACCTTTGTCTACTCATTTGCCACATTAGTATCCCAAGGGGTGGACAATCAAAAGCTCCTGGTTATGGACTGTGAAGCTTTTAGGATTTTGAGGTATTATAAGAAGGGAAGAATTGTCGACCTCAATTTTGTGTTTCCACTCTTGTTTATTACTGCTTACCTGCCTCCTGGGTACATCGAATTGTTAGATTAAATCCCAGCCCGTACCCGAAGCTTATATCTGTGTCCTTGATAAATGTAATGTTGGTCCGACATGTTTGCTAGCAATTTAGTGAGTTGTATGTGGAGTGATAAATTCATTGCTTGGCAGTTCCCACCCCCATGAACCCCATAACTGAAGGACTTTTGTTTAAAGATGTATTTCGCAAAATTTTACAGCAATTTCAGCTTGGCATCTATTCACTGTGGATAAAACAACCTACTTCCATTGAATTCTGAAATGAAGCTGCAGCCATCATTATCCAAATAGAGAACTTTGAGGATAGTTGAAAGCGACGGTAGAGTAAAAACCTTTTTTTTTAATTTATTAAATCGAAGCTTCATATTTCGAGCGCAGAGCTCAACCACAAACAAATTTAGCCGGGAATAAAAGGATCTCACTAAATATTGAGTAACGTGAGGCCATAAAATAAACTTTGAATGCGGATGTATCCTTCATCTTCCCGGCAGTTTCTCGTGGGAGTTTGGTATCGTCCTGATTCTCGAACAATCGGTATAACTACACCACGCCTTGCAACACGAACAACAACAAAAAAATCTGGTATACATTGTGTATTGCATGAATGGCACAGGCCCCAATGACTTGGTATCCGATATGCAGCTGAACGTAATGACAGCATCATATCATGTAACTTTATCCTTTATATAGTAAACAATAGAAGACTGAGATTTCACAGCCAGGCTGTTTCAAGCCGAGAAAAGTATTTCACTAGATCTTCTCTGCGTCATATGCATTCGATACGACCTCATTTCGAGCTCATTAATTAAGTGTAGTAATTGGAATGAAGTTGGTGACTCGCGCCCTACAAAACTAAACGACTCCCTTGGAGAAATGGGGAATCCAAGTTTGGTCATTGAGTTGTCAGTTAGCATTCGCAATTACGAATGAACTGAAGCTGCTTATAATCCAGAATTAATTGGCAAATGTTTTGCAACCATAAGAACCTTTGAATGAAAGTGTTAAGGTATTAATATCATATAGTATTCGCGGATGCGTGGAAAAATTAATTAAAATACTCGTGAAATTGTTAAATAATTAAAATCTATCGATCGCCACTGCAGTGGGTTGGCTTCCATTGGTGCATTTTTCCGTGGTCGTTCATCGATTCAAGAGCAATCCACAATGAGTCGCAAAAATCAATTTATCCAATAGGTTTTAATTAAGCCCCGATTGAGTTAAGTACTGTTGTAATTAGAATCTGAAAAGCCCGAATCCACTCAGAGCAGTTGGGATTTTTAATACGAAGTCTAAATAAATTGAGCGAGCTGACTAATTTTCGGTTTGAAATTTCATTTTTCAGATAATTACGAACAAAACAATTTTGGCTTACACTATAAATTTATTTGAATTTATTTTAAGACCTTTGAGTTGTCGATGGAGGAAGGTAACGTCCGGAGTTCCCAGGTTCGAATCACACCCACGAGTTGTATTCTGCTGACAACAGATTACGATAAAAGGGCCGTGGGAGTTGCAGAAAAAATATCAGTGGTTCGAAATTCGCTATAAATTGTCGGTTCACTTGCAATCGTTGTCTGGAACCGGGTTAAATTGTTCTACCGCACCGTGCCCCTCAAGGGGTTCTGGGAACTAGAGAGAGAGAGATTTTGAGACTTTGTGTAAATTCAAAAGCACGAACTTTTTGTTAAACCTTCCGGCGATATTTTACACACACAAACATTTTGATGCCACATACAAATGTAATTTATTTGCGCAATATAAAGGGAATATAATTTTCCTTGTAAATAATATGATCAATGTTGAAAATCTACAGAGAATCTCTCGACTTTCAAACACACGTTCGTAATTAGTGCTTCCTAGTGAGAAAATGCACTTACTTAGCCCGCAAGAGTTGTTAGTGTTCAGAAATAAATTTGAAAATATGCGACAGAGTTGGATCAAGGGTTAAGAGGTACGATCACCACACCATGGATGCAGGGTCTGCATGGTGTGGTGATCGTACCTCTTAACCCTTGATCCAACTCTGTCGCATATTTTCAAATTTGGTCTGCCTTTGAGTTTTTCTATCACAAAAAAAAAATCCATTCCGTCTTGGTCTAGCTCCCAGAAATGCAAAGAAAAAAAACAGGACATCTGAAATTCTCCCATTTCTTTTACCCTAATTACCTTCCGGTCATAGCCACCCTAAACAAATCATAGGGTTGTCCCCTGGGCTTTGTTTACGAGTACTAGAGGGGCTAGAAGTTCGTACGCAGCATGAGGAAGTTCGAAGGGACTCAATTCATCCCTAAGTTGCTTAAGCAGATGTCGTAGATTAAAATAGTCACTTTTTTCTTCGTTTTCAAAATATAATTGAATCCATAATGATGAAAACAAATTGTCAATTGTTAAAAGTACATACTACTGTGGCCAAAAAATAGTAAGACTTTTTAATTTAAATTTCGCGCGGAAATCCATTCGTCGAAATTTTTTTTTCTACGTTGGTATGACTGTCAGTGACATCTGTGCCAAATATCACATCAAAGTAATCATTAATGTTTAGTATACGCTTGTCTTTCTGAAGTACAAAAAGTGCATTCGGCGATTTTTACAATGAGTGAAATTATTCAACAAAGAAGTTCCATTAAATTGTATGTGCGGAATGAAATTGCTGGTGCCGAAACGTTCAGAATGTTGCAAAAGGCCTTCGGTGATAATTGTATGTCGCGAGCAAGTGTTTTTGATTGGTACAAATTATTCAAAGAGGGTCGAGAACGCGTTGACGACGAATCACACCCAGGACGGCCATCAACATCAACTGATGATCAACACGTCAATAAAATCAAGGAATTGGTGCTCGATAATCGACGATTAACAGTCAGAGACCTTACTGATATCGTTGGAATATCGGAAGGATCAGTGAAAACCATTTTAAAAGATCATTTGGGCCTAAGAAAAGTGAAAGCACGATTGGTTCCAAAATCACTCAATTTTCTTGAAAAACAGCGTCGCGTTGACGTCTGTCAAATAATGCTTTCCGACTACCAGGATGTAATGAAACGTATTATAACTGGCGACGAGTCTTGGATCTACGCTTACGACCCGGAAACAGACGATCAATCGGCCGAATATCGTGCCAAAGGTGAGCCGAAGCCGAAAAAACCACGCCAAAGCAAGTCAAAAATCAAGGTCATGTTGACAGTTTTCTTCGATCATCGAGGTGTGGTGCACTCCGAATTCCTTCCGACCGGCCAAACTGTCAACAAGGAATACTATTTGAGTGTTATGCGTCGTTTGCCCGAAGCTATTCGTAAAAAGAGGCCGGAATTATGGGCCGACAACTCTTGGTTTTTGCACCACGATAATGCACCGTCGCATACTGCATTGATTCTTCGTGAGTTTTTCGACAAAAATTCAACCAATATCGTTCCACAACTACCGTATTCGCCTGATTTAGCTCCGTGTGACTTCTGGCTGTTTAGCAAACTCAAGCGAGCGCTCCGGGGAAACCATTTTGAGTCAATTGAAGACATTAAACGTGAATCGTTACGCGCATTGAAGGCTATTCCGGAAATTGACTTTAACAACTGTTACGAGGATTGGAAAAAACGTTGGCATAAGTGTATTATGGCCGGGGGGGATTACTTTGAGGGGGACGAACTAGATTTGGAAGAATAAATAAAGAATTTTAAAATTATGAACAAAGTCTTACTATTTTTTGCCCACAGTAGTATATAAGTGAGAAGTTAGGTGTATGTCATTTTTGGTGCAATTTTCTCTTTTATGTATCTCTAGTCACATCAACTTCAGTAATACCAAAGCTGCGTTTTTTCGAAGGCAGTGTCTATTTACGATCTTCAAATTGCCGTGTAATTTCCGTGTACACGGAAGTACATGGAAATACACGGAAGGTACACGGAAATACACGGAAAGTACACGGAAGGTACACGGAAAGTACATGAAAATTACACGAAAATAACACTGGAGTACACGGAATAACACGGAAGCACACGGAAAGTATACGGAAAGTACATGGAAGTACACGGAAAGTACACGGAAGCACACGGAAAGTACAAATTTCACGGACTACACCATAAGTATTGGGGGAGTAAATTAAACAACTAAAAGCCTGATTAATACACCTCTTCCTCCCAGAAAATCTAACAAAAATTTGACGGAACGTATACGCAAGCCGCAAGTATTAAACAGGTTTTTAGTTGCTTTATTAAGTGGGGGTGCCCCCCCCCCCCCCCCCCCCCCCCGCCAGGTTTGTATCTAGAACAGGCTGTGATAAACTATTACCAGTAATATGAATATGGAAGTGACTGCAATTATCGTGTACTTACGTGTAGTCAGTGAAATTTGTACTTGTACTTTCCGTGTACTTCGTGTTATTTCCGTGTAATTTTCGTGTACTTTCTGTGTACTTTCCATGTATTTCCGTGTATTTCGGTATACTTTCCGTGTACTTTCCGTATGCACGGAAATTACACAGCAATTTGAGGCTGGTCACTACATTGTTCGAATAGAGACGTCGAGATTAGTCGAGTACACTCGATTGACGACTCGACTTGAATAATTGGGGCCTTTGTTTTATAATTTGAAACGATTACCAAACTTTTGTTTTCATCACACTCTGCCAGGAAGTAATCCCTCGTCGTATTTTTAACGAAAAGTGGAGCTTGTACCTTTCAAAATAATCCTGGCTGGCTTGAAGATCAGTCACTTACCGTATTTCTTTACTTTTAAACAGTCATAAATTGTGGTGGTCAGAAAAAGCAGTGTTAAGCGTCAAGGATTACATTCAGAATTGACAAAGATTTCAAATTAACACACGCTTCCGTTTTGTTTCACGTAGCAAATAGGATACAATTATGTACACTTCGTAAAACAAATATCCCTACGTGATTTAGGACACTTATTCCTTAAAAATAGGAATAGGTAGGAAGTAAAAATAGTTTGTAAAGAAGCCATTTAAAATGCTTTGAGTTAGCAAAGCAAAAACTTCGTCAGTAGAAGTAGAAGATTTCATTTAAATGAAATTATGAGGTCCGTTTTTATCTACAATTAATTTTTTATTTCGGAAATTATTCATACTAAATGCGTTAAAAATAACTGATTGAATTTAAAAGAATGTAAACTTAAGTCACAAAAACCTAATTCGTTGCACCATAAAAATTCAAATAATTGCAATTAAATTCGTGCCTTCCTTCTTTGAATACCTATAGGGGAACACCGAGACGACCCTTAATCGCAAACCAAACACAATGTTGTAAGTGACCACCATAAGCATACACCTTTCTTGCACGTAAACGTAAAAATAATTAAAAACACGAAACAAACTTTGCAACAAATATCCTGTACGTGGCCAGTAAAAGCCGTAACAGTCACTTCAATCTGCACGTGACTTCTGCCTGCCACTTTCACATTTTCGTTTAATATAACCGACGGGTCAAGCGTGCATATATTCGGATCCGACCAACCACGTGAAAATGGGCCAGCAAAAATGTCGTGTCAAAGATATTTTCCCCGAAATCTGGGAAAATGTTTTCCCGACGATTTTCCAAACTTAACTGATGGAACTTCTGCAGCCTAACAGTTCGAGCCACTAGTGGTTCCTTTCCTTTAGCTTCTGCTATTAAATGGGGGTATCCCTTTGCATGTGCACAAAGTCGTGTAAGTCCTGCGCAATAGTGAAATAGTCCGAGTGAATGGTTCCAGCCACTGGCAATATCCATCGTGCAGAAAGGACTTTCGAATTGCAGTCAAGGTTTCGCTCGTCGTCATCCTGTCCACCCATCCACCCGTTCATCTCCATGCGTTCGGTAATCCTAGAGCCGCCCAAGGAACTCACTGCTGGTTTTATTATTAGTTTGTTAATGCAAGTGGAGAAGTTCTTTGGCGGTAAAGACAACTACGTAAATGTGACACTCTACTTTCTGCAGGCAACTCAGGATTTGAATGCTTGTCCTAGCCAGCAAAGCGCTAAGGGCAACTGGATAATAAGTCAAAACGTGGATAAACTTTTCGGGAAATCTTAACTTTCTGCTCTAGCTCAGCCAACGTAAGCATCGTTACCTTGCCTTGAATTTGGCAATCGGATATATTATTTGAATGGCTTAGCGAGTGGGTGCTCATTTTGTTTGCTTCACATTATTCGAAGAACTTTTAGTGTGCTTAATTGAAGGTAAAACTTAGACGATGACGACAACGAATTTAACTTACTTTTCCGACGGCGACTTCTTCCAGTTTTAATTTTGAATTGTAAGAGCGACTCTGTCTGTTTGAAGGATGGCAAACTTTTCTTGAGAGATTTTTCTTTAACAGTCTGCACTGAAGGATTCTGTTTGAAATCATTTGTCTTGCGAATAGTCAAATTGAAATTACGCTACAGTGCGCTCGTACAGAGACTCATGCCCTTGACAGACCGACTGGGACTGTACGGAATCTTTTGGAACTTTTATTTTGTCTATGTGCACAGCACGTACAAAATGTTTGCAGTCACGTAAAATTTTTCAAAAGTGTTTTAACTTATTGAATGAGTTTGCAGTAAAGCTTGCATAATATAATAAATTTCAATTTCACGTTAATTTTTTTGGCACTTACTGGATATGTTGAAAATTATTAGAAATATTTGGTAAGGCGCGAACAACCCCGCCTAAACGTGTTGACGTGGCAAAAACGATTTAACTACTTAACTCCATTAACTTTGCATTTCCTTTTGTAGTTAAATCGTTTTTGCCGGGAGTTTTTCTCTGATTCGTTTTTGCCCGGAAACTCACGCGATTCGTTTTTGCACAAAACATTTGCTAAGCCACTCTTGCTCTGACCTTGTAGATAGTACATTTTGACTCACAGCCTGTCACATATAGCTCCGCATTTAACACAGTATTACCCTATATACGCTTGCGTGCCTCCTTCTCGTCGTGCTATATCTCAAAAACGGTTGGTCGCACAAAAAAACAACAACAACTAAATCAAATAAATAAATAATTTTTTCGAGTTGCCGACCCTGGAGCAAGCGACGTACAACTGGCCGTGTGAAAAACATGAGGGGTTTAGATGGACTCCTGCGACATTAGGTTTGTCTGTTTACTTTTGTGTACAAAAGCGTGCATAAAACCAAGTAAAAATGTTCTTCTTGTGGAGGGGATGAAAGTGCGAAAGTAAACAGACGCTTTGTAGGTAAATTTATGACAATTTACTAAAAAAGTTGATAGTTCCTCGTGTTTATTTCAATTTTTGTTTATAAGCTGTAACTTGCCAAACATCAATCAGCTGTTGTTGTCAACCATGCCGATATTTTGTCCACACTCATCAGCGTGTGTAAAATTTGGGTAAAAGGGGAAATTACTCGACTGTCAAATTTCTTCAAGTCCAAAAGTAAACGGACACAGTGCGTACTAAAACTTTCGGTTTTGTGTAAAAACTTTCGAGTAAACAGACAGACCTATTCAGCCTTTTTGATTGTCATTGCAAAAGCTAGACGAACTGGAAACTGGAGTCTTTTGAATTCGAAAGGCATATAAGTAGAAAAAATTATGAGAATGCGAGGGATAAAAACATCTTCACCTGCTGCTTTTCCTGACTAAATCGTTGAAGTTTGGGTGTAAATTTTTTGACGATCAGCCGTTGTCCATTGCACAATTTCGGTGGTTATAAATTTCTCAGCATCATTATTGGAGATCCTACTTTCAAAAGTAATTGATGACATGGCATTCTTGATGGTTCAAGCGAATTCACGAATTGACAGGGTAGTTTACAGCTTGTTCTTGATCAATTACGGGTAAATTGAAAAATCGAATGAAAAATTAGTTGATTACAAAAATTATTTGTTATTTGGAGGATTATTCGCAAATAATTATTTGTTATTTGGTGCTTTTTATTCGAATTTCAAATAATTATTTGTTATTCGATTATCAAGTAATTATTCGATAGTTGATGTCTCTTTATGGAATACTTATTTGTTTTATGGTATCATTTACTTAAGTCTTTACTGTAAACATCGAAACATAACAAGTACAAGACACCTTGTGATATGAAATGCGTGTACCAAGAAAGAATTTTTTGAAATTGAACTAATGGACACCAACAACAAATAATTATTTCATAAAGAGGCAAGAACTATCGAATAATTATTTAATAATCGAATAACAAATAATTATTTAAAATCCGAATAAAAAGCACCAAATAACAAATAATTATTTGCGAATAATTCATCAAATAACGAATAATTATTTGATTATCGAAAAACGCACCATCGAATAACAAATAATTATTTGAAATTCGAATAAAAAGCACCAAATAACAAATAATTATTTGCCAATAATTCATCAAATAACGAATAATTATTTGATTATCGAATAACGAACGATTGAATAACAAATAATTATTTAAAATTGGATTAAGGAGCACTAAATAACAAATAATTATTTGCGAATAACTTAAAATAAATTGAAAATCGAATAAAAATTTATTCGAATAATTTTTTATTAGATTTAAAAAAAAAATCGTTATTTGATTGAAAATTTATTCGAATAATGCCCATCACTAGTCAGTGGGCTTTTAAGTTGTCACAGCCCCCGGTAACTTGTTCTGAGTAGATATGCTGAAGTGACCAACCTCATTGTCATTTTGTTGTGCTAGAATCGGTCTTTCTCGAATCCACTCATGATTTTTGTAATTAGCATTAATGTCATGGAAGACGCTGTTGACGACATCATCTACCGATTTAGTCAAGTTACAGAAGTTCTCTGAAAATTTTACAAATTGCCGGGCGACTTCTCCAATTTGCAAAAGTTGACTCAGTATAACAATCACAAGCGAATGAAAACTCACAATATGACACAATACGTCCTCAAATGACTTAGAAATACAGCAAATAATTAATTAGAAATGCCAGTACGACTGCCCTTCTTAGGAAGAGATTTCAAATAGGAAATGTCTGCATTGCGGTCAGCAGGCTCCTACTACTGCCTTGCTAAAAAAAGCAGCTTTCTCTGTTTGAACAATCAATAGCTAAATTACAGTGATAAAATCACCTACTTCGCTGATTTTTTGTATGCGTTTTAAGTTTATTTGACAAACAGCTTCGCCAAAACTGACTAATCAAATATGAAAATACAAAATGCATATTATAGCTAAACTTAATTAAATAATTAGCCTTAATTGGCTCTTCAGCTGCCGTCTGGAACACCCAAGCTCTATGCAGGCAGCGTAGTCGTTGTAGAGGTGGGACATAGAAGTACTAGGCTCATGCATTCCATAAAGCGTTCGTTGCTATCGAATATGGATAAAATCCGTACTTCTTATCTAATAAATCTTGCGTCTTTTTTCTAGGGAGTAGAGAGAGATAAAAGCAAGTCTAGGAGGATAGGAAGGAAATAAAGGATCGCGCTAGGGAAGGCCGCGAAAAGCGAACCTAAGGAATCTGCGCTGAACATCCGGTTGATGTGAACGGTTCTAACGAAAATGCAGAAGAGGAGCTTAGTTAAGTAGGGATTGTCGAGCTCTCTGGACCACGTTTTTAAAAAGCCGAGCATGAAAGTAGCCCTAAACACCACAAAGTCCACGTGGTCCTCAAAAGATAGACGGAAATTGAGAATCACTCCCAGGTCCCTGACCGGATCAACCCTGCTCAACATACTTCCATCCAGAGAGTTATCATAGAGAATGGGACTTCTTCTACGGGTAAAAGTCATAACGGTGCATTTGTTAGAATTAATGGGGAAACGATTACTGGAGCACCAGTCATGAAAAATGTGAATATCAGAGTTTAACAAAGCACAGTCGTCATCACGAGATACGGTGCGGAATATTTTGAGATCATCGGCCTAACACAATTTTCTGGAGCCAGTGAGAAGCAACGAGGCATCATTAATAAAAATGATAAAAGGAAGAGGGCCGAGAATGCCGCCCTGAGGAACGCCGGAAGGAACAGAGATCTCATTGTATAGGGCACCTCGGAAAAAGACACGCCGAGTGCGATCAGACAGGTAGGAGGACAGCCAAACAATAAAGAGCGGCGGAAACCCGAGCAGATAAAGCTTGTGAATCAGAATGCCATGGTGAATTCTGTTAAAGGCTTTACTGAAAGCCGTGAATATGCAGTCAACCTGAAGGCCTGCCTCAATCGGAGGTAGGCAATGATGCACGAACTCGAGTAGGTTGGTAATGGTGGACTTATCCTTAACAAAGCCGTGCTGGAAAGAGCCTATGAAAGGTCTGCAATGAAAGCGGACCACATCACTAATTAGCGTCTCTAAAGCTTTCGCGATATGTCACAAGTTGGCAATGGGTCTATAATTAGAGATGTTCGATTTGTCAAGCTTCTTGTGAAGGGTGACGCAGCACAAAAATAGATTTTTTTTAGGATATCTCCAAAGTCTAGGGGACAACCCTTTGATGTGTTAGCATCGTTTTGCCCGGAAGGGAATTAGGGTAAGGGAAGTGGGGAACTTGAAAATCTTGTTTTTGCATTACTGCGAGCTAGACAACAGCCCAGAGACGGAGTGGATTATTTCAACAGAGAACAGGGGCAACCGACGAGCAGCACCTCTTTAAGAACGATGAAGAGATGCCGTCAGGACCGTACGAAAATCCATCAGACAGACAGCTCGACAGATATTTTGTTACAGTAACGTCGTCAAAAACTAAGTCATTAAGATCAAGGGAATTGGGTGAAAGCCGAAGAAAAAATTTGTAGAGATAGTATGACAGTCGGGATCACAGAAAGAAGCGAGAAAGAAGTCAGCGAAGAAATTGCCCACCTCGGCGGGGTCATTACCTCGCAGTCGCCAAGCCTAAGAGAGGAGGGATAATCATCGCTGCGTCGTTTAGAATTTATAAATCTCCAGAATTGTGTAGAGTTGGAAAGCAAGCAAATCATGTTAACCGTTCATGGACTGACTGCGGTTGGGCAGAATCATGTTGGACATTAAAGAGAACGTTCCGGGAGGTGAGACAATTGCGTGACGTACGTCTTTCGCGACAATCCCAATGCAGGAAACAATTCAGATTGAGGTCCTGAAATAAGAGATGTTGGAGCAGTACAACAGCTTAAAAGGGGACATTCACAATATTGAAGGGGCCAACACCATATCCACAATTTGGGAACGTAACACATGGTCAAAGTATCACGACCGTACTGTATCGATACTTCAATACATCGATCTAGTATCGCTCGTATCCGCTCTGTATCGATACTTGAATACATCGATATAGTATCGCTCGTTCCTTATATTCCTTCCACGGAATACTTCGAGTAATATGCAGTTTTTCCCAATTCTTTAAAAACACAATAAGAAAAGTTGCTGTGCATGGCAATGAAACCTATTCTAATCCTTGCAAGCGATTAGTGCGTACATTTTAAATATCATAAACGTAACAATTTAATATTTATGAACTATAAACGGACGCTGCCTTTCCAGGTTTCACTCCCGAGTAAATATTCCATTTATATCCGTACTTTCTCTCAGGATAATTACAACAGATTGGTATTTTAAGTCTTACGGGCTGCCCTGAAAACGAGAGCTCCCTTTAACTTAAACCCTTCTCCGCATGGATAACTAACCCCAACATAATACGTACATACGTTGATAAGTTCTGTGAGCACATAAGCACATGAAAATTGCATAAACAATAGGCGTTTAAATAATTTAATTAGTTTGCAAATTACACGACTCCAAAATTTAATAATGCAAAACTTTCTCTGTGGAATTCTGCGTTTTCCCAATGCAACAACAACGAGGACACCAGGCTCCTGATGCTGGGTTGCTGGAGTGTTGGAATGTGCTGTGATGGTCATATGTATATCCGTATACGAACGTATAGATTGCTTTGTGCATGAAGGCTTTAGTACTCGATTCACATAGGTATAACCAGCGCCAAACCCGAGGATATATGGTGGGTAGGAGATTAACGCTGGGCATTCGTGAAGGCTTCCAGCATGTTAAAACCTCTCTGACGAAAATGTAGAACAAACCCGGAAATTGACCACGAAAACGGGAAAAGAATCCCACAGAATCAAAATATTTATAATTAATGCTTCTGTCTGGATGTACAGGTGCTATTCTGTGCTGTAATTAGAAGGAAATGTTTGAGCACAATTCCTATTCGGATTCAGAGCCCAATGTAAATGGCAGCAACATGTTTGTAGCCGAGTCGAGTGAAATTAATGTGTCAAGCGGATTTGAGCCGCGAAAGGGAAGGCATTTTGACTTTGCTATCACTGAAATTGAAATAGACGACAGGAATGGTGGGTGTGTGAATTAAGAGTTTCAGTGGTTTCCTAAAATTTCGTGGGTGCAAAATTTAAATACTTGGTAAAGTTGAAAAGTAAGTAGTTTCGTAATTTTTGCTTTAAACTAGCACACAGAGCTTATTATTTATTAGGAGTGGATCAAGGACTCACAACATCGTTTAGTCACTTCGACCAAGATGATCTTTTGTGGCTTGATCCAGGTTCAGATTTAAGCTACCCAGTCAACATTTAGTTCCTTAATTAGACCTTAAATCTCTTTGGGGGCTACCTTAGCTATATCTGGTGATGATGTCCGCTGTATGTTCCGATATCTCCTCTTATAAACAGAAGCGGCAGGTGTCATCTTCAGCTAGCCCCAACTACTTTTTTAACCCAAGGGGCAGTGACCAGCTAGAAGTCCTGTTATGAGCCTTAAATTTGGTCTTGAGTAGATTATAAACCTCGTTACCTGTCTTAACCCTGGAATATTTGTCCAATGTGAATGCTTGCGTTTGTCCTCCCATGACCTAATACGCACTGCTAGTCGGCTTTTCGAGTAGCCACAGAATGGCTCGGATCCAATAAACTAGGGCTTCACGATACTCGAGATAATTCTCGCTGCCGGTACCGGTCTCGACACGATACCGAGACCGGCAGCGAGACCAATATCATTGGTAACAGTGCGATATCGAGAGCGAGATTTAGGTGACGAGAGTGGAGGAGATATTAGTTTTTATCATTTTATTGTGGAAAATTTTTTTAGTTGTTTCAGCTTTTATGCCGCTCCGAAAAATTTCAATTGTGTGATTTATGAGGCATATAAGTATACACTGCTCTCCTCAATCGCTTCTTTCTACATTATTTCCTTCTTCAGATATTTGCGCATTATCCCCAATAGCAAACAAGAGCCTTTGCTACCTTATTTTTGCGATGGGAATATGAAGAAAATGCATATATACATAGATATATCAGTTGTCCTCGCTCCCCGTTATCCCACCGAAATACCGTTTTTTTATCTTGCCGAGAGCGAGATCGCACCGAGACTGGCCTTTATCTCACCGAGATTGCGACGATAGCGAGATCGTCTTCACCTTGACGAGACCAAGACCGAGGTCTGCCAAAGTCTCGGTGCCGTGAAGCCCTACAATAAACTGAGAATCCGCACCTTTTTTTGCCAGGTGAACCGCTTTGTCATTGCCTTCAATGCCCTCGTGCTCTGGTGCCCAGACCAGCGTAAAGCTGTTACTCTGAGCCAGTTGTTTGAGAGCAACGAGACAATCCCAGACGATTCTAGACTCAAAAGTGTAGGACCCCAGAGAGCGGAGTGCCGCCTGACTGTCGGACATAATATATATTTTAGCACCGCGTATACCTCTATTAGTAATTTCACGAGCGCAGAGTTCGATGACATGTATCTCTGCTTGAAAGATGGTTGGTGCAGAACCGAGCGATTTGTGCAGCCTTATTCTTGGTCCGTAGACTCCCATGCCCGTTCTGTCTTCAATTTTGAATCCATCCGTGTTCCAAACCAAAGATCCCTTTTCAAAGATATGTCTATTGTTGAGCCAATAATCTCTAATCTCAAGGATCAGCTTGAATGGTTTATCAAAGTTGTGCCTTTTCGACATGGCATCTGAGATTGAGTTGGTCACCGGATCATCCTTGAATTCTTCAAGAATTTTCCTGTGACCAGTCAGATTATCTGATGAGAGGAGCTTTATTGCGCTTGAGGCAGCCTCCTTCTTTAGGTGTAGGTGTAAGGAGGGGATGGTCTAATAGAGCCTTCATAGATGCCGTGGGGCATGTGCGCATTCCACCCGTGACTCCTAGACATGCTGACCTCTGCAGTTTTTGCAGTGTGGACTGCGCTGTATTTTGTTCTGTTTTTGGCCACCACACGAGAGCTGCATGGGTGACCACTGGTCTTATAATTATTTCATATACCCAAAGAGCCATTTTAGCCATTTAGACCAAATCGTCTTCGACAGGACCATAGGACAGTCATAGCCTTTCCTGTGACCCTATTGAGTTGAGGATTCCATGTGAGTCTTTGATCTAGAATCACTCCTAGATATTTGACCTCACTTGTGAATTCTATCCTTCAAAAGTAGGAGCATTTAATCTTAGCTTCCTTTTTCTTATGAAAGGTACAATGGTTGTTTTGCTAGGGTTGACTTTGAGTCGTTCACAAGTTCACCAGGATTGTACCATATTTAGAGCATTTTGCAGTCTTACTGTCGTACTGTCCTGTCCTGCTTGCTCATGATGGTAATAACCAGGTCATCTGCGTAGCCCTGAAATTCGTAGCCAGCATCAGTCAGCTTAGCCAAGAGATCATCGATAACAAGTGACCACAGCAGAGGGAAAAGAACTCCTACCTCAGGACATCCTCTGGTGGCCCTTACTGTTACCGATTTGTCCCCCAGCCTTGCCGTAATGTTCCGGTTACTCAGCATTGCCCCAATCCATCGGACCGTCCGCAGATCAATAACTCTGTCAATGGCCGCTCCCTCAATGGATGAGTACGACGTGCTGTCAAAAGCACCGTCAATATCAAAAAAAGCGCAAAGGGCAACACCCCTACCATTGACTGCATCTTCTAGTTTTTCAACTAGACTGTGTAGTGCTGTTAAGGTTGATTTGCCTACTTGATATGCTTGCTGGTATGCATGAAGCGGCGTGTCTTTGAGAGCTCCGTACCTGATGTGTTGATCAATAATTTTCTCCATTGACATGAGAAGGAAGGAGGATAGGCTTATCGGACGATATGCCTTGAGTTGAGCCGCTGGTCGCCCCCCCCCCCATCCTTGGGTATAAAGGCTACCCTTACCTCTCTCCACAGATTGGGGATATAGCTGAGTTGATAGCTAAAGATTTTGATGAGTGTTGGCAACAGATCATCTAAGTCCTGCT
The DNA here is from genome assembly GCA_964036015.1 of Leptarthrus brevirostris. NCBI lineage: Eukaryota > Metazoa > Arthropoda > Insecta > Diptera > Asilidae > Leptarthrus > Leptarthrus brevirostris. The sequence continues at coordinate 99,599,905 of OZ038375.1, forward strand.
GCAGGAGAGCTCGAAAGATGCCGTCACCACCGGGAGATTTGTAGGCTTTAAAGGAATTAATGGCCCACCTTACTGTTCCAGCTGTGCAGACATGCACACATAGCTTACTGAAGTCTTGTGGAAAACTCTTGACTCTTTCCTTGGATGAATCTCATAATTGTTTTTTTCGAGTATGCTTACATGAGTTGGTATAGTGGGACCACTCCGTAGAGCTTCCAGTATTATTAATAACACACCTATCTGTCCAGATACTAAGGACACTTACTCCTTATTGCTTGATTTTTTCTTGAAAGTACTTGTAAATTCTTAAAGAACTCGTTCAAGAAATTTTAAAAACTTGCGCAGGAAAACTTATTAATTAAATCGCATAAAACGTTAAACTTCAAGTCTTACTACCACATAAAATACCTCCCTTGGCACCCTTTTAAAGAAATATGTACTTCACTGAAAACTTATAGCTAAAGGGGGAAGCTTTCTTTTGCTGATTTTCTTACCCAGAATTAAGTGTTCTTATGGCTAGCAGCAGTTCTGTCGTAGAAAGCTAAGTGTTTCCTTCTTGGACGTATCTTGCCTGCTTTGGACCACATGATTGAAAGGATAACCATTAAACCCTGTTTGCTGTCCGACCGCTTGAAATATAATGCTTTAAATTAAATTTTACCTCACTTATGGCACAACCCAGCGCTGCCTGCAGAGCAGATACCCAGATAAGCTTTTAGTCGTGGGAATCCACTGACTTGTCCTTTACCCTTTGTTTGCGCTATTTCACTCACTGGCAATAAGTATTTTCTTCTAAAGATTGATTGATCCAATTCGAACGCTGGTGCAGGATTCCCCATCGCCCCTATTGGCAGCAAGTTTAATTAATTTTCTCAAAGAGCAGTGGAAGAAGACGTACAGGGCAAGAATGCCGTTAATTACTTCAGGGGTAGAATAATTAACAAACCGACTAAGTATAGATTGAAAATGAGCTGCTGGGCTTATGAATGTCAGCATTGATATCGTCAACTAGATCTTCTCACTCATCGATTCAGGACAACCTGAAAAACAAGAACGTAATTAATAATGCTCAAATGGAAATTGATTGACGAAAATTTCATTAAAGATTATCCAGGAGTTAAATCAAAGCAGCCTTATTTAGGACTGGTCCTTTTAAAGTGCTCTTAGACAGTTGATTCAGTCCGCTCCTGCAAAAGAATATATTTTACAAGTGTCATCCGCAGTAGTTGACTTAAATTCGGTAACATATAGATGTCTTGGAAGAAAGTTCTTAAGTAAACTGACTGATTTAGTCCTGCGTCCATCCCTATTGTTGTTGACTAGTGGTTTGCAATTTATGTTCCTCGCCACCGCATCTGAGGATTACGTCCAACTTCTCCCGGTCGTTCGTCTTTCTTTACTTTCGGACATAACGAGTTTGCGCTTGAAAAGATCGTCCACAACTGCAGCATTGAGGATTAGTGTTCGTACCGTTCCTTAAAAAGGGATAAGGCTAGGCTTTTGGTTTTTGTCCATGTGACAGAGAAAGTTATTTAAGGGAATTTGAAGAAAAGAGTACTTACAAAAGCATTAATGTCAGCGATGGTTTCGACATTGCATTTTCTTCCAGGGAGGAGCAGATAAATTCATAAAATGCAGAAGGACTTTGCTAGCTTAATAAGTCTCTGAAAAGTGATTTAGTTGCAAAAATTCATTGCAAAAAATAGCTTTCACAGGATGCGGAGTGAATAGGTACATATATAGCTGAAGATAGCAAGAATAACGTGACAGTTTACTTTCTTTTCTTGAGTTATGAAAAACACAGAAGAAACTCACGATTTCTGTAATCACATAACCACTTGGTTTTGAGTTTCAGTTTTTTAGAGTAGTCGCTCCAGCGTTGCCCTAGTTATACTCTGGTAAAACTAGGTTCCATGAATTCATTTTAATTATAGCATTTTGTATAGAGTAGAATCTATTCTGTAATATTAAACTACGTTTAGATTCACTTTAACTTATACTTACTTAAAAAATAATAAGAAAAATAAGAAGTCGTAGGAAGAGAAAATTTCTTTCTCTCTCCATCGGTATAAACGTTTTGAACTTAAGTTGGCAGGCGATCAAATGGCGTCCTATAGAAACCTCACTCAAATCAAATTTGGAGAGGTACTATAGCGGGCTATCTCTAAACTTCCACCTTCAAATGAAACCTGCCCTCTTTCACAGGCGACATTAATAAGAAAATCAGGAACCTTACAAAAGAAATAAAATCACTGAAAAAAGCAAAAGCACTCGTATGCCACTAGGAAGACGAAGTACAATGTTGAGCCACCTTGCTTAACACAAAAGCTCAAAGTGCAGAGGAAGACAACACGTAAGCTCTATAACAAATCTTAAAGAACCAATGTCGAGCGACATTGGAATTTCTATCGCGAAGCCTTAAGACAACACAAATACATTTTCCGCATTGCGCCACAGAACTTATGCACTGCGTCATAACACCGATGACTCCATCAACCGAAAATGGGAAAGGACGAAGGAATGTTTTGTGAGCTGTGATACCAGGAGACGTGGTACGATTAGAGAGCGGAAGACGATCATGGATGAGTGACGCCATATTGTCCAAAATACAGGAAAGAGAGCAGATTAAAGATCACATCGATTCTACTACCCACGTTGCAGTTAGACAACATCTCCGAACTGCATACCGATCTCTATAGAAAAGCCTCCAAAGAAGTTTAAGACGTGACAATCGCAATTATATCAACGCGCTAGCAGAAAAGGCAGAAGAAGCGGCCTACCGCGGTGACAGTGGAATCTATACAAGATTGCTAAAAACAATGGCAGGAAAGACTCTTACAACTGAACATTCTGTAAGGGGTAATAATGGATCCCTTCAAGGAGGAACGTCAATTGCGGAGCTGGAGAGAATATTTTGCTGAAGTCCTAAAGAACACCTTTGGACCGTCGAACTATTCTAAACACCCGCCGGCTGCGGACAACATTAACATTTGAACTCCGACGCAAACGCAATTAAGTCGATAGACCTCAATAAGGCCCCTGGGCTTGGTGGCATACCAGTGGAACTACTTAAGGCGAATCCCATTGCTGCGGCTGATATTCTTCTCCCCCATAATACAGGAATGTTGGGAAACCGAGACCTATTCCATTGAATGGAAAACAGGCGTAAATATGAAGATTCCCCAAAAAACGACCTGAGGAGTTGTGGTAATTGGCGCACTCTAAATGAAGAACAAGAGCATGCTTTCGTAAGGGTTTCTCCTGCCGCGATCACAGTGACACCCTCCGAATTATCATCGAGGAATCTACCGCCGCCGTAAGCATCTAATGTTCGTCACCTTTGCTAATCGTTCTAATCGTCATTAATGACGTAGTGCGCAGTGTCCTAGACGATCACCCATTGCGAGGGATTACTATAGATGGAAAATTTTTAACCACCTTACGCACCTATGCTGACGATGTATGTCTCCTATCCAACAAACAGAGAAGCTCGCAGAGCAGGACTTAAGATCGATGTTGCAAAAACCAAACTTATGAGCTTGGAAACCAGGAAACGAAGAGAAATTTATCTTGAATAGTAGCAAATAGAGCAATTGGAATAATTTTGCTATTTCGGAAGCATTGTTACAGCAAACGGCTGAGCTGAAGCTCCTGTACATTGCGTCAATGAAGCTCGAGTTTCATCTAATACTCTTGCTAAGATCTGGCGCAATAACAGCATATTCAGACAGACAAAGCTCCGGATCTTTGAATCCAACGTAAAATATGTTCTGTTGTACGGCTATTTAACATGGAAAGTGATCTGTCAAATATCATCTAAGCTACAAGCCTTTGTCAACCGGTGTCTCCAGCGTATCCTTAACATCCATTGGCCGGAGCTCATTACCAACGAAAACATACACAGACTTACAGTCCAAGACGGGATAGACACCAGGCGAAAGGGGCAATGGATAGGCCAAACACTAAGAAAAGAGCCAAACAACATCGCACAACAGGCTCTACATTGGAACCCGCACAGGACACAAGGAAGACGCCGAATTAGACGACCGCGCAACCCATGGAAAAGACCTTTGAAAGTAGCCAGATCAATAAATCGTGCCCATAGTTAACGTAGTAGGCGCAAAATGGGAGTAGGTGGAGAGTCAGTGTAGTAGACACCCTATGCCGCATAAGGGTTTAAAGGAAGCCGAGAGAAAGAACCATGCGAAAATCATGGCATATCTTCTGTGAAAATGTTTACAGCGTAGATGCTATGTCGAGGCTGAAAAAATTCCTTTTAAAGACACCTAGACAGCCGAAACTTACTGAAAATAAAAACAGAATACGGGCAGATTCTATAGGGAGATCTTTAGAAATTTTGATGGAAGAACACTTCATTAACTGTTGCGGCTTGACGAGCACGAGAATTCGCACAATCAAAAGGAACGAGACTCTCAGCAAGGACTCGGCCAGCTGCATTACCATATACATATTCAAAGCCTGTCTTAGACTTGGCTATACCTAGGAATCCTGGCAGGAGATGAAAGTGGCCATTATACCCAAGGCTGGACAAGGACGATAAACCCATCCTTCCTATTCAAACTGGAACGTATTTGTGAATGAGACTTGAGATCACTCCTACTAAGAACAACCTGTGGGATTGCAGTACTCCACGAGTTAGTCTTCTCTATAGAAGAAGTCTTTCTGTACAGGCAATCTGCGCAGGCCGTCTTCATTTATGTGGAAGGAAGCTTTACTGGTATTCTTCTGGATAAGATCATCGGCACAATGACTGAGAATATAGTGAACCAAGTCATAACGCAATAGATTTTCACATATGCTACACAATAGGAAAATCTTCCCAGAGCTCGGCAGGGACGAAAGAGTGTTCAGAGGTACTCCAGAGAGGGCATATTGTCGTCGGTATTGATGATGGAGAACCTTCTACTTTCGATGATGATATCGGAATCCTAGCAACGGACATATTTGAGACTTTAATGTGAACTAAAAAATCCAAAAAATTTGATCTCTGTCTTTTTACAAAAAAAAAGGAGGATTGCCATGTTGAATCTTCCCAGAATTGCCTCAACTCAGAGTTGATCGTTACAGTAAATTATTTGGGTATTCTCCTAGCCAAGAGACATAGCTAGAAACCATATAAAATAAGCTGTCAGTGCTTTCGGCTTCTGTGGGCGGAAAAAATGGAGATTCGAGCCACGTCTCATTACCTGCTTACATACAAATGTCATTCGACCCTTTTTATACCCAGCAATACTGCACGTCTCTATAATGAAATCTGCTGCTATCAGTGCCCTGAGAATGCAGCTCTTGGCTAATATGCCGGTTGACGACAAGGGTCACATGAGCATCCTCCAGCGCATCCCTGGCTTAGATGTGTGCTCCGTAACGGATCAGATGACCAAAGAGCTGCGCTTTGGCAAAAGGTTTAAGACCATTATCCCTGAACGAGCAAACTGGGACGGCGGTGGTCCAAGTCTGGACCCCAGAAGCCTCAAATGGTATACTGATGGCTCTAAAATGGCACACGGTGCCGGTGCTGGTGTCTTTGGACCCAACACTAGGATTTCGCTCGCATTGGGTAGTTGGCCCAATCTTCTTTCAAGCTGAAATCCATGCCATCGAAACTTGCGCCCTTCTCAACGTCAATAAAGGACTGAAAGGTGCGGACATTACTATCTTCTCTGATAGCCAAGCGGCCCTTAAGGCCCTGTCCTCATGGAGTTTCTCCTCGAGGATTAGATCGCTGATGAACTGGCCTCTCGCTGCCAAGGTCCCGAACCCTACTGCAGCCTCAGTTGGGCTTCGACGAGAGCTATTGTAGAAAATTTGGGTAGGAGTCAACAGCTGCTATACTGGAGGAACGTCCCTGGGCTTCGCCAGGCCAAGGCACTTGTCAGACCCTACGCTTATAACGATATCACCGCCCTAAGCAAGGCGGATCTCAAACTGCTATCAGGCTACCTATCTGGCCTCTATGGGCTTAGGTATCATCTACACCGAATAGGTCTGTCTATCGTGACGGAATGTCGGTTTTTTTTGGAAGACGACGAAACCACATTGCACATTTTGTGCTCTTGTCCTGCATTAACATGGCTTAGAAGGAGGACCTTCAGTCGTGAATTTCTGAATCCGGCTGACGTTAGATCCTCCCCTGTTAAAGATCTCCTCGCTTACCTCAGGGTGGCTGAGTGTCTTTTGCAGTAATGGGGCTCCGGCAAAAAAGACCTCCATGCTCGTATTGCCCACCATATGGGTAACCCCTCCTTATAATAATAATAATAATAAATATACCCAGCAATTTGATCGTGAACGTTGTTTTTTTACTTTTAATTAACATTTCCCTTACCCTTAATTCAATTCCTGTCAAGGCTTAGCTATATCATTAAAGGGCATTCGCACTTGTTTACTTATAATTTGACACTGGCCAATGTATATGTGCAACAAGTATTGATATTAAGGTACAAATCCTATAAATTAATCATTTAGAAAACAAACACGAAGCGCAGAAAAACATCCATAAATGTGCAAATATTTTTTCTGTTAATTAAAATGTTTGTCAGCACTGACTAATTAAAACGCTAGGAAAAATCGTGCCACTACTGGAAATTACAACGGCAGAGCTTGTCCAATTTTGATTAAATATTGCGATAAACATCTGCGGTTGTGAGGACCAAAACCTTTAATGATTGAACCATTTTTTTCGGCATAGCTTAATTTCCCTTGAGCAGTGAATGTGTCTAAACTTGAGAGACATGTTGCTGAAACATTCGATTTAAAAGTGCATTCGTTACAAAGACTTGGTCTGAATGTTATGATTTTTTGACGTGCTGCGCTTACCTTGGGGGAATCAACGTGGAGTTTCTTTTTCAATCCCATTGAGCTTCACACTAGAGAAGCTTTTCGCTATCTACAAAAATCCAGTAAAAGTGGAGTTTCTTTTATCTCGTTGTAGTCCTTGCGGGTACGGATCGGCGGAGTCCACTATGCTTTATGAATTTTTGTGTGCTAAGGGTGAGATATTCTTTATTCAGGATTCTGTTTGTATTACCACTTGGAGATAGAGTACCATTGCCTTTCTTTCATTTAGCCAATTCTTATCTGACCGTTGGCAGTGGCTCTGCAGATTCTTCTTCACTTTGGTTGATGGTGAAAGCTGGGGCGAAAATTAATTTCCGGCATTGAATTTAGAATTCTGGCAAAAGGAATTCAAAATGAGTCATCTATTTGAGGAGGGAAAGGTCATACTTTGTGGTTACGAATGAAAAGCAAAAAAGGAACTCGAACGTAGTGCTGCGGTTTAAGGTTTTCCAGGTAATGCTGCTGCATGAATATCGTGAGGAAAATTTTATTCAACCACGTTCTAATTAAAGTCTACCAAGAAAATTTATTTAAATTGAACTAGTTCAGAGGAGTAGATAATAATTGCAAATCAAGATTACGAGGTAGATATGCAAGGATTGTCAGGTCGATTCCTGATTCAGGTAATTTTAATGTCTCAGACTGGTTTGGTTTGGAAGATATCTCTGCAGTGCCACTGATCTGCTTCTTTATTCTTCAATTAGTTTAACGTAAATTACCTATAAAACTTGTGCAGATGCGATAGGCATCTGCCTCCGGTATAATTAAAATTCTTTCCTGTTGTAGTTGACGCCGTTGTATTAAAATAAGTTCTTTTAATTAAATTTAATGAATAGTGTCGACCGGCTACTGAAGGTTGTTTAGGGCTTGCGGTATACTGTAATGAAAGAGTTATTAAGGACTAGCATACATTTAATATTCTATAAGGTTTCGCAATCACAAAGCTGCTTTAGAATAAACCCGCACCGGTTGGCCTCTGCAAGAAAATTATGACCGAGTAGTTACCGTTTTGACGACGGTATTCTTAGGACAATTGAATTGGTTGGTTGGTTTAACTGGTGAGCGTTACCTTCATGATAATACTCCAATTAGCACTGTTATAGCTCCGTTTTGATGCTGCAGCTAATGAGAGCCGGTTGTAGGGCACATTCCCCCTCGCAACTGTGTGCTTCTTTCTAGGAATCTTGATACTGAATGCTTTTATTAAATTTAGAACAAGTGTAACATAGTCGAGGTGTCCAGTTGAGGATGTTGCTATAAATATAGGGCTTAGTATCTCTCTGTAGTTTCCGTAACACTTTGCGGGACATGAGGCGGGAAAAGAACTTTACCCGATTGGATTCAACTATTGCAAGCGGATCTAAATTTACAATTCATTCCGAACCGGTGGCATTTTCCCTGCCTTTTTGCCCTTTTAACGTAATCTGTGTTGTCAGCAGAAAACTACCATGGATCGCTGCCGGTGCGATTCGAGCCTGGGACCTTCGGATTGGTTGGCCGACACGTTATCACGCTATACACGATCAAGTCTGCCGTCAAGTCTGCAGCGGACTTGACGCGGCGTCCAGTATACTTGACGGTGTATGGCTATCATTGTGCATGACAAGTCTACATGAAGGAAAAATCGAATTTCGATTCTGCAGACTTGATCAAGCCTGCGGCGTCAGGCAAACATGAACGTGTGTATGAGCGGTCAAGTATGCATGACGTTGGTCGGCATCTGCAGGCGAACGATTTTTCTTTTTGGTCCTTAATTGCGAGCAATAAGCCTAGGATAGCTAACGCGGCGTCGGCCGCCACTGGGGACGCTATGGTTTCAACTGATGCGGCATCATGCAAACTGGACGGTAAACTTGATCCTGAGTGGTTTAATCAGGCCATACACAATCAATTCTACCGTCAAGTCTGCAGCAGACTTGACGCGGCGTCCAGTTTGCAGCGCATCCATATAGACCACTCACGATCAAGTCTACCGTCCAGTTTGCATACTGCCGCATCAAGTATACTGGACGCCGCGTCAAGTCCGCTGCAGACTTGACGGCAGACTTGATCGTGTATGGCCTGCATTATATGGATGCGCTGCAAACTGGACGCCGCGTCAAGTCTGCTGCAGACTTGACGGTAGAATTGATCGTGTATGGCCTGCTTTAGGGAAAGCAAATGAGTTGAGTGCCGAGTGAGGTGAGAGTTTAGTGCCTCTGTTGGAGTGGAGCGCAGATCACCGGTAGTGCCGAGGCACGCGGTTCTCTGCGCTCTTCCCAGCTTTGTTTGGTTTTGTTATCTCAGTCCATCAAACCAGTGAACCGTAATTTTGAATGGCCCGCACCACCGCTGTGCATAATTATAGTGTTATCTTAGGTTGCAGCTCCCATGTTTTTACACATATACTTCTGGAAGCAAAAAGAGATGGCATGTAGGCGCCTTTTTACACGTTCCCCTGTATTTAGTTTTCAGTACAGCTTGCGATCCAGGATTAAACTCAAATATCTCGCACTAGAAGATAGTGTGATCTGCTGCCCGTTTAATTTCGTTTAAGCAAAATACCGCACTTTGGTTTTCGTGCTAAAGAGCGTAAGCTCCGTTTTTCCTCGATTCACAGCCAGTCCACAGTACTTAAGTGATCACATACCTCTGCGCGCGCTGATAACTGAGTAAATTTAAAAAATTATTCTAAGGGTTATACGGTGAAAAAAAAATTAAACTTTTGGTTTGAGATTGTTTACTGAACTTTAAACTACAAGAAAGAAAAAAAATTTTTTTTTTTAATATTAACATTTTGTTTAATGTCCCGAAAAGGACTGCTGATAAATTAGATGGCGCCTCCTGGTCTGCATCCTAACTCCTCCCAAAATTATCCAGTCTGCAAAAATGATAGAAAATAAAATAATTTAGTAAATTTTTTTATAAATTATTAAACACAAACTTCTTTTTCTTTTTTTCATGTTTAAGTTCAAAATACTGTAATTTTTGAAGTTTTGAAAAAAAAACATCACCCTGTCAGACTATAACTGCTACGTTATTTTAAAGGATTCTCTTTCATTTTTGCAGACTGGATAATTTTGTGAGGAGTTAGGATGCAGACCAGGTGGCGCCATCTAATTTATCAGCAGTCCGTTTCGACACATTAAACAAAATGTTAATATTAAAAAAAATATTTTTTTTTCTTGTACTTGTAAGTTCAGTAAACAATCTGAAACCAAAATTGTAATTTTTTTTTTACCGTATAACCCTTAGAATAATTTTTCAAATTTACTCGGTTATCAGCGCGCGCAGGGGTATGTGACCCCTTAAACTAGCTGCTCACCTTCTTTAGGGTATTCTTAATAATGCTGCTAGTAACGGAGTAACAGTATTACCACATCGTTTGCGTAGGCGATGATCTGGATTTCACTCTGTTCCAGTTTCAACAGGATCTTGCTCATGATCATCAGTCTTAGCAGGGTATAGGGGACCCTCCCTGGGACGTTCCGGCGGGAGACATGTCTAACGTCACAACTGATTTTAGACTTGAACTGGATTATTCTTGCCTTAAGTATAGCGACTAAATCTTTGCTCCACGCCGAGCTTGGCGAGAGATTCGTGGATGGCTACAATGCGTACAGTGTAAAAGAATCCTTCTATGTCCAAGAATGTAGCCAGAGTATATTCTTTGCACTGGATTAAATATGCAAGTGTACGTACTAATTCGTGGAGGTCTGTCTCTACGGATCTTAGTAATAGTGTAGTGATGCCAGCGCAATTGGTTTTGACTGCTTCGAACACCAGGTTTGGGGAACGTAATTGTAGAGAATGCAAGCCCTGAAAATCGCCACCAGCTAAGGAACTACTATGTTTGGCGCCTTCTTTAGCATAACCAAGTAGATGTCATCCAGACCAGTGGAGCAAAGCTATTTATCGTCCAGGTGCTACAAGGCCTTCAGTATTGCAGCTCGGAAAGTGAGTGTTCATTAATAGCTCCAAGGTTTCAGAGGAAGAAAGTGTCCAAGAGCTATCAGTTATTTTTAGAAGAAAGGTTTGCTTTGCTCTTTAGATAGTATTCTGCCAAGTCTGGCTGATTCTTTGGTTCTTTTGATGGAGTGGCAATACTTCATCCAAGCCTATCTCTTAGCTTCTTTGATGGATTGTGCTTGTAGCTTGTAGATTGGACAAATCTTCATTCTACCGGTAGGGGGGGGGGAGGTTGTTTTTCTAAATATGATTGGACATGATACCGTGTACGTCATGTTCATATGATTTTCCCAAATGTAGGAACTTTAGATATAAAATCTTGGATAGTTTCAATGTTTAGGTTAAGTATGACTTTTAGTTGGGATTTGATTACCGACTGAGTTTCTTCTAGTTGGTCTTTTTAGGCTATCTGAACGGCCTGGCGTGCTCATCTCCAGGTTTAAATTGAAAAGTGTTCAATTGTGATCCGAAAAATATTTTATATGACACACTCTCCTGTTTTTACTTCTAAAGTGCGAAGGTGTATGTAGTCCGTAGTCCTTTTATTGACCATTGTAACATAAACACATCTACTGTTAGTTTAAAAAATAATTGCAATTTAAATTAAAGCCGCAGAAACAACAAAGTAATCTTCCCATTTGTGCCATCATTCCTAAGAGATTAATTTTAAAACTCCTAAATTTTGTAAAACCAGCTAATCAAAAACTCATTCTATCCAGTGCAATGCGATTAAGGATCTATCCGCTGATATCCTTGATTATCCTCAAGCTATTTGGTTTAAAGAGAGTGAAAAAGCAATTCATGTACGGACTCGTCTTGCCATCTCTGTGCTGTGTTGCTTAATTTCCATTTTCGCGCTTTCTCTCAATGTACAAAAAATCCTTCAGGAGCCATAAATCACTGGATTAAATCCAAAGCAGAGCGAGTTCATTCGAGATGAATTATTCCCCCAGTGCGACACCCAAAAATCATTAATTTGAATTCGTGGAAAGTTTTTCTGTCCCTATTAATCCCTGCCAGGGATCTGCGTTTTCACGTGCAGTAAATAGAACCATTCCACTTACTTTTATTATTTTGTTTGCCCAACTACTTCCAGAAAATCAAATTGCAGACAGAGGTAAGTACTGAATTTTCCTTATCGCGATTTTATGGACTCCCCCAGCCATGTGGTGCTCGCAATTAGTTCTTTGGAAGACCACTTAAGGATAGAAATGTGTTGGTGAAAAGTAAGTTTACTGTACGAAGCGCTTTTAGATCTTTGGATAAATTCTTAGCGAGAAGGACTTTTTGATGAATGCAAAGTGATTCAATTCAGTAAAGATTTTACGGTTTGAACACTAAGGATGGCATGTTTATAAATAAATAGCCGAAATGAGTCCTAATAAGCCATTATGGTCTAAAGGGAACTAGAACACGCAAAAGGGCATTTTGCGCCTACCCAACAAGTTCGTTTCTTGTTAGTCACACTGAGAGTTTCACTCCGGAATTCATCGGGGAACAAGCAAAGATTCTAAAATGGGATCCCTTAAAAAGGAAAGTTTTAATGAGTTTCCGTAACTGAAAGCAGCTTTCAGCGGCATCGCTCTCGGCTTTCCGCTATTAGTGGGGATCCTTTTCACAAGACGAATCGAGCAACTCTCAAACCTTTTACTGGGAACCGAAGCATATTTTTTTAGACCGATAACGTGAGAGTAATCACCAAATTGAACCATTTTCATGAAATCAGTTACAGAAAGTTTTGCCCTTGTTCCTTTAACCTTTTCCGAGAGATTTCTTTTCTTCGATTTTGTTAATAAGTCACGACCCGATGATTGCTGGGACGCACTTTGAATCGCTAATGCAGTTAGCAAAGTGAAAAGGAAAAGAAAAGGAAACTTTTCCCTGGAAAAGCCGCTCCAGATATTTTGAGGCTTAAATTATATCGTGAGATGGAAAAGTTTTATCGTTAGAGCTCATAATCCCGGATTATTTGAGTTAAATTGCTATTGACTTCTCAGTCCTCCGTGCACTTCGAAATAAGCTTGCTGCTTGTGGTCGTACTTTTACAGACTTGTTGCATTAGTGCAAAACTTGGAGAGATAGTTTCGATTGATTTATTTGAAGTCATCCACCAAGCACTTAAAAAATAAAATACTTTTATTAACTTATCGAGGCAATTTCTATACTGGAAATTTATAATCAATAAGTGTTTGCTCCTTTACGGACGAGAATAAGGAGACATGAAGCTATTCCTTGGTTCTCCTCGGACATTCAAAATCTCATAATTGAGCGGGAACTATTTTATCGTAGTTATAGGGCGTTGAGGTCCGAAGATTTGCGATCTGCACACAAGCGGGTTCGTAACCTTGTTACAGCTAAAATTGCTGCTGCGAAACGTAACTATTTTCGTCACATATTTGAATATAGACCAAGGAATTGTGGAGTAATCTACGGCAATATGGCATTCACCAAAAGATTGACCATCCATTAAACATTGAACCTTATGTCCTAAATCAGAACTTCTGCTCTATTCAAGGATCAGAGATGTAAATATGCATAACAATCCCTCTAATACCGCTATTGTTTTTGATGGCTTTGTTTTTCGTTGTGTTGAAGATGCTGATGTTATGATTGCTATGAATGACATAAGTTCGCAGGCGGTAGGTTCTGATGGGATTTTGCCCAAATTTTTAAAGTTATTCTTGCAAAGTCGTTTAACCATATAATAGTTAATTCATCTTTTCCAGATGTATGGAAGCATGCTCTTGTAATTCCTATTGTTAAAAATGGTTGCTCCTCCACTCCTTCTGACTTTAGACCGATCAGTATTTTATGTTTCCTGGCTAAGGTGTTCGAGAAACTTATCAGTAACCAACTTATTGACTCTGCTCAGACAGACTATGAGCCATCGAACGAAACAAATGGTAATCTAAAGGAGCTATATCTGGAAAATACGGCGGATGGGGTAGGACTTGCCATTTAAGTGTTTTTAGGTACGTTCGTACCGGTTTTGCGACGTGCGGACGAGCATTGTCGTGCAGAAAAATGACTTTGTCGTGTCTTTCGGAGTATTCCGAAAGTTTTTCTTTTATCGCACGACTCAATCGCATCAATTGCAGTCGGTAGCGATCCCCAGTTATGGTTTCCTTCGGTTCCAGCAGTTCATAATAAATCAAACCCCTCTGATCCCACCAAATACACAGCTTCGGCTGGCCAGGTCGCTCCTTGTCTTTCAACTCGAAAACACCAGCTTTGAAACGTGCAAACCACTTCCGACATGTTTGTTCAGCTAGAGCATGTTCACTATACACTTAAACTAAAATACGATGAGCTTCTTCAGCAGCACTTTTTTTTCATAATAAAATAATGAAGTAAAACTCCCCGCAAAAACACTTTATTCGGCACAAATGTTGACATATTTAATAAATTATAAAGTATTGTTAATTACGATTCAAAGAGAGGTTATGTACAGCAAATAACGTTCAATGATACCTGTTTCAAGATTAATACATTACTGTCGGTAACAACGAAATACTGTCCTACCTACGCCATCTCTCGTAAAACGCTATGAATTAATTCCAACACCTAATATATAATGTGGCGGCAGCCTAGGGGACAACCCTTTGATGCGTTAGCATGGCTTTAGCCGGAATCGAATTAGGGTAAGGGAAGTGAGGAATCTGGAATGTCTTTGTTTTTGCATTGCTGCAGAGTCGGATTATTTAAAAATTAATAAAAACTCACGGGGAGACCAGGTCTGGAACCCGGAACCCATGGCGTGGTGGTTGTGCCGCTCAACGAATTAATCCAACACCGTCCCCATCATGATCATGAAATTTTGCTACACAAATTATCGACTCAACTTTTTCTGTCATCTTCCGCTATCAAACTTATTTCTAGTTTTCTCTCTGGTAGAACTCAACAGCTTAAGACGGAGGTTGGTCTTTCGATTCCTGTAAGAATCATGTGCGCTGTGCCGTCTTGTGTCTATCTTACCTTGAGAATCAGTCGTTGGTTAGAGTTTATAAGGCAAGGAATCTTGGAGTTATCTTCAATAGCGGGATGAAATGTTTTTTGTCTCTAACTAAAATGTACTACATTTACACTACCAAAGTATTGGTTGACGGCGTCCGCTCTACCAAAGAATACCCGCTTAGTCTTAACTAAGGTACTCGTGCTTCCTTTGTTCACGTATGGTGTAATGATTTTTCCTTGTTTCGACTCGACTTGTGCTAGTAAGATTAATCTCATGTGTTCGGTTCGTTCATGGTTTGCGTCGTAGTGATCATATTTCATCTTATGTGTCTTCTATTGTTGGTTGCCCCCTTAGAGAGTACTTAAACATAAGATTATTATGCTTTCTCCACAAAATGATTTACAGTGAGGGCCAGTGATGGATTTACGCCTAGGCCCGTGAGATCTGGGCCTAGGGCGGCAAAATTTTAGGGGCGGCAAAAACTTAAGGACGACAGCATTTTGAAGGCGCAAAAATACAAGTATAATTGAAATCAATAATTCTCTTGGATTCGTTTTGTTATTAATGTATGAAAAGTTTTCAGTAAATCATATTAAATAATTTTATTATTGAATTTAGTTTTTAGATTGTAAGTATACTTTTAATTTTCTAATTTTTCAGTATTGGCCTTTAATAAAAGCCACAGAACGATTTTCGCTTATAAAAGCAATTTTTCAGAAGAACTTTAATGTCTTATTTTTTTTCTAGTTTAATTTGATGAATCATCATAATTTTTATCGGGGTAGCGATTCTCAGACAATTTGGTTGCCTAACCGTTTCAATAAATTAAGCGCATGCCCAAAAAATTTTGTGGCAACAGAAAAATATTTCATAGCAACGAATAAATATGTCAAGTTTGTGCGCATGATCTGTAATTGACGGGCTGAGAGTAAAAGTGACCTTTTTATAAGGTTCGGGCAAAAGTGGCTTAGAAAATGTTCCGCGCAAAAACGAATCGTTGAAAATTTCCGGGCAAAAACGATTTAACTACAAAAAGTAATGCAGTTAAGTAGTTAAGTCGTTTTTGCCCGGAAATTTTCTACGATTCGTTTTTGCCCGGAATCTCACGCGATTCGTTTTTGCGCGGAACATTTTCTAAGCCACTTTTGCCCGAACCTTATAAATAGGTCACTTTTACTCTCAGCCCGTCACTTATGACCATGTAACTGGGTCTATGCGACCGTGTGACGGGTCTATGTGCCTATATGTCTGTGTGACCGGTTATTCGCTTCGGTAGAACCTTTATTAAATTACGAAAGTAGTCGTTTTCCGTCTCACTGATATTCTTATAACATAAGCGTTTTATTTATTTTTCTAGAACCCGAAGGGGATGGAGAGATGGCGGAAAAGACAGTTCAGTGGCTTGGTGTATATTTTGAATAATCAACAGAACAGTTTTTTTATATTGAATTTTCTGTTTGTTAATATTTTACAAAAAAACAAAAAAAACTTTTGGTCCATAAAAGCTTTTAACTAAAAATATTTAAATTCACCCCTCGCTGGTAGATTGGTCAATTATCACAGTGATTCGAGAAAAATGGCGTCCATAAGAAATTATTGCATAGATCTGGTATTCTCTATACTATCTATAGAACCATTTGTCTTTAGTTGCCTACCAAAAACGTTAGAGAAAATCGTGATCTTCGGTAATCTGGAGCTCTTTAGAGCCATGCTTCCTGAAACAATTATTAGTTTATATTAAGGCACTTTAGGCAGCTTTTTTTAGCAGCTAAGGGATCTGATTTTATAATAATAACACTTCTTCTCGCAAACGTCATAGTTATTCACTTTATGCGAGACGTAATATATAACACAAACGAATCAAATTACGCAAATATTTATATTTTGAGAATAAAGAGAAAGGACCAGGAAAGATGTTATCGCTGCAAAGCGAATAGTTATTTTGCCTATATGTGAACTGAGAAGAAGTATGTTGTTAATAATTCAAAGTATTTTATATATTACTCTTGCCACCGCAAAGGCAAAGTCTTTTTTTTAAACAAAGTCGGGTGGTCATAAATATACAAACTTAAATAATACTTTACTTGCAACAATTCTTGATTTCTAATATTATGTTAAACGTTTTGAAGACATCCTTTGAATTTTTTTAGCTCACAATTTATCCAAAATAAAGTAGTAAATTTTAAATCGGTCATTCATAAAAACACCGTTTCATGCCTTAAAAAGTAAGGTTCAACCCCTTACCCACATCCCACCAAAATTGTTCTTCTCGTGGTATTAATCAGGGAACATACTCTACCCACCAGAAAAAGAATCATAGAAATCGGTCCACGCGTTACGAAGTTAGACTATACCCCTCCTGCTCTCCCACCAGCCATCTTAGGACCAAATTATTCTCTTATTAGCAATGGGGAATCACACTCTATCCAACAGCAAAAGCATCATCCAAATCGGTTCATGCGTTACGAAGTTAGGCCAATAAAATATCAAAGGGTTTATTCAAAAATATTTGTTGCTGGGCGATATTTTCTATCATTTTTAATTTTTCCAATGACAGCCATCCTGTCCTACCGTGAAAACCCTAAACAGCACAAAAGAGAAGAAATGAAGACAACATAAACATTAATTTCCTTGCGAAAGAAAATTCCCAGCGCCCCAGCACTTGCAATTATTATAATTCGAAAAGACCAGAGCAGAGCCAATGTGCTTACCTACCCCTCACTCATCGGTTCTTCGCCTACGGTAGAAAAAGCACGAGTAAATCGAATGTGGTTTTGGCTATTGAACTTCCCTAAAACAATTCAACATAAAGCAACCCGGCACATATTTCAATAGCGCACTGAGTTTCATTTTACTCGGCCACAGGGTGCGATACTGAACGAGCGCAAGCGCACCACCCTCGCCCAATTCCTTCAGCTTCAGTCGAGCACAGCAGTCCACTGAAATTCACTTCACTTCAACGTTGACTGGTGGTTTCGCTTGATTCAATGAAAACCCATGTGTTTCACTTCGACCGCTCTGCTTGAAAGGAAATCGCTTTGTTCCCGTCAAGCATTTCATGGGCTCGTTGTCGTTGCAGTGAGACGCTGGTCAAGCTGCTGGCTGTGGGGTGGTTGGGTGGTGCGCTTTCGTATGAATTTTTCTCGGGCACACTTTTCTCAAATTGCAGTCGCCTGATTGAACCTCCTGACACTGCGACGATTCAATGCTTATGTTGGTCGGCAATATTGAGTGAGCGAGGCGGGCATGCGCTTGGTGTAAAATGTGTAGTGGCCGGCGTGAAGGGCCTCAAGGAAACTCAGGAAGATTTCCGTTCAATCAACTTTGGAACGGAGTAAACTGTAATGACTGAGTGCAGCCGTTGTTGGCAAGTTAAGAATGTGAAAAGTGAAATTAGAAAATTTACAATAATCTCTGTTGGCAACTGTACGATAATATTTTTTTTGCATTCCTTTTGTTTTGAGCTTCGTTGACTAATGCCTGTGCACGTACGAGTGTACATCTGTAAATGATTACGAAGGCCATAAAGATTTTTTTTTTTGCAAAATCAGAGAGCCGAAAGTATCAGATGGTTTGGTTTTTTTTAAAGATTAATTTCTGCACTACCTAAATTATACCTTACAGCTATCATTATTGACACGTTGAATGCCACGTTAATTTTACATCTCTTGCTCGTGCTTTATTTATTTAAGCTTAATACGAGCTATAACATAATAGTACAACAAATAAAAATGCAAGCTATAATTAATAGTATAAGCTACAATATGAGCTATAATTATGATAAATGCAAACTGGAAAGAAAAAGAATTAAGAAAGGCGATCAGGATGGGCGGGATCAAGATATAAGGCTTTGTGAAGGGATGATTTACTCAGATGGAAGTCAAAGGAGGAAAGTTCGTTGACTTTTCGTAGCATCCTGGTGATTGGTTCGTGTTGACCGTAGTTCGTACGATGGCGATTGAGTCAGAAATGGGGAGTGGATCTAAGGTTGTGGGGATTGGTATAAATGGGTAAAGATTGCAGGATTGAAAGGTCTTTGTGGGAGCATCATGTATTCCACGTGATTTTTTTTACTGGGATGTTTTAGGATGAGTCTTATGAGTGTATGAGGGTATGTTGAACACTACGATCCAGGTCGAGTGAAAAAGATTTAAAGCATTTAGATGGTAATATGTTGTTACATACCCAATAAATTATCCTGATTTTTAAAACTTGGTATCTTCACAACATATGATCAATAGTAATTAAGGTGAAATTTGAAGGCTTGCAATTTTTACTGTAAAAATCTTCTATTCGAGAACTATTTTTGCAGACACAGCCGTCAACATGTCTCATGTCATCTACGGTCGGTATATATCAAAGTACTGCTATGCCTAGCAATATTGATGACTGCTATGAGCGCTGGGACTGCAGCTGAGTAGTATATTGAGCTTGCATCACTGCTAGACTGCGACTGCCTCTGGTGCGCTGGTCGATGTGGTCTTGATGGTGGCTGACCTCCGACAGACTCCAAAGCACTGAGCCAATCAGTCACAATTATATAGTCTGGCTGGAGTCTGGCGATGAAGTTAACCCTTTACTTCGTTGTGGGATGAATGACGGGAAAATGTAACTTCCTTACAATATGTTAAAAACAAAAATTCAAAACTCGAGCGACGTACGAAAGTATAAAATTTTTTATGACACGATTGAGGTTTCTGATAAAGGTTAACTAAATTCGTTTGGCTTTTCTACAAAAGCACCACTAAAGAGTTACGATTTTTTAAGCTGCTTGAAGCTTTCGCATGAAACCGAAAGGATCAATTGACGGGCTGAGAGTAAAAGTGACCTATTTATAAGGTTCGGGCAAAAGTGGCTTAGAAAATGTTCCGCGCAAAAACGAATCACGTGAGATTCCGTGCAAAAACGAATCGTAGAAAATTTCCGGGCAAAAACGACTTAACTACTTAACTGAATTACTTTTTGTAGTTAAATCGTTTTTGCCCGGAAATATTCTACGATTCGTTTTTGACCGGAGCTTCACGCAATTCATTTTTGCGCGGAACATTTTCTAAGCCACTTTTGCCCGAACCTTATAAATAGGTCACTTTTACTCTCAGCCCGTCAATTCTCCCATGCCGTTACCCGGAGCTTGCATCTAAATACTCAGTCGCCTGGCTGGGAGCTGGCGTGTGATTTTGACACTTCATAGCGCTTGGACTGCCATGAGTAAAAATTTTGTAAAACGGTTGGCATTCCCTTTCAACCGATTGAACACACACTTGTTAAATTCAAGCTCTACACATTTTTACAATTTTGCGTACTTACAAGGCAACCAGGTTGTCTGAAACAAAGGAATTTCGTGAGAATTCCTACCGGAAATTGGAAAAAAAAATTTGTATAATTTTTCAATAACTTCAGTGGGCGGATATTATTGAAATTCTAAAAATTTTTAAACTATATCTACAAATTTTAAATATTTTCAAAAATTAAAAAACATAATTTTATGTAACTTGAAAATTCTTATTTTTATTCAACCAAGAATTTGAACTAATATATCTTGAAGGGTTCAATTTATAAAAAAACAACATTTATGTACTTACCAGCTGGTGCCCGCACCTACGGCATGCGATGATAGTGTAGGAAGATCATAGTGGGGGTAGGCCATAGGGGGGATTATGATCTATTTCTGAAAAAATTATCATCCAAATCGGTCGACGCGTTAGGGAGAGAGACTAAAGCAACCGTAGGTGCAAAAGTTTTATCTTAGTAACAATTGTAGCAACACAATCTATATTACAAAAAAATAAAAAATAAATAAATACTATAATAATAAGTGTGGATGGGTGAGTGAGTGGGATGGGAGGAGGGAGAAGGCAGATACAAGATCATATCTTCTAACTTGCACAAGCATTAAACGCTACATTGAGCTTTCGACGACATGAGCTATCAATATTGCAGTAGACAGAGTCTCCATATGTTAGAATAGGCACAAGCAAAACCTTTACTAAACGTTTACGCAGTAGTCGCGGTGTATAATATGCATGTTGCCATAAAATTTTCAAACTTCGATATACTTTTGAAACTGATTGGTCTATATGGCTATTCCGGGATAAAGTACTATCTATGGTCATACCTAGACTCTTGACCTTCCGCTTATATTCTATAAAAGTGTTATTCAAAATTAAAGGGGGGAATAAAGAGATATCAATGATGCGGTTAAAAATAATTATGCTCTGTGTTTTGCTAGGATTTAACAGAAGTCTGTTCTCAACCGACCATGCACTAATGCGTTCAAGGTTACCGTTAAATTTAGAAATGTTGTGGGCAGCATTGTCTATTGAGGTTTGTAGCAATAGCTGGATGTCATCAGCATACATAATAATAGAACAATACTTAGGAACAACCACGATATCATTCACATACATGATAAAGAGTAAAGGACCCAATATTGAACCTTGTGGAACACCTGAGTAGATTGGCAATTATTTTGACAAGACATTTTTGAATATAGTCACTTGCTTTCGGTTAGTTAGGTAGGATTGAACAAGATTTGCAGCCGATGGACTAAATTTAAACTGTGAAATTAGTTTCTCATAAAGAATAGAGAAATCCACTGAGTCAAACGCTTTAGAGAAATCTAAGAGACATAAAATCGTAGACTGTCGAAGTTCAATGCTCTGTCTTACAGATTCAACAAGATTGTGAGTATCGGTATAGGTCTTAACTTGTTCGTAGAGCAGCCGTTCGAAAACCTTAGATAGAATTGGCAGGATGCTTATTGGCCTAAAATCTTGTGATCCAGTTGGCTAAGAAATCTTTTTAATCGGCATTGGTTGACGGCGTCCCTTCTACCAAAGAATACCCACTCAGGCTTAACTAAGGTGCTTCTTTTGTTCACGTATGGTGTAATGATTTTTCCTTGTTTCGACTCGACTTGTGCTGGTAAGATTAATGTCATGTGTTTGGTTCGTTCATGGATTGCGTCGTAGTGATCATATTTCATCTTATGTCTCTTCTATTGTTGGTTGCCCCCTTAGAGCTTACTTAAACATACGATTATTATCCTTTCTTCACAAAATGATTTACAGTGAGGGCCCTGAGTACCTCCGCTCGCTAATCGTGTTTCTTCATTCGCAACGTTGCTGTGATATACTTTTACCTAGGTTCAGAACTCTCATTGGTGAGCGCTCCTTTTTTTGCTCAGGCTATTTGGCTTCGAAACTCGCTTCATTATTACATTCAGGGAATGGTCGTGCTCGGGGCATTCCGCAAGGCTTTATCGGATCATTTTGAAGTTCAGTCATAGCATCAAATAATTTCTCTATTTCTATCGTCGTTGTGTCCTTCAACCTTTACATTATTCTTTATTATGTTTTAGTTTTGCATATTCTTTCTCTGTTCTATTTTGATGAATTGTTTATATATTTTTTTCAATTATTACTTATTTCATTTCGTTTTGGATTACTTACTTTCATTTATCTTTCATTTATCTTTAATCATCTTGTTAAGTAAACCTTCCAAAGATTTATGTACAATTATAAAAGATGTATATTCTTCTTGTACTATTGAATAAATTATTGAATTGAATTGAATTAAACTTTCAGTTAACGTAATTTGATTAAAACACATAACTTCCATTCCTGAACGCTATAATTGCATCTTGGCCGTTGGAGTGACACTAGGCTACTACTAACTACCTTGTTCTTATTTATTATGATCGAGCACTGAACATATCCGTGAGGCAAATACACTTGCAAGAAGATGGAGCAATGACATATAGAAAAAAGCAAGTAATAAAAGTCAACGGAAATAAGAACAAAATTATCTTCGGCAAAGGTAGAGAGGTAGAAATTACCGCTATTACTTCCAATCTCACCTGAATCCATGAGAGTATGATTTGATGTTGATCTTAACCTGATCCTACCGGCACAGCACTCGGCAGTCACATTGAACCGTTGGACACTCTATGTCGTGTGGCGTGCAGATGGTGTAAATTCGCTACGTTTTTAATTAATTTCGATGAAAATATTTTGTTTTACAAAAAGACGTCGGTTGTGATTTTGTTAATAAATAGCGCATTTTTAGTGTTGCCATAAAGACAGTGTCTGTGACCGACCAAGAGCACGATTAAGTGAAACTTGGCTAGTGATGATTCCACTTCACACGTGATTGATGCTTTGAGTTTATTTTTCATTTATTGTTTAAACAACGGATAGTTTGCAGATAACACACGAGTGCCTATATAGGCACTTACCACTATTGACGCTAGTTCGTGGCTCGGTCTTTTTCGCTAGTCAAGCAAATTTACATGACCCAGTTAGGTTTCAAAGCTCGCAAACTTATGAAAGGTTCTTTGAATATTTTTGATTAAAGTTTCTGTGTCGTATTGAAATTACGTCACTTTTGTGACCTCTAGTCTATTTCTATTTGGAGGTTTTATCGAACTATCTGCGTTGGACTCAAAGGTTGGATAGCGTCACTCAGTAAAATTAAGGTGGGTCTGATGCCAAAATACTCATACTAAAATAACATTGTTTTTAGGATTCTGCTCTTATCGAAATCATCTTAAAATGATATTAAAGTCATAGCTAAAAACTCAAACATTTTTTTGCTCGAATTCTGACATTCAAGTGCTGTATCGGAAAGTATTACGATTAGTTTATCCAATATTTGCCATGGTTAGCAATCCTACAGAATCCTTTTACCTGTAAAAACTCATGCCTACCTGATATTTCTGTCATAAATTGAAATAAATACCGAACAGATGCAAATTCTACCTATACTCACGATTCCTGATTATTTTATCGACTACCAAAAACGAGTTTTAATGTTCCCCAAACAGCTTGAATTCGACAGCGAAACCTACAGACATTATATTGGCGAGGAAAGTTGCCGTCATCATTTCATAATGTTAAAAAAACTACTCAAAACGTTAAAATCTCAAAGATCGGATTTAAAGGGAATACAAAATAAAAAATTTAAACGCCAAAGGAAATTAATTAGGAGGCTCTTGTCGCCGCAAAAGTGATAGGCTTAAAAGTGGAAGGCTTAATGCGATAACATATGGCATTAGTTTTGGTCAAAAACAATAAATCACAAGGCACAATATTTTTGCTGTTTCAAAAGTGTATTGGCTTGTGTTTTCTCAAAAGATGTGAAGTGAAATTTAACCTTTTGCAGTTTGTCAGACAAAACCTTAAGCTCGCTAAAGTATTTTATGTCCTTATGTTTTTCATTAGGTTGCTACACTCTCTACCACTACTTAACCAGGAAACGAAGCAAGAGAAAAATTGGTGGCAATTTCGAACCACTATAATAAATAGTATTGATAGAATCTTCTGTATCTGAAATTTAGCAAACTGTAACAGGCTAGTATAAGGGTCATTCAATAATTAAAGAGACAAATTGGCCCGGGGAAAAAATTATTGGTAGGACAAGTTTGGTACTTTTAGGACTTTAAGTTGGCATCACTGAGATGAGTCCTGATCAGCTGTTGGATCAACATTGCTGTGTTTATAACCTCAAAATTAAGTTTAACGATGGCAAGTCCACTTGAAAATTCCACATTGTTTGAAAAACGTTCTGTGATTCGTTTTTTACTTGCTGAAGGTGAAAAACCAGCTAATATATACTCTAGAATCACTTAAGTGTATGGTGAAAGCCAATACTACTCAGATATGCTTTTGAACAAAGTGAAGCCAACTATGAGAGAGAAACGTCGTGGATCTCAGAGGACAGGTGTGATTCTCCATCAAGACAACGCACGTCCTCACACTGCTCAACTAACCCGTGAAACCATCAACAAAATAGGCTGGGAGTTACTGCCTCATCCTCCTTACAGTCCCGACTTAGCACCATGTGATTTCCATTTGTTTGGTCCATTGAAGGAGGCATTACGTGGGAAGAAGTTTCAGGATAACGAAAATTTTTGGGAAATTGGCTCAAACACAAGACAAAGAGTTCTTTGAAGCCGGTATAAAAAAGTTAGTAACCCGTTGGAACAAGTGCATAAATGTTGGTGGGGATTATGTTGAAAAGTAGGAAAAGTTTTGTTTTGTCAAAGGAAAAGGTTTTTTTCTCAGACAAATTTGTCTCTTTAATTATTGAATAACCCTCGTTGTTGGCGATCGTCCAATGAAAGGACACACTTAGACCTCGAACGGGTTCATTGTTATACCACGAGAGTAAGATACCTCGCAATTTTTACTGAAATAATCTGAGAGACTATTTAAGAATTAGTCACACAGAAAGATCTTTCTCGTCTTCTTCAACTTCCGCAGAGTTCATTTGAGAAGACTCCTAATCTCTTCGCATGTGGACTAAAGACGCAGAGACCAATGATCACCTCTATGACTATGTCTAGGTTGGCTGTGTCCATCGGAAGTAGACGCTAGACGTGGTTACGATCCAGTTAAGCCAGAACGGCCTACCCATCTATGGTTCACTTAGTTAGTTGCCGTCGTGTTAAGCAGCAGCTTAGTGTTGACTAGAGGCCTATCTAAAAAGATTTATCCGGTTGAATCTCTAGCGTAGTGCTATGTCTAGCGAACTTATCTGTCATGCAGATGGGTCGTCGCGTGACAAAGGAAAATCTGGATATGGCGCTATCTGCCATCTGCTTGCCTGCCAAATCTAATAAATCAAATCTAAATAGATGAACAAATATTTCGAGAATAGCAGTAGGTGTCATCTGCAATGCTTCACTAAGTAAGATGCTACTCCTTGCTACCAAGCGATCACGACATACAATAAGATTGGCCTGTTGACTGCCATAGAACCAGAGGGTTATCTTAGGGTGAAAATCCCATTTCACACAAATAGCCCTCTTTCAAAAGTACGAAGCTATCGTTGCTTTCTTAACCCTCTCCTGAATGTTCGGGTGCCAGCTTAACTTCTTATAAATTGGTAGAGTGGCGCGATCAGCACGCCATAGTTCTAGGGTTCAAGCTTCAGTCTCCCTATGAGGTTTTAACAAGAAATTAAAAAAAAATTCACTTGGTCTCTGGGCTGCTGTCTACCTTGCAGCAATGCAAATATAAGACATTACATTTTCGTCATTTCCCTCATTTCCCTTACCTTAATTCCCTTCTGCCAAAGCCATGCTAAACGTATCATATAGTTGTCTCCTGGGTTTTGGCTACATCATAAGAAAAGGATAATGCCCAGATGCTTAGCTTCATTTGTAAAAGTCAGACAACTACTGTTTAGAAATGGGAAGTCTACATCAGGAATTTTATATTTTTATTGGAATTGACGAGCTCGGTCTTTTTAATGTTAACCTCTAGCCTGCACCTGACCGACCACCTAGAGAGGCGAGTGAGAGCATTTTTTATTGAGCTCTCTGAGCGTAGACAAGTGTATTCCAGAGACATCTCTAGCGATGTCATACGTATAAGTAATCACTCCGCAGCCTTCCATTTCCAGTATAAGAAGTTAGTTCATTTACCACTAGATCCCAACGAAGAGAAAAACGGACGCCACCTTGTGTCAGTATTTACCGTTTTCCAGTAACTTGAGCCTATCCCAACCTTTTGCAGATAGTCCTGCCCTGAACCGTCTGCGACACAAAATTGGCTCCTACCCCAAGAAAAGTGGGCAATTGCTTTCAGTTTTACGTTGCTTCCTCAATATTAATGAGGCCACTAAAGTGTATTCGTTGCATTCAGGGGAGTGTGTTCAAGTTTACTGTTAGCGTGTTGGGGCATTGATGATAGGTGCTGTGGGATACTAAAGCGTAAATTTGTGTCAACTGGTCTCTATAACGATTCGAGAAGAAAAGAAGATAAACTGATAGGTCTGAGACCTTCAGATGTGACATATGAGCTTTTACCCGCCTTGGGTATAAATGTTACCTTAACAAGTTTCCACAGCCTTGGAATGTGGACCAGAGCGAGGCAATCCTTATACAAGTGCATCAACGAAGTAGTAAATCAAGCTCGACAGAAATAGTACCACTACACCCTGGTGGCTTGAACGGCTTAAAACTGCCTATCTCTCTCCAGTTCCCGTAACTTCTTGGCATGGGGCGGGAGAAGAACTTCACCCTATTCGAAATAATGTTTGCAAGTGGACCTACAATATAAAGTGGGTTCCGAACCACTGACATTTTCTCTGCGACCCCCTTGGCCTTTTTATCGTAATCTATTGTCAACAGAAAACAACCATGGGTCGCCGCTGGTGGCGAACCTGAGAATTCCGGATTAGTAGGCTGACACGTTATCACTTAGTTCACTGACGATTGAAAATGACTGCCTACAGTCCAGCGGAATTCGGTCCCACTTACCAATTCTGCCAATTCAGGAAAGGGGAAAAATTATTACTGTGTAGCACTTTTTCTCTACTAGAGCTTCCTGGTAAATAAGTTGAAGTCCAAGTACCATCTGGGTATACTTGGGTTTGTCGCTGGAATCTTCCTAAGTCTGACGTCCTTAGGGGTTTTAAAAAAAATTTCGCTGTAAATTTTCCACAATTTTCTCTGAGCTCTTCTGAGTCCTTTTTTTTATTGGCCTTAGTACCACGAGTTCGCAGCGCTATCGGCCTTGGCCGATATGGTGGTTTCTGTTTTCCCCTGAACCTCTTAAGGGCGCAGGATTAAACCATCGCTTCATTAAGGGTCCTGGAGAAAGTTTATCTACCAACTCATCCACTCATGCTAGGATGCCACAATAATAACCCTATACTTATCCCAATCAGTCTTTCTATAATTCCTGAAAACTGGTCGTCTAGGTCGAATTGAATATTTCTATGACCGGAGAAGTGGTGTTCTCTGAAGGTCTTGTAATTCCAATGACTGTTATTAGTTACAAAGGTAGGTTCCGTACAGAAATTACATAGGCGTATACCTAAAAAGAAGTAAAAGAATAACTCACTTCGCTTGTCTATGGCGCAGCTGCCCCGCACTGCATGCTGTGCGTTGGCGTCGAATCCTAAAATAAGCTCTACTTTGCGGCTTTCTGACGACTAGCCTACGCGCAGTGTCCGTCGGTGGAGTTCGATCAATTTCATGTGACAGATCAGCCAGTAGCAACTTCAGCCAATCTTCAGGTTGACCACGGCAGCTGTCGTCGGTGTAGTTGAAGAGCGCTTAGTGGCTTTTGTGTAATAATACAGAATCTAGGCTTACTGCCGAACCTCTTGTAAAGGGCCACATATCATAATGTTGATAGTCCGAAAACCCGTTTTACTGCGATGGAGAAGAAAAGAAGCAGATGCTGCTTTAGAGTAATCGATATTAATCTAAATCAACCGTAGTATCAGAATATCAGTCGAACCTGATTTCCAACACTGCCATTGAGCTCCTCTGGTTCAGAGTTCAAGAGCTCTTATCCTCTTCCAGAGAAGCGTCTTGTAGTCTGCACGAGAGCTCTGTCTCAGATAGAACGTCCCCCTCACTAGAGCCTGGGCACTTCGGAATCACCAAAAAATCATTTAGTTTAATTATAATGTAAAGTGTCCCAAGGAACTTCCCCCAAAGTTTAGCATTTTAACCCATCTTCGAAAATTGTACGTCGATAATAAATTACCGGAGGCAAAATCAATCAATGCCGTCATCTAATGAAAAATTCCTGCCACCCACAAAACTTCCCATTTCCTGTTAAAACAAATTTCATAAATAATTCAAATAACCGACATGGGTGGTGCTCGGATAATTAATTCACCACTTAAACCAAAGTAGACACTAACGACATAGATACATGTATACTCCTGAAGTTGTAGCTTTAAATTTCCGTTCAAGTTTTGAATGTAGCGCTCCAAAAAGAGCCTCTAAATCCGCTCATTCGAAATCGTCGAAATCCTGATCTGGGAATGTTTTAAGATTTTGGAGCAATTAACGTCTTCTGCTTTGAATTAGTCCTTTTGCTGGCTTGTTCGTTTTCAATTTTAGTCATTAAAATTTTCCACACGATAAATTTGATATGAAAATTTCCAGCTATCCAAAATTCCCGATTTTCTTGTCCCTTAATATGTTTTACAACGGTAGAGTAGTTGATTCCTTCGGGTGCTACCGCCCCACCGCAGCAAGAGCTCTCATCCTGATCTTAGTAGTCTGGCAAAATTTCCATATAGCACAGGGCTCGACCCGACATCGACACCACTTTACCAGTCACAAAGTGAAAGTTGCTCGAGGTTGTTATTACTTGTGCGATTTAAAGCTGCCAGGCCAGGATGCAGTTTTTATAATGATATGCAACTTCCCACGGCTCTCTTGCATCTTTCAATTTTCTTTTGAGATGAATCCTTGTCGTCACCGAATCCGGCTTTTTTGCGAATCTCCAGCTCTTGCACGTCGCTAGTGTTGCTTTCGTTTGTAAACGGCTGGCAATTTTACGCTTTGATTAATTTATGGTTACCGCAAATATTTTACCCCAAGAGAAATAGCAGCATTTAGTCGTGTACCGAGTGGGATAAAATTTAATACCGAGAGAGTATATGTATAGGCACGGAAATGGAGGCACTCGTACCATCAAAACCTTCCTTATTATAGTATGAAGATGAATGCACTGCAACCGGATCCAAGTTCTACCAAAGCTAGAGCAAAATCCCTTAAGATGGGAGCGTTTCTTACGAACGTATTTTGTAAACTGCTTTGGCCTTAAAATAAATTAATGGAATATTTCGTGCTTGGAAGTTTTTGTGTTTTTACCACACAAACGTAATGTCAAGAGAGCATTGCAACTGGGGACATTTAGACTAATTTGTTTAATTTATGAGATTTTTCGCTAGAGAAATTGTTTAAGTTATTCGGGCAAAATTTTACGGCTTGTGCAGTTGTTAGGTTAGGTTAGGTTCGTGTGGCTGCCTTAAAGGGCGCACTTAGACCTCAAAAGGCCCGTTGTGATGCCACGGGAATCCAAGAATTCCCTCCACCTCCTCATTGGAACCATCCGGAGCTGCCGATGAAGCGCCAGAGATCTGCAACGTCAATCGTTGCCAGATCGCAGAGACTATCAAAGAAATAGTTTCCCAAGAAGGACTTTCGCCTGCGTGCCAGTGCAGGGCACTGGCAGAGGTAGTGTAAAATAGTTTCCTCCTCTTCCTCGTCCATGCAGCTTCTGCAGAAGTCGTTTGAGGGGATACCCAGTCTCTTCGCGTGTAAGCCAATAGGGCAATGGCCTGTGATTACCCCAGTAGCTATTCTAAGATCAGATCTGCCCCTAGAAAGCAGAAAATTGGAGCGCTTAAGATCCAGTTTAGGGCAGATCTGGCTGGACGTATGGCACGTAGTGCCGTTTGCCCATCTTAGGTTCGCTAAGTTGATTGCTCTCTTGCTAAGCAACATCTTACAGGTTGCCAGGGGCCAACCAAGAGCAGTCCTTTCCGATTAGATCTCCAGAGTGGTACCACGTCTAGCAAGCTCGTCCGCCACGCAGTTTCCTGGAATATCCCTGTGCCCCGGGACCCAGCACAGGTGAATTTGATACCGTTCAGCCAGCTCATTTAAGTGTGAGCGACAGCTATTAATAGCCCTAGATGTCGATAGGACAGAATCAAGGGATAGCAAAGCAGCCTGACTATCTGTAAGGATACAGATGTCCTTTGGAGCTTCGTTCTCCCTCAACCAATTCAAAGCTTCCTGAATAGTCATGACCTCCGCCTGAAACACACTACAGGAAGACGGAAGGATAAACTAATGTTCAGTGCGTCTGAGAAAACACCACCCCCCACCCTAACCTGTAGCTTTGCAGTTGTTAGTAAACCATCAAATGTCACCAGAGTTCGAACAGGACAAAAGCTGTTTAAAAATCCACAACTAAAATCAAAGACTTCTATATGACTTTTGAATAGACCAAGGTTAGTTTCCTTCAAATCGTCTGCTTCTTCGACTTTTCTGACATTTTACTGAAGAAGTCTAAGTCTGAGTCCTCTGAAAATGCAGTCTGAAAATTGCACAGGAAAAAACAAAAAATCGAAGCAATCAGATTACTGACTGTTGTTGATTGCTCTAAAAATGGAAAAGTCTGAAAAATATGCATTGCCACTTCAAAACATCTGACAGTATACAAATCGTTACTATTTGCCTTCGTTGCAGTCTCAGAAACATAACACTGCCGTTGTACCTGACTGCATTCCTAGCATTCCACTCTTTCTACGTAAGCTCCATTTGCATCTTTTATAACTGTCCACTCAGTAAACACGAACTCACGTGATGGTATCACTCCTTTAATTCGCATAAATCTCACAAAAACCCACCTCCCAGTTGGATAAAGGGGGGGGGGGGGGGGGGTCCACTATGGAAATCTAAAGCTTTTCACCCACACAGAACGCCTGTATTTCGTTTACGAAGTTAAGTTTTGTGTGAAAATCGCAGGGAGCCCTAATGGCACCAACATTACTTGAAGGTGCGATAAAATCGCGCAATTCATTCTATGTTTCCTTCTTCTAGAAATTTTCGTATTTTTCGCCTTCTATAAGAACAAAGCACGAATGTCGCGTGGAAGGATTTGGAGCACTTTTCCACAAACTAAGAAGCTATTCATTTCCTGTACGGAGGGGTTAACAGCCCAGTTCTCGTACTTTTGCAAAGTGCATAGAAAATTGTTTCTGAGTGCAATTCTAAGGAATCTCAGATACCTGTGCCCTTTATATTTTGCATTTAAGAGAATTTTAAAATTATCTCCATAGGTGCAATTTGCATGCAATTTCCTTAGCACATAACTTTTCGTGCACAATCACTTTGCTTAGGACGTGTGGGGGGTTAAACCTTAGAATCTCATACATGGAAAAAGGATCGTGGCGAATTTCGTTTTCCACTTTCAGAGTGATTGAATACAACACAATAGAAATTCGTTGAATTGATTTGATTGTGGAAAAAAAAAAAGATTTTATTGCCCAAACAAATTTACGATTGTATCGGAGTTAGTGGGATTAGGGACATAGGATTATCCCCACTCTGTGCAGACATGGACAAAATAACGTCCGGTGCAGCAATGCTAGTTCCTAGTCCCTGAAATTAAATTTATGGTTTAAGTGGGGACATGCATGCAAATGAAGAAATTTATTTGGATAACACCTATTCGACGAAACAGAGTTAAAATATATGTGGAGAAATGCATTTTTTATTGCGCATTTCAATTACCTCTGACTTAATTAAGTGCATGGGATATAAAGTTTTGATAAATATTTTAGTTAATTAATTTTTAATATAAACAACCCTCGGCAATGCAGATCTTGATTGGAAACTGACTGCATTTCGCAATCGCTTACTCGAATAATTGCAATATTATTTCAATGTATAACGCAAATATAATAAAATGTTCATTAAAAGTATTACAAATATTGTAAAAATGTGAAATATTAATAAACTTATCACTTAGCTTTGTGCGGCTTTTTGGAGCAAATATATACCTACACTTCAAAATTGAAATTAAAAATTCGACTAATTAGCGAAAACCTTGAACATGTCCTTTAATAGAATTAACCCTTCTAACACAGAAGGCACACTTCTTAGGCAGGAGCCCAGAATTAATTCACCTATTCCATCAAAACGATGAAATGAGGCTCCCACACCAACATGCAAAGGAAAAAAATAACAAGTAAATGAAAGGAGCAGGAAGAAAACAAATAAGGGAACCCACCACACAACATGCAAAACAGAAAGTCCCGTGAGCACAGACAATAGATAATTCTTAAACGATACCTTGCTGAGAGTTAAAACAAAATTAGGACATGCATTAACAGCCCTACATAAACGATTAATTGGCTCATGCATGCCATAATTTGATCTAGATGGTTCAACATGCAATAAAGAAAATCTTCGAAAATTATGTTGAGACTGTCTGAAGGAAACCCTTCTAACAAGCGAACCTGAGTCTATATTAGAGTTCAAGCGAGGGCAAACCGAGCAACCGGAGGCGATCGGTATAAGGCGGGAGTCTGAACGGATCGTCCCATGGGAGCCCTCTTAGCGCAAATCTAAGAAAATTACGCTGCACCGATTTGATACGCTTGGAATGAACAACGTAGTAGGGGGACCAGACCTGAGATGCATACTCAAGAATAGGTCTAACTAAGCAGCAGTACAAATGAATCAATATTGGTATATCCGAGAACTCTCTAGACTAACGCTTAACAAAGCCCAGGACTAAACAACCTCTAGACACGTTATAGTAGCTATGCAGAGTAAAGTCAAGTTTCCTATCAAGTTTCACCCCAAGGTCGGTTATGGACAGTACGCGACGGAGACCATTCCCCGCGAAGTTGTAATCCCAAGCTTGTGGATTAGGGCTCCGAGAAAAGGTCATAGCCTCACATTTCTCAAAATTGAGGTGTAAGCCATTATGCTCGCACCACTCAAGAAACGTATCTAAGTCCTTTTGAATAAGGGCGGCGTCCCCACCATCCATCCATCCATAAGAGAAGATCTTCATGTCATCAGCGTAGATTAGAACATTAGAGTGCGAGATCAGATAGACAATGTCGTCAATGGCAAAAACGAATAGTAGAGGGCCGAGATGACTGCCTTGTGGTACACCAGATGAAGCTCTGAAGATTTTAGAGGTAGAGCCACGGAGCGACACACGATATGTCCTGTCTCTTAGATAGGAAGAAATCCAGTCAAGAAGAACAGGGGGGAAACCCAACCTCCCGAGTTTAAATATAATTACGGAGTGAGGGAGTTTATCAAAGGCTTTACTGAAATCCGTGTATATACAGTCAGTTTGCATGTCTCGCTGGAGGCCAGAAATAACATGGGAGGTAAATTCCAGTAAGTTAGTAGTCTTTGATCTACCGGGCAAGAACCCGTGCTGATTGGGAGAAATCAAGCCAATACAACGCTCCATAAGCTGCGAATACACAATTGATTCAAATAGTTTAGGTATGCAAGATAACTTCGCGATTGGTCTATAATAAGTTATAGCATTCTTATGGCCCTTCTTATGAACAGGGACTATAAAAGAGCTCTTCCACAATGCAGGAAATTTACCCGCTATAAGGGACTTGTTGAACAGAATTGCTAATTGAGTGAGAAGGGCATCGGAATAGAAAATAATGAAGACTGGAGGGTTTCCGTCCGGACCAGAGGAAAAATCCGATTTGAGTTCATTGATTTTCTCCATAATAAGATCCCGCGATATGAACGGCAAAAAATCGGATGAAGCGGGACGATCAAGAATATGATCAAAATTATTTTCACAAGGCTCAAAGTTATCCGAAGAAAAGGCACTCGAAAAATGAAGCAGAATTGTTAGCTATGTTGGATACGTTATTACTAAAAGACCCCTTATACCACATCGTAGATGGATAGTTACTCGATTTATTTTTCATATTGACGAATTTAAAGAAATTGCGAGGATTATTATGCAAATCAGCACGAACACTAACAAGGTATTCCTTATAGAGCGAAGAGGATAGTGCCTTAAAGCCTTCATAACAGGTCAGAAAGTCAGAATACGCCATTGCGCTATTACAACGCAAGTAATTCTTCCAGAGTCTGTTCTTCCTGTTCCTAAGACTGCGAAGTTCAGCATTGTACCACGGGGGAGAAGAGTATGTAGACCTAATCCGTTTTAATGGGACAAAGGATTGAAACAAATCATATTTCTTATTATAAAACAGGGAGGTGCAGACATCAATATCATTATTGTCCAGCAATGCCAAAAAATCGACTGAAAGGAGATTAGACAATATCTCAGAGAAATTCAATCTCTTAAAGTCAAACGCAAGGTGTTCGAAATTGGGATCCGCAATACTAGTACCATCGTAACAGAGGCAAAGACAGGCGGATGGAAGGTCGTTAATGGAACACCAATTCTGAAAGGCGTCCAAGGCAGAATTTAAGAGTAGGCAATCGGCATTGTCAGACACAGTGCAAAATATCTTAGCGTCGTCGGCATAACAAAGAATATTTGAGTTAGACAGTATCGCAGGTACATCATTGATATAAATTATAAATAACAATGGGCCAAGGTGGGAGCCCTGCGGTACACCGGAAATGTTGAAAATTGCATCATCATTCTGCTGAATTAGATTTTCGTGCCTCAGATCGTATTGTAGCCGTTGCTCGGCGCAATAACACTGACCTGGTCCCACAAAATACACAGCATAACATTCGCAGCGTGAATATTCGGCCAAGACGACGACGTAGAAGCATGACCGGGCAGTCCCCATGACTTTCTTTTCTTTGGGTTGCTCTAATGAATCCATTTTTCATCATCCGTCACGATGCGATGAAGAAAACCCTTCCTTTTTTGCCGCTGGAGCAGTTGTTCACAGGTGAAAAAACGACGCTCAACGTCCCTTGGCTTCAAATCATAAGGAACCCAAGTTTCTTCCTTGTGAATCATTTCCAACGCATGCAATCGCTTGGAGATTGCTTGGCGGGTAACTCCTAATGCTGAAGCAAGCTCTTCTTGCGTTTGGCACGGATCCTCATCGAGCAATGCTTCAAATTCAGCGTCTTCGAAGGTTTTCGGCCTTCCTTCACGCGGACGATCTTCACATCGAAATCATCGTCTTTAAAGCGGCGGAACCAATCACGTCACGTTGTTTCACTTAGAGCAGCATCACCGTAAACTTTTTGGAGCTGGTATTTCAACTTTTTACAATTCCAGTATCAGTGCTGCTATTGGTAATGGAAAATTTTACAAATATGAGTACTGGTACTGACCTCAATACTGCAGTATCAAAATACTAACAACTCTGTATAACAGTATGTCGGTCGTTGATATTACTGTTCATAACGGCAGCAAGTGCAGATGCACGACCTTTTCGACTACGCCTGCCCTCAGGTTATTTATCTTACCTTACCAGTCTCTCCTTTAAACTCTCGTGGGACATAGGGTAGAAACAGTTGCCCTCCACCGAGCTCTGTTTTGTGCGACAGCTTTCAGTTCCGTCCAGGATCTCCCAGTTGCTGCGGCCTCTGCTAGCAAGGTTCTCCTCCAAGTTACTTTTGGTCTGCCTACCCGACGGGTTCCTTGTGGGTTCCAGTCGAGGGCCTGCTGGGCTATGTTGTAATTGTCGCGTCGTAGTGTATGGTCAATCCAATTCCACTTCCTTCGCCGAATTTCGTCGTCTATCCTTTCCTTGTCGGCACGGCGCCATACTTCTTCATTTCTTATTCTATCTTGTCAGCGTATTTTTAGGATGTGACGTAGGCATCTATCTAGTACAAAAGTACTGCCTATACATTGGAGTTGAACAGCCGTAATTTAGCTTTAAGTGAGATCTCCGTTGATTTCCATTTCCGGAACAGTTGTGAGTACACGCCTCTCGCCTTATTTATTCGGAAACTGACATCTTCTTCTGCTCCACCATATTCGGTAATGACACTACTGAGGTAACAGAATTTATCGACCAACTCCATGTCTTGGCTATCTAGCTAGCACTGTCCGTGAAGTGGTGCTCGTATTTATCCGCATTTCTTTAGTTTTTGTCGGATTTAGCCTCAAGCCTATCGAACTATTTTCTGTTGCTAAATTTTGTATCATGTTGTTTAGGTCCTGGTGTCGATGGGTCAGGAAACAGATATCATCTGCGTAGTCGAGGTCTTTCAGACGATCTAGCAGTCCCCATTATATGCCACCTGATCGTCTATCGAGATCGCTGACAAGGTTATCGTTTATTACTATGAGGAAAAGTAGTGGCGAAAGTAAACATCCTTGTCGAACACCGGAGCTCACTTCAAAGCTGTCCGTTGTGGAGAACTCTGCATTTGGAATTTCAATAAAGGGGCCTTTATTAATTCTATTATTTTCTCTAGTAATTCTCGTTGCCGCAAACCCTGCCAGATAAACCCCCTATTTATCGAGGAGAATGCCTTTTCGTAGTCTATGAAGGCAAGGTAGAGGGGGGATCACAGTTAAGTAGATTTTTCCACAATGATCCTCAAGGTGTTAATGGGATCTACACAGGACCGACCTTTTTTGAATTCAGCCTGCTGCCTTCTGATCGTTCGATCTACTGCCTCCTTTATCCTTGATAGTATAATGTGGGACAGAACTTTTCCTACAGTAGATAATAGGCAGATGCCTCTTCAATTATCGCATATCGTTAGGACCCCCTTTTTCGGTATTTTGACTATGATACCTTCCGTCCAATCCTCCGGAAAGGTGCAGGTGTTCCATGCTATATCCAGGATTGGGTGTAGTGAGGCTTGAATCTGCTTTCAACAATTCTGGCGGGATGCCATCTTTTCCAGCTGCTTTACCATTGACCATTGCATGAATTTCGGTTATTATTTCTGTCTTAGATGGTACGCGGGTGTTAATTCTTATATGTTGCGCATTTTCCATATTTCTTTCAGGTTCCTGTATAAAGGAACCATTAAGGGCGCTGAGAAAATGTTGAGGTTGCTTAGGTGGCTGTTACAGAGTAGAACACTGAGAAGGACCGGTAGATGTTGAGCTTTAAACAGTAGGCCAGAGCTTATTCATAGGTGTTGGGGCATCCAAGCCAGTAGCAGCCACGGCTGCTGAAGTGAGTAATGCAAAAAGTATAAATATTTTTAAGCTTACATCTCAGCGTTCATATTTTGTTTTTTTGTTTTTTATACCTTGTGGCCAAATCCTAGGGGACAACCCTTTGATGCGTTAAGCATGGTTTTGGCCGGAAGGGAATTAGGATAAGGGAAGTGAGGAGGAGGAGGAGTGGATTATTTTTTAATTTCTTAATAACAGCTCACGGGGAGATCAGGTCTCGAACCCGCGACCCATGGCATGGTGGTCGTGCGGCTCAAAGAATTGATCCAACTCCGTTTTATAACTACGAAGATTTGATTTAAGAAACAGAATAGTTCTGTGTGGTTCTCCTTATCAGCATTTTAGCACAATATTATTTCGTGGTTGGCATAAATTGTCTTTTGCCACGTTTTTCGGAGCATTTAAATTTGCTTAATTAAAATTTTGCTAGTACTTAATTGATTTTTTTTTAATTCGCTATTTATTTTATTGTTTTCGTCTATTTTGGTTTTTGCAATCCCTTTAGCAAGCCGTCTAAAAAACTCGAAATGCTTAATTCCGATCACGGCTTGCCGTAAAATAAAAAGGCAGCAAGTGCATATCCAGGCCTGCAGTGCTTGCATTGCAAACTGAAAACATTTTAATTCTCACAGTTCTACGAAGCTTGCTGACTCTTTTATGGAAATTGAATCTGTTTTTATTAAAGGCGATATGAAATGCCTTTGAAAGTAAAAACGTTCAACGATAACAGAAATCAAATAAGACCCCCAGGGGCTCCAAGAGGCAGCACATTTTATATCAAGCCTCACTTATGCCAAACATACTTTAGACTCTATAGCTCCGTCAAAACAAACAAATATTTGAGCCAAAGCCGGGGACTGCTGCTGTTGTTGGTGGTGCTGCTGTACTCATAGCAAAGGAGACATACCCAATAGTTTATCGACGTCGCTAATTCAGGTAACGCACACTGTGACTTTAATAATTGTATGATATCCACGGAATTGCTTCTTCACACGATTTCAATATGCGACTTAAGTTGTTCGCGCACAATCTTGTGAGTCGGACGTCTTAGCCAGCTGAAAAGTGTTTTGCTTACAAAGCTTTCCTCGTGGTCGTTGTGTGTTTGTTAATTTAGTTAGATTTTAATTAAAGTCAAGATATTAAGGAATTTACTGTTGTTTGTGTATCAAGGTGTGCTTAAGTTGTTACCATTCTCTTGGTTCACTACGTTCACTTTAGACTAGCCACTATGGAGTAGGATATTTCTAATTATCATTAGCTTTTTGTTGTGTGGTCTATTCTAGTCTAGCATTGATTTATAGAATTTTGTAACAATAGTTCGTTTTTTTTTCGAAATTCCAATAGGTTTTAATAACCTAATGACGTCATACAATTTAAAACTTGTAGCTATGAACTTTGGCGCCATGGAATTGCAATTGACTGCCTGATTCGTGTTAGCACATATTCTGGAATTCTTTATGTAACGCGGAATTACCTCGAAGTGATGAAGTGTTCAATGTGAAAAAGATGTATAGTGTTATGAGCGTTCAAAATTAAAATCAAAAAGGTGATCAAATCGATTTTAATAGCGAGTGTGGTCTAATGTGTTGTTACACCTGATGCCACAAAACAGCAAGGCTGAACACCATAATGGGAAACAAAACAAGCAAAACAAATGATCATAAGCTGAAAAAGATGCGGTCACAGAGTACGTATAGTATTTACTTTCAGATTAGTCGATAATACAATTTTATTGACCAACAACAAGCAGCCGCACATTATCAACTCGAACGAAGGTAAATTTTCTGCGATAAACTCCACGTAAACGGAAATGCTAAAAAATTTCCTAAGTCATAACCTTCTCGAGAAGAGCCTGAATAATGCTTGAGGAAGTTTGCGTTAGCTATTAAAGAATTTCCGCCACGCAAAATCACCACTTAATTTGTATTCTTCGAGAGAGGTTGCATTTGTGAAATGTGTAAATTTTGTCATTATTTTTCGTTTGTGCTAATGATTAACTAAATTTAGTTATTTTTGCTGAATTAACGCCTTGTTTTTTGTCCGTCCGGATGTGCCCATGGGACTAGTGTTATAGAGCTATTAATCAACTGTGATTAGTTCAATTTTATTTGCATTGGTTCAATTCAATGTTGAAAACACAGAGTTTCGAAGCGAGTGTATTTTATTTTATTATAATTTAAGCACTTGGCAGATGTAGTATCTGGCAATAGAAGTAAAGTCATGACTAGAGGAAACTTTTGCATTTACTTTAGCAAATGCTTTGTTTGTTCAGTGAGCAATGCAGCAGCCTATATGCTTTTTGACCCTGAACGTTTAAAATATTTAAAGTGCTCTGAATTTAAATCTCACTCTCTCTCTCTCTCTGGTTCTTTTAACCCCTTGTGTGACACAGGGCGTCTATTACTTTTCGTATGGTCCTGACGGGGTTCCTGCTGTTGTCTTAAAGAAGTGTTCTTCAGCGTTGTTTCATCTCTTACTTTTACTTTTCCGGCAATAATTCTCGGTGGGCCGTTTCCCTGCACTCTGGAAGACATCATTTTTAGTTCCTGTTTTTAAGAGTGGAAATAGGAGAGAGATTGCTAACTACAGACCAATTGCTAAATTGTCTTGCATTCCAAAACTCTTCGAACAGATAATCCTATCTCAGTTATCCATATATTGTAGGAGTTTAATTTCTAGCCGGCAGCACGGCTTCCTTCAGGGTAGGTCCACGGTATCCAACTTGTTGGAGTTTGTTTCTAGCAGTGTGGGTGGAAATCTGGATGGCTGCCAAACGGATTGCATTTATACTGATTTCAGTAAGGCATTTGATAAGCTGTCTCACTCTGTTATCGTTTTCAAATTGGCCAGGATGGGTTTCCCGCCCCCACTCATTGCATGGATTAAGTCGTATTTATCTAATAGGACTTATAGTGTGCGTTTTCGGGGCGTGCTCTCCGATGCTTTTGTAACTCCTTCAGGCGTTCCCCAGGGTAGTCATCTTGGTGCTTTGCAATTCATCTTATCTATTGATGATATTACTTATTTGCTTCAAAGAAGTAAAATTCTTATTTATGCGAACGATATCAAGATTTTTCTCCCAATTAAATCTTTTGGCGAGATCATTTGCGAGATCTTGCAGTCGGATCTACACATATTTTATAGCTGGTGTGGCAATAATAATCTTAAATTAAGCATTGAGAAATGTCAGGTTATGACCTTCTCGAGGTCCCGCAACTACTGTACTTTTGAGTACAAGTTTGATGGTACTTGTATTCAACGTGTGGAAGGGGTGAAGGACTTGGGCGTGTACCTTGATAGACAACTTAACTTCATCCCCCACATTAATAATATCGCTTCCAGGGCCAATTCTATGCTGGGATTTATCCTTCGTTGGTCCAGGGAGTTTCCTGGCCCTCACATAAGACTTCATCTGTATACATCCCTTGTTAGACCATTGCTGGAGTATGCTAGTCCGGTTTGGTCTCCATTTTACAGATCTCACATTAAACGTATTGAATCCGTTCAGCGTAGATTTGTGAGAGCGGCTTTTCGTGCTTTGCCCTGGAGTGACCCTCTTATTCTACCTCCATATGAAGAGCGATTAGGACTGCTACAACTTACTACACTCGAGAAGCGCCGTTGGGTTGCTGATATAATTTTTCTACACCAGCTTCTTCAGGGGAAGATTGACAGTGAGGAACTTTCGTCCAAAATTATACCTAGAGAACTGTCCTATTCCCTTCGAAACCGTTCTAACTTGCGGATTATTCGCGCACTAGGTACGGTATGTTTGAGCCGATTAACCACATGTGTCGGTTTGCTAATGATGTTGGTGATGTTTTCAGCACTAATGTGGACAAGGTTACATTAAAGAGTAGCCTCTACAACTTGTAACCATCCTGTTGCACTCACTCGTTTTTTTACGGCTTTTTTAATTTTGTTTTTTTTTATATTAGTTTGTGTAAGTATTGCATTGGCTTGGCTCAAGGATCTTTATGCCTGTTACTCTCCTAATTTTGTGCTTCTGGATACTAATATTAGTTTTTGCATGCTGGTGTGGGAGCCTCATTCACCTCAATACTTTGTTATATTCGGGTGGATAGGTTAATTTTCCGGGCTTCTGCCCGTGAAGTGCGCCTTCTGGGTTAGAAGCGTTAATTCTAGGAATATTACACCGGCTCTCCACCTGGTTCGGTTGTGCAACAACGCCTTCAACTGTGACCACGATTTGTTGATCTGGGTACCTTCCATCTCGACGGATCTCCTCCGGCCAATGCATGTTAAGAATGCACTGAAGGCACCGGTTGACAAAGGCTTGTAGCTTAGATGCTATTTGACAGGGAACTTTCTTCAACAGACGGACGGGAAACGGTAGTTGGATCAATACGTTGAGCGGCAAGACCAACATGCCATGGGTCCCGGGTTCGAGACCAGATGACCCCGTGAGCTTTTATTAAGAAATTAAAAAATAATCCACTCCGTCTCTGCGCTGTTGTCTAGCTCGCAGCAATGCAAAGACAAGACTCAAGTTTCTTCACTTCCCTTACCCTAAATTCCCTTCCGGCCAAAACCATGCTAACGCATCAAAGGGTTGTCCCCTAGGATTTGGCCGCATCGTATAAAAAAGAAAACAAAAAAAAACATGGAGTCGTACAACAGAAGAGATTTTACGTTTGACTCGAAGCTCCGTAGTTTTGTGTGTCTGGAGATGTTGTTATTGCGCCAGATCTCAAGAAGAGTATTAAATGCAACTCAGCCTTATTGCTGCGAGACTGTACATCAGCATCAGCTCCGCCGGCTGCTGTAACCATTGTTCCGAGATAGCTAAAATTACCCACTTTCTCTATTAATGCTCTTCCAGATAAATTTCACGTTGTCTTCTGGAGGTCAAGCTCATAAGTTTGGTTTTAGCAAAAAAACTAAAAACTAAAAAAAACTAAAGACTAAAAACTTTCCCGAGACAAGTACTACTAAGTCGTCAACATAAGCTACCACTCTTATTCCATCTCTTTTGAAAGTTACTGGAATAACGTTATCAACCTTGGACGAGAGCATTGGTGATAGAGGAGTCTACCTTTGACTTATCTAGCCATTTCAGTATCTCCCAGGCTAGATTTACAATGTTGACTTTTCAGCATTTTACCATTACAGATAAAAGGTTCGACACTCCCTCTTGACCTCAATGTAGGTATATTCTTTGTTCGTAAGTGACTTTTCGATAGTACCCAGTACTATACGTACCGAGCAGCTCAAGAATCTGAAGTTCTACAAGGAAAATGCTGCTATATGACCGACTTTGCATGCTTTGGGGATGTCTCACTGAAAATAGGAATATACGCGTGATACAGGCAGCTTTTGTAAATTGCAAAGAACCAGAACAGTTTCCTGCTGACCTAAAGGATCCCATCTTTTCCTGATGATTTATATGGCCTATTCCAGCCTATCCCTTTCGAAAATATCCCTTATAGATGCCATGTCCGGGGATCGTATTCTTTATTCGATTTAAAACATAACAATCAAAAGGCTAAACAGCCTTATACAAAGATTGTAGAAATATGCACAATATATTGGCTTACAACTAAAAAGAAGCAGTATAAAAATACAATAGAAGGAAGTTGACTGAGTACAACAACACTGTTAACCAGATAGCATTACTAATCCTAGAATAACGCTAAGCTAAGTTATAAGTAATGCAAAACGGCCGCACATCGACCGCCATGCCAGGGCGGCGAAGATTGCGATGAGCGAATTTGTGAGAAGAAGGAAAGAAGGAAATGCTAAGATTAGTAGCGTGATAAGTTAGCTAGGTAAAAAATAGGTGTGGCTCGAAATAGATCGGCATAAGGAGTAAGTAAGTGAAACATATCAAGACACCTATCTTTAATGGAATCCGCCGACCCCAGGTATCTGTGTGCCAAAGGTAATCGATTCCACAAACGAACCGCCCTAACCTGGAAGGATAAATTCATAGTGCGAGACCGCAAGGGGAATAGCAGCAACCTGGATCTTATCGACCAGGAGAAGCTAAAGCAACAGTGCAAGTAATTGGGGAGCTTTGTACTTAGCACCCGGTG
Organism: Leptarthrus brevirostris; assembly: GCA_964036015.1. NCBI lineage: Eukaryota > Metazoa > Arthropoda > Insecta > Diptera > Asilidae > Leptarthrus > Leptarthrus brevirostris. The sequence continues at coordinate 99,643,125 of OZ038375.1, forward strand.
AAGCAGCTGAAGTGTCCGCAGGGAGAGGAAATTCATGAAGGAGCACCCAAGGAATGTGTACCTTGGACCTGACACGTGATCTCTCCTGTCCAACGAGAAGATGTACCTGATGCCTGATTTAAAACAACTTTTATGTCTACTTAGCTGGCCTACATTGCACCCTGAAAAGGCTTCACATCCATAGCAAATGATCGGCATGAGTAGTGATTTAAGCAACAAGGCCCTCAGCCACTGTGGAGTGAAGGTATTAGCGGACTATAAATTTCGAAGGGTGAAGAACACTCTTTTTCTTACCTGACTGATGTTAGGGGCTCAGTTCCGATGCTTATCTAAAGTTAAGCCCAAACTAGTTACGGTTTGGCTGAGAGAAATAAGGGCATTGTCTAACCTAATAGCTTTAACGCGATTCCGAATAGGGAAGAGATAGAAAGGCAGAGCCTGCGTTTTGCACGCGTTGAGGTTGAGTCGCCCAATCACTATTTGTGGCGTGGAACGAGGAAACGTACCTTACAGCACCTTTTAGCTTTTCGAGAAAAACGTGTTTGAAAGGGACGAGTCTGTGGGTCCCATTCAAGCAGGTATAGAACACTTCTCCTACGAGAGTTCCCCCTCCATTTGGAATAAAGTAAAAGTTTTCGATGGAAACGCGAAACCGAAAGGAGAACTCGATAAAAAAATTTTCACGTTTTTCTTTCGATGGTCTATCTCCGGCTGGAGGGAGTGGACCTTTTCCCCTCGCGCGAAGCTCGTATTCTCAAATAGGTTTTACAAAATGCGCTATAGATTTTTCAATTTTTATCGCACAAACTTGAAGGTATGCTCATTCGATTCTACGTACTTTCTTCATGCAGGTTCATTAAAAACCTGAAATTCGATTTTTGGTGCTGTAAGGTACGTTTCCTCGTTCCACGCCACATTTATCAATCTCGAGTAGGCATGCAGCTGCCCCAGTTCAGAGGAGAAGTTAACTTGTACATCATCAGCATAAAGGTGGACCAACCCACTACCGACACGCTCAGGGAGATCGTTATACATATGAATACACTGAAGAGGAGGGGACCTAGCACTGAGCCCTGGGGAATGCCCCTGAAAATTGGCAGGAATCCGAAAAAGGCCCCTTTTGCACACGGACACATTGAAGCCTGTCAGTAAGGTAGGAGAAAATCAAGTCGCCAGCCGACGGGAAAAACCAAAACCTTGACTTTAGTTTCGCGCACAGCAGGGCGTGACCGATGGTATCGAAAGCCTTACTGAAATCAATGAGGAGCAAAATTGTAGGTTTCGCAAGATGTGCCATGACGTACGTTTTGCTTTTGTAGTTTCATAGTTGCCCAAATTTCTGTACTATTGCACACTTTTTTTATGATGTAGCCAAAGTGCAGTGGTCGACCCTTTAGGTAGCATGGATATAATCGGAAGGGTATTAGGATAAGGGGAATGACTGACTTTTGCTCTGTTAAAGGGTTTCTGCGCCTGTCTCCTCAGTAGGCTTAATTCTTTATTCCACCAAGGTGGACAAGCTGTTTTGGAGACATTTCCTTTTAAAAAATCTTTGAAAAATTATTAATCAAAGTGCGAATAAATTTTTTTGCCTAAGACCTGATTTTCATTCAAATTTATGCATCTAACCGGCTTCGACATCAGGTTGGTCGAATTCACTTCTTATTAGATAATCAGTAAGTAATATTAAAAGCCAGAGCCAGTTTCCAAGTTTGCAACTTACTTCCAGAACAGTCACTCACTTAACAGCTCATTAACTTACTCAACGTAACATCATTAATCATTCAACAACAAAAAACGAATACTAATGTTTGCGAGCATATCTTCAATTAATTCGTTAATAATAAAATTCCAAACAGAGTTATATCAGAAGCAAAGAGGTCTCTAGGTAAATGCATCGACCAAAGCAACGAGGCTAAAACTTGGGCAGAATGACAATTTCTTTGAATTGGCACGTAATACCTGACTTCTGCTAACAAGAACGGATCAAGTGGCCAGGTGATTCGTGTGTTGTGTAGGCGTGTTTTTAAATTACTTAAGTTTAACATTTCTTATGCTGTTCAACCCAGCAATACTGGTTTTGTGCTTTATTTTCTCCATACATCTGTTGCAACTGGTAATTTTTGGGGCAGGTTTGGTTATTTAATCGAAATCAAGCTCTGGGGATGGTAAACAATCATGGGCAACAATAGCTTGTACTATAATGAAGGAATGAATAAATTGTTTATGCCCCTGAGCAAAGCAATAAGTACACGAAAAGCATTCGACATGAAGTGCCGAATTGAAGGCCTACAACAATCATGTCGAGAGTTCTAGGCAGCAGCGCGGTAGGTTCGTTTTGTTTTAGTCAACATGGAACAATCAGGTCTATATCTGTAGCACACCTCTTTTCGTCCGAAAATACTCACCCGCTTAACGACTACAATTAAAATAGTGAAACCCAAACAACACCTGTTCTATTTTACCGAAAATTTTACGAAGCAACTTGTCTCTGCATTGTTCTACACTGTGAAATCTCTAATTGAGTAAAAAAACTCAGACTACAGGTAGATTTGTAAAACGTTGAAAACCTTGTCAAGAGAAGGTATGGGATTGATTCGAGAAGAGGATTGTATTCTGCCGAGGCGACCTTTCAAAATAGAGAACTTGGCTTTTTCGGAACCGTGTAAGTTTTTTAAGATAACTTAAACATTTTTTCCGGTTCAAAGATTGATGTAGTTTGTGTGTCAGAGACTTGGTTAAAGCCGCATATTCCTGATGCTTTAGTTCATATTCCCGGTTTCAAGGTCTACAGATGGGATCGCCTTTTGAGACGTGGAGGCGGGGTTGCAGTTTACATTAATGATAGGATTTCATGCAAATTAATCTCTACATCAGAAGCGAGTTTATATTTTTGGAAATTTTTGGTGGAGAATGTAAATGCCTCGTTGGCGCTGTGTATAAGCCACCTATTGTCAACGACCTTTCTTTCTTTTATGACACTCTCTCTGAAATATGTTCGGGCTATCCTCATGTTATTATCGGTGGGGATTTTAACATTAATCTTTTAAAGGGCTGCAATACAAGTTCCAACTTTACATCCAACTTAGAGCAGTTTGACCTTAAAGTTGTAAACAATGAACCAACCCATTTCTCATTCACCTCTGCTTCGTTATTGGATTTCTTTCTCGTTGGTGATCTGAATATGGTTACTGGAGTCTCAGATCACGATTATTTATATTTAAATTACAATTTGTGCAGATCACATAGTAATAGGAACTGCTCTTTTCAATACAGGGACTATAAAAACCTTAATCTAGATTTGTTACTGGATGAGGCTTTTTCCTTGGACTGGAATCTGATTTTTTCCATGGCTGAAGTTGATGATCAGGTTGATTATTTCAATACCCTCGTGATGTATCTCTTCGAAAAATATATCCCTCTCTGTAGAGTAATTGCTAAGAATTCGAAATGTCCTTGGTTTTCATAATCCGTCAAAAATCTTATAAAACAACGGGACAAAGCTTATCGGCATTGGAGGAGATGTAAGTCTGCTCATAACTGGGAACAATTTCGGATTTTAAGAAATAAAGTGACACTGGCAGTACGACAGGAAAAAAAGCGTTACTATGCTGGCAGGCTAAGCTCTGAACTGGCTCCTAAGCAATTATGGAAAAACTTACGAGCGATTGGTGTTGGTAGGAAGTCAGAATCGGTTCCAGAAATTGAACCAAATACTCTGAACCGAGCCTTTGTAGCTCTTGAGAGTTCGACCTCCTCTGTGGCGGATATTGACTCTGGCGAGTGGGAAGGGAATATGTTCTCATTTCGTAATGTTTCGCAACTTGAAGTTCTTTCAGCTATTAAATCTATTAAATCAAATGCTACTGGATATTCCTATCAAATTCATCAAACTTTTACTTCCCTGTATTCTTCCTTTACTACGCATATCTTTAATACTTGTATTACCTCATCTAAATTTCCGTCTTTATGGAAGAATGCACTTGTTATACCTATAGCTAAGAAGCCATATCCATCTCTATGTTCTGATTACCGCCCTGTTAGCATTTTAGCGTGTCTCTCTAAAGCTATGGAAAAATTGATTGCACACAGCATTACTGAATTTATTGATAATAATAATAGGCTTCTTTCTGCTTGGCAGAATGGATTTAGGGCGAATCACAGTTGTACTACAGCTTTACTTAAATCAACTGAGGATGTCCGGCGAGAAATTGATAATGATAGGCTAACTATACTTACTCTGCTTGATTTCTCTAAGGCATTTGATACTGTAAACCACAAGCGCCTTCTTAGCAAACTAAAGTGCTATTTTCATTTTGAAGCTTCCGCTTTAAATCTAATCAGCAGTTTCCTGGTTGATCGTAAACAGATGGTAATTTGTGGATCCGAACACTCTGACTATCTTGATTTGTTGACTGGTGTTCCTCAGGGTTCAATTCTTGGACCGCTGCTATTTAGTCTATATATAAACTATCTTCCTAATATTCTCAAATTCGTGAAGATATTAATTTATGCAGATGATGTTCAGGTATATCTTAGCTGCCCTCTGGGGCTCTCTGAGCACTGCATCTGGCAGATAAATCATTATCTTAGTGCAATCTCTGATTGGGCTTCGGATAATCACTTAAAACTTAATCCCGTCAAGTCTCAGGCTATAGTGCTCTTCAAAAGGCCTATAAATACTGATTCCCTCCCCTCTTTAAGGATCGGGTTGACGGCAATCCCTTTTTTAGTTAAAGTAAAAAATTTGGGTGTTATCATTAATAATACTTTAACATGGATTGACCACATCAACAGTATTGTCTCTAAGGTATATAGCAGTCTCCGTAAACTTTTGTGTAGCGCCTCTTACATTACAGAAAGCGTACGTTTCTCTCTGGCGAAATCTCTGCTGCTGCTGCCTGTTCTTACACATGGTGATATTATATTCGGTAACCTTGACTCTGTATCGTGGAAGAAGCTTAACGTTTGCTTCAATTCAATCGTACGTTATGTATATAAACTTCGACGGTATGACCATGTAACGCGGTTTGTCAATTTGTTCCTCGGATGCTCGTTTTCTTCTTACTTAAAAATGAGCCTGAATATATTTTTATTTAAATTAATACATACAGGCAAGCCTGATTTTCTGAAGGATAAGCTAGTGGTTTTACGTTCTTCTCGTATGAATAATCTTCAAGTACCTGGATACTCGTGTTTGCAATCCAGGCGATTATTTTTCGTTCATGCCATCACCTTATGGAATTCTCTTCCGTTTGTTGTACGGCGTGCGGGTTCGATGGGGGTGTTCAGGGCGCGGCTTCAGTCACATTACCAATTACCATCATCTTAATTTAGATTTTTCTTTTTGTTTCTTTTTAATTTTAATTAATTACTTTCATCTTTTTCTTGTTTGTTCTTTTTTTTCTATTTCTACCTTTTCAATTATTAGTTCGCTTTGGTCATTTTTTGTCATTATAGTATTGTAATCTACTTTCTATGCTATGTACTTTTAAAAAGAATATATTCTTATTTTGTACAAAATTCACGTTAAATAAATTGAATTGAATGAATTGAACTTAAGTGATATCAACTTCCTGTTATTTATATAGAACCTAATTTCTACTGAAAATGTTGTTGCAGCATATTCTCGAACATGACATGGAATTTTCCTTGAAAATTTTTGATTAACGTTCAACAGACGTAGAGTTGTCTTTGCCAGTGAGGATTGCATTTACAGCAGAATCCATAAATAGCCCAGTCATCCACTTTGCTTCCTTCCTGTCCCATATACTTTCTTAACCACTCAAGTACTGTTGTTGGTACCTGTAATATTTTGTGAATGTACAGCGTGCCGAGTCCTTATCTCAATGTTGCCATAAAAGTAATGTGGGTCATCCGGTCTCGGTGTGTCATAAACCACCGACCATTGACCAATGTTTGGTTGTTGAACAACCCATTCTTGTACAGGTCAAACCATGACATATTTGTAGCTCATAAATCAGCTCCAAAAACCACGACCCTTCCCTGCTTTATCTTGTTTCAAATATTGATCCAGGTTAGGCTAACTGCCCTCGGCGTTATGCTATTGGAGCCGGCCGTGATGATTGTGTTATCAGTAACGCACACGCATATCTTGACTTTCGATCGGATTCATATTTGCGTGTTCACATTAAGAAAATCGCCATCAGCGGTGTGAATGGCACCGGTTATCAGCGTATCTATCGAGGATAAGATGAGAGCCGTACAAATTATTTTTCGACACATTTCTACTTACTGTCAGTTGAATTGCGACGCTGAGAAAAACTTGGTGAATTTCATTTGTTTTTCTCTCCTTTCACAGGTATCACATGGAATTTTCGATACTCCACCTTTAGGAAGAAAATGCCGCCCGCTGCAATGATGTCCCTCCCTCATCTCGACATTTCGCAATGGCTGGAATTTCTGGAGCTTAAACAATACGAAGGTATGGGGAGAATAAACTTCTTGGACCATTTTTTTTAACCTTTTTTTTTACAGAAATATTCCGAGATTTTTCTGGCGTGGAAAAGCTTCTCGAGCTTTCAGAGGGTGACATCAAAACGTTGGGGGTGAAGAATTCCGCTCATAGAGCACGGATTGTTACCAGTTTAGTAGCACTTCGTGACAAGTATAGGAAAGCTTCATATCCAGGTATACTATGGGGGTTCTTATCTCCAATAAGTTTTGGATTTTGTGCAATGATATAATAAGTTTGTGCAGAAAGTAAGCTTACAATTGAACAGAAAAAAAACTAGACCTCGTCATAAACAGTTTGAAACGAAGATGGATTGGTTGTTCAGTTTTCCTCGTAGTGCTTACAATTTGTAATAAAGTGATGGGCATTATTCGAATAAATTTTCAATCAAATAACGATTTTTTTAAAAATCAAATAAAAAATTATTTATTTATTATTTATTTCAAATAATTATTTGTTATTCGATCGTTCGTTATTTGATAATCAAATAATTATTCGTTATTTGATGACTTATTCGCAAATAGTTATCTGTTATTTGGTGCTTTTTATTCGAATTTCAAATAATTATTTGTTATTCGATTATTAAATAATTATTCGATAGTTTATGTCTCTTTATGAAATAATTATTAGTTGTTGTTGTCCATTAGTTCAATTTCAAAAAATTATTTCTTGGTACACGCATTTCATATCACAAGGTGTCTCGAACTTAGGAAATTAAAACTGCCTTGTTATGTTTCGATGTTTACAGTAAAGATTTTAGTAAATAATACCACAAAACAAATAAGTATTCCATAAAGAGACATCAACTATCGAATAATTACTTGATAATCGAATAACAAATAATTATTTGAAATTCGAATAAAAAGCACCAAATAACAAATAATTATTTGCGAATAATCCTCCAAATAACAAATAATTTTTGTAATCAAATAAATTTTTATTCGATTTTTCAATTTATTTGAGCTTTTAGCTTTTATCTTTATTCGAATAAAAAATGCCCATCTCTGGTGTAAACTATGAAATTTAGCCGATCCACTATTGAAATGTAAGTTCTCGCTCTAGGTCCCGTAACAAACTACGTTGATGCAGACGGTCGAAGTCTCTTCGATATTTTAATTCTTAGCTTAGATTTTATTAATAATATGACGAACCCAGAGGACGAAATCATCCTTCTTGGTGACTTAATATACCCAACGTGCAATGGGTATTGAACGCTGATGACGATGACTACCTTCCCTTCAATTGTCTTACTGCTAGAGACTTCCACTTTCTTGACGCCATCTCCTCCTCTGGTTTACACCACGTGAGTAAAGTAAAGAACTCTATGGGAAGACAGTTAGATCTTATATTTACTTCTGATTCGAGTAACACTACAGTCGAATCGGCTTCTCGTAACTTATCCACTATTGACAGTCTACATCCGCCCATTCTCATTTCCTTCTGCTACAATGGTTCTAATATTGCTGAACCCAACGTAGATCAGTGCGTACTTGATTTTATAAGGGCGGATTTCTCTGATTTTTCAAACAGAATCCTCTTAATCGATTTCCCATCTCTTTTTTATAGTAGAGATATCGACGAATGGGTCTCCGTGTTTTATGATCAGTTTAATATGTGTGTACCACTCAAACGGTCGAGATCATTCTGTCATTCTCCCCTGTGGTATAATAGAGAGCTACGGAGCCTTAAAAATAAAAAAAATAGACTATGAAAAACTTCGCTGTGCAAACACATCAGCTTATTGTGATTTCGTTGATTGCTATGACAGCTTTTTAGCGTTATCGTACTTTTTTTAAATTTGTTAATATGAAGAAGAGGACTGATATGTATCCATCTACAATGTGGTACAATGGAATCTCTTATTGCAGCGTGCACGATATAGCTGACAACTTCGCATTATTTTTTGAGGGCGCCTTTTCATCTGGCATCTTTGTGCCTTCTCTGGATGAGTTTGGTCATAACCAAGACCGCCCCACTGTCTCCATTGCTTTGCCCATTGTATCTTGTGATATTATCATGGATGGTATCAAGGAGCTTAAAATGGACTTTTATTTTGGTCCTGATGGTGTTCCACCTGCGTTTTTGAAATCCTGTTCTGACTCCATTTGAACTGATCTTCAACAAATCTCTTCAGGCCGGTAGATTTCCTACGTTATGAAAGAGCTCCTTTATTATTACTGTTTATAAAAAGGGGCATAAAAACTTAATAACCAATTATAGGCCAATCGCAAAGCTTTCTTGCATGCCCAAGTTGTTCGAATCTGTTATATATTCACAGTTTGTTGGGCAGTGTAAGGGACTTATCTCATCTAATCAGCATGGCTTTCTGCCTGGTAGATCGACGACAACTAACCTGCTTGAATTTACTTCTCTTCTTTCCGGCGAGGTCTCCAGACCGACTGTGTCTACACCGACTTTAGCAAGGCATTTGATAAACTCCCTCACTCTGTTATTATGCTTAAACTTGAAAAGCTGGGATTTCCGCCTCTATTGCTCGCCTGGACCAGCTCTTATTTAAAAGATAGATCATACCGGGTATCTTTCCGTAACACTTTATCTAGAGTTTATCTGGTGTACCGCAGGGTAGCCATCTGGGGCCGCTGCTGTTTATTCTTGTCATTGACGACATTGTCCCTCTGATTAGGCACTCCAAAGTCTTAATCTTTTCTCATGCGTTAGAAACAGCTATGATTCTTTCTGCATTCAGTTTGATTTGAATACCTTCAGGATTTGGTGTGCCTCAAAGGGCCTGCAACTTAACCTGGATAAATGTGAAGTTATGTCATTTTCTAGGAACATCAGGAAGCTCGTCTTTGATTATACCTTTGCGGAAACTACTATTGGTCGTGTTGAGTCCGTTACTGACCTTGGTGTAAAGCTAGATAAAAAAACTCGATTTCACTCTGCACATAAATCATATCGTATCTCGGAGTAATTCAGTATTCCGTATGTCAGGATTGGCCTCACTATCGATGCATACATCCATACATTTTACGGGGACTAATTCCCCATTTCTTCTCTAGGGTTATCGCTAACGCTATCGAAACCTTTTTCACGCGCTCCTCAATATTGATGCTCCAGTTTAGTTTGGAATCAAAAATGCTTCCCAAATATTTCACTTCAAAAGGTTCAATTCGTCTTCTCCCTCTGAACAGCACCATTTCAGACATCTGGGTACTAGCTACCAAACCGCAGTCATTTGCCAATCTATGTATAATGCCCAGAGCTCCCTCCGATAGTTCGCTTATGGTGCTTAAGAACTTCACTGATACCAGTACGACCAGGTCGTCCGTGTAGTTGTAAATTTTGAATTAAGCCAGTCACCCAAGTCGTTAATCGTTGTAAGTCTAGTTAAAGGACAGATCCAGTGGAGCATCTAGGATTTCATCATGTTAGGGGAGGGGTTAGATTTTATTAAGACATTGTTTGCGACGCGGATTTAGGTTTTTGTTGATCGGAAGGAAGGGGGGAAGGGGAGGGGTAAACACTTTAATTACCATAAATCATTAGTAACGGTTGTCAATTTTCCAGCTGAATGTTTTGCATTACTCTCTTTCACTGCTTAATTTAAATTTATTAATTAAAAAAACGAAAGAAGTTCGTTAAGTCATTTGTGGGATTATAATGAGTAGGTTTAAGTGTTCCGCAGCAAGAGAGAATCTTTATGGTTTTTGTCTGTCTGGAAGCCACAGCCCTCACATCCTCTCGTTTATAAACCTATTAAACCAAAATTTGGTATGCGGACGTTTTCAAAAACAGAGTAAATATAACTTAGTTTGTATGTTCACGCCCAAAGCAAGTACAGACGTTAATATTTTAAAAATTATATTGCGAGCACGCATAGCGAACAAATACGCCCTCCATACGAATTGGCGGCTATTTTTGTAAACTTGTTGAGTTAGTCATCCCCACAGATTCCCAATAATTTTAGGATCTAGGGATCTGGAAGGGCACGGTAAAACGCTGAGGTTTTCTGCTGAAAACCATTCAGAAACTGGTCGCGCGCGGTATGAATGGCTGTGTTATCTTGTTGGAATATCCAATTTGTTGTATCCATAATTTCATCCATATCGGCAGCATTACGTTGCAGTAAGGAAATGCAAATTACAGCGGTTTGCCGAAGCCCAAAGTAGAGAAGGTCGCAGAGCAGAGCTTAAGATCAAGGCTGCTAAAACCACACTTATGAGCTTGGATTCCGGCAAATAACGTGAAATTTATCTGGAAGAGTACGAAATACTAACTCCGTATTTTCGAATCGAACATAAAATATGTTCTGTTGTACGGCATGGAAAGTGACCTGTCAACTAACATTTAAGCTACAAGCCTTTGTAAATCGATATCTCCGGTGCAACCTTAACATCCATTGGCCGGAGGTTATTACCAACGAAGACCTACACAGCCTACAGGCTAAGACGGCATAGACACCAGTATTCGCAGGCGAAAGTGGAAACGGCCACACACTAAGAAAAGAGCCAAACAACATCGCACAGTAGGCTCTAAATTGGAATCCCACGGAATCCAAGGAAGACGCCGAATTGGACGACCGCGAAACACATGGAGAAGATCCGTGGAGAGGGAAGGTACGCGGTTCAACAAGTTGTTCCGACAGTTGAAGGCCTTCGCGCAGAACCGAACCAGGTGGAGAGTCGATGTAATAGACGCCTTATCCCTCACAGGGGGTTAAATTAACCAGAGACAGTAACATACATGATGGACGTAACCTGTTGCTTGCTAGTGTATTAGTTCATTTTTTAAAACAAAAATAAATAAACGAAAAATAACACTTTGTTTGCATTTCAATTGTCATTTGCCACTTCCGAAGCGGTACGAGAATGAAATTTGAGCAATATGTGCGCTTGTATCGTGCGCAGAATCAATGATCTTTACACGCGTTCATAGAGCTGGCACCGACTCTGTCCATCAATTCTCCCAAATCTTGTCACAAAAAATACATAAATGTAAATGCGATAGCCTATTTATTTTGAAACGTAAAAAATGTGTAACCAGCGGATATCTATCTAAGACTGAATAGTACTTTCGTCCGACGAGTATAATTGCTGATAGTTCAAAAACGAATAAGCCCCAATGATGCAATCTAAGAAAAGCTCTTTTTTTTATAAAAAAATGTGTTTCGTGATAACGAAGATTTCAACAATAAACACAAGGAGCTAAAGAGCCCCCAGCAATTTTTCTTTTAATTAGTATTCAACGCGCTAATAAGAAGAGCCAGAACATCTCTTATCATAAAGTGCGCTAGCAGCACAGTGTTCAGTGTAGAAAGTTTTCGCAACGAAAGTGCAAGTTGAGATTTGTCTCCACGTTTCTTATATAAGTAAATTTTGCTGTGTTTTTTTTTCCCTTTCCACGAACGTCGTTAATCAGAGAAAGTAATGGAAAGGGGGACAAGGCGCCAACACCGTAAAGTGTTAAACCTAAAATATTTTTGCTGTATCTCAGGTGATCACCTTAAATTGCCTCCCTCTGTACTTGTCATAAGCGTTATGTTAATGAAATTTAGCAAGTCACTCGTTCCTAAATGGACCCTGCTTACACTACTCTTGTACTCTCAAATTAATTTAATACCAAACAAAAGAAGAGGGGACTGGAATAATGCAATTTGCTTCTTCTTCTTTTTTTTTTGCAGGAGGTTTGGCCACGAACAGTATCTATGGAACAATTAAACTTGCTCCACAGCGTCACAGTGTGGCAGTCGACAGTAGCACCAACCACACGACCTGCAAGGACAAAAGGAGTACGAGTGTAAACAGGAGCAACAGCACCCAAAATGGAGAGGAGCTTTCAATGTAAGTAGACTATTTGATTCAAATGTTAAACGCAAGGAAGCCTGCTATAACGAGCCACGACGAAGTGAGCAAATATTTCTCAACTTGAGATTTTATCTTCTGCGACTGCGCTATTTCTCTCTCAGAATTTTCCCCTCTTTGTGGAAGGATCAATAACCTGTGATTTTACTTTTTATTTATTTTTTTTGATAAGCAATTCTTGTAGTCATGATAAATTTCAAAATCCTACTTTCAAAATAATTTAGCTGAAAACGAATAATTTGGAAACAAAAATATGAAAATAATCTTCGTGAATTATTCAAGGAATAATTTTTTGTTCATAATTTAATTGGTTTTTGCTCTTTCACGTTTTTAAAATAAAAGCGGCGGGAAATATATTGTATAAACTATAAAGCAATTTTTCGCAACACCACATGAATCCAGATGTTATTCTTCACCTCTCTCGGCTTTGGTATTCGTTACTTACCCCTTAGCGAGGCAGCTAGCTAATTACACTTACCTTGGGTGTTTGTCCTGTTCTATCATATATAAGCTGGTCTATTCATAATATTTTACTACAGCGACCCTCTTGCCCTGCTGCTGTAATTGGGGTAAGATTTTCAATGTTACGCTACGGCCACTCGAGAGGGTATAGTGAGTTTACGTATGTGTCTGTGGAAGCTCTGTGCGCGCTTCTGTCAAGAATCCATGTAATTCCACATCCAGCCTGAGTCAGAGTTTCCAAATTCCAATTTCAACTTCACTTGGGCATTCTCATGGCAACGGTTCTATGTGAATGAGAACGCGATTCTCTCAAGCAAATCTCATGTGGAGTCGATCCAAGCCGGTGCCAGTGCCATAGTTAGAGAATAGCTTCTCCATACCTTCCCTCAAGTTGTGTTTTCGATTTCGATCAGAAGTAAAATAGTGCGGTAACCCCTCAGTTTGGTGTCGCTGTGTTCCGGAAAGTACAGGAGAACTTGCTTGCAAACTTCCTTTTTTTCGTTCCGATTTTTGTGTTTAGTATTCGGTGATTCCTTTGACCACAGTGGAAATGAAGAGAAATGAATAAGGTCCTTTGTGTATTCGGCCCTCGGATAAGTTCTGTTCTCCGCGCTTCTTATTTATTTAATTTAAGAATGGAAACGATTGTTATTCGTTTTTAATCCTTCCAAGTGTGTTGATTTTCTGTCGTCTAAAGTCTCCAAAAGGACTCTTTTCTTTAAATTGCATAGTCGCTTGTACGAAAATGGGCGTAATATGAACGGTGCCATTTTTCTAGGTATATGTGGTAACAAATTCTATTTTATAAGAGTGTTGTGTTCGTGAATTACGGCTAGTGAATATCTATAGGATTCCCGTTTAGCGCTACTATAGCCCGATATCCTTATTTTCATTGTTGCTGAAAACTTACTTGTAGTCGTGGAATTTTCCGCGTCTTAGGTGATATTTTGCTGCTATTTTTTTCCACCAAAAAAAAGTGCTCCAGGTAAGAGAAACACTATTTAGTTTTCTGTTGAGTAATTAGTTCGTGAGGAGAACTTTTATCATTTTCGTATATTGTTAATTCATAGCAAACTTTTCCAGTGGAAAACGAGGCATTGCTGTGCTTGTGCCTTTGTGTTCTTACGGAGAAGTTGTGGGCATGTGTCAGTGGTAAATAAATAGAGACATAGCATTCTTTGGCCTGGTCTTACAGCCTACTACTGTACTGGTTCTGTAGGATCATCATTTAGCATACCATCCGACGTATTGTGTTTTTACGATGTACCTACCCTTTTGCCATCTCAAAGATTATTTTACAAAATTGACGTACCCTCCAAGTGATGCTGGGTGAAGTACAAAGCAAACAAGGCTCGTCACAAGGTGGGTTGTTATTGTAACTTCTGTTGTGTTCACTTCACTTATTTTACTCCTTTTGTACATTGACAACCCGTCAGTCTGTAAAGAAGTTGCGCTTTTCACCGTTCTCGAGGTTGCGGTTCTGACTACGCCTTGTTGATGTGCAAATTTTGCCAAAGCCGCGCTTTATGCACCCTTTTTCATCCTGTTAAATTTGTAAAAAATATCCTTTGAAAGAGTTTATTGTGCTCGAACATGCAATGGGCGGTTTATTGTTCCAAGCAATTTTTGACTTACTTTGTATGCTACCTAACCATTGCTCCACCTCACCTATCTGGAAAATGTTTTTTTTTTGGTTTGCTTTGTCGAGCCTAATAATTTCGTAGCCTTTTCTGTAGCTCGTCGACAGGTTGGAGCATAACTACTATTTATGAGCCTCCTCGTCGGTAATTGTTATTTGATTAGCGAGTAGGGTGTGATTTTGATTACCCAAACTAAATTGATTTAATTCTCCCCGTTATTTGATTTAGTAACGTAATTTTAAGGGGAAAACGTTACAAATTGTCCAATCTTTTACGACATTTGATGCCAAATTGTATTTGGTTGTTTTCACTGTGATTATTAGTCGAAAGGGTTCAAATTGCATAAATTATGTGGCAAGCCTCCAGCTCTCACGGGGGGAAAGAAGGCGCGCCTTTAGAGCTGCCCAAATTATATAGACCAATCAGTCTATAACTCCTTTCTATTTAAGATAATGAAGAGATTGCTAGGCCTTCACATCAGGCGCAAACTGCACCAATCATCTTTCCTCGATTTTATTACACAAAAAGTAACTTTATAGAGACTGCCTTGTATAATTTTGCTCGGAAGATTGAGAAAGCACCTTCTACGTCAAGATAGGCACAAAAAGTGTGCTCTCGCATGGAAGGGTCTAAATTCACATACAGTAAAATGTTAAAAAAGCGACAAATTAATCCACCCTCGGTAACATCTCGATGTGAATCAGAGCGGCTAAGGCGGCGTTCTGTCATCGCTACTCTCTCAAGTTATAAACGTGCTCCTAACCAAGCTGAGTGAGTTTGGTTATTGGGCCTTCGGCTATGCGAACGACCTTGCAATTATTATGTCAGGCAATTTCGATTCGACTGTCACTGATCTATTACGGTTAAATGGGCAAATGAAGATCTTACAATTAACTCTACCAAGGCTGTTCTTATGCCCTTCATCAGAAGGCACCATTTGTATCTTGGTCCAGCTTCGATCCAAAACACGGTCAAACAGCTGGCCATGACGCTCGATAAAAGATCTAATTAGAACTCTCACCTAGACTTCATACTTAGCAAGGCTGCACGCGCCCTATGGGCCTGTCGTAAATTCTTTGAAAGGACTTGAGGTCTTACCCGGAAGATGATTCTCTTATGGCTATACAATACGATTCTCATACCGATTGTTCTCTACGTCACCTTGGTCTGGGAGCCTAAAGTTCAATAACGATTGGCAATCGCCAAATACAACAAGCTACAGTGACTTGGTTGTCTCTCTATAACAGGAGTTGTGAAGAACTGTCCAACAGCTGCCATAAAGGCGGTAATCGGACTCACTCCGCTACACATCTCTATCACGAAATCTTCTGCAATTAGCGCCTCGAAATTACAGCTCAAGTCTAATATATCGGCTAGTGACAAAAGTTAGACGAGCATCCTTCGACGCATGCTTGGCATAGATGTGTGCACAGTAACAGAGCACATGACTAAGAAACTGCGCTTTGGCAGAAGGTTCAGGACTATTTTTTTTTCGAACGAGCAAACTAAGACAGCGTTTCCGAAAAGGCTCAAATGATTCACTGATGGCTCACGAATAGTGCCGGTGCCGGTGTCTTTTGACTCAACACAAGGGTCTCGGTTACACTGGGTAAATAGTCTTGTGTCTTTCAAACCGAATTCCATGCCATCGAAATCTGTACTCTTATCAACGTCAATAAAAAATTGAGCGGGGCTGGTATAATTATTGTCTGTGATAGCCAAGTAGACTTCAAGGCTCTATTCTCGTGGAGGTTTTCCTTGAGGCTTGCGAAGAGGAGTGCTTCAACACCCTCTGTTGGATACAAGGTCACTCGGGAAGTGATGGTAACGAGATCGCTGATAAACAAGTCATCTTCTCGCTGCCAGAGTCTCGACCCCTTAATGCAGTCTTAGCTAGTCGTCAGTAAGAGCTTTAATAGAAGACTGGGTTAGGAGTCAACAGCTTACAATGATGCCAACGCATTAAGTAAAGCGGACCACATGTTTCTTTTAGGCTACCTATACGGTCACTGGATAGGTTCGTCTAGTGAGACAAAGTGTCGGCTTTGTCTGGAATACAACGAACCTGCAATGCATGTTATGTGTTTTTGTCCTGTCTTAGCATGACTTAAAAGAAAGATCTTTAGTCGATAATCTCTGAAATTGGCTGACGTTGTATCCGCCGTGTTTTGCAGTAGTGGGGTTCTGGCACAAAATACCTTCTTGTTCACGGTGCTTACCATAGGGGTAACCCTCCCTTGAATAATTAAATAATGCATGTACGCACATTTTAGAGCAGCCAGTCTCAGTTGCTCTCGCGTAAGTATTTTTTCACAACTTGCGACCTACAATACAATCTTCATTGAAGCTGCTGTACACACTTAATGTCATTTTTAGTCAATCCACAGCCTACTCTAGATGCAAGCCCGGAAAACATGACAGTTCGGCCATTTCACCACCAAGCGTTTTGTCATTATTTCATTTTTGTTGTACCACAGATTAACCAATCCTCGCACAAACAAATAAAACTGCACACTCTCGTAACCAAAACCAAAGAGAAACGTTGATGTCATTAACGCATTTTAAGCTCAATACTTCAACAAAATGACCATAAGAGAGTTTTTCCTTTAAAACACATGAAACTTCTATAACAGAGACACTTTTTATCATGTTCACATGTTCAGAACATTTGTAGATTAACCTCAAGTATAATCCAATTTTTTTAATATATTGCCAGAAATACTACGAGAAAGTACAATTCCCCAAACTTTTCCTTATGATTACTGTGGCAAGTTTTGGTTTGTTTACACCACCAATGCTCAGCTGTTCGTGTCAGCTTCCGGGCTTGTATCTAGAGTAGGCTGTGGTCAATCAGAGATCGACATGGATATTTACAATTTGTTTCCAATCTACTTTAGGTTTCGTTTGGATAACAAAATTCACTAACAACAGAATTGTTTTCCGATGTTGATACCTATATTCTTTTGAACAGCTTAAATTGTCTTATTTAAAGGGATAGCTTGAAATTTGTCTGTTTTATTCAGAAAAATCAAAACTTCGTGCTGACCCCAGCTTCCCAACCCACTCCCTGCGACGATCTTTGTATTTATGATTTCAGACGTCGTCCACTTTTACTTTAATTTATTATGTCTTGAATCCAAAGACTTGAACAAAAAATCTTCAAGTAGGTACTTATTTCTATAAACTCCCTGAACCGCATTTTGACGAACAGATGAGAGGGGACATTGAATGGAATTTCTTATATTAAATCGCCTTCTCACCTAGATCATTTCATTTTATTATTTTTTTGCTGCAGACTCTCGCTTTGGAATTAATCTGATTGTCCCATCGATTTCAGGTTTATAAAAAAGAACGGATTCCAAGTCACATCATCCGATGACCGAATTTAAGCAAAAAAAAAAATCCTTTTCAATAATCGTAAAAGAAAGTCGAGAAAAGGGACACCCTAAGCCTAAAAATATTGAATTCCCTCCTGATTGAGAAAAGGCGAATGATTAAAAATCCCCGGTTGCAGCGGGGAAGGCTGCTTTTCTATTAACGTAAAGTGCAGGGTATCCTCTAACAAAATGAAAGGAGCCTTGGGGTTATACGAGTACCTCTCGAACTGCTGAAGATTAAAGTCCCATCAAATTCTATTGTAGAAATTGTTGTGGAGATCCTTAATGAGTGACTCCTACTAGGGGAGTGTATGTGATATTTCATTTTGAGGGTGACAAGTATTTTTTTTGTTCCAAGTTCTTTTATTTTCCTTTCAAAGGAAGTTTTGTAGCATTACGAAAGCCTTGTACTTTGCCAAGAAATAAGGAATCGTGGGGAGAAAAATTTTGAAACTCTGTTTACCCTCAGTCCAAGCTGCTTAGTCACCATTGCAGTATATGACCAAGATCAAAATTGCACCACACACCATGAGCTCATGTCACGGAGTCAAAGGTTATAATATTTCAGTCAAAACAAATTCACTTAATTGGGCACTAGAGGAATGGTGGAGCTGACTCATCTAAAAACTGCGTGATGCTAAATTCATGTTTTGACTAAATTGGGCTGGTCAAAGGTTTGTGCCTTTCCACCAACATTTTCAAGATATAGTGAAAGTATCCACCGAAATCGTGGCCCTGCACTACAGACCTGAACTTTCATCTAATTGGTCTCGACGAAGAAAACTTCCTTTGTAATTCAGTCAATGAAGAAGAGCTAGCAGAGGAACCCACTTGAGTATTATTTAATTGAACTGTGCTGAGAGATGAAGGGAAGCATTCATGTGGGCGAAGTGACATGGAATCGACATTTTCTAGCTAAGACAGACAGATCCGCTCGCTGAAACGGTCCCCGTTTTCATTCCACAATTTAAAGTTGAGCAATTAATTGACGTCAATGTCTCCGCTTGCATGACTGAATCGTTTGTTTATACTGCTTGCCCCAAGGGAAGCTCGTCTGCTAATTGAATGTTTTAGTAGATGCCTCCAAAGTATGCTATGTTAACTAGGCAAAAGTTTTATGCAGAGTAGCGATGGAGACTTGAACAGTTAAATTGAAACCCAACAGACCGAAATCATCTGCTCATCTTTATTGCAGTAGTGAAAATCTGGTTAAAACACAAAAGCAAATCGAAAGTGTTTTCAGGGGCTATCTGCTTTTGCACAAAGTAGGTAGGTTAGATTAGGCACACTTAGGCCAAGGAGGCCCATTGTGATACCACAATTGAGGCTGCAAAAATTAAACCCCATAAAAATCCATAGAGAAGAATAGGGTAAACCTGTTACTCTCTGTGCATCGAGCCAGTTCCCTGCCTCCAGTGGAAACTAGTTCTCCAGGAGTCTACGTAAAATTAACTGAGATGGAACACCTTTAGCCTTAACCCGTCATCGGGAACCATGTGGAGCTTCTGATAAATCGTCAGTGGAGCCTAATTCGGTTAGCTCTTCGAGGTAAGACTGATGGGTCTGAGGTCCTTCGCGGATTCATGCCTTCTTTTGTCAACTTTAGTAACCATCCGAGCCAGTCTCAACCACTGGGGGAAATGGTTAAGTAGGATACATCTCCTGTAACTGTATCTTGTATCTTCTGCAGCATGACGGGTAGTATGTTTCAATTTCCAAGAATTTATACGGAGAGAAACTGCTTATAGCCCACGAGATCCTCTCTTTTGTGATAATTGATATGATGCTTTCGCACGTTGTACGTTTTACATTTCCGGTCGACATATCAGGAGCATATCAGCAATCTGAAATACGGTTCCCACCGTTGTGGTTAATGTCTTTATAAATTAAATTCTGAATAGTCGAGAAATTGAAAATGCTTTGTATTGTAACAAATTTATTTATTGGCTTTAATTTTTGTTAGTTCTCAACAAATCCTTACCAACGCCTGAAATGCATTGCGCCATTGGATACAATACTCCAGTTGAGACAATTTTGCAAATTCTCTGGCAATTATTCTTCCAGCCACCTTCAATGGGAACGATTATTTCTACTGTGCTCTCTACAAATGTCAGCCATTATCCTTGTACAATTTTCCTCGTTATATTCACCCTCGTCTTTTATAAATCAAATTTCGAGTGGAATATTAATTCATAATTCTTGCGTTTGAATGCATACATTAAAACGACATAATACGTTCTGCATACGTTTGGGTACCCTTGATAACACTCGAGGATTGACGTTTTTGAAAGTACTCCAAGCAATCGTTTGTCTGTAATCAACCAGCATCAAGTATCGCTCCTGTAGCTTAATATTCACAAAAGGATGCGGAAGGTAATACGCACGTCAGTTGGAATCTTCGAAATTGGATTAACTTCTAAACGAACAACAATTTTCATGCAAACTCATTGAATTTTGAAGTTTAATCCAAGTGACTACTGACGTCTATTACAGAGGCTACCATTAAGAATGAACCCAAAAACATAGAGCTGATTTTGGCTTAGCTTTCATTTGTTAACAGCATCTCAAACACACAAACCAGCTTGCTTAATTTTCTGAGTATATTATTGTCGGAGAGTCCTTTACTCGATACGAATAGAAGAAGAATCAGCAGAAAAAAATTCGTGTATGTAAAATAGCCAGCCATACAATTTTCAATGTGTCCTCGACGAATTAAGGCAGCATATATTAAATTTGCAGCCCAACCTGCTTTGCATCTACCACTGCGCAGCCATATTCACAGATTTCAGCACGACAGCTCGCAGTATCTCCCTCTGGGTGCTTTAACCTCTTATGGGACATAGGACGTTTACTGCTCCGACTCTACACCAGGTCCGGTTTTGCGCCAACTCCTTTAACTGCTGCCACAATTTGTTGATCTGGGTGCCTTCCTTCCAAGTGTTTGGCGGTCATCCAATTCGGCGTCTTCCTTGGTTCTTGGGACACCTTTGTAAAGACGACGACTCTTGGACAGAAGACAGTCAAGAAATGCTCAAACAGGTCGTTTCTACCCATGTGCCTGGGTGGGTGGAAGAGAATAAGCAAGACCGACCACAAGATGTTTCGGTAACTCCACTCTCCATAGAAGACCTAACGGCAATCAAGGACTACACAAGCGAGGACAAGGTAGCATGGGCGGTAAATTCCTTCTATCCTTATCAATATACAGGGCCGGACGGAATTATCCCCGCCATGCTATAAAATACCTTTTGAAGTATTACCGCCTGGATTAAAGCAGTCCACTCACTGTTTACATACCGGAAAGATAGATAGTCGTGCGTGTGGCTTTCATTGCCAAAGCAGAAAAATCAAGCCACACAACTGCCAAAGATTATAGACTGGTCGTTTCTATTGAAAACACTTAAGTAGCTATTGGACTTGTATCTCAGGCAACACCTTGAGTCAACCAAGTATCTATGTAGCGCACAACATGCGTTAGACGATTAGAGAGCGGAAGACGACCATGGATCAGCGTAGCCACATGGTCCAAGATACAGGAAAGGAAGCAGATTAAAGACCGAATCAATTCTGCTACCGACGTTGCAGTTAAATAACATCTTAGAACTGCATGTCGATCTCTACAGAAAGGCGTCCAAGAAAACGTAAACGTCACAAGCACAATTACATCACCGCGCTACCAGAAAACGCAGAAGAAGCGGCCTACCGCGGTGACAGTGGAAATCTATACAACATTGCCAAAAAACTGGCAGGAAAGACTTTTACAACTAACCACCCTGTAATGGATACTAATGGATCCCTTCTTGTCACGGAGGAACATTAACTACGGAGGTGAAGAGAATATTTTGTTGAAGTCGTAAACCACACCTTTGAGCCGTCGGATACCTCCTGAGCCTGAACACTCGCCGACTGTGGCCAACAAGATTGGAGTTGGTTGACGCAAGAAACCAAGACCTATCCCACCGGATGGAAAACAGGCGTAATTGTAAGGATTTCAAAAAAGGACGACCTGAGGAATTGTATAAATTGTCGCGGTATCTGTCTTTTAACTGCAGTCTCCAAATTGATGACAAAAATCATCTTAATGCGAATCAAGCTCACTCTTAGCGATGAATATTCAGACTTTAGTGAGAGTTTCTCCTGCAGCCATCACATCAACAGCCTCAGAGTCATCATCGAGCACTCCGTTAAATGGAGGTCGACTTTACATCTAATGTTCTTCGATTTTGAGAAGGCGTTTGACAGCGTTGATCGCGAGTGTATATGGACAGCTTTAAGTAGGAGAGGCATCCCAGAAAAAATTATCATCACAAAGGAGTCGTACTCAGGAGCCCAATGTCATTTCCTAAACAAGGGAAAACTGTTGGAGCCCTTCCAAGTGCTGAACGGAATAAAACAAGGATGCATACTGTCACTTTTGCTTTTCCTGATCGTCATTAATGACGTATTGTAAAGCGCCCTAGACGCACACCCATCGCAAGGGATTAGATGGAAACTGTTTAACCACCTTACGCACCTGGACTATGAAGAGTGCCAACAACGTAAAAACAAATAGAACAAACAGAGTCGTGTAGTCCAAATGTTCGAAGCGCTGAGCAAAGAAGGTCGCAGAGCAGGGCTTAAGATCAACGATGCTAAAGCCAAACTTATGTGCTTGGACTCCAGGAGACAACATGAAGAGCAGCAAATAGAGCAAGTGGGTAAATTTTGCTAGCTCGGAAGCATAGTTACAGCAGACGGCGAAAAGAACCAACAGACTCTAGTGTGGAATCCTGTGAAGGTAGCCAGATCAACAAATCGTGGCCACAGTTAAATGCATTGCTGCAGAGCCGGACCAGGTGGAGAACCGGTGCAGTAAATGCCCTATGGCCCAGAAGGGGTTAGAGGAATCAGAGAGAGAGAGAAGATAAGGAAAAGACTTATGAGCCCCAAACGTACAAACGACGAGTATATTGTCACCTTCTTGACTCAACTCCTTAAACAATTTCCTTTCCTCCAGAGTTGTGCTTTAGGTTAGGTTTTCTTATTTAATATAAAAAAACGGGATGATATCATTGATAAATCGCTAGATATGACAAAATTTGCCAAACTCTGCCCAAATCTCAATTTTATCTCAGTGTGATTCATTACAGTGATGTCCAGTAGAACACCTTTTTGTTTTTTCTCACATTACGAAAAACTGACTTCGACCAATTACCTTCACAAGTTTACTAGAAAGAGTTAACGTAATTGTACGCTTCAACAATAGCATGTACCTTGGAATAAATAATACAGTTATACATTATTTATACTAATAGTGGGAAAATGTTAAAGGAAAAGTCTGGATAAGTTCCATTAAATGTGGATACCCTCGTTGAAGACATCAATTGCTATGAAAGCGAATCTTCGGATGTTTAATTTTGTGTTCTCGATTACACAAAAGACACCGTATTACCACTAAAGGACTATTAAATGATCCTACATATTGCTCCATAAGCATTTACTTCCCTTAAATAGTTGGTCCTTTTTCATGAAAGGGAAACCCATAAATCGTGCCACTTCGCTACACATCTTCCTCGGGGAGCCTGTCAGCTATCCAGTTTTTACTTTTGTTGATTCGCAGAATAAATAAATAAATTTGACCCTTCCATTCAATTGGATAATCCTATTTCCTGTCCTACACTATCCAGCTGAATGTGAGTGTTAGTCAGGATATGACCGCTCGTATGTCCTTTTCTATCTTTTATTTACAAACTTGCAGAAATTGGCGACACTTGTAGTCGGGTCAAGGAAAGTAGTTGCATAAATTTGATGTAAAGTGTTCACGGTTTACTTGAACAGAACATGCTTAAATGGAAAGCTGCTAATATTGTCATGAAGGGGAAATTAATGGGGTTTTCGAGCTCCACGAGTTTTGGTAGGAAATTGAGTTTCATCATCATCAACATTGAAAATGTAATTAAGATGACAAAGAGTGTGTTCATCGTTTTATGGAACCTCTCAGTGGAGCTCCCTTAAGTGGTTTCTGGAGTTTCATTAGCGGTTGTTCTTGCCGTGGCTTAATGATATAACTTTTACGTCAGAAAGGGAATTAAATTCGCATTACTACCAAGATGTGAAAGTACAGGTAATCATGCGAGCCGTTTGCGATGGGAAAAGTAAGTTGAAATCAAGTTGAACATTCTTCGGACAAAAATCGAAATTCATTGCTTAAATACGTCTTCTACGACATCCTCGATTACTTCATTGATTTGAAATTCAGCGTAAGAAGCAATAAGTACAAGAGACTGGTAGACTGTTCTGCGCGAGTTCCTTACTGCGAAAAAGCTAGAGGAGGCTAGCCTAATAAATAGAGAATCTTTGATTCGATTATGTTCCTTTTATGTTTAGAAAATTTTCCAGTTCTGTTGCAGATTTGCTCGCATCTCCCGATTGAGAACTTTAAATTGAATGCAATTCCAGAATTTCTGCTTTTGTATATCACGGGGAAGCCAACATTTCTATTTGCATGTGCACATATAAACGGTTCAAGTGAGCCTTGAATATGCCGCACTATACCCAACCCGTAGGATTCTTTCTTTGACTCTGTATATCCCCCGGGGTTGTTTTTTTTATAATTTGCAATTGCAAGGAAGTCAGGATAGGCAGACAACTAGAGTTTGGGGATCAAGGAATGTATTACGTTAAAAGCAGTGGATATAATCTTATTTCGACCCTGTGGAAAATTTTAAAATCCTTCCTTTAGTGTATGCAAAACTCCTGAAATTTAAATACTTTTCTGCTGCACTCGTTTTAACTATATTTAAAAACAAAAATCTTTTTTTCAGATATGAAGTGCTTAATGTAGCTGGATCCAAGCAGAGTAAGAGTTGTGGTGACCTTTTCGATATGGACCCATCTTCAACGGAAGCGCAGGAAGCAATAGCACTTAAGAAAGCTCTTGAATGGGAGCTGAGTTTGGATTCGAGAGACCTTCGTTCGCACGCTTGGTACCATGGAGCAATACCACGTCAGCGGGCAGAAGATATTGTACAGAAGGAAGGAGATTTCCTGATTAGAGACTGTGCCTCACAACCAGGAAACTATGTCCTTACATGCCGTGGAAAAAATTCTGTGCTGCACTTCGTTATAAACAAGGTAATTCAAACACAATAGCTTCTTAAAGAGCCGCGGTAAATTTAATTAGGTTTCACATCTTAAGGGTTATTCACCTGTTCGAAAGAACTCTCCGCATAACAAACCTTTAGAGCAAATCGTCATATTATCCAAATGTAGCGAAGGCTGAAACTTCAAGGCAAAAGTATCGATCAAATTCTTGGCATAATCTGAGCGATTAGGAACGAGACGTTAACCTTCGTGGCTTTATGTTCCGTCCTTGTTGATAAAGTCTATGAAAGAGAATCTTCAAGTCAGTTTCCTATCCTGAATAGTTCCTACTCCTTCGTCTTCCGCATTCATGTTAAATGTTTGCCCGTCGGGAAAGCTTTTAAGCATCTCAAGCTTATCGTCTTGGCGTGCACCTTAGGGGAGCTGCCTGCACTCTAGTCAAAGGTGTAAATTTTTTCCTCTTAAATGCCGGCGCAATTTCCAGGAAAGGACTATTTGAACAGAGACAAAATTGAAAACTGCTGGGTTAATCGTTCTAATAAATCTCGGCAATGCCGCACGGTGGAAAGCTACTCGGGTTGAAGAATGATTTTCAACTCCATTAAACATTTCTTAGCTCCATCACTCGACCACTCAAACATCTGACTAAGGACTTGTGATTCCATTCATAGTTAGGACAAAAGGCCATGGTCACAATTAAATAAAATAGTTTTTGGCAGAGTTTACAATTTTGTTTCGAATAGTTTTAATAGCTGTCTAAATTCGGCTAAGTTGAAACTTGTGAATTACCTCGGCATAGATAACGTTATCCTATTTCTGGAACCTAGACAAAATTTTTTCTTCCCAATTCGGCTGTATATGCATTTTTACTTTTGAATGTATTATAGATTCTTATCCAGCCGGAAACAGTATACGAAAGGGTCCAATACCAGTTTGAGGATGATGCGTACGACACAGTTCCCGATCTCATCACCTTCTATGTAGGATCAGGTAAATAGTGTATTACTTTTGAAAAATAATGTATAACGTAGTACTTCCTCAGGTAAACCGATTTCAGTGGCGTCAGGTGCTAGAATACAATATCCCTGTAACAGGACATATCCACTGTCATTTTATGGCAATAAGTTTATTGGTAATCAGTTCCATGTGCAAATGGTGGCAGGTATGCGTGGTGTTAGTCCGCTTAATTCGCCATCATTAGCAAATGCAGGAATACGCTTTAATCCGTACAATCAACAAGGCAACTACAATAGCTATCGCAGTCCGATGTCTTCGCCGCCTAGAACTAAAAGAGAAACACCTCCGAGACTTCCTTCGAAAAAACAACGATCGCAGTCTCTTACGCCAGTTCAGGCTACGATATCCGCAAGTGTGCAAAGTGTAGAAAAATATTGCAGTGCAGATGGAGTGATTCAAAGTCCGGATATATGTTTACCTGGACACTTGTCGGAAGCTAGAAGACTTGCGTCCGCTGAGAAATGCTGCAGTGCAGATGGTGTTATCCAGCAAGTGCAGCAAAACGGAAGTAATAAGGATTTAATGACACGTTCGACAGAGGAAAAGTCCACCAGTGCTGACGGAGTTATTAAACACAATGGCACTCAGACAATGTCTCGGTCTGCAGGAGATCCAACGGGTAATCTTAAGTTTGCCACACATTCCTTGCCAAGAGTAACGTCTGGAAATCTACGATTGGCTACATCTCGCACATCAAACCTTAATCGTGATGCTAGTGATACTTCACTTAGTCCATGCTTGGAGCAAAATCATTTTCTAGAGAATGACGAAAAGACTCCAAGTCCTCCTCCAAAGCCCTCGCGAACGCAAACTAATGCGAAGAGAGAATTCATAAGAGATCTGCCTCTGGATCAGCATCCTGTCAACCGGATTGCGTCATATCACGCGAGTGGATCAGATTCTGGGAATGGATCCGGAGATTCAGCTCAAAGCTCTGCAACTGGGGATCCTGAAATTACACATCATCGAGGGGTTGTTATAAAAAATCCGAGATTTATGACCAACTCGGCATCTTCCATAACACTCAAGAGCTTTAGTGACTTCGACATTGTAGCTGCAGAGCAAGAACTAGCTTGTATGGATATCCCAATAATCGAACAGGTTTTATATTTTTCAATTTTTTTTTAACAAAGACTTTGCTAATTAATTTTTTTTTTTATTTTCAGATTTCCAAATTTGATTTAGAAAATTTTCACACGCTATTGCTTCCAGCTGTTGAAAACAAACCTCTTGACAATGGTGCCCTGAATACATTCAGGATGATGTTAGCCGAAACTGGTCCAAGAATACTAGCGCAACATCTGACCCGAATAGATATTAAGCTCATTTTAGGTAATTTCGATAGTGCATCGTACGAAAATGCATTAGACGCAAGCGGTCTGGAAGCACTAACTCTTGCACATGGAGAAGTGTTTAGAAACGATTTGATTGAGAGAACCCAATGCCTTAAGCTGTTAGTAGCTGTCACCATTTTAACATGCCAAAGCGACTTAGAAAGGGCTGAAACGCTCAATAAATGGATTCAGGTAGCTGTGGACACAAAAACTGCTCTTGGTAATCTTTTTGGATTCTGTGCCATTATGCTTGGAATTTGTATGCCACAAGTAAACTTCTATTAAATTTTCTCTTTAAAACTTTGCAAATGAAAATGATTTTCCATTTTAGATACAAAAACTGGAGCAAACATGGCACATCCTACGGCAAAAGTTTACAGACAGTGCGTTTACGTTCGAAGCTAAACTTCGTCCGACTCTTAAATGTATGAACGATTGCTCAAATCCTCAAGCACCAAACACAACAGTTCCTCATCTTCTGCCATATATTCTACTCAGAGATAGAAGCATTGACAATGTCCTTACTGCAACAAATGGTGTCCAATCTTCTCTTATTATATCGTGTATTAGCTCGTGGGAAACGAACTCCGACGATTTCGGAATGACAACGCTATTTTCCCACCTCGATTCTTGCAGATCTTTCACCAAAAATCTATCCATGTACAAGAGGAATGCGCAAATTGTTATTGAAGATTCGAATCCTAGACTAGACGAATTACTAAGTGATGCTTTCAGGTATTTTGTTTTAAGCACACATTTTTTTTCAACACCAATGTTGTTTTTTTTTTTGGATTGCAGAACTGAATTTCATATAAAATTCTTGTGGGGAAGTAAAGGTGCTATGGCTCCAGCCGAAGACAGACATTCTAAATTAGAGCAAATTTTGACTCTTATGGCAGAAAAATTTTGCAATGGAGACCACGTGGGAAGTGCTGGTTAACAAAGCTCTCCTACATGTTTAACACATTCCAACAGTATCAGAACGAGATCCATGTCTTCAATCAGAACTAGTCAACTTTTAGAGTTAGGGTTTTATTATTTTAATTTTTTATTGTGATCTAGTTGAATATTCTGTTATTAATAGTTTTGAGATTTTTTTTAGTTAATATAATTTCAAGTTGTTTTTTGTTTTGTTTTGACCTTTCGTTTTAATTTTGTTTTGTTTTTTTACAATGTTTCTGGCCTCTTACCGAAAGAATTCTTTATTAAGAATTCAAGACTGATTTCTGAGCATGATAGAGATGAAATGTTTTCTATTGTTTAAAGATATCTACCTCTATGTCACTATTTGTAGCTTTCTGTTAAGTTCTTATGGGAGTTTGTAGGTGAGTTTCATCTTCTTTTATTTATCCTTTGCACAATTTTGTTTGTCTTTTTGTGATGTAATGTTATTGTATGCCCTTAACATCTTTAAAGTTCTTGCCAAAACCTTTTAACATGACTACGGCAGATTTGAATTGAATCGCAAAGTTTACCGCATCTCTTTCGAATCGTTACGTAATACGTATATAATTCTTAATTTAGTAATAGGCAAGTATTTAAAGATCCTGAAAAAAATTTATGTAAGTCCGTAAAACGATTACAATTTGCGTTTTAAGCTTTATATGCCATTTACGTAGGACTATTCTGGTGTGATCTAACAATCCTGGATAGGAATTCTTACAAAACTTATTGCTTTCAGACAACCAGGTTGCCTTGTAAGTACACAAAAATTCATAAATGTGTAGGGGATGTACTTAGCATGTGTGTGTTCAAACGATTGAAGGGGAATGACCAACCGTTTTACAAAATATTTACTCATGGGAGTCCAAGCGCTATGAAGTGTCAAAATCACACGCCAGCTCCCAACCAGGCGGCTGAGGATTTGGATGCAAGTGCCGGGGAACGGCATGGGGGAATTACAGATTATGCGCACAAACTTGACACATTTATTCGTTGCTATGAAAGCATTCGCTCAATTTATTGAAATGCTTTGGTTGTCTCGAGGCAACCAAATCTTACGAGAATTCCTACCCTGCATTAGTAAAACTAGTACTACTTTAAGTCATCATCTGATGCGGTAGTGCTTCAGAAGTGACATAACCTACCATTTTGAATTTTTTTTTAACAACAATGTGGGCAAATATTTGTTGTTGTTTACAGTGCAATATTAATGTTTAAGTAAATAATGGATTTTTAAAGAGGAGAAAAGTGTCAAATTAGCCAGAAGAAGACCCAGGTTTTAATACGAGCAGACTTAACTCCGCCGGTTTAGTATCACGTAAGTTGTTTCACGCTAGCGCTAAATTCCTATGGTTTTAATAGGCTCATTCTTAAAGAATTGTTAGTACTTTTCATGCCATAAGCTTTTACTATTCAAATATACAAAGATTACTTCCAGCACATACATTTCCAGATCAAAAGACTAAAAAGCGGAGTGAAAAACTTCCGTATAATCCAAGAAAATTAGACATTCAATTATGAAAGTCCCCACCGATCCGAGTGTCGCTCGATTAATAACGAAATACAATAGGTCTGTTCCCGTACCTGCAGAGATTATAAGCGCTTCGAAGAAAACTGCAGAAAAGTGTTCCCGTATTCACTTCTCCAAGAAGATTTTGCCTACGTCACAAATTCCCCTGCTGCAGAAAATTTAAGAATTCTGCATCAACTTTGACCAGCTGCAATATGCTTAAATTTTCTTTCTGTCAGAGTGACAGCTGCCCAAACGTCAATTGAGTGAAATTGAAATTTGTGAATCTAAAGTTTTATATCCTAAAAGTTAAGCGTCAGATTAAGGAAGTGAAGTAGCCTATAAGGAAGAATTGTGATTGTTTAGTTTCCATATATAGGTAAAGATTTTTTTCTCAGCTATCAAATCTTCTTCTGCTTTTTCAAAAAATTGCAACTTCTCCTTCCCGTACTGAAGTGAATTCACCCCCCAACACATAAATAAGTCAGCTGCAGCTGCAGAAGTACGGGAACAGACCTAATATCTCGATAACGGTTGACTTTTCAACTATAAAGGTTCAGTAATAAATCGTACCTGAGTCAATTCTCTCCAAAAACGGTCGAGAGGTACTATTTAGGGCTCCGTACCTCAAAACGAGAAAAGGAACCCTATATAGGATCACTTCGTTGTTCGTCTATCTGCCTGCCAAGACAGACACTCGCAATTAAATCAAAACCGATAGGGTGCTCGTCATATCGATACTACTGCGTCGTCAACTCCTTTCCATGTCCTTTAGAGATCTAACTTCTAAGCAAGGGTGCAAGGTATTTTTAAGGGAACATTTTTACTACCTCCTTGTCGACTTAAACGTATGCATTTTGGGTTAATTGTCTTCATTCTGAGTAAGTGAGGGTTTGGGATAATTACGGTTTGGGTTGCCATAGCCTAGGATTGCAATTTCTACGAATAGAGTTTAGGCAAGACTAATTACTTACACTTTTCGTGCCTTGCATTCTGGGCTTTATGAGTTTATCGCCCAAGGAAAGGAGAAGACAATCATCATATTTCCCTAGCAGACGCCTGCTTAATTGCTTGCATCGGATTTTGGAAAAAAGATGAAATATCTACATTCCATAAATTCGTCTGTTTTATTATTACTAGAGCCAGCAGGGATTTCAGCTGCTCCTTTTTTGTGGTTAAATATTCATATGCATTACAGTACTTCCCGTTGACAAAAATCTTTAATTTGTAGTTACATCACATGAAAAAATATTACGGAACCCTCGGTGAGTGAGTCAAACTCGCATTTGTCCGGTTTTTTCGTAGAGTGATTATTCGTGAGATAAGGCGCTCTAAAGGATCGCGAGTATTCCGCTACTCACTGTATGTATTCTCTTCCGCATCATATACGAGGTTGGATACCAGATGCGTTTTCTTAATGCTGTTTTTGCTACTATAATATTCACGGTGAACGGTCACAGATTTTATTTCTTTAAAAAAATCAGTATTTCCGTCACCGCTTGCAACACTTGACTCAATTATAGGCGCTTTTCCGTTTTTCTTTGAAGAAAAACAGCATTTTTTTGGGAAATTGGTTCATTGTTGTGCCGGCAAACCTGCATTTAGTTTGCAAAAACATAGTGTTGAGAAAAACATGTTTAAAATTTTTCTTAATATTATTTTCCATATAAAAATTGAATTTTTCGACTTACATGTTGTCATCTATTCCAGGCCCGTACAGTACACCATCGTGTGCCTTGTACATCTCATTTTCTCGTGATCATTTCTTTCTAGCGGCAGTTCTAGTGATTTTCGCAGCCAGGATTGCCCGGTTGTTTGCCTGTTTTACGCGGTCGTCATCGCGTTTCGCCGAATAATCTTGGGCTCTGTGACCCAAGCGGATTTCCATATGGGGAAAAATAGGTAAAACACTTCTGGATCCGTCATTAAAAATGGAAATTGCAAAATCCGTGGCAGTGTCTATGACGCTTTTTACCATAAACATATTGTTTGGCGCGACCATTCAGATCATCGTGTTCATCGCGTCAAGCACTTCCTTAGATAATACCAGTTTATGCCTATAGTCCTTCAGGGCCTTTTTCGCTTTATCCTGCTGCTAGGTACACCAGCTGTCAGCTTCAAGAGGCAAAGCTTATGATTAGGCCCTTTGTCAGTTAAGGAATTATGGTGAAAAGTTGCCCTAATAGTATCACGCATTTTCTCCACTGATTCTGCATTTCAACGAATGGTTAAACCGTAATAAACCTATTACTTTGAGGGTCAATTTGCCTGCACCTCTTCCCTCCAAGTCCCTTGTTCGTTCTTTTCGCCACACGGATTATAGTTCCCATTCGTTTTTCCACATGACCCCCGCATTCCTTTTTATTACTTTCGCATCATTGTTGTACTTAAAGGTTTTACTATCTTTGTCACCAATTTATACCGGATTATGCTTTTCTTCGGAATCATGGTTTGCCGAACAGTTTTCCATATGTATTGCTTGCTTGATTGGTTAGTCGGGCCGTTTAGTGCCTAAGCATTAAGTTAACTCGGAGGCAATGTAGGCCCATTGCGAATGCCCTTAAAAGAAAATAAGACAGCATGGTCAGAACTTAAAACAATCCAGATCTCTGTAAGAATTTGTTTAAATCCATTAGTGCTATCTCAGCTAAGTCTTCCAGATTGCCAAAGAACCTTGCTCCCAAACAGGCGAGTCGTCGTTCTTTTAGACTTGGACATTCACAGAGTAGGTGCACTATGGATTCAGTTTCCTCCTCGTATCTGCAACTTCTACAGAACTCACTCGATGGTGCGCCAAGTCTCATTTCCATAACTCCTATGGTGCAATGTTCAGTGATGACTCCGACGAGTGTTCGGACGCGCCTTCTGTCGAAGGGTAAGAGACAAGAAGTTCTGATGTAATTGAGTTTCGGTTATTAGATAATAGGTAATATTTTCTCACCGTTCCGAAGTCTTGATGGAATAGTAACTTTCGATTTGACTTTTCGCTACATTAAGGGAAGGTTAAACCCTATCCCTGATCATGTGAATGTCTATATTTGAAGCTTTCTTGGTCAGCTTGTCGGCTTTTCCGTTACCCTCTATGCCGACATGTCCTGGAACCCAGCAGATTCCGACCTGTTGTCTGACAAATCTCTTAAAGCTCTGATACAGACTTTGAAGCATTTTGATTTTATCAGGTGGAATTTAAAGTGCTGTTTGACTGTTCACACAAATAGTGATTTTGGATGCGTCTAAGAAGATGTGAATTCCTCTAATGATATGTTTAGGGTGCTTTCAGTCTTCTCTATTAGGTATGATGACGGAAAAAGGTTTTATAAAATCATATTGTGGCCTCATGTAATCTGTTGTGGGGTGCAAACCATTTTGATTAAGAGAGTTTATTGCTTGCTTCTCCAAAAATTACATGCAATGCAAAAACTAAGTTTCACCACTGAATCTACTACGTTGCCAGCAAATTTTCCAATGAGCATAATGAAAACTATTGTGTTTTTCAGAACAAAATTTTGGACAATAATTCTGAGACATTCAATACATCGATTTTTTGAAATCGAATAATGGGAATGTCACCACCCACTTCTTACTTTAGACACAAGCCTGGAAGCTGAGCATTGGTGGTGTAAACAAACCGGTGGTGTAAGCCCCGAGTTTGGGGAATTTTACTTTCTCGTAGTTTTTCTCGCAATATATTTAAAGTCACAAATTGGATTATACTTGAGGTTAATCTACAAAAGTTCTGCACATGTGAACACGATAAAGATTGTCTCTGTGTATAACAGGAAAAACTCTCTTTTGCTCCTTTTGTTGAAGTATTGAGCTTAAAATGCGTTAATGACATCAGTGTTTCTCGTTGGTTTTGGTTACGAGAGTGTACATTTTTATTTGTGTATGCAAGGATTGGTTAATCTCGTGTACAAAAAAAAAATGAAATAATGACGAAACGCTTGGTGGTGAAATGGACAAATTGTCAATGATTTCCAGGCTTGTTTCTAGAATAGGCTGTGCATATTTTCAAAATGTCCTCCGTCATTTTGAATGCACAGAAAATCTCTTTTCTCATTTCCGGCTTCTAAAATTCTTGTTATGAATTCTTCTCCTGTTGTAACTTCTACTATTTCCCTCAAAATCAAGTGGGGTGAGGTCGGCTGAAGGAAACTCCGTCATATTGATGAGGTTTGTTACTGTACAGGTGTCACATAGAAAGGATGAAGTCTTCATACGGTCGATGCCCAACTCAACTCTACGTCACACGCTATGCGCCTTGTACTTGTAGTAGGATCAGTTCTATTTACCTAAAGAATTCGTTCCTCAATTTCCTCTGAAATTGGCGCAACATTGACGTCCGCTTGAGGCGAAAGTGTAGGAATACTTTCAGTTTCTCGAAGCTTTGAAACGCTCTTTGAACGGCTCTGACCTTTTTTTTAGGGAATCACGTGTGATATTCATGCTCTGCTTCGAAACAATAATCATTTGTTTGCAAAACAATTATTACACAGTCGTTAACTCCATTGTTTTACCTGTCAATTGCGATATTAACAACGTCTATACCACTAAAACTGTAGATAATATGCGTTAAAATGTAAGACTGGTTAATTTCATCGTAAAAAAAATCAAACTTCTATAGCTTGGACGGAGTGGAGATAGACCCTCCCCTCTTATCCAATTTTTTTCGTTTCTCGCCTAGATCTACCAGTTCCTTCATTTTTGTACACCCTGTATAGAATAGGTTAGGGTGGGTGGCTTAATATGTGACCCATTGTGATACCACAGTTGAGGCTGTATTTCAGACATAATTTAACCGCTAGGAAAAGAGGAGAGCCTACCTAATTACTCTCTGTGAACCGAGCTAGTTCCCTGTCACCAGTGGAAACTAGTTCTGGGAGAGCGTGGAGGACAATATGCAATATTGGCCGGAGCGGAAAGGGCTTATCCTTAAAAATGTATCCGGGAACCATTTAGAGCTCCTGATGAACCGAACTAGGTCCCTGACGTCAGTGAATCCTATTTTGGTTAACTCTTCCAAAAATGGGGAGCCCAAAAACCGGTTCCTACGGTTGGCTAGGGCTGGGGCCTCTTCGTCTTGGTAACTCCTACAGAAGTCGTTTGAAGGCGTGCCGAGTCTATCAGCGTGTCTGCCTACGAGATAGTGAGCCGAAATAATAGCCACGATGACGCTAATTTACGTCCGAGTGAAATACAGCTTTCTTGACTGTTTAGGATCAAGCTTTGACCATATCTGTCGGGTGATCAGGCAGGTGTGTTTCTCCTGCCATCTGGCATTTGCAATCCTGAGGGACTCCCTGTTAAATTTCTAGTTTGCAAGTGGCCAGCGGCTAATGTCCGAGTCGGAACGAGCAGTGGCAATCCTTGCTAGTTCGTCGGCTCTGCAGTTAACTGGAATTTCACTGTGTTCTGGTACCCAGATGCGCCGTACTTGCAGATGCTCAACCATGTCATTTAGAGCCGAGCGACATGCTATAACTGTTTTGGAGGTCGCATTTACTACCGTTAATAGCAGGCTGGCTATGAGAAGACACAGATTCGGTAAATGTTTCAGACGGTCTGCGGCTACCTTTTCGGGATTGATGAAAAATTTATACGTTCAATATTTTCAATAAAATACTTCACCAATGACATCTTTTTCCCGAACATTCATTAAGAAAAATAAATTACGGTCTTCAGGGGGGGGGGGGGGGTGGATTGAACACGAAGAAATGAGGCCTTTTTAGCGGAATTAATTTTGTTATTGCTAGTGCTTTGGCAAAAGTACATATCATGACTTTCGTTGAGGCACAGATTTTCTCTAACCTGCAACCCATGAGAAGTTATACTCCTGGAACTAAGTTTGATTTTTCTAGGTCGGTACTAGACTAGTTTTAAAATTTTTTTTTTAAACTTTCATAACTCCCATAGCAACAACACTTGTACATTAAAAATTTGACAATACCTTTTTAAATGAAACCGAAAATGGTAACAAAATAAACTTTTATATTTAGAATTAAGTTATTAAACAGTTTTAAATAATTTAAAAAAAAGCGTTTAAAAAAAGGCTTTTTGTTTACAGGTGATACATTTTTATATCAAATTATTGAGCATTGTATGTATATTGTAGTCATTATTGAACGAAAACATTTTCAAAATCAAATTTAAGATAAGAATGAAAAGAAGTCAAAACATTTTTAAGATAAGAAAACTAACTGCCACAAATTAACGAATATTAACAACAGTTCTTTCCCGGTATTAAGGGAAATTTTATAAAAATATACACTGCAGTTCCTTATTTTTAATTAGATATCTTTACTAGAAATTAATTCTAATCAAAAAAATTAAAGTTGAAGGACAAAGAGCACGACGATTGATTACTTACGTAAGTTATTTCCTCAGAAGTTAACCCCTTGCTTTTACATAAAATTACTTACTTCTCGGAAAAAAGAAAACATTACAAAAATTTTTAGAATATTTTGAAAAATTTAGTTCTCATCTACCCACCTAAATAAGTATTAAACAAAAGAAGGTATCTGATTATAATTTTCTAGAGAAGGATGCAACTAAGCGAAAGCAAATGACACCAAAAATTAAATTTTAAAAACAACGTTTTCATTGCGTTCTGTGAACAGCAATTGTGACGTAATTGATTATACCAGCAAACATATTATAACGAAGATTCAAAATCACCTTAACCTTAAAATGTAATTTAATGTTGCCACTTATAACACCCCTATTTATAAATTATAACGATTATTATAAAAATTATTAATAGTGAACATATATGAACAAAGTAAATGACTATTATACAGTATAAGGAAATATATCAAAATTATTAGAGCTGTCGATTTTTACTGCTGCCTTGGAATGAATAAGAGTAGCTCGTTTTTGTAGAAACATCTTCTGGTTACGAGGGGCGCAAACAACGTCGAGTCAAAACAACGTCGTGGCTGGGTCATTCCACAGAAAATCAACAAATTTCAGAGATATTTCTGAAAGCACCCTCTCAGATCTTTTTGAAATTTTGCTGGTTTGTAGAGTTATGTAAAACGAATATACGGATTTTTTCTTTCTGTTGCTTTTTTTTGAAGTTATAGCATTTTAAAAATTGATAACTTCCGTTTGCGATAGAGTAGGAACATCATTTTAGTGTCATTTTAAAGCATAAGATTAATACTTTCCATAACAAATTACTACTAGGAAGAAGGAGGCTAAAAGGATATTAAGGACACAATTTTCGTCCTTCCTCCTTGAATATCTCAAATGAGTCCACTCTGTGGACTTTCATTTTTACATATATTATTTGTCATAATGATATTTAAAAAAAACTAAATTTTCAAATTGGGACGGAAGTGGGATCATAGGTTAACTCTAAATAAGCTGCTGAATGAAAAATGACTCATCAACGAAACGATATTCTAAACTGTGGATTGGGATAATTTTCCAGGCTGGAAATTGCGCATTGAATGAAAACTGACTCATCAACGAAACGCTTCCAGGAGATACAAAAATCGTTCCAGTTCCGTCAAATTGAGATACTTTCCAGTGAAACCTTCCAAACTAATTGCTTTTGGCGTCCTCTTTCGAATGAGACCCCTTTTATTTGATTTCGTAACAAAAAATTTTTTTCACCAAAAAAATCATGGGCTATAGGCCAGTGATTTTTGGTGATTTTGAGTGAAATTTTTTTTACAAAAATTTTGATGCCATTCGAGAGAGCATGTCAAAAAATGGTGATCTAGTTGGTTTTCCCGTTCCCTGGAGCCTGGAAACATGGAAAAAATGACGAAAAACCGTTGCAATGACCTCATTTCCAGTCAATTTTCAGAATGCTCAGGATAATTTTCCAGGCTGGAAATTGCGCATTGGATGAAAAATGACTCATCAACGAAACGCTTCCAGGAGATACAAAAATCGCTCCAGTTCCGTCAAATTGAGATACTTTCCAGCGAAACCTTCCATACTAATTGCTTTTGGCGTCCTCTTTCGAATGAGACCCCTTTTATTTGATTTCGTAACAAAAAATTTTTTGCACCAAAAAAATCATGGGCTATATATAGGCCAGTGATTTTTGGTGATTTTGAGTGAAATTTTTTTTACAAAAATTTTGATGCCATTCGAGAGAGCATGTCAAAAAATGGTGATCTAGTTGGTTTTCCCGTTCCCTGGAGCCTGGAAACATGGAAAAAATGACGAAAAACCGTTGCAATGACCTCATTTCCAGTCAATTTTCAGAATGCTCAGGATAATTTTCCAGGCTGGAAATTGCGCATTGGATGAAAAATGACTCATCAACGAAACGCTTCCAGGAGATACAAAAATCGCTCCAGTTCCGTCAAATTGAGATACTTTCCAGCGAAACCTTCCATACTAATTGCTTTTGGCGTCCTCTTTCGAATGAGACCCCTTTTATTTGATTTCGTAACAAAAAATTTTTTGCACCAAAAAAATCATGGGCTATATATAGGCCAGTGATTTTTGGTGATTTTGAGTGAAATTTTTTTTACAAAAATTTTGATGCCATTCGAGAGAGCATGTCAAAAAATGGTGATCTAGTTGGTTTTCCCGTTCCCTGGAGCCTGGAAACATGGAAAAAATGACGAAAAACCGTTGCAATGACCTCATTTCCAGTCAATTTTCAGAATGCTCAGGATAATTTTCCAGGCTGGAAATTGCGCATTGGATGAAAAATGACTCATCAACGAAACGCTTCCAGGAGATACAAAAATCGCTCCAGTTCCGTCAAATTGAGATACTTTCCAGCGAAACCTTCCATACTAATTGCTTTTGGCGTCCTCTTTCGAATGAGACCCCTTTTATTTGATTTCGTAACAAAAAATTTTTTTCACCAAAAAAATCATGGGCTATAGGCCAGTGATTTTTGGTGATTTTGAGTGAAATTTTTTTTACAAAAATTTTGATGCCATTCGAGAGAGCATGTCAAAAAATGGTGATCTAGTTGGTTTTCCCGTTCCCTGGAGCCTGGAAACATGGAAAAAATGACGAAAAACCGTTGCAATGACCTCATTTCCAGTCAATTTTCAGAATGCTCAGGATAATTTTCCAGGCTGGAAATTGCGCATTGGATGAAAAATGACTCATCAACGAAACGCTTCCAGGAGATACAAAAATCGCTCCAGTTCCGTCAAATTGAGATACTTTCCAGCGAAACCTTCCATACTAATTGCTTTTGGCGTCCTCTTTCGAATGAGACCCCTTTTATTTGATTTCGTAACAAAAAAATTTTTGCACCAAAAAAATCATGGGCTATATATAGGCCAGTGATTTTTGGTGATTTTGAGTGAAATTTTTTTTACAAAAATTTTGATGCCATTCGAGAGAGCATGTCAAAAAATGGTGATCTAGTTGGTTTTCCCGTTCCCTGGAGCCTGGAAACATGGAAAAAATGACGAAAAACCGTTGCAATGACCTCATTTCCAGTCAATTTTCAGAATGCTCAAAATTAATTAATTCGATGAATTCCAGCAAAATTGCCAGGGCCATTTGAAAGTAGATATTCTAAACTGTGGATTGGGATAATTTTCCAGGCTGGAAATTGCGCATTGGATGAAAAATGACTCATCAACGAAACGCTTCCAGGAGATAAAAAAATCGCTCCAGTTCCGTCAAATTGAGATACTTTCCAGTGAAACCTTCCAAACTAATTGCTTTTGGCGTCCTCTTTCGAATGAGACCCCTTTTATTTGATTTCGTAACAAAAAATTTTTTGCACCAAAAAAATCATGGGCTATAGGCCAGTGATTTTTGGCGATTTTGAGTGAAATTTTTTTTACAAAAATTTTGATGCCATTCGAGAGAGCATGTCAAAAAATGGTGATCTAGTTGGTTTTCCCGTTCCCTGGAGCCTGGAAACATGGAAAAAATGACGAAAAAGGAAATTTTTTTTACAAATATGTTGATGCCATTCGAGAGAGCATGTCAAAAAATGGTGATCTAGTTGGTTTTCCCGTTCCCTGGAGCCTGGAAACATGGAAAAAAGGACGAAAAACCGTTGCAATGACCTCATTTCCAATCAATTTTCAGAATGCTCAAAATTAATTAATTCGATGAATTCCAGTAAAATTGCCGGGGCCATTTGAAAGTAGATATTCTAAACTGTGGATTGGGATAATTTTCCAGGCTGGAAATTGCGCATTGAATGAAAACTGACTCATCAACGAAACGCTTCCAGGAGATACAAAAATCGTTCCAGTTCCGTCAAATTGAGATACTTTCCAGTGCAACCTTCCATACTAATTGCTTTTGGCGTCCTCTTTCGAATGAGACCCCTTTTATTTGATTTCGTAACAAAAAATTTTTTGCACCAAAAAAATCATGGGCTATATATAGGCCAGTGATTTTTGGTGATTTTGAGTGAAATTTTTTTTACAAAAATTTTGATGCCATTCGAGAGAGCATGTCAAAAAATGGTGATCTAGTTGGTATTCCCGTTCCCTGGAGCCTGGAAACATGGAAAAAATGACGAAAAACCGTTGCAATGACCTCATTTCCAGTCAATTTTCAGAATGCTCAAAATTAATTAATTCGATGAATTCCAGTAAAATTGCCGGGGCCATTTGAAAGTAGATATTCTAAACTGTGGATTGGGATAATTTTCCAGGCTGGAAATTGCGCATTGAATGAAAACTGACTCATCAACGAAACGCTTCCAGGAGATACAAAAATCGTTCCAGTTCCGTCAAATTGAGATACCTTCCAGTGAAACCTTCCATACTAATTGCTTTTGGCGTCCTCTTTCGAATGAGACCCCTTTTATTTGATTTCGTAACAAAAAATTTTTTGCACCAAAAAAATCATGGGCTATAGGCCAGTGATTTTTGGTGATTTTGAGTGAAATTTTTTTTACAAAAATTTTGATGCCATTCGAGAGAGCATGTCAAAAAATGGTGATCTAGTTGGTTTTCCCGTTCCCTGGAGCCTGGAAACATGGAAAAAATGACGAAAAACCGTTGCAATGACCTCATTTCCAGTCAATTTTCAGAATGCTCAAAATTAATTAATTCGATGAATTCCAGTAAAATTGCCGGGGCCATTTGAAAGAAGATATTCTAAACTGCGGATTGGGATAATTTTCCAGGCTGGAAATTACGCATTGAATGAAAACTGACTCATCAACGAAACGCTTCCAGGAGATACAAAAATCGTTCCAGTTCCGTCAAATTGAGATACTTTCCAGTGAAACCTTCCATACTAATTGCTTTTGGCGTCCTCTTTCGAATGAGACCCCTTTTATTTGATTTCGTAACAAAAAATTTTTTGCAGCAAAAAAATCATGGGCTATAGGCCAGTGATTTTTGGTGATTTTGAGTGAAATTTTTTTTACAAAAATTTTGATGCCATTCGAGAGAGCATGTCAAAAAATGGTGATCTAGTTGGTTTTCCCGTTCCCTGGAGCCTGGAAACATGGAAAAAATGACGAAAAACCGTTGCAATGACCTCATTTCCAGTCAATTTTCAGAATGCTCAAAATTAATTAATTCGATGAATTCCAGTAAAATTGCCGGGGCCATTTGAAAGTAGATATTCTAAACTGTGGATTGGGATAATTTTCCAGGCTGGAAATTGCGCATTGAATGAAAACTGACTCATCAACGAAACGCTTCCAGGAGATACAAAAATCGTTCCAGTTCCGTCAAATTGAGATACTTTCCAGTGAAACCTTCCATACTAATTGCTTTTGGCGTCCTCTTTCGAATGAGACCCCTTTTATTTGATTTCGTAACAAAAAATTTTTTGCACCAAAAAAATCATGGGCTATAGGCCAGTGATTTTTGGTGATTTTGAGTGAAATTTTTTTTACAAAAATTTTGATGCCATTCGAGAGAGCATGTCAAAAAATGGTGATCTAGTTGGTTTTCCCGTTCCCTGGAGCCTGGAAACATGGAAAAAATGACGAAAAACCGTTGCAATGACCTCATTTCCAGTCAATTTTCAGAATGCTCAAAATTAATTAATTCGATGAATTCCAGTAAAATTGCCGGGGCCATTTGAAAGTAGATATTCTAAACTGTGGATTGGGATAATTTTCCAGGCTGGAAATTGCGCATTGAATGAAAACTGACTCATCAACGAAACGCTTCCAGGAGATACAAAAATCGTTCCAGTTCCGTCAAATTGAGATACTTTCCAGTGAAACCTTCCATACTAATTGCTTTTGTCGTTCTCTTTCGAATGAGACCCCTTTTATTTGATTTCGTAACAAAAAATTTTTTGCACCAAAAAAATCATGGGCTATAGGCCAGTGATTTTTGGTGATTTTGAGTGAAATTTTTTTTACAAAAATTTTGATGCCATTCGAGAGAGCATGTCAAAAAATGGTGATCTAGTTGGTTTTCCCGTTCCCTGGAGCCTGGAAACATGGAAAAAATGACGAAAAAGGAAATTTTTTTTACAAATATGTTGATGCCATTCGAGAGAGCATGTCAAAAAATGGTGATCTAGTTGGTTTTCCCGTTCCCTGGAGCCTGGAAACATGGAAAAAATGACGAAAAACCGTTGCAATGACCTCATTTCCAGTCAATTTTCAGAATGCTCAAAATTAATTAATTCGATTAATTCCAGTAAAATTGCCAGGGCCATTTGAAAGTAGATATTCTAAACTGTGGATTGGGATAATTTTCCAGGCTGGAAATTGCGCATTGGATGAAGAATGACTCATCAACGAAACGCTTCCAGGAGATACAAAAATCGTTCCAGTTCCGTCATATTGAGATACTTTTCAGTGAAACCTTCCAAACTAATTGCTTTTGGCGTCCTCTTTCGAATGAGACCCCTTTTATTTGATTTCGTAACAAAAAATTTTTTTCACCAAAAAAATCATGGGCTATAGGCCAGTGATTTTTGGTGATTTTGAGTGAAATTTTTTTTACAAAAATTTTGATGCCATTCGAGAGAGCATGCCAAAAAATGGTGATCTAGTTGGTTTTCCCGTTCCCTGGAGCCTGGAAACATGGAAAAAAGGACGAAAAACCGTTGCAATGACCTCA
Source organism: Leptarthrus brevirostris (assembly GCA_964036015.1). Classification (NCBI taxonomy): domain Eukaryota; kingdom Metazoa; phylum Arthropoda; class Insecta; order Diptera; family Asilidae; genus Leptarthrus; species Leptarthrus brevirostris. The sequence goes on from OZ038375.1 coordinate 99,685,782, forward strand.
TTTCCAATCAATTTTCAGAATGCTCAAAATTAATTAATTCGATGAATTCCAGTAAAATTGCCGGGGCCATTTGAAAGTAGATATTCTAAACTGTGGATTGGGATAATTTTCCAGGCTGGAAATTGCGCATTGAATGAAAACTGACTCATCAACGAAACGCTTCCAGGAGATACAAAAATCGTTCCAGTTCCGTCAAATTGAGATACTTTCCAGTGAAACCTTCCATACTAATTGCTTTTGTCGTTCTCTTTCGAATGAGACCCCTTTTATTTGATTTCGTAACAAAAAATTTTTTGCACCAAAAAAATCATGGGCTATAGGCCAGTGATTTTTGGTGATTTTGAGTGAAATTTTTTTTACAAAAATTTTGATGCCATTCGAGAGAGCATGTCAAAAAATGGTGATCTAGTTGGTTTTCCCGTTCCCTGGAGCCTGGAAACATTGAAAAAATGACGAAAAAGGAAATTTTTTTTACAAATATGTTGATGCCATTCGAGAGAGCATGTCAAAAAATGGTGATCTAGTTGGTTTTCCCGTTCCCTGGAGCCTGGAAACATGGAAAAAATGACGAAAAACCGTTGCAATGACCTCATTTCCAGTCAATTTTCAGAATGCTCAAAATTAATTAATTCGATTAATTCCAGTAAAATTGCCAGGGCCATTTGAAAGTAGATATTCTAAACTGTGGATTGGGATAATTTTCCAGGCTGGAAATTGCGCATTGAATGAAAACTGACTCATCAACGAAACGCTTCCAGGAGATACAAAAATCGTTCCAGTTCCGTCAAATTGAGATACTTTCCAGTGAAACCTTCCATACTAATTGCTTTTGGCGTCCTCTTTCGAATGAGACCCCTTTTATTTGATTTCGTAACAAAAAATTTTTTGCACCAAAAAAATCATGGGCTATAGGCCAGTGATTTTTGGTGATTTTGAGTGAAATTTTTTTTACAAAAATTTTGATGCCATTCGAGAGAGCATGTCAAAAAATGGTGATCTAGTTGGTTTTCCCGTTCCCTGGAGCCTGGAAACATGGAAAAAATGACGAAAAAGGAAATTTTTTTTACAAATATGTTGATGCCATTCGAGAGAGCATGTCAAAAAATGGTGATCTAGTTGGTTTTCCCGTTCCCTGGAGCCTGGAAACATGGAAAAAATGACGAAAAACCGTTGCAATGACCTCATTTCCAGTCAATTTTCAGAATGCTCAAAATTAATTAATTCGATGAATTCCAGTAAAATTGCCGGGGCCATTTGAAAGTAGATATTCTAAACTGTGGATTGGGATAATTTTCCAGGCTGGAAATTGCGCATTGAATGAAAACTGACTCATCAACGAAACGCTTCCAGGAGATACAAAAATCGTTCCAGTTCCGTCAAATTGAGATACTTTCCAGTGAAACCTTCCATACTAATTGCTTTTGTCGTTCTCTTTCGAATGAGACCCCTTTTATTTGATTTCGTAACAAAAAATTTTTTGCACCAAAAAAATCATGGGCTATAGGCCAGTGATTTTTGGTGATTTTGAGTGAAATTTTTTTTACAAAAATTTTGATGCCATTCGAGAGAGCATGTCAAAAAATGGTGATCTAGTTGGTTTTCCCGTTCCCTGGAGCCTGGAAACATGGAAAAAAGGACGAAAAACCGTTGCAATGACCTCATTTCCAATCAATTTTCAGAATGCTCAAAATTAATTAATTCGATGAATTCCAGTAAAATTGCCGGGGCCATTTGAAAGTAGATATTCTAAACTGTGGATTGGGATAATTTTCCAGGCTGGAAATTGCGCATTGGATGAAAAATGACTCATCAACGAAACGCTTCCAGGAGATACAAAAATCGTTCCAGTTCCGTCATATTGAGATACTTTTCAGTGAAACCTTCCAAACTAATTGCTTTTGGCGTCCTCTTTCGAATGAGACCCCTTTTATTTGATTTCGTAACAAAAAATTTTTTTCACCAAAAAAATCATGGGCTATAGGCCAGTGATTTTTGGTGATTTTGAGTGAAATTTTTTTTACAAAAATTTTGATGCCATTCGAGAGAGCATGTCAAAAAATGGTGATCTAGTTGGTTTTCCCGTTCCCTGGAGCCTGGAAACATGGAAAAAATGACGAAAAACCGTTGCAATGACCTCATTTCCAGTCAATTTTCAGAATGCTCAAAATTAATTAATTCGATGAATTCCAGTAAAATTGCCGGGGCCATTTGAAAGTAGATATTCTAAACTGTGGATTGGGATAATTTTCCAGGCTGGAAATTGCGCATTGAATGAAAACTGACTCATCAACGAAACGCTTCCAGGAGATACAAAAATCGTTCCAGTTCCGTCAAATTGAGATACTTTCCAGTGAAACCTTCCATACTAATTGCTTTTGGCGTCCTCTTTCGAATGAGACCCTTTTTATTTGATTTCGTAACAAAAAATTTTTTGCACCAAAAAAATCATGGGCTATAGGCCAGTGATTTTTGGTGATTTTGAGTGAAATTTTTTTTACAAAAATTTTGATGCCATTCGAGAGAGCATGTCAAAAAATGGTGATCTAGTTGGTTTTCCCGTTCCCTGGAGCCTGGAAACATGGAAAAAATGACGAAAAACCGTTGCAATGACCTCATTTCCAGTCAATTTTCAGAATGCTCAAAATTAATTAATTCGATGAATTCCAGTAAAATTGCCGGGGCCATTTGAAAGTAGATATTCTAAACTGTGGATTGGGATAATTTTCCAGGCTGGAAATTGCGCATTGAATGAAAACTGACTCATCAACGAAACGCTTCCAGGAGATACAAAAATCGTTCCAGTTCCGTCAAATTGAGATACTTTCCAGTGAAACCTTCCATACTAATTGCTTTTGGCGTCCTCTTTCGAATGAGACCCTTTTTATTTGATTTCGTAACAAAAAATTTGTTGCACCAAAAAAATCATGGGCTATAGGCCAGTGATTTTTGGTGATTTTGAGTGAAATTTTTTTTACAAAAATTTTGATGCCATTCGAGAGAGCATGTCAAAAAATGGTGATCTAGTTGGTTTTCCCGTTCCCTGGAGCCTGGAAACATGGAAAAAATGACGAAAAACCGTTGCAATGACCTCATTTCCAGTCAATTTTCAGAATGCTCAAAATTAATTAATTCGATGAATTCCAGTAAAATTGCCGGGGCCATTTGAAAGTAGATATTCTAAACTGTGGATTGGGATAATTTTCCAGGCTGGAAATTGCGCATTGAATGAAAACTGACTCATCAACGAAACGCTTCCAGGAGATACAAAAATCGTTCCAGTTCCGTCAAATTGAGATACTTTCCAGTGAAACCTTCCATACTAATTGCTTTTGGCGTCCTCTTTCGAATGAGACCCCTTTTATTTGATTTCGTAACAAAAAATTTTTTGCACCAAAAAAATCATGGGCTATAGGCCAGTGATTTTTGGTGATTTTGAGTGAAATTTTTTTTACAAAAATTTTGATGCCATTCGAGAGAGCATGTCAAAAAATGGTGATCTAGTTGGTTTTCCCGTTCCCTGGAGCCTGGAAACATGGAAAAAATGACGAAAAACCGTTGCAATGACCTCATTTCCAGTCAATTTTCAGAATGCTCAAAATTAATTAATTCGATGAATTCCAGTAAAATTGCCGGGGCCATTTGAAAGTAGATATTCTAAACTGTGGATTGGGATAATTTTCCAGGCTGGAAATTGCGCATTGAATGAAAACTGACTCATCAACGAAACGCTTCCAGGAGATACAAAAATCGTTCCAGTTCCGTCAAATTGAGATACTTTCCAGTGAAACCTTCCATACTAATTGCTTTTGGCGTCCTCTTTCGAATGAGACCCTTTTTATTTGATTTCGTAACAAAAAATTTTTTGCACCAAAAAAATCATGGGCTATAGGCCAGTGATTTTTGGTGATTTTGAGTGAAATTTTTTTTACAAAAATTTTGATGCCATTCGAGAGAGCATGTCAAAAAATGGTGATCTAGTTGGTTTTCCCGTTCCCTGGAGCCTGGAAACATGGAAAAAATGACGAAAAACCGTTGCAATGACCTCATTTCCAGTCAATTTTCAGAATGCTCAAAATTAATTAATTCGATGAATTCCAGTAAAATTGCCGGGGCCATTTGAAAGTAGATATTCTAAACTGTGGATTGGGATAATTTTCCAGGCTGGAAATTGCGCATTGAATGAAAACTGACTCATCAACGAAACGCTTCCAGGAGATACAAAAATCGTTCCAGTTCCGTCAAATTGAGATACTTTCCAGTGAAACCTTCCATACTAATTGCTTTTGGCGTCCTCTTTCGAATGAGACCCCTTTTATTTGATTTCGTAACAAAAAATTTTTTGCACCAAAAAAATCATGGGCTATAGGCTAGTCAGTGATTTTTGGTGATTTTGAGTGAAGTTTTTTTTTACAAAAATTTTGATGCCATTCGAGAGAGCATGTCAAAAAATGGTGATCTAGTTGGTTTTCCCGTTCCCTGGAGCCTGGAAACATGGAAAAAATGACGAAAAACCGTTGCAATGACCTCATTTCCAGTCAATTTTCAGAATGCTCAAAATTTATTAATTCGATGAATTCCAGTAAAATTGCCGGGGCGATTTGAAAGTAGATATTCTAAACTGTGGATTGGGATAATTTTCCAGGCTGGAAATTGCGCATTGAATGAAAACTGACTCATCAACGAAACGCTTCCAGGAGATACAAAAATCGTTCCAGTTCCGTCAAATTGAGATACTTTCCAGTGAAACCTTCCATACTAATTGCTTTTGGCGTCCTCTTTCGAATGAGACCCCTTTTATTTGATTTCGTAACAAAAAATTTTTTGCACCAAAAAAATCATGGGCTATAGGCCAGTGATTTTTGGTGATTTTGAGTGAAATTTTTTTTACAAAAATTTTGATGCCATTCGAGAGAGCATGTCAAAAAATGGTGATCTAGTTGGTTTTCCCGTTCCCTGGAGCCTGGAAACATGGAAAAAATGACGAAAAACCGTTGCAATGACCTCATTTCCAGTCAATTTTCAGAATGCTCAAAATTAATTAATTCGATGAATTCCAGTAAAATTGCCGGGGCCATTTGAAAGTAGATATTCTAAACTGTGGATTGGGATAATTTTCCAGGCTGGAAATTGCGCATTGAATGAAAACTGACTCATCAACGAAACGCTTCCAGGAGATACAAAAATCGTTCCAGTTCCGTCAAATTGAGATACTTTCCAGTGAAACCTTCCATACTAATTGCTTTTGGCGTCCTCTTTCGAATGAGACCCCTTTTATTTGATTTCGTAACAAAAAATTGTTTGCACCAAAAAAATCATGGGCTATAGGCCAGTCAGTGATTTTTGGTGATTTTGAGTGAAATTTTGTTTACAAAAATTTTGATGCCATTCGAGAGAGCATGTCAAAAAATGGTGATCTAGTTGGTTTTCCCGTTCCCTGGAGCCTGGAAACATGGAAAAAATGACGAAAAACCGTTGCAATGATCTCATTTCCAGTCAATTTTCAGAATGCTCAAAATTAATTAATTCGATGAATTCCAGTAAAATTGCCGGGGCCATTTGAAAGTAGATATTCTAAACTGTGGAATGGGATAATTTTCCAGGCTGGAAATTGCGCATTGAATGAAAACTGACTCATCAACGAAACGCTTCCAGGAGATACAAAAATCGTTCCAGTTCCGTCAAATTGAGATACTTTCCAGTGAAACCTTCCATACTAATTGCTTTTGGCGTCCTCTTTCGAATGAGACCCCTTTTATTTGATTTCGTAACAAAAAATTGTTTGCACCAAAAAAATCATGGGCTATAGGCCAGTCAGTGATTTTTGGTGATTTTGAGTGAAATTTTTTTTACAAAAATTGTGATGCCATTCGAGAGAGCATGTCAAAAAATGGTGATCTAGTTGGTTTTCCCGTTCCCTGGAGCCTGGAAACATGGAAAAAATGACGAAAAACCGTTGCAATGACCTCATTTCCAGTCAATTTTCAGAATGCTCAAAATTAATTAATTCGATGAATTCCAGTAAAATTGCCGGGGCCATTTGAAAGTAGATATTCTAAACTGTGGATTGGGATAATTTTCCAGGCTGGAAATTGCGCATTGAATGAAAACTGACTCATCAACGAAACGCTTCCAGGAGATACAAAAATCGTTCCAGTTCCGTCAAATTGAGATACTTTCCAGTGAAACCTTCCATACTAATTGCTTTTGGCGTCCTCTTTCGAATGAGACCCCTTTTATTTGATTTCGTAACAAAAAATTTTTTGCACCAAAAAAATCATGGGCTATAGGCTAGTCAGTGATTTTTGGTGATTTTGAGTGAAGTTTTTTTTTACAAAAATTTTGATGCCATTCGAGAGAGCATGTCAAAAAATGGTGATCTAGTTGGTTTTCCCGTTCCCTGGAGCCTGGAAACATGGAAAAAATGACGAAAAACCGTTGCAATGACCTCATTTCCAGTCAATTTTCAGAATGCTCAAAATTTATTAATTCGATGAATTCCAGTAAAATTGCCGGGGCGATTTGAAAGTAGATATTCTAAACTGTGGATTGGGATAATTTTCCAGGCTGGAAATTGCGCATTGAATGAAAACTGACTCATCAACGAAACGCTTCCAGGAGATACAAAAATCGTTCCAGTTCCGTCAAATTGAGATACTTTCCAGTGAAACCTTCCATACTAATTGCTTTTGGCGTCCTCTTTCGAATGAGACCCCTTTTATTTGATTTCGTAACAAAAAATTTTTTGCACCAAAAAAATCATGGGCTATAGGCCAGTGATTTTTGGTGATTTTGAGTGAAATTTTTTTTACAAAAATTTTGATGCCATTCGAGAGAGCATGTCAAAAAATGGTGATCTAGTTGGTTTTCCCGTTCCCTGGAGCCTGGAAACATGGAAAAAATGACGAAAAACCGTTGCAATGACCTCATTTCCAGTCAATTTTCAGAATGCTCAAAATTAATTAATTCGATGAATTCCAGTAAAATTGCCGGGGCCATTTGAAAGTAGATATTCTAAACTGTGGATTGGGATAATTTTCCAGGCTGGAAATTGCGCATTGAATGAAAACTGACTCATCAACGAAACGCTTCCAGGAGATACAAAAATCGTTCCAGTTCCGTCAAATTGAGATACTTTCCAGTGAAACCTTCCATACTAATTGCTTTTGGCGTCCTCTTTCGAATGAGACCCCTTTTATTTGATTTCGTAACAAAAAATTGTTTGCACCAAAAAAATCATGGGCTATAGGCCAGTCAGTGATTTTTGGTGATTTTGAGTGAAATTTTGTTTACAAAAATTTTGATGCCATTCGAGAGAGCATGTCAAAAAATGGTGATCTAGTTGGTTTTCCCGTTCCCTGGAGCCTGGAAACATGGAAAAAATGACGAAAAACCGTTGCAATGATCTCATTTCCAGTCAATTTTCAGAATGCTCAAAATTAATTAATTCGATGAATTCCAGTAAAATTGCCGGGGCCATTTGAAAGTAGATATTCTAAACTGTGGAATGGGATAATTTTCCAGGCTGGAAATTGCGCATTGAATGAAAACTGACTCATCAACGAAACGCTTCCAGGAGATACAAAAATCGTTCCAGTTCCGTCAAATTGAGATACTTTCCAGTGAAACCTTCCATACTAATTGCTTTTGGCGTCCTCTTTCGAATGAGACCCCTTTTATTTGATTTCGTAACAAAAAATTGTTTGCACCAAAAAAATCATGGGCTATAGGCCAGTCAGTGATTTTTGGTGATTTTGAGTGAAATTTTTTTTACAAAAATTGTGATGCCATTCGAGAGAGCATGTCAAAAAATGGTGATCTAGTTGGTTTTCCCGTTCCCTGGAGCCTGCAAACATGGAAAAAATGACGAAAAACCGTTGCAATGACCTCATTTCCAGTCAATTTTCAGAATGCTCAAAATTAATTAATTCGATGAATTCCAGTAAAATTGCCGGGGCCATTTGAAAGTAGATATTCTAAACTGTGGATTGGGATAATTTTCCAGGCTGGAAATTGCGCATTGAATGAAAACTGACTCATCAACGAAACGCTTCCAGGAGATACAAAAATCGTTCCAGTTCCGTCAAATTGAGATACTTTCCAGTGAAACCTTCCATACTAATTGCTTTTGGCGTCCTCTTTCGAATGAGACCCCTTTTATTTGATTTCGTAACAAAAAATTGTTTGCACCAAAAAAATCATGGGCTATAGGCCAGTCAGTGATTTTTGGTGATTTTGAGTGAAATTTTGTTTACAAAAATTTTGATGCCATTCGAGAGAGCATGTCAAAAAATGGTGATCTAGTTGGTTTTCCCGTTCCCTGGAGCCTGGAAACATGGAAAAAATGACGAAAAACCGTTGCAATGACCTCATTTCCAGTCAATTTTCAGAATGCTCAAAATTAATTAATTCGATGAATTCCAGTAAAATTGCCGGGGCCATTTGAAAGTAGATATTCTAAACTGTGGATTGGGATAATTTTCCAGGCTGGAAATTGCGCATTGAATGAAAACTGACTCATCAACGAAACGCTTCCAGGAGATACAAAAATCGTTCCAGTTCCGTCAAATTGAGATACTTTCCAGTGAAACCTTCCATACTAATTGCTTTTGGCGTCCTCTTTCGAATGAGACCCCTTTTATTTGATTTCGTAACAAAAAATTGTTTGCACCAAAAAAATCATGGGCTATAGGCCAGTCAGTGATTTTTGGTGATTTTGAGTGAAATTTTTTTTACAAAAATTGTGATGCCATTCGAGAGAGCATGTCAAAAAATGGTGATCTAGTTGGTTTTCCCGTTCCCTGGAGCCTGGAAACATGGAAAAAATGACGAAAAACCGTTGCAATGACCTCATTTCCAGTCAATTTTCAGAATGCTCAAAATTAATTAATTCGATGAATTCCAGTAAAATTGCCGGGGCCATTTGAAAGTAGATATTCTAAACTGTGGAATGGGATAATTTTCCAGGCTGGAAATTGCGCATTGAATGAAAACTGACTCATCAACGAAACGCTTCCAGGAGATACAAAAATCGTTCCAGTTCCGTCAAATTGAGATACTTTCCAGTGAAACCTTCCATACTAATTGCTTTTGGCGTCCTCTTTCGAATGAGACCCCTTTTATTTGATTTCGTAACAAAAAATTGTTTGCACCAAAAAAATCATGGGCTATAGGCCAGTCAGTGATTTTTGTTGATTTTGAGTGAAATTTTTTTTACAAAAATTGTGATGCCAATCGAGAGAGCATGTCAAAAAATGGTGATCTAGTTGGTTTTCCCGTTCCCTGGAGCCTGCAAACATGGAAAAAATGACGAAAAACCGTTGCAATGACCTCATTTCCAGTCAATTTTCAGAATGCTCAAAATTAATTAATTCGATGAATTCCAGTAAAATTTTCAGGGCCATTTGAAAGTAGATATTCTAAACTGTGGATTGGGATAATTTTCCAGGCTGGAAATTGCGCATTGAATGAAAACTGACTCATCAACGAAACGCTTCCAGGAGATACAAAAATCGTTCCCGTTCCGTCAAATTGAGATACTTTCCAGTGAAACCTTCCATACTAATTGCTTTTGGCGTCCTCTTTCGAATGAGACCCCTTTTATTTGATTTCGTAACAAAAAATTTTTTGCACCAAAAAAATCATGGGCTTTAGGCCAGTGATTTTTGGTGATTTTGAGTGAAATTTTTTTTACAAAAATTGTGATGCCATTCGAGAGAGCATGTCAAAAAATGGTGATCTAGTTGGTTTTCCCGTTCCCTGGAGCCTGGAAACATGGAAAAAATGACGAAAAACCGTTGCAATGACCTCATTTCCAGTTAATTTTCAGAATGCTCAAAATTAATTAATTCGATGAATTCCAGTAAAATTTTCAGGGCCATTTGAAAGTAGATATTCTAAACTGTGGATTGGGATAATTTTCCAGGCTGGAAATTGCGCAGTGAATGAAAACTGACTCATCAACGAAACGCTTCCAGGAGATACAAAAATCGTTCCCGTTCCGTCAAATTGAGATACTTTCCAGTGAAACCTTCCAAACTAATTGCTTTTGGCGTCCTCTTTCGAATGAGATCCCTTTTATTTGATTTCGTAACGAAAAAAAATTTTCACCAAAAAAATCATGGGCCAGTGATTTTTGTTGATTTTGAGTGAAATTTTTTTTACAAAAATTGTGATGCCATTCGAGAGAGCATGTCAAAAAATGGTGATCTAGTTGGTTTTCCCGTTCCCTGGAGCCTGCAAACATGGAAAAAATGACGAAAAACCGTTGCAATGACCTCATTTCCAGTCAATTTTCAGAATGCTCAAAATTAATTAATTCGATGAATTCCAGTAAAATTGCCGGGGCCATTTGAAAGTAGATATTCTAAACTGTGGATTGGGATAATTTTCCAGGCTGGAAATTGCGCATTGAATGAAAACTGACTCATCAACGAAACGCTTCCAGGAGATACAAAAATCGTTCCCGTTCCGTCAAATTGAGATACTTTCCAGTGAAACCTTCCATACTAATTGCTTTTGGCGTCCTCTTTCGAATGAGACCCCTTTTATTTGATTTCGTAACAAAAAATTTTTTGCACCAAAAAAATCATGGGCTTTAGGCCAGTGATTTTTGGTGATTTTGAGTGAAATTTTTTTTACAAAAATTGTGATGCCATTCGAGAGAGCATGTCAAAAAATGGTGATCTAGTTGGTTTTCCCGTTCCCTGGAGCCTGGAAACATGGAAAAAATGACGAAAAACCGTTGCAATGACCTCATTTCCAGTTAATTTTCAGAATGCTCAAAATTAATTAATTCGATGAATTCCAGTAAAATTTTCAGGGCCATTTGAAAGTAGATATTCTAAACTGTGGATTGGGATAATTTTCCAGGCTGGAAATTGCGCAGTGAATGAAAACTGACTCATCAACGAAACGCTTCCAGGAGATACAAAAATCGTTCCCGTTCCGTCAAATTGAGATACTTTCCAGTGAAACCTTCCATACTAATTGCTTTTGGCGTCCTCTTTCGAATGAGACCCCTTTTATTTGATTTCGTAACAAAAAATTTTTTGCACCAAAAAAATCATGGGCTATAGGCCAGTGATTTTTGGTGATTTTGAGTGAAATTTTTTTTACAAAAATTGTGATGCCATTCGAGAGAGCATGTCAAAAAATGGTGATCTAGTTGGTTTTCCCGTTCCCTGGAGCCTGGAAACATGGAAAAAATGACGAAAAACCGTTGCAATGACCTCATTTCCAGTCAATTTTCAGAATGCTCAAAATTTATTAATTCGATGAATTCCAGTAAAATTGCCGGGGCCATTTGAAAGTAGATATTCTAAACTGTGGATTGGGATAATTTTCCAGGCTGGAAATTGCGCATTGAATGAAAACTGACTCATCAACGAAACGCTTCCAGGAGATACAAAAATCGTTCCAGTTCCGTCAAATTGAGATACTTTCCAGTGAAACCTTCCATACTAATTGCTTTTGGCGTCCTCTTTCGAATGAGACCCCTTTTATTTGATTTCGTAACAAAAAATTTTTTGCACCAAAAAAATCATGGGCTATAGGCCAGTGATTTTTGGTGATTTTGAGTGAAATTTTTTTTACAAAAATTGTGATGCCATTCGAGAGAGCATGTCAAAAAATGGTGATCTAGTTGGTTTTCCCGTTCCCTGGAGCCTGGAAACATGGAAAAAATGACGAAAAACCGTTGCAATGACCTCATTTCCAGTCAATTTTCAGAATGCTCAAAATTTATTAATTCGATGAATTCCAGTAAAATTGCCGGGGCCATTTGAAAGTAGATATTCTAAACTGTGGATTGGGATAATTTTCCAGGCTGGAAATTGCGCATTGAATGAAAACTGACTCATCAACGAAACGCTTCCAGGAGATACAAAAATCGTTCCAGTTCCGTCAAATTGAGATACTTTCCAGTGAAACCTTCCATACTAATTGCTTTTGGCGTCCTCTTTCGAATGAGACCCCTTTTATTTGATTTCGTAACAAAAAATTTTTTGCACCAAAAAAATCATGGGCTATAGGCCAGTGATTTTTGGTGATTTTGAGTGAAATTTTTTTTACAAAAATTGTGATGCCATTCGAGAGAGCATGTCAAAAAATGGTGATCTAGTTGGTTTTCCCGTTCCCTGGAGCCTGGAAACATGGAAAAAATGACGAAAAACCGTTGCAATGACCTCATTTCCAGTCAATTTTCAGAATGCTCAAAATTTATTAATTCGATGAATTCCAGTAAAATTTTCAGGGCCATTTGAAAGTAGATATTCTAAACTGTGGATTGGGATAATTTTCCAGGCTGGAAATTGCGCAGTGAATGAAAACTGACTCATCAACGAAACGCTTCCAGGAGATACAAAAATCGTTCCCGTTCCGTCAAATTGAGATACTTTCCAGTGAAACCTTCCATACTAATTGCTTTTGGCGTCCTCTTTCGAATGAGACCCCTTTTATTTGATTTCGTAACAAAAAATTTTTTGCACCAAAAAAATCATGGGCTATAGGCCAGTGATTTTTGGTGATTTTGAGTGAAATTTTTTTTACAAAAATTGTGATGCCATTCGAGAGAGCATGTCAAAAAATGGTGATCTAGTTGGTTTTCCCGTTCCCTGGAGCCTGGAAACATGGAAAAAATGACGAAAAACCGTTGCAATGACCTCATTTCCAGTCAATTTTCAGAATGCTCAAAATTAATTAATTCGATGAATTCCAGTAAAATTGCCGGGGCCATTTGAAAGTAGATATTCTAAACTGTGGATTGGGATAATTTTCCAGGCTGGAAATTGCGCATTGAATGAAAACTGACTCATCAACGAAACGCTTCCAGGAGATACAAAAATCGTTCCAGTTCCGTCAAATTGAGATACTTTCCAGTGAAACCTTCCATACTAATTGCTTTTGGCGTCCTCTTTCGAATGAGACCCCTTTTATTTGATTTCGTAACAAAAAATTTTTTGCACCAAAAAAATCATGGGCTATAGGCCAGTGATTTTTGGTGATTTTGAGTGAAATTTTTTTTACAAAAATTGTGATGCCATTCGAGAGAGCATGTCAAAAAATGGTGATCTAGTTGGTTTTCCCGTTCCCTGGAGCCTGGAAACATGGAAAAAATGACGAAAAACCGTTGCAATGACCTCATTTCCAGTCAATTTTCAGAATGCTCAAAATTTATTAATTCGATGAATTCCAGTAAAATTTTCAGGGCCATTTGAAAGTAGATATTCTAAACTGTGGATTGGGATAATTTTCCAGGCTGGAAATTGCGCATTGAATGAAAACTGACTCATCAACGAAACGCTTCCAGGAGATACAAAAATCGTTCCCGTTCCGTCAAATTGAGATACTTTCCAGTGAAACCTTCCATACTAATTGCTTTTGGCGTCCTCTTTCGAATGAGACCCCTTTTATTTGATTTCGTAACAAAAAATTTTTTGCACCAAAAAAATCATGGGCTATAGGCCAGTGATTTTTGGTGATTTTGAGTGAAATTTTTTTTACAAAAATTGTGATGCCATTCGAGAGAGCATGTCAAAAAATGGTGATCTAGTTGGTTTTCCCGTTCCCTGGAGCCTGGAAACATGGAAAAAATGACGAAAAACCGTTGCAATGACCTCATTTCCAGTCAATTTTCAGAATGCTCAAAATTTATTAATTCGATGAATTCCAGTAAAATTGCCGGGGCCATTTGAAAGTTGATATTCTAAACTGTGGATTGGGATAATTTTCCAGGCTGGAAATTGCGCAGTGAATGAAAACTGACTCATCAACGAAACGCTTCCAGGAGATACAAAAATCGTTCCCGTTCCGTCAAATTGAGATACTTTCCAGTGAAACCTTCCATACTAATTGCTTTTGGCGTCCTCTTTCGAATGAGACCCCTTTTATTTGATTTCGTAACAAAAAATTTTTTGCACCAAAAAAATCATGGGCTATAGGCTAGTCAGTGATTTTTGGTGATTTTGAGTGAAGTTTTTTTTTACAAAAATTTTGATGCCATTCGAGAGAGCATGTCAAAAAATGGTGATCTAGTTGGTTTTCCCGTTCCCTGGAGCCTGGAAACATGGAAAAAATGACGAAAAACCGTTGCAATGACCTCATTTCCAGTCAATTTTCAGAATGCTCAAATTTAATTAATTCGATGAATTCCAGTAAAATTGCCGGGGCCATTTGAAAGTAGATATTCTAAACTGTGGATTGGGATAATTTTCCAGGCTGGAAATTGCGCATTGAATGAAAACTGACTCATCAACGAAACGCTTCCAGGAGATACAAAAATCGTTCCAGTTCCGTCAAATTGAGATACTTTCCAGTGAAACCTTCCATACTAATTGCTTTTGGCGTCCTCTTTCGAATGAGACCCCTTTTATTTGATTTCGTAACAAAAAATTTTTTGCACCAAAAAAATCATGGGCTATAGGCCAGTGATTTTTGGTGATTTTGAGTGAAATTTTTTTTACAAAAATTTTGATGCCATTCGAGAGAGCATGTCAAAAAATGGTGATCTAGTTGGTTTTCCCGTTCCCTGGAGCCTGGAAACATGGAAAAAATGACGAAAATTCAAAATTAATTAATTCGATGAATTCCAGTAAAATTGCCGGGGCCATTTGAAAGTAGATATTCTAAACTGTGGATTGGGATAATTTTCCAGGCTGGAAATTGCGCATTGAATGAAAACTGACTCATCAACGAAACGCTTCCAGGAGATACAAAAATCGTTCCAGTTCCGTCAAATTGAGATACTTTCCAGTGAAACCTTCCAAACTAATTGCTTTTGGCGTCCTCTTTCGAATGAGATCCCTTTTATTTGATTTCGTAACGAAAAAAAATTTTCACCAAAAAAATCATGGGCCAGTGATTTTTGTTGATTTTGAGTGAAATTTTTTTTACAAAAATTTTGATGCCATTCGAGAGAGCATGTCAAAAAATGGTGATCTAGTTGGTTTTCCCGTTCCCTGGAGCCTGGAAACATGGAAAAAATGACGAAAAACCGTTGCAATGACCTCATTTCCAGTCAATTTTCAGAATGCTCAAAATTTATTAATTCGATGAATTCCAGTAAAATTTTCAGGGCCATTTGAAAGTAGATATTCTAAACTGTGGATTGGGATAATTTTCCAGGCTGGAAATTGCGCAGTGAATGAAAACTGACTCATCAACGAAACGCTTCCAGGAGATACAAAAATCGTTCCCGTTCCGTCAAATTGAGATACTTTCCAGTGAAACCTTCCAAACTAATTGCTTTTGGCGTCCTCTTTCGAATGAGATCCCTTTTATTTGATTTCGTAACAAAAAATTTTTTGCACCAAAAAAATCATGGGCTATAGGCCAGTGATTTTTGGTGATTTTGAGTGAAATTTTTTTTACAAAAATTTTGATGCCATTCGAGAGAGCATGTCAAAAAATGGTGATCTAGTTGGTTTTCCCGTTCCCTGGAGCCTGGAAACATGGAAAAAATGACGAAAAACCGTTGCAATGACCTCATTTCCAGTCAATTTTCAGAATGCTCAAAATTTATTAATTCGATGAATTCCAGTAAAATTTTCAGGGCCATTTGAAAGTAGATATTCTAAACTGTGGATTGGGATAATTTTCCAGGCTGGAAATTGCGCAGTGAATGAAAACTGACTCATCAACGAAACGCTTCCAGGAGATACAAAAATCGTTCCCGTTCCGTCAAATTGAGATACTTTCCAGTGAAACCTTCCATACTAATTGCTTTTGGCGTCCTCTTTCGAATGAGACCCCTTTTATTTGATTTCGTAACAAAAAATTTTTTGCACCAAAAAAATCATGGGCTATAGGCCAGTGATTTTTGGTGATTTTGAGTGAAATTTTTTTTACAAAAATTTTGATGCCATTCGAGAGAGCATGTCAAAAAATGGTGATCTAGTTGGTTTTCCCGTTCCCTGGAGCCTGGAAACATGGAAAAAATGACGAAAATTCAAAATTAATTAATTCGATGAATTCCAGTAAAATTGCCGGGGCCATTTGAAAGTAGATATTCTAAACTGTGGATTGGGATAATTTTCCAGGCTGGAAATTGCGCATTGAATGAAAACTGACTCATCAACGAAACGCTTCCAGGAGATACAAAAATCGTTCCAGTTCCGTCAAATTGAGATACTTTCCAGTGAAACCTTCCAAACTAATTGCTTTTGGCGTCCTCTTTCGAATGAGATCCCTTTTATTTGATTTCGTAACGAAAAAAAATTTTCACCAAAAAAATCATGGGCCAGTGATTTTTGTTGATTTTGAGTGAAATTTTTTTTACAAAAATGTTGATGCCATTCGAGAGAGCATGTCAAAAAATGGTGATCTAGTTGGTTTTCCCGTTCCCTGGAGCCTGGAAACATGGAAAAAATGACGAAAAACCGTTGCAATGACCTCATTTCCAGTCAATTTTCAGAATGCTCAAAATTTATTAATTCGATGAATTCCAGTAAAATTTTCAGGGCCATTTGAAAGTAGATATTCTAAACTGTGGATTGGGATAATTTTCCAGGCTGGAAATTGCGCAGTGAATGAAAACTGACTCATCAACGAAACGCTTCCAGGAGATACAAAAATCGTTCCCGTTCCGTCAAATTGAGATACTTTCCAGTGAAACCTTCCAAACTAATTGCTTTTGGCGTCCTCTTTCGAATGAGATCCCTTTTATTTGATTTCGTAACGAAAAAAAATTTTCACCAAAAAAATCATGGGCCAGTGATTTTTGTTGATTTTGAGTGAAATTTTTTTTGCAAAAATTTTGATGCCATTCGAGAGAGCATGTCAAAAAATGGTGATCTAGTTGGTTTTCCCGTTCCCTGGAGCCTGGAAACATGGAAAAAATGACGAAAAACCGTTGCAATGACCTCATTTCCAGTCAATTTTCAGAATGCTCAAAATTAATTAATTCGATGAATTCCAGTAAAATTGCCGGGGCCATTTGAAAGTAGATATTCTAAACTGTGGATTGGGATAATTTTCCAGGCTGGAAATTGCGCATTGAATGAAAACTGACTCATCAACGAAACGCTTCCAGGAGATACAAAAATCGTTCCAGTTCCGTCAAATTGAGATACTTTCCAGTGAAACCTTCCAAACTAATTGCTTTTGGCGTCCTCTTTCGAATGAGATCCCTTTTATTTGATTTCGTAACGAAAAAAAATTTTCACCAAAAAAATCATGGGCCAGTGATTTTTGTTGATTTTGAGTGAAATTTTTTTTACAAAAATTTTGATGCCATTCGAGAGAGCATGTCAAAAAATGGTGATCTAGTTGGTTTTCCCGTTCCCTGGAGCCTGGAAACATGGAAAAAATGACGAAAAACCGTTGCAATGACCTCATTTCCAGTCAATTTTCAGAATGCTCAAAATTAATTAATTCGATGAATTCCAGTAAAATTGCCGGGGCCATTTGAAAGTTGATATTCTAAACTGTGGATTGGGATAATTTTCCAGGCTGGAAATTGCGCAGTGAATGAAAACTGACTCATCAACGAAACGCTTCCAGGAGATACAAAAATTGTTCCCGTTCCGTCAAATTGAGATACTTTCCAGTGAAACCTTCCAAACTAATTGCTTTTGGCGTCCTCTTTCGAATGAGACCCCTTTTATTTGATTTCGTAACAAAAAATTTTTTGCACCAAAAAAATCATGGGCTATAGGCCAGTGATTTTTGGTGATTTTGAGTGAAATTTTTTTTACAAAAATTTTGATGCCATTCGAGAGAGCATGTCAAAAAATGGTGATCTAGTTGGTTTTCCCGTTCCCTGGAGCCTGGAAACATGGAAAAAATGACGAAAAACCGTTGCAATGACCTCATTTCCAGTCAATTTTCAGAATGCTCAAAATTTATTAATTCGATGAATTCCAGTAAAATTTTCAGGGCCATTTGAAAGTAGATATTCTAAACTGTGGATTGGGATAATTTTCCAGGCTGGAAATTGCGCATTGAATGAAAACTGACTCATCAACGAAACGCTTCCAGGAGATACAAAAATCGTTCCAGTTCCGTCAAATTGAGATACTTTCCAGTGAAACCTTCCATACTAATTGCTTTTGGCGTCCTCTTTCGAATGAGACCCCTTTTATTTGATTTCGTAACAAAAAATTTTTTGCACCAAAAAAATCATGGGCCAGTGATTTTTGTTGATTTTGAGTGAAATTTTTTTTACAAAAATTTTGATGCCATTCGAGAGAGCATGTCAAAAAATGGTGATCTAGTTGGTTTTCCCGTTCCCTGGAGCCTGCAAACATGGAAAAAATGACGAAAAACCGTTGCAATGACCTCATTTCCAGTCAATTTTTAGAATGCTCAAAATTTATTAATTCGATGAATTCCAGTAAAATTTTCAGGGCCATTTGAAAGTAGATATTCTAAACTGTGGATTGGGATAATTTTCCAGGCTGGAAATTGCGCAGTGAATGAAAACTGACTCATCAACGAAACGCTTCCAGGAGATACAAAAATCGTTCCCGTTCCGTCAAATTGAGATACTTTCCAGTGAAACCTTCCAAACTAATTGCTTTTGGCGTCCTCTTTCGAATGAGATCCCTTTTATTTGATTTCGTAACGAAAAAAAATTTTCACCAAAAAAATCATGGGCCAGTGATTTTTGTTGATTTTGAGTGAAATTTTTTTTACAAAAATTGTGATGCCATTCGAAAGAGCATGTCAAAAAATGGTGATCTAGTTGGTTTTCCCGTTCCCTGGAGCCTGGAAACATGGAAAAAATGACGAAAAACCGTTGCAATGACCTCATTTCCAGTCAATTTTCAGAATGCTCAAAATTAATTAATTCGATGAATTCCAGTAAAATTGCCGGGGCCATTTGAAAGTAGATATTCTAAACTGTGGATTGGGATAATTTTCCAGGCTGGAAATTGCGCATTGAATGAAAACTGACTCATCAACGAAACGCTTCCAGGAGATACAAAAATCGTTCCAGTTCCGTCAAATTGAGATACTTTCCAGTGAAACCTTCCATACTAATTGCTTTTGGCGTCCTCTTTCGAATGAGACCCCTTTTATTTGATTTCGTAACAAAAAATTTTTTGCACCAAAAAAATCATGGGCCAGTGATTTTTGTTGATTTTGAGTGAAATTTTTTTTACAAAAATTTTGATGCCATTCGAGAGAGCATGTCAAAAAATGGTGATCTAGTTGGTTTTCCCGTTCCCTGGAGCCTGCAAACATGGAAAAAATGACGAAAAACCGTTGCAATGACCTCATTTCCAGTCAATTTTCAGAATGCTCAAAATTAATTAATTCGATGAATTCCAGTAAAATTGCCGGGGCCATTTGAAAGTAGATATTCTAAACTGTGGATTGGGATAATTTTCCAGGCTGGAAATTGCGCATTGAATGAAAACTGACTCATCAACGAAACGCTTCCAGGAGATACAAAAATCGTTCCAGTTCCGTCAAATTGAGATACTTTCCAGTGAAACCTTCCATACTAATTGCTTTTGGCGTCCTCTTTCGAATGAGACCCCTTTTATTTGATTTCGTAACAAAAAATTTTTTGCACCAAAAAAATCATGGGCCAGTGATTTTTGTTGATTTTGAGTGAAATTTTTTTTACAAAAATTTTGATGCCATTCGAGAGAGCATGTCAAAAAATGGTGATCTAGTTGGTTTTCCCGTTCCCTGGAGCCTGCAAACATGGAAAAAATGACGAAAAACCGTTGCAATGACCTCATTTCCAGTCAATTTTTAGAATGCTCAAAATTTATTAATTCGATGAATTCCAGTAAAATTTTCAGGGCCATTTGAAAGTAGATATTCTAAACTGTGGATTGGGATAATTTTCCAGGCTGGAAATTGCGCAGTGAATGAAAACTGACTCATCAACGAAACGCTTCCAGGAGATACAAAAATCGTTCCCGTTCCGTCAAATTGAGATACTTTCCAGTGAAACCTTCCAAACTAATTGCTTTTGGCGTCCTCTTTCGAATGAGATCCCTTTTATTTGATTTCGTAACGAAAAAAAATTTTCACCAAAAAAATCATGGGCCAGTGATTTTTGTTGATTTTGAGTGAAATTTTTTTTACAAAAATTGTGATGCCATTCGAGAGAGCATGTCAAAAAATGGTGATCTAGTTGGTTTTCCCGTTCCCTGGAGCCTGCAAACATGGAAAAAATGACGAAAAACCGTTGCAATGACCTCATTTCCAGTCAATTTTCAGAATGCTCAAAATTAATTAATTCGATGAATTCCAGTAAAATTGCCGGGGCCATTTGAAAGTAGATATTCTAAACTGTGGATTGGGATAATTTTCCAGGCTGGAAATTGCGCATTGAATGAAAACTGACTCATCAACGAAACGCTTCCAGGAGATACAAAAATCGTTCCAGTTCCGTCAAATTGAGATACTTTCCAGTGAAACCTTCCATACTAATTGCTTTTGGCGTCCTCTTTCGAATGAGACCCCTTTTATTTGATTTCGTAACAAAAAATTTTTTGCACCAAAAAAATCATGGGCCAGTGATTTTTGTTGATTTTGAGTGAAATTTTTTTTACAAAAATTTTGATGCCATTCGAGAGAGCATGTCAAAAAATGGTGATCTAGTTGGTTTTCCCGTTCCCTGGAGCCTGCAAACATGGAAAAAATGACGAAAAACCGTTGCAATGACCTCATTTCCAGTCAATTTTTAGAATGCTCAAAATTTATTAATTCGATGAATTCCAGTAAAATTTTCAGGGCCATTTGAAAGTAGATATTCTAAACTGTGGATTGGGATAATTTTCCAGGCTGGAAATTGCGCATTGAATGAAAACTGACTCATCAACGAAACGCTTCCAGGAGATACAAAAATCGTTCCAGTTCCGTCAAATTGAGATACTTTCCAGTGAAACCTTCCAAACTAATTGCTTTTGGCGTCCTCTTTCGAATGAGATCCCTTTTATTTGATTTCGTAACGAAAAAAAATTTTCACCAAAAAAATCATGGGCCAGTGATTTTTGTTGATTTTGAGTGAAATTTTTTTTACAAAAATTTTGATGCCATTCGAGAGAGCATGTCAAAAAATGGTGATCTAGTTGGTTTTCCCGTTCCCTGGAGCCTGGAAACATGGAAAAAATGACGAAAAACCGTTGCAATGACCTCATTTCCAGTCAATTTTCAGAATGCTCAAAATTAATTAATTCGATGAATTCCAGTAAAATTGCCGGGGCCATTTGAAAGTAGATATTCTAAACTGTGGATTGGGATAATTTTCCAGGCTGGAAATTGCGCAGTGAATGAAAACTGACTCATCAACGAAACGCTTCCAGGAGATACAAAAATCGTTCCCGTTCCGTCAAATTGAGATACTTTCCAGTGAAACCTTCCAAACTAATTGCTTTTGGCGTCCTCTTTCGAATGAGATCCCTTTTATTTGATTTCGTAACGAAAAAAAATTTTCACCAAAAAAATCATGGGCCAGTGATTTTTGTTGATTTTGAGTGAAATTTTTTTTACAAAAATTGTGATGCCATTCGAGAGAGCATGTCAAAAAATGGTGATCTAGTTGGTTTTCCCGTTCCCTGGAGCCTGCAAACATGGAAAAAATGACGAAAAACCGTTGCAATGACCTCATTTCCAGTCAATTTTCAGAATGCTCAAAATTAATTAATTCGATGAATTCCAGTAAAATTGCCGGGGCCATTTGAAAGTAGATATTCTAAACTGTGGATTGGGATAATTTTCCAGGCTGGAAATTGCGCATTGAATGAAAACTGACTCATCAACGAAACGCTTCCAGGAGATACAAAAATCGTTCCAGTTCCGTCAAATTGAGATACTTTCCAGTGAAACCTTCCATACTAATTGCTTTTGGCGTCCTCTTTCGAATGAGACCCCTTTTATTTGATTTCGTAACAAAAAATTTTTTGCACCAAAAAAATCATGGGCTGGCTATAGGCCAGTGATTTTTGGTGATTTTGAGTAGAATTTTTTTTACAAAAATTGTGATGCCATTCGAGAGAGCATGTCAAAAAATGGTGATCTAGTTGGTTTTCCCGCTCCCTGGAGCCTGGAAACATGGAAAAAATGACGAAAAACCGTTGCAATGACCTCATTTCCAGTCAATTTTCAGAATGCTCAAAATTTATTAATTCGATGAATTCCAGTAAAATTTTCAGGGCCATTTGAAAGTAGATATTCTAAACTGTGGATTGGGATAATTTTCCAGGCTGGAAATTGCGCATTGAATGAAAACTGACTCATCAACGAAACGCTTCCAGGAGATACAAAAATCGTTCCAGTTCCGTCAAATTGAGATACTTTCCAGTGAAACCTTCCATACTAATTGCTTTTGGCGTCCTCTTTCGAATGAGACCCCTTTTATTTGATTTCGTAACAAAAAATTTTTTGCACCAAAAAAATCATGGGCCAGTGATTTTTGTTGATTTTGAGTGAAATTTTTTTTACAAAAATTTTGATGCCATTCGAGAGAGCATGTCAAAAAATGGTGATCTAGTTGGTTTTCCCGTTCCCTGGAGCCTGCAAACATGGAAAAAATGACGAAAAACCGTTGCAATGACCTCATTTCCAGTCAATTTTTAGAATGCTCAAAATTTATTAATTCGATGAATTCCAGTAAAATTTTCAGGGCCATTTGAAAGTAGATATTCTAAACTGTGGATTGGGATAATTTTCCAGGCTGGAAATTGCGCATTGAATGAAAACTGACTCATCAACGAAACGCTTCCAGGAGATACAAAAATCGTTCCAGTTCCGTCAAATTGAGATACTTTCCAGTGAAACCTTCCAAACTAATTGCTTTTGGCGTCCTCTTTCGAATGAGATCCCTTTTATTTGATTTCGTAACGAAAAAAAATTTTCACCAAAAAAATCATGGGCCAGTGATTTTTGTTGATTTTGAGTGAAATTTTTTTTACAAAAATTGTGATGCCATTCGAGAGAGCATGTCAAAAAATGGTGATCTAGTTGGTTTTCCCGTTCCCTGGAGCCTGCAAACATGGAAAAAATGACGAAAAACCGTTGCAATGACCTCATTTCCAGTCAATTTTCAGAATGCTCAAAATTAATTAATTCGATGAATTCCAGTAAAATTGCCGGGGCCATTTGAAAGTAGATATTCTAAACTGTGGATTGGGATAATTTTCCAGGCTGGAAATTGCGCATTGAATGAAAACTGACTCATCAACGAAACGCTTCCAGGAGATACAAAAATCGTTCCAGTTCCGTCAAATTGAGATACTTTCCAGTGAAACCTTCCATACTAATTGCTTTTGGCGTCCTCTTTCGAATGAGACCCCTTTTATTTGATTTCGTAACAAAAAATTTTTTGCACCAAAAAAATCATGGGCCAGTGATTTTTGTTGATTTTGAGTGAAATTTTTTTTACAAAAATTTTGATGCCATTCGAGAGAGCATGTCAAAAAATGGTGATCTAGTTGGTTTTCCCGTTCCCTGGAGCCTGCAAACATGGAAAAAATGACGAAAAACCGTTGCAATGACCTCATTTCCAGTCAATTTTTAGAATGCTCAAAATTTATTAATTCGATGAATTCCAGTAAAATTTTCAGGGCCATTTGAAAGTAGATATTCTAAACTGTGGATTGGGATAATTTTCCAGGCTGGAAATTGCGCATTGAATGAAAACTGACTCATCAACGAAACGCTTCCAGGAGATACAAAAATCGTTCCAGTTCCGTCAAATTGAGATACTTTCCAGTGAAACCTTCCAAACTAATTGCTTTTGGCGTCCTCTTTCGAATGAGATCCCTTTTATTTGATTTCGTAACGAAAAAAAATTTTCACCAAAAAAATCATGGGCCAGTGATTTTTGTTGATTTTGAGTGAAATTTTTTTTACAAAAATTTTGATGCCATTCGAGAGAGCATGTCAAAAAATGGTGATCTAGTTGGTTTTCCCGTTCCCTGGAGCCTGCAAACATGGAAAAAATGACGAAAAACCGTTGCAATGACCTCATTTCCAGTCAATTTTTAGAATGCTCAAAATTTATTAATTCGATGAATTCCAGTAAAATTTTCAGGGCCATTTGAAAGTAGATATTCTAAACTGTGGATTGGGATAATTTTCCAGGCTGGAAATTGCGCATTGAATGAAAACTGACTCATCAACGAAACGCTTCCAGGAGATACAAAAATCGTTCCAGTTCCGTCAAATTGAGATACTTTCCAGTGAAACCTTCCAAACTAATTGCTTTTGGCGTCCTCTTTCGAATGAGATCCCTTTTATTTGATTTCGTAACGAAAAAAAATTTTCACCAAAAAAATCATGGGCCAGTGATTTTTGTTGATTTTGAGTGAAATTTTTTTTACAAAAATTTTGATGCCATTCGAGAGAGCATGTCAAAAAATGGTGATCTAGTTGGTTTTCCCGTTCCCTGGAGCCTGGAAACATGGAAAAAATGACGAAAAACCGTTGCAATGACCTCATTTCCAGTCAATTTTCAGAATGCTCAAAATTAATTAATTCGATGAATTCCAGTAAAATTGCCGGGGCCATTTGAAAGTAGATATTCTAAACTGTGGATTGGGATAATTTTCCAGGCTGGAAATTGCGCAGTGAATGAAAACTGACTCATCAACGAAACGCTTCCAGGAGATACAAAAATCGTTCCCGTTCCGTCAAATTGAGATACTTTCCAGTGAAACCTTCCAAACTAATTGCTTTTGGCGTCCTCTTTCGAATGAGATCCCTTTTATTTGATTTCGTAACGAAAAAAAATTTTCACCAAAAAAATCATGGGCCAGTGATTTTTGTTGATTTTGAGTGAAATTTTTTTTACAAAAATTGTGATGCCATTCGAGAGAGCATGTCAAAAAATGGTGATCTAGTTGGTTTTCCCGTTCCCTGGAGCCTGCAAACATGGAAAAAATGACGAAAAACCGTTGCAATGACCTCATTTCCAGTCAATTTTCAGAATGCTCAAAATTAATTAATTCGATGAATTCCAGTAAAATTGCCGGGGCCATTTGAAAGTAGATATTCTAAACTGTGGATTGGGATAATTTTCCAGGCTGGAAATTGCGCAGTGAATGAAAACTGACTCATCAACGAAACGCTTCCAGGAGATACAAAAATCGTTCCCGTTCCGTCAAATTGAGATACTTTCCAGTGAAACCTTCCAAACTAATTGCTTTTGGCGTCCTCTTTCGAATGAGATCCCTTTTATTTGATTTCGTAACAAAAAATTTTTTGCACCAAAAAAATCATGGGCTATAGGCCAGTGATTTTTGGTGATTTTGAGTGAAATTTTTTTTACAAAAATTTTGATGCCATTCGAGAGAGCATGTCAAAAAATGGTGATCTAGTTGGTTTTCCCGTTCCCTGGAGCCTGGAAACATGGAAAAAATGACGAAAAACCGTTGCAATGACCTCATTTCCAGTCAATTTTCAGAATGCTCAAAATTTATTAATTCGATGAATTCCAGTAAAATTTTCAGGGCCATTTGAAAGTAGATATTCTAAACTGTGGATTGGGATAATTTTCCAGGCTGGAAATTGCGCAGTGAATGAAAACTGACTCATCAACGAAACGCTTCCAGGAGATACAAAAATCGTTCCCGTTCCGTCAAATTGAGATACTTTCCAGTGAAACCTTCCATACTAATTGCTTTTGGCGTCCTCTTTCGAATGAGACCCCTTTTATTTGATTTCGTAACAAAAAATTTTTTGCACCAAAAAAATCATGGGCTATAGGCCAGTGATTTTTGGTGATTTTGAGTGAAATTTTTTTTACAAAAATTTTGATGCCATTCGAGAGAGCATGTCAAAAAATGGTGATCTAGTTGGTTTTCCCGTTCCCTGGAGCCTGGAAACATGGAAAAAATGACGAAAATTCAAAATTAATTAATTCGATGAATTCCAGTAAAATTGCCGGGGCCATTTGAAAGTAGATATTCTAAACTGTGGATTGGGATAATTTTCCAGGCTGGAAATTGCGCATTGAATGAAAACTGACTCATCAACGAAACGCTTCCAGGAGATACAAAAATCGTTCCAGTTCCGTCAAATTGAGATACTTTCCAGTGAAACCTTCCAAACTAATTGCTTTTGGCGTCCTCTTTCGAATGAGATCCCTTTTATTTGATTTCGTAACGAAAAAAAATTTTCACCAAAAAAATCATGGGCCAGTGATTTTTGTTGATTTTGAGTGAAATTTTTTTTACAAAAATTTTGATGCCATTCGAGAGAGCATGTCAAAAAATGGTGATCTAGTTGGTTTTCCCGTTCCCTGGAGCCTGGAAACATGGAAAAAATGACGAAAAACCGTTGCAATGACCTCATTTCCAGTCAATTTTCAGAATGCTCAAAATTTATTAATTCGATGAATTCCAGTAAAATTTTCAGGGCCATTTGAAAGTAGATATTCTAAACTGTGGATTGGGATAATTTTCCAGGCTGGAAATTGCGCAGTGAATGAAAACTGACTCATCAACGAAACGCTTCCAGGAGATACAAAAATCGTTCCCGTTCCGTCAAATTGAGATACTTTCCAGTGAAACCTTCCAAACTAATTGCTTTTGGCGTCCTCTTTCGAATGAGATCCCTTTTATTTGATTTCGTAACGAAAAAAAATTTTCACCAAAAAAATCATGGGCCAGTGATTTTTGTTGATTTTGAGTGAAATTTTTTTTGCAAAAATTTTGATGCCATTCGAGAGAGCATGTCAAAAAATGGTGATCTAGTTGGTTTTCCCGTTCCCTGGAGCCTGGAAACATGGAAAAAATGACGAAAAACCGTTGCAATGACCTCATTTCCAGTCAATTTTCAGAATGCTCAAAATTAATTAATTCGATGAATTCCAGTAAAATTGCCGGGGCCATTTGAAAGTAGATATTCTAAACTGTGGATTGGGATAATTTTCCAGGCTGGAAATTGCGCAGTGAATGAAAACTGACTCATCAACGAAACGCTTCCAGGAGATACAAAAATCGTTCCCGTTCCGTCAAATTGAGATACTTTCCAGTGAAACCTTCCAAACTAATTGCTTTTGGCGTCCTCTTTCGAATGAGATCCCTTTTATTTGATTTCGTAACGAAAAAAAATTTTCACCAAAAAAATCATGGGCCAGTGATTTTTGTTGATTTTGAGTGAAATTTTTTTTACAAAAATTGTGATGCCATTCGAGAGAGCATGTCAAAAAATGGTGATCTAGTTGGTTTTCCCGTTCCCTGGAGCCTGCAAACATGGAAAAAATGACGAAAAACCGTTGCAATGACCTCATTTCCAGTCAATTTTCAGAATGCTCAAAATTAATTAATTCGATGAATTCCAGTAAAATTGCCGGGGCCATTTGAAAGTAGATATTCTAAACTGTGGATTGGGATAATTTTCCAGGCTGGAAATTGCGCATTGAATGAAAACTGACTCATCAACGAAACGCTTCCAGGAGATACAAAAATCGTTCCAGTTCCGTCAAATTGAGATACTTTCCAGTGAAACCTTCCATACTAATTGCTTTTGGCGTCCTCTTTCGAATGAGACCCCTTTTATTTGATTTCGTAACAAAAAATTTTTTGCACCAAAAAAATCATGGGCCAGTGATTTTTGTTGATTTTGAGTGAAATTTTTTTTACAAAAATTTTGATGCCATTCGAGAGAGCATGTCAAAAAATGGTGATCTAGTTGGTTTTCCCGTTCCCTGGAGCCTGCAAACATGGAAAAAATGACGAAAAACCGTTGCAATGACCTCATTTCCAGTCAATTTTTAGAATGCTCAAAATTTATTAATTCGATGAATTCCAGTAAAATTTTCAGGGCCATTTGAAAGTAGATATTCTAAACTGTGGATTGGGATAATTTTCCAGGCTGGAAATTGCGCATTGAATGAAAACTGACTCATCAACGAAACGCTTCCAGGAGATACAAAAATCGTTCCAGTTCCGTCAAATTGAGATACTTTCCAGTGAAACCTTCCAAACTAATTGCTTTTGGCGTCCTCTTTCGAATGAGATCCCTTTTATTTGATTTCGTAACGAAAAAAAATTTTCACCAAAAAAATCATGGGCCAGTGATTTTTGTTGATTTTGAGTGAAATTTTTTTTACAAAAATTTTGATGCCATTCGAGAGAGCATGTCAAAAAATGGTGATCTAGTTGGTTTTCCCGTTCCCTGGAGCCTGGAAACATGGAAAAAATGACGAAAAACCGTTGCAATGACCTCATTTCCAGTCAATTTTCAGAATGCTCAAAATTAATTAATTCGATGAATTCCAGTAAAATTGCCGGGGCCATTTGAAAGTAGATATTCTAAACTGTGGATTGGGATAATTTTCCAGGCTGGAAATTGCGCAGTGAATGAAAACTGACTCATCAACGAAACGCTTCCAGGAGATACAAAAATCGTTCCCGTTCCGTCAAATTGAGATACTTTCCAGTGAAACCTTCCAAACTAATTGCTTTTGGCGTCCTCTTTCGAATGAGATCCCTTTTATTTGATTTCGTAACGAAAAAAAATTTTCACCAAAAAAATCATGGGCCAGTGATTTTTGTTGATTTTGAGTGAAATTTTTTTTACAAAAATTGTGATGCCATTCGAGAGAGCATGTCAAAAAATGGTGATCTAGTTGGTTTTCCCGTTCCCTGGAGCCTGCAAACATGGAAAAAATGACGAAAAACCGTTGCAATGACCTCATTTCCAGTCAATTTTCAGAATGCTCAAAATTAATTAATTCGATGAATTCCAGTAAAATTGCCGGGGCCATTTGAAAGTAGATATTCTAAACTGTGGATTGGGATAATTTTCCAGGCTGGAAATTGCGCATTGAATGAAAACTGACTCATCAACGAAACGCTTCCAGGAGATACAAAAATCGTTCCAGTTCCGTCAAATTGAGATACTTTCCAGTGAAACCTTCCATACTAATTGCTTTTGGCGTCCTCTTTCGAATGAGACCCCTTTTATTTGATTTCGTAACAAAAAATTTTTTGCACCAAAAAAATCATGGGCTGGCTATAGGCCAGTGATTTTTGGTGATTTTGAGTAGAATTTTTTTTACAAAAATTGTGATGCCATTCGAGAGAGCATGTCAAAAAATGGTGATCTAGTTGGTTTTCCCGTTCCCTGGAGCCTGGAAACATGGAAAAAATGACGAAAAACCGTTGCAATGACCTCATTTCCAGTCAATTTTCAGAATGCTCAAAATTTATTAATTCGATGAATTCCAGTAAAATTTTCAGGGCCATTTGAAAGTAGATATTCTAAACTGTGGATTGGGATAATTTTCCAGGCTGGAAATTGCGCATTGAATGAAAACTGACTCATCAACGAAACGCTTCCAGGAGATACAAAAATCGTTCCAGTTCCGTCAAATTGAGATACTTTCCAGTGAAACCTTCCATACTAATTGCTTTTGGCGTCCTCTTTCGAATGAGACCCCTTTTATTTGATTTCGTAACAAAAAATTTTTTGCACCAAAAAAATCATGGGCCAGTGATTTTTGTTGATTTTGAGTGAAATTTTTTTTACAAAAATTTTGATGCCATTCGAGAGAGCATGTCAAAAAATGGTGATCTAGTTGGTTTTCCCGTTCCCTGGAGCCTGCAAACATGGAAAAAATGACGAAAAACCGTTGCAATGACCTCATTTCCAGTCAATTTTTAGAATGCTCAAAATTTATTAATTCGATGAATTCCAGTAAAATTTTCAGGGCCATTTGAAAGTAGATATTCTAAACTGTGGATTGGGATAATTTTCCAGGCTGGAAATTGCGCATTGAATGAAAACTGACTCATCAACGAAACGCTTCCAGGAGATACAAAAATCGTTCCAGTTCCGTCAAATTGAGATACTTTCCAGTGAAACCTTCCAAACTAATTGCTTTTGGCGTCCTCTTTCGAATGAGATCCCTTTTATTTGATTTCGTAACGAAAAAAAATTTTCACCAAAAAAATCATGGGCCAGTGATTTTTGTTGATTTTGAGTGAAATTTTTTTTACAAAAATTTTGATGCCATTCGAGAGAGCATGTCAAAAAATGGTGATCTAGTTGGTTTTCCCGTTCCCTGGAGCCTGGAAACATGGAAAAAATGACGAAAAACCGTTGCAATGACCTCATTTCCAGTCAATTTTCAGAATGCTCAAAATTAATTAATTCGATGAATTCCAGTAAAATTGCCGGGGCCATTTGAAAGTAGATATTCTAAACTGTGGATTGGGATAATTTTCCAGGCTGGAAATTGCGCAGTGAATGAAAACTGACTCATCAACGAAACGCTTCCAGGAGATACAAAAATCGTTCCCGTTCCGTCAAATTGAGATACTTTCCAGTGAAACCTTCCAAACTAATTGCTTTTGGCGTCCTCTTTCGAATGAGATCCCTTTTATTTGATTTCGTAACGAAAAAAAATTTTCACCAAAAAAATCATGGGCCAGTGATTTTTGTTGATTTTGAGTGAAATTTTTTTTACAAAAATTGTGATGCCATTCGAGAGAGCATGTCAAAAAATGGTGATCTAGTTGGTTTTCCCGTTCCCTGGAGCCTGCAAACATGGAAAAAATGACGAAAAACCGTTGCAATGACCTCATTTCCAGTCAATTTTCAGAATGCTCAAAATTAATTAATTCGATGAATTCCAGTAAAATTGCCGGGGCCATTTGAAAGTAGATATTCTAAACTGTGGATTGGGATAATTTTCCAGGCTGGAAATTGCGCATTGAATGAAAACTGACTCATCAACGAAACGCTTCCAGGAGATACAAAAATCGTTCCAGTTCCGTCAAATTGAGATACTTTCCAGTGAAACCTTCCATACTAATTGCTTTTGGCGTCCTCTTTCGAATGAGACCCCTTTTATTTGATTTCGTAACAAAAAATTTTTTGCACCAAAAAAATCATGGGCTGGCTATAGGCCAGTGATTTTTGGTGATTTTGAGTAGAATTTTTTTTACAAAAATTGTGATGCCATTCGAGAGAGCATGTCAAAAAATGGTGATCTAGTTGGTTTTCCCGTTCCCTGGAGCCTGGAAACATGGAAAAAATGACGAAAAACCGTTGCAATGACCTCATTTCCAGTCAATTTTCAGAATGCTCAAAATTTATTAATTCGATGAATTCCAGTAAAATTTTCAGGGCCATTTGAAAGTAGATATTCTAAACTGTGGATTGGGATAATTTTCCAGGCTGGAAATTGCGCATTGAATGAAAACTGACTCATCAACGAAACGCTTCCAGGAGATACAAAAATCGTTCCAGTTCCGTCAAATTGAGATACTTTCCAGTGAAACCTTCCAAACTAATTGCTTTTGGCGTCCTCTTTCGAATGAGATCCCTTTTATTTGATTTCGTAACGAAAAAAAATTTTCACCAAAAAAATCATGGGCCAGTGATTTTTGTTGATTTTGAGTGAAATTTTTTTTATAAAAATTTTGATGCAATTCGAGAGAGCATGTCAAAAAATGGTGATCTAGTTGGTTTTCCCGTTCCCTGGAGCCTGGAAACATGGAAAAAATGACGAAAAACCGTTGCAATGACCTCATTTCCAGTCAATTTTCAGAATGCTCAAAATTAATTAATTCGATGAATTCCAGTAAAATTGCCGGGGCCATTTGAAAGTTGATATTCTAAACTGTGGATTGGGATAATTTTCCAGGCTGGAAATTGCGCATTGAATGAAAACTGACTCATCAACGAAACGCTTCCAGGAGATACAAAAATCGTTCCAGTTCCGTCAAATTGAGATACTTTCCAGTGAAACCTTCCATACTAATTGCTTTTGCCGTCCTCTTTCTAATGAGACCCCTTTTATTTGATTTCGTAACAAAAAATTTTTCCGGGGCGATCGCCCCTCCTAGGTGGACTCTTAGCGCTCTCTTAGGAGAACATCTCTGACACTCAAAGAAAGTGTGTTCTGCGGTGTCCGTTTAGCTTGGGCAATAGAGGCACTCCGGTGACACTACCTTTCCCATTCGGTACAGATACGAACGAAAGCACCCGTGGCCACTCCGGAGTTGGGTTATGTAAAAACCTACCTCTCCATGCCCTCTGTCGATCTGCGCACCGTTGCCTTGTCCATTTCTGCCTTTCTGAGATAAATCGCCCTTCGTTCCCTGGCGAGCAGGTCGATGGGAACCACCCCTGCAATCAAAAGGACAGCCGGTCCGGAGACAGTGCGTTACGCTGAGGCCACTCTCAGGGCTGCGCGCCTTTGTACCTGGCCAAGTCACTTCCGACATTGCTCCTTACTTAGGGCTTCCGCCCATACCTCTGCACCATACAGTAGGGTTGACTGTACTGCTGTCATCAGGAGGCGGCGTTTGCTCGGGCTTGGACCTCCCACGTTGGCCATCAGCCTGCTCAGTAATGTGACGCCTCTTGCTGCTTTATCTGCAGTTTCCTTTATCTGCTGGAAGAAACTCATCTTGGTGTCAATTGTAACGCCGAGGTACCTCATCGATGGTCTCGTTCGTATGGTCTAGCATACTCTAGAATAGGCCTAACAAAGGTGCAGTAGAGAAGCGTGATGATATAAGGGTCGCCAAATTCCTTATTGACAGTGCGGAACTTTCTTCCAAAATATTACCTAGAGAATTGCCCTATTCCCTTCAAAACCATCCAAGCTTACAGATAGCTTTCTCGCGCACTAGTTACGGTATGTTCGAGCCAGTTAACCGCGTGTGTAGGTTTGCTAATGATTTTGGTGATGTTTTCACCACTAACGTGGACCAAGTAACATTAAGGAGGAACCTCCACAACTTGTAACAATCCTGTTGCACTCGTTTTTGTATGTTGGTTTGTGTATGTTTTGTATTAGTTTGGCTTAAGCGTTCTCTGTTGCCTGTGCACCCCTGATTGTTGTAATTAGGTGTTTTGGCTTTCGGGTTACTAATGTGTTTTACATGTTGGTGTGGGAGCCTGTGAAGTGCGCCTTATGATTTAGAAGGGTTAATTCTAACTAACGGCGAATATAATTTTTAATTTTGTCAACGCTTGTTTTCTTACGACGCACTTCAGCAATCAACATGTTGAGCACAACTACTTACCATAACCGCAGCAAAAAAACTCGTGTGGTGCTTGTCAGTTTACTTCGATTAAAGTTTCTGGTGAACAGCGCTGAGTAATGAGACGAAATTAATCTTAAATTAAGTTGGACTTCTGCGAGATCACTATTTGTGTGGACAGTCAAGCAACACTGAAGGCTTTAAACTCCCACTTGATAAAATCGAAATGCGTCAAAAACTGTATCAGAGCCTTAAGATATTTTCCAGACCATACGGTCAGAATCTGCTGGCTTCCAGGACATGTTGGCATAGAGGGTAGCGAAAAAACCGACGAGCTGGCCAAGCAAAGTTTAAATACAAATATAGAGATGATCACGGATCGAGTTCAGCCTCGCGTTAACGTAGGGAAAAGTCAAATCGATAGATACTATTCCATCAAGAATGCGGAATGGTGGGAAAATATTACCTATTGTCTCACAACACGAAGACTTTGGCTGAAAGTGAATTACATGAGAACTTCTAGTCTCTTATCCATCGATAGAAGGAGTCCAAACACTCGTCGGTGTCATCATAGGAATTTTGGCCATGAGACTCGGCATACCATCGAATGAGTTCTGTAGAAATTGTAGAGACGAGGAGGAAACTGAATCCATAGTGCACCTACTCTGCGAATGTGCAGGGGCCTTATTACGGAACACGAAAACAAGATGAATTTCTAGTCTAGACAAGTTTTCAAATGTAAAAATTTGTCTCGACTAAATATTCGTTTCGTTTTCGTGTTCTGTAATAAGACCCCTGGACATTCCCAGATTAGCTGCACTATGGATTCAGCTCTAAAAGAACGACGACTCCCGTTTGAGTGCAAGGTTGGGCCCATTCATAAACGTAAGTTTGCGCATCATCTGCACAATTCAGCTAAATGTATTGCTGTATTATGCAGCTGCAGTCCAAACCTGCGTATATGAATAGGCCCGTTCTCTGACAACCTGCAAGAGTTAGCTAAGATAGCACTGGTGGATTTAAGTTAATTCTTACAGAGATTTGGATGGTTTTAAGTGCTCACCATGCTTCTTTTAAGGGCATTCGCAATTGGCCTAAAAGAGAGAAGTTTCGTTTAGGCCACGGTGGTGTGGTGTTTAATGCGAGTGAAAAATTGTTAGTGACAATGGTGCTCTGTTTGAAACAAGATTTACACTTTGTTAACTTCTGTTTGTTTCTGGAAGAATTGGAATTAAGGAAAAGGTAAACAAAATAAAACAGCAAATTCCTTAGCCTACCATCTTACTCTTTATTCGAACAATAACTTTAGTTAGCTTCACGTATAAGTTCGAGTAATTTGCGTAATAAGGCGAAGCTTACAGCCTTTTAATATCTCGATAAAACGAATCGAAATCGATAATTAGAGATCACAATAAAACCAAACTTAGATTGAAAGAAAAAAAATAATGAAAAAAAACTGTGCTGACTGCTTGGTGACTTATTACTAAAGGTTGACTATTTCGTCTGTTAAATCCTTGTCTAACTAAAAAAAGGAAATGTACAAAATTCTAGTGACGTACATATAATTGTTGTTGTTGCTAACGCGGACCTTATGTATATGCGAAATTGTAACCTAAAATAATTACGTGGCTTCGCGTTGCTCACATTTGCGGCAACTGTTCGATTGGTGTTGCAAATTTGAAATCTTCGGGGAACAATTTGATTGCGTGGGGATACATTAGCTTATATGATTGCCGAATTGTAACATCAGCAACGCCAGCAATGTCGCCGATTTCTTTCTGACTACGCTTGTGCTCGGACGCCTAAAATAATGAAATTTTGAAATTGTTTTATTGAATTTGATTGACGTTAAAATATTTACTTGCGATGCCATGTAAATGGCAGCAGCAGCAACAGATATAGGCGATCTTCCGGGAACGATATCCATTTCGACAGCTTTTTTTGCTATGTGCGTTGCTCCTCGTTGTACCATGTTTGGTAGATCTAAGCAAAAAAAAAAAAAATACCAAATTACTGAAAGCTGTGTTATGTTTTCAAATAGCTTACCGAGATTTGCGCAAAATCTTGACATAAAATCAGCAGTCGTAATCAAGTCTACTGACGTCTCCAATGCCTTAAGTGTAAGTTTAAAGCAACGGCCTATTTCTTTTTTGCTTATCTTGCTAACAGCACAAATTTCCTTAAACGTTCGGGGTACTCCTTCTTGTCGACAAGCAATATACAAGCATGCTGAAGCCTTGGCATCATTGGAACGTCCTTTAAGATTTTTACCATCGTGTACCTGAGTAAAAAAAAGATGTAAAACTGCAAGAATAGCAAATGTTTTGAAATTACTTGTTTAAACAAATTATTTGCTCGATCTACTATTGTTTTAGGCAGATTAATCCGATCGGCCATCATTGAAATTTCCTTAAACGCTGATATAAGTGCCCTGTCAGAGCTGCTCATGGTTCGTCGATTCTGGTACTTTGGCGAACCGAAGGAATCAAATGATGCGGCACCTGTGCCCGGGCCGATTATTGTTGATAAATCGCCACCACTTAACAAAGGATTTTCCGGTCCACCAACACGAGATGGATCTACTCCATTTTTTTCATTGCTGAAGGTACGCCACTCGGATCCAACATCGATGACACGGTCTCCAACGACAAGGCCACATTCTGAACAAATCATGTCACCAGCCCTGTAGTCTTCTATGAGCGGCGCTTCTGGATGTGCATAGCAACATACCTTATTTGAAGCATCCGGCCTGTAAAATAAATTAAATGAACGTTAAAAGAAATCATTGAAATTAAATAGGAGCGGTATTTTGACGAAAGTACTTGACATCTGTCATTTCACAAAGAATGCCATTACTTGTAAATAGCATACATGCAACGGCATTGTTGAAATTACACATTATACCTTGACGAGCTGGCCATTTTATTGATTTAGTTACTCAGTTAAAATAAGCAAATGAAGTCACAACTTAACATGAAAACACTAAAACGACGTCCCTTTCACAATCTCAAAAACTTTTGTTTTAGGACTGCCCGAGTTTTGTTTTAGGTGTGCCCGAATTAATACGCTTATTACTTGTTTTCAAAATAAGATGGCGCATAAAATCTAATTTAACTAAATAAACTTTGGAATGTTTTAAATTAGAATTTAAAAAGCGAGATATTTGTATAAGCATTTTTTAGGTAAATTAGATTATCAAATAACTGCATTAAATTTTATTATTATAATTATACTCAGATTACAAAACTGTGGCATTTAATTGTGTTTGCGACATCTACCGGTAAATTAATAAATGTGATAATGCAGATCCAGTGACAAAGTGACAGCTATTTGTTTGAGTTTATATGTCATTTACCGCACCAATAATTGGAAAAAGCCAAATTTAATACGGAAATACATAAAATAACAGAAGAAAAATGGTAAAATATAAATAATTGTTTGATTGAATTAGTTTAACAGCATTTTCTTTTTTCCAGCTTCCACTATCGCTGTTGAAAACAGCTCAGAGTCACCCAATGGTAATTTGCTTATTTGCTTTAATTAAAACGTTTTGGAATATGTTAGCTTAATATTTTTAGTTGGTTGAGCTGAAAAATGGTGAGACATACAATGGACACTTAGTCAGCTGCGATACATGGATGAACATTAATCTCCGAGATGTAATTTGTACGTCCAAGGTATGTTACAATTACGCCGTACCCTTTGTACACCTTAAAGAGTCTTTAATTTAGGATGGTGATCGCTTCTGGAGGATGCCCGAATGTTATATACGAGGAAGCACAATTAAATATTTGCGAATACCTGACGAAGTAATTGATATGGTCAAAGAGGATGCCCAGGTGAAGTCACGGAATAGAACCGAAATGAAATCAGGTCGCGGTGGGAGTGGTGGTGGCAATCAAAACCAAAGAGGACGTACAGGTGGAAGGAATACCTTTGGAAATCGCGGCGGAGGTTCCGGTGGAAGGGCAACATCGCAAGGTAATAGACCTCTGGCCCAAGCCAATAAGAAGAAATAAAATGAAAACGATACTCAACACAATTAAGATTAAGAATTGTAACATAAATGTACTAAGTGAAGTTTTTTAATTATATTAAACTGAATTTATTAAAACACGGCTATTCATTTAATTTCACCCTGGGTAATGCAGTTCAATCAGCTGTCATAATTTGGCGTCGTGCGGCGTACATAACCTTAAAATTGTTGATAGTTTGACGTGCTAGCCGCGATTTTGTGTAGTTTTTTTTGGGTGTTCCATGAGTTTAATAAAGCTAACCAAGTGTTTTTTGGTAAATAAATAATCTTTAATATAATTGTAAGGTAATTGCGAATCCGTAAATTCATTTTCTATAAGGGAATTAAGCCACAAACATTAATATACCTGCTTGCGAAAAAGCACTAAGTACCTAGTTTACCAACAATATTGGGGCTCCTTATGACTGATCACCTTGACTCCATTACAAAATTCCCGCCTGCCGAGTTCTTTTATGTTGCATTAGCTTATAGTATTCGTTTTTTAAACGTTTATCAAAATATTTTGGTAATCGTAAATTTGACAGTTTTTGGCTTTAATTAAGAAAACTCCGAAATTAGCGGGAAAGTACACATTTATTTGAATATTCGTTATTCTCCACAAATAACCTTTATATCCTAAATTAGTGTACATTTGCGAGGAAGTTACATTTGTCGTTTACCTGGTTAATTTTCTGAAATCAATAATTCGATTGTTTTATCCAAAATACTCTCGAGCTTTTTGTCACCTGTTAAACGAAAGTATAGCAAATAATCTAAGCACTTAATACTTATAGATCGAATTGTCGGAAGATACAATAGAAGTCGAGCAAAACGGCTATCATCTCGTGGATGTTGTGTCTGACAATAATCGTTTAAGCTTTCGTAAAACCTTCCCCTGGCATATTCTACAGCTAATCGGTTTTGGATGTTTCTCACTTCTGAATTAAAGAGAATAATCATTCTTAAACAAAACAGTTCCACCTTATTCACATTTAAATGTTTCATTTTAATCGACAAGTCTGAAAGTATTTGATCGAATAAGTTTTTTACTCCCGCTTCCTCGGCAATACTTCGATGAATGATTAACTTTTGGCCTAGCCGAATTTGCTGCGGCTTAGTATACTTCATCATATCGTCTGAACCTAACAATTCCATACTTTTCCACGCTGCGTTTATTATCAATAATTCACACCAGCATGTTTTGAGCAGGATAATTTGATCTTCCCTTTGTAGCTGTGTGTAAAATTGTGTTTGAGTTGCATAATCCAACATTTGGTAGAGCTGACGGTTTATGTCCAGACATAGATTTTCTAAGTACATTTTATAATCGGGTGGAATTAGTATATTTGGTCCAACCTCAAGATAAGGAATATATTTGTCTCTGCCTCTTCTTTGCGTCCTTTCTTCGATTTCCATTAATTCTTCAATTAAGCTATTGCCAACTGAACTTGTAGGACTAGGACCATCGTCACTTTTCATTGATCGAGTTGATCCTCTTTGCCGTTCTTCTTGGACAGCTTCTCGTTTCATGCCACACGACAAACATTTCTGGTACCGGCAATATTGACATCTGTTTCGTTGTCTTTTATCCACAAGGCAATTTCTGCTCTCCCTGCAGGCATATGTGAGATCCTTTCTTACAGTTCGTTTAAAAAATCCCTTACAACCTTCACAGCTATACACACCATAATGTTTTCCACTTGCCCGATCGCCACAAATGGCACAAAGATGTCTTGGTGCATTGAGCGCATGATTTGGTGTGTGTTGCTCTTTCCCCTCCTTTTTAATGGCTTTGGACGGTGATTTCATGGATTGCAAAGTATTCAAAACATCTGAAAGCATACTGCCTGATTTAGTTCGCACGTCGTTAAGAACATCAATTTCAAATTTTATTTCGGTTCCCGCAGAATCATAGATTTGATCGTTGTTACTTCGATCCATTTATCAAAATCACTTCACAATGTAAATCTCTACTTCAACTGTGTCGCAGTAAGAACGAATTTCAGTTTTTAATCGATAAAATCTGATCATTTGTTAGAAATAACGTGAGCAAATACATCAATTGTTTTAATTAAGTTTACACATCTACTTTGCTTCTTCATTAACCACTAAGTTATGTTATTACACTAACTAAACCGGGGTTCCACGTTCCAAACAGAGATATCTGCACTTCTTCTAGTTTCTAAGACCAAATTCAAATGCTTTTTAGTTCACTGAAAGTGGCTTGTATATAACTTGATAATTTAGCAAAGTACAAATGATATCGCTCACTTTTTCAAACACCTGTTCAAGCCGAAAACTCGATTATGCACGTAGAAATAGTGTGGGCAGACAAACTAAATCCACCAAATAAATCACTCTTCCTCGATTTCTTCGTTTTTTCAAACTGAATTCACAGTTTCACTTCAGAAACAAATCCTTGCTGTAATTCCCACAAAAAATTAGAACTGGTTCTGCATGTGTTTGTACTCCTTCGAGTTAGACGGATGTGATAAACATAGACACCTTCATAAGAAGTACACAAAGGCTCTTACAAAATAGAAAGATAATTCGGAGTCCTGTAAATATCCTGAAAACCGGTTTGGTGTAAGTTCTTATCTACAATTCAGTTACCTGACCACATGTACAGTATGTGCTAGATTTCGAAAATTGACTAACATTTTGGAAGTAAAAAATGTTGCCTAGACGAGATTTACTGGCATTGTGTTTTCAATTTTATAACTTTCTGGCTATTTCGTGCAATGACACTAACTAGAATGTCACATAGGATTGACCCCTGTTTGGTGGTTACTCATAGTGGGGGAAAAATTGAAAAAGCCTTAAAAGATTAGGAACGTTTTTCTTGCAAATTTATGCAAATTGAGGCTAAGTTTGCTAGTCCATCGATCGAGTTGTTTTTGATCCATAATATTTGCAAATTTGTATTATCTGAGTGAAATGGAATTTTTAAAAAGAATACTTACTGAGTCGTCCGTGGAGTAAGTCATAACGTGTCGGCCTACCAATCCCGAGGTCCCAGGTACGAATCCCACCGGCCGGCGGCGGCGACCTATGGCTGTTTTCTGTTGTAAACAGATTACGATAAAAAAGGCCATGGAGTTGCAGAGAAAATTCCAATGGTTCGGAATCCACTTTAAATCGTCAGTCCACTTACAATCATTCTGTCGAATAAGATGAAGTTCTTCTCCCACTCCATGTCCCACAAGGGGTTACGGGAACTAGAGAGAGATAGTTACTGAAGAGGTAGAGGAATGCAATGCCTAAAAATACCCAACACTTTTTAAATAGCTATTTGTGCTCTACTACGAAAACATTGCCGATCACGCACTAACTAAAATGTTTGAGTAAATACGTTCTGGAGAGGAACAACCGAAATAAATACAATGGGGATAGCACCGGTTGCAAAATGATGGTGCATTGGTCAAATTTTTGAATTCTGTCTCTTTTCGGCAATCCCTAGTTCTGCAACTTAACACTGTGAAATTACATCACAAAAACTGTTTGCCTTTGGCGGTTTTTTTGAAGAAATATATTAAAAGAAGTTATTGATTAACAAGATCGATCGAATCCCACCGTCAGCGATCTATGGTTGTTTTCTGCTGACAACCCATAACGATAAGCATCCTTAGGGGTTGCAGAGAAAATGTCAGTGGTTTGGAATCCATTTTAAATTGTAGGTCCACTTGCAATTGCTGTCTCGAATCGGGTGAAATTTTTTCTGCCACCCAATGCCCCACAAAGGTTTACGGGAACTAGAGAGAAATCATATTATTAAATATCGCAATAGGCTCTAGCTTGGAATCCCCACGGAATCCAAGGAAGACGCCGAATTGGACAACCGCGCAACACGTGGAGAAGATCCGTGGAAAGGGAAGGTACCCAGATCAACAAATCGTGGCCACAGTTGAAGTCGTTGGCGCAGAACGGGATCATTTGGAGAGTCGGTGTAATAGACGTCCTATGCCCCACAATAGGCAAAGATGGATTTCAATAGGGTTTTCACTATTTCATAAACTATCGTTCGAGGAAGGTTTAGGTGTATGTACCCCGACAGGGTTTAAAAATAATTAGTGGAATATAAGTATGCAATGTGCAGGTTCTATCGTGAGTTCCACGCATTGCTGCAGTACATATCTCCCACTACATATGACTGTGGGGGCGGCCAAGCGTGGTAGGGGTATACCTAATTAGGATAATCGAAAGCGAAGTATAGATATTAATTATAGGCTGAAGAAAAATACTGTATGGGTAAGACAACCTTAGGACCTATACGGGTTGCGGTGGAGTGGGAAAAAATACTGGGTTTAGGTACTCCTAAAGGTCGGGGTGGGAGGGAACGGACACGTAAAAATAATGGAAAGCGAATCCACAGTTTTCAGAATTACTCAGATGAATAATTACACTCCCGAAGCCCTTAGTTACTGCGGAGTAAGGCACTCTTAGGGGTGGGGGTAAGAAGGCAGTGACATATAAGATTCATCGATATGAGCGTCGAATTCGTAGTTGTTGGGTATCGCTGTGATGAATAATGATACTACCTATGACGTTAGATACTCTGGTGGTAAAACACACCTAGGGGTGAGGGTCGGAAGATAGTGACAGGTAAAGTTCGAGCATCGCCGGGTACATGAAGCTAG
Source organism: Leptarthrus brevirostris (assembly GCA_964036015.1). Classification (NCBI taxonomy): domain Eukaryota; kingdom Metazoa; phylum Arthropoda; class Insecta; order Diptera; family Asilidae; genus Leptarthrus; species Leptarthrus brevirostris. The sequence continues at coordinate 99,727,340 of OZ038375.1, forward strand.
TTAAATCAAATACTAAATTTTGAAACCCTAGTAAAAATAATTGAGTTGGTATATTCACGTCCAAAGCAATTACAGACGTTAATATTTTTAAAGTATATACGCCCCCGTTGCGGCACGCATAGCGAACGAGTACGCCCGGTAGTATAACGCACGCTCCTGTTACAGTTCAACAATTGAAAAATACGCCCGCCATAAGTATTTGCACGCTCAGGCACGCGATACAGGCACAAAAATCTAAAAATGCGCCCGCCATAAATGCACGCCTCTATTACTGCGTTCTGCATTTAACGCATTCGAGATTGGTGACTCACCGCGTGGGTTATGTAAATTCTCACTCGTGGGGTCCGTGTGGGTCATCAAAATAGTTCCCAATAGCCAATGTGCCTGTTCAGACGAGTCAAGGAATTGAACTTTCATCACGAATTTCTATGGTGCGGAGCAAGTTCGGGCAGGGAGGAAGTACGTCTCGATCTGAACTGGGCTCACGTGAGTGTTTCTATTGGCGTGTTGGTAAGTGGGTACATGAGATCTAATAATTTTTTAACACTGAAAGCGTTATGAGCTTGTTAGGCTTGGCAACCTACTTTACATGACATGTGTGGTGGGTTGTATTAAGGCCTTTAATCTCAGTGAGAGAAACACGAGACGCCAATTTTTGTTCCATTTCTTCCGCCCGTGAATTAATTAGCACGTAATACAAATAAAACTTAAAGTGGTACTCCTAGAACCATCTATCACTTCTCTCTCTCTCTGGGTCTTTTAACTTCTTGTGGACCACCAAATGGATTGTGCACCAAGAATACAAGAAATCTATCCTTTTATACACTCTGCTTCTGTAGACTCATCTTAACAACCATCGATTCGGAGTACTGTGGCCTAAGGTCAAGCTGAATTAACGTCTTTTTGATAACGCCAGTCCCTTACGGTGCTCCTGATGTCCACGGGGTTGGTGCTGCTTTAGGACAGTGTTCCCTGTTCATTTATACATTTTTTTAAATGTCAGACTCCATTGAGATTCTGCACGTAGCGAAAGATAAAGTAAAAAAGTCACTAACTGCAGGGGAAAGCTATAAATCCAGGGTTCCAATTCTAGAGACTGAGCTTCTGTCGGCATATACTGTTCTACCTTGGCTTGAGATAGATTTAGTGTTAGATCCTTTAGCATCTCGTAGTACACGGAAGTACCTTGCTCTAACAGTACATGAGTTCTATTACTAACAGAAAAAGTGATAATTATAAAACAATAAAAAATAAATTAATTCGGTCCATTTTGGTATTTTTTCCCAGAACCGCGCGAATGTGTCCACTATCGTTTCGATAAATAAATTTCAAATCGCGAGTGTGTTGAAAAAAGTGGTAAATTTTTTAAGAATGTCGGAAAGTAAGCTGTTTCGATGTGTGCAAACCCAACACGGCGATTATCGTTCAGTGGATGAGGAAAATATAGTTGTTTTACGTTTGTGTTTATCACCGGAGCCGCCACCATTTGATGATAGTGATGAAAATGCTGCCGCATCAGCTCCAGGTGTATGGTTTTATGACTTCAAAGTTCCCGAAGCTGTAAACGAACAGGTAAGTGAAAATTGAATTGTCTCTTGAAAAAATGCAAACGAAGTTGATTTGATTTTCTAAGCTCTCCATTTCCAAAGTTGGGCATGAATTTATCGAAGTTGAAAATTTCTCATGGGTTTTTGCGTTTTTGCTCTTCAACAACATGTCAAATTAGAGAAATGCACTTCGAAGTTAGGTTAACAAATTTTGCCAGGGTAATTTTCCTGGGAGCGCAATTATTTCCTTTTGAAATGGTGCCGAGAAACGTGTATTCCAACTTGGTATAGGTTTGATACTTCTAGACAAAAACAAAAATTTATTCCCAGCTCTTATAGGTTCTAAAGTGAATTGTAGATTTAAACTGTTCGAAAGTTCTCACTGATGAAATTTCGGCTCCTGGTGGAAGTTTACTGTAATAGAATTCTCTTACAGAGTGGGGAGGATGAGAGGCACTATTAAGCTATTTACGAGTTTAAATTAGCTCAAAGGGAAGGGTTTCGTACCCTGTAACTTTAGCTCATTTGAAAAAGAAAGAAAATTAAATCTTTCTGGGGGGGAATTAAAATTAGAAAAGTAACTCATCCCTGTGAATCTTCTGCGTAGGCGTAACAACGAAGAGGGGATGCCATGTAGAGACTTCTAGCGGTTGCTTTACTTTGGGATGTTACTGTCATACTTATTCATACGATAAGACAGTAGTCTCCTCACAATGAAGAATTTCATGGATTTTCATGCGATGTAATGAGCTTAGGATTATTAAGGTTTTTCCTTGCAGTCATGTGAGTTTCGTAATTTAATTAGAAGTAATTGCACGCCTTCAAAATATAAATTCTGATAAATTACCGTTCATCAGCTCTTGTTATTCCCCTTCATATATTTTGGAAATTTCTTGCCCGTATAGCGTTTGTCTATATTCGAGACAGCGCTTGCAAGTGGACCTACAATATTTGACGGGCTGAGAGTAAAAGTGACCTATTTATAAGGTTCGGGTAAAAGTGGCTTAGAAAATGTTCCGCGCAAAAACGAATCGCGTGAGATTCCGGGCAAAAACGAATCGTAGAAAATTTCCGGGCAAAAACGACTTAACTACTTAACTGCATTAACTTTGTTCCGCGCAAAAACGAATCGCGTGAGATTCCGGGCAAAAACGAATCGTAGAAAATTTCCGGGCAAAAACGACTTAACTACTTGACTGCATTAACTTTGCATTACAATTACATTGTAGTTAAATCGTTTTTGCCCGGAAATTTTCTACGAATCGGTTTTGCCCGGAATCTCACGCGACTCTTTTTTGTTCGGAACATTTTCTAAGCCACTTTTGCCCGAACCTTATAAATAGGTCACTTTTACTCTCAGCCCGTCATTTAAGGTGGATTTCGAACCACCGACATTACTCTGCAATATCCAATAATCTTTTTATCGTAACAGCAGAAAACAACTATGGGTTGCAGACGGTGGGGTTCGAACCTGAAACGTCTACCGACGACTTGAAGGCTAGTATATGCCTAATCGTTCTCAATGCAGTTGTGTGAAGATCATTTTGTTTGTAGAAGTAGAAACCGTGGGTGGCCTCCTCCTTAGCAACTTAATTAAATTTTAATTCAATTAATTCTCATTTTATTCTGCCAAAGCTGTATGTTTCATTCGGGAAAGTTTTTAACGATAGAAGAAGTAAAGTACTATGCATGTATGTCGTTGAAAATATTCCTTAAATTAGAAGCAAGCCAAGCTAAGACGGGAATTTAAGTGGCCCCTGCAGCCTGCAAAATAGGTTAACTCCATGCATAAAGCCTATCGCTACTTGCAACTATTTTTGAATTGAAAGTTCTTGAAGCCGGTCACGTTTCCTCGAGAACGTTTAAACCATTATAAAACTTACACCAGTGCTGGATTCTATTCTAAACTGTCAAGACCCCGTACACAACAAACTTAATTAAGATTGGCACACTAGTTGAAAACTGAAACTACTCACGAGTGTTACAACAAAAGCAGCTGCTAAATCGTACCCATGGCATTTGATTCTTTATTAAGTACGTGGCCTGATTACCGCTAAAAATCTCTGGCAAAGAATTTAAAACTCTTTTCAGAAATCCTCAAGTTTTAGATGATGGAACTCTTTTCAAGTGTGTTTGGTTTGCCTTTTATCCTGTCATATTTGCCAGGGTGGTTTCCTCCCCCGTTTCCGTATTCTGGATTCATTCGAAATACACCTACAAGTATAAGCCCAGTGGAATGTGTTCACCATTGAGGTAGTTTTCTTAGATGGCAACTTGTGCAATAAATAGAATTTCCACCATGTTGGGGCTGAGAAAACTAAAAGTTATCTATTCCAGGTTCTGATCTGTTGCTCGACTCACAAAGAATCTTTTTACATTACTCAATTTTTGAGGAAGACGATGTATGCCTTGCGGTTTTTTACTTTCTGTGATTTTTGACATAAATTTTCTACGTTATTAGATGAACTCGCTTATGTCGAAGATTTTCTCGACATTTGGAATCGACGATTTTGTTGAAAAATAAAATTTTTGATAGAAAGTAGTTTTTGCTCTCTTACGTGAATGGCTCTGATAGCGCTAACCTACTTTTAAATTTAGTTCCTTGAAAATCGATCAAATATTGGTTAGCATCATACCATCTTGCCTTCAAACCTTTATTTATTTATCGATAATTATGTTATGATTCAGTTATAATTTATAATCGAAAATTAAATGGTTTGCTATGGGGAAAGGTAATTAGACTTACCGAGTTTCAAATCGCCCCTTGTTCGCCTTCCGCTCGGCAATGTCCCCAGAAGTCTATTACCGAGCCAACTAATATCCAAATTCAATGATCGATTTATAACCGAGTTTTCTTCGCAGGGGTTTGTTCCGATCTTCTTTGCGTTAAGCCGGGTATATCTTCAGGTTTGTCCCTCGCATGCCACTCCAAAACAACGGCTATGCTAAATTTTTGAGCCGTTCAAGTATATCGCTATGGTGTTTTCCTGGATCACCCCATTGTTGATTCCCTCGCTTTTTATCGAAAAGTAAGTTTTTTAGGTTTACCTCCATGTTGGAAATCCTAGCAATCTTCTTCCTCAACTAATCTCAATGATCGCATATCCGTAGCAGATCTGATCGATTATATTCATGTTGGGTGTGTTGCCCCTTACTTTCCACTTTGTTCACGCATAAACGTGCGGGCGAGTTTACTGCCACACTTTCTGACATAAAATTCCAGTGGGTCAATGTTTAAAAACGGGTATTCTAGCTCCCTTCGGAAGTCAGACTGCATCGACAACAGAATGGACATGGTCTACCGGGTCCCTGGTATAACCTTCATTAGGAGCTTTAATACTAGGCTGCATGCTAGAGAGAAATGAGACAAGAATGAAGTGTAGGACGCATCAGAGATTTCCATATTGAAGTAGTTGCGATTCACTAAGCTGCTCCGCTAGTATGTACGCGTATAGAGTCTAATATGGACATCCGCATATACACATACTGACAGCCATTAAGGCGCTGGAAGCTGTGGTGGCAAAATTGAGACTAGTGCAATTGCAAAAGAGCAGTCTAGACATGATTTCCAAATGTCACAGGATGAACCTATGCTGGGAGCCCGGACACAGGAATTACCTAGGCAATGAGAGAGCGGATGAATTGGCGAAAAAATGTGATGAAATGGTTAAGTCTAACGCGGTTACTTATGTGAAAATTCCGATCAGCATCCATAAGGTTAGTGATGCCTACAAAAAGGCTAATCATTGGTAGACAAACCAGGACATATGTTGTATTGCCAGATAACTGTAGCCTGAGTACAGTAAGAGGAGAACTAAAGTACTTCTTAATGATAGCAGAACCGACACCATGCCAGAAGACTGGCGAGTGGTCTGCCTTGGTGGTAAGAAGAGGCAGGCTACTGAGTAGTTATTTTTTCTCAGGGCTTGTGGAGCTGCAGGACATAAAGCTGAAAACTTTTTGTGTAGATGTCGTGTAAATGCCTAAGTCGTCGATGGAGTAAGTGACAAGGTGTCGGGCTACAAATCCAATGATTCCAGGTTCAAATCCCTCCGACGACGCCCTATGGTTATATGCTGTTGTCTGTTGACAACAGATTTTTTTTTTTATACGATGTGGCCAAATCCTAGGGGACAACCCTTTGATGCGTTAGCATGGTTTTGGCCGAAAGGGAATAAGGGTAAGGGGAGAGAGGAAGCTTGAGTCTTGTTTTTGCATTGCTGCGAGCTAGACAACAACCCAACTCCGTTGATACGATAAAAACGCCAACGGGGTTACTTTTAAAATTTCAGTGGTTCGGAATCCGCCTTAAATATTGTAAGTACACTTGCAATCGTTGACTCGAATGCCCCAAAAGGGGTTACGGGAACTGTAGAGAGATGTCTTGCCAGATTTTGTTTCCCGTTCATCAGCACACCTAGAAATTCTTTTTGGTTAGTCTGATGTTGCTTATGCACGGTGGTACGATCTCTATTAATTTTTGTTTTCTGGTAAAGCAGCAGAGTTCCGTTTATTTTCCGTCCGCAAACTTGTGAATATTAGGTTGCAGTGCTGATTGCCTGTTCAAGTAAGCATCCCACGTTATCTTCAAACTTTCCTCTTATGACTATCGATAGGTCATCCGCATAGCAGATAACGTAGAGACCCTTATTTTATTTCAGCCATAGAAATGGCAATATTATCTCTTTTTATGGTGTTCCTCTGTTCACGATCGCTGTCTATTTTTCATTTCCGAAACTCGTTTTAATGATTCGATTTCCCAGCATGAACTCGACACAGCTTATTACGCCTTAACCTGCCCACTTTTTCCCTTTCGTTGGATTCGATGTAGTAGCTTTCGGAAGAGTAAATTTTATTCTCCTATTAAGATAGAACATTTTACCTTCTACCTTTTCCAGTGCTTTAAGTAGGTATTCTACTACTCCCAGCTGAAGCCACTCCTCTACCTCCCCTGAGTATTTTAGACTTGCAAGTTTCGAACTTGATGTTCATGTTGAGCCTGTCCGTGAAGCTTCTCTGAACTCATTCGGGAGCCAGATCGAGATCTTTTTCAGCCTGGGCATGTCGTTCTTAGCAACAACTTCTAGATTAGCGCCGTCACAAAATTCTTTCTTCAGTTTCACCTAGATCTTAAGGTACTCTGCTGGTACTGCTGGTTTTTTGGATTCCCGATTTTGCCCTCAGAGTAACCTTTGCTTATTACGGCTACTTTTAAGGATTCGCACACCTCTTCACTGAAGATTAATGGGTTCACTGATATGAGTATCTCCGGAAGCGTCGGAGGGGGGTGGAGTGGTCTTTTCCGACTCATTTTTGTTTAACTGCTTGGGTATAGGTGCTCTGTTCGCTGCGTCGGCTTCTTTGGAATTCCGTTTCTGCTAGTTTTTGGCACGAATTTGGCGTTTGTCTTTCTTTTTAATTCTGTATAGGAAGCAGTCTTCTGATCTTAACGATTTAGTTCTCTCGGAGGTGCCTTTAACCTCTTGGTTAGCAGCTCCGAGATCGTCCACTTGCCCAACCCAGCCACTTCTTGCGTAAGCAATTGTGTTTCCTAAGCGGAAGCTTAACTCCAATGTGGCGCTGGCGCGGTAGCCAGACCTGTCAAAAGCTAAAAGTATGGAAATTCGAAGATGGCGGTCCAATGTGTAGCTGTAACGCTGTTTTCAATACTTTTAACTTTTGGTGCGCACCAAATTTGACATTTCCGAGTTAGTTACAGCACAAGCTACGTATTGTGTTCCAGGCTTTATTTTGTGCTCCAGCAGGACAAGAAGCAGTTGATTTAATTTCGTTGTCCATCTCTTTGCCCATATTCAGAATCCGTTCCATTGTTGTTGTTGTTTTGTCTACTGGCGACCTGTTTCCAGCCACATTTCTGGAACCACGCTCACCGGAGATCGTAGCTACACAATCCGGGGAATCCCAGGAACTCGAGGTTTTTTTTTAAACACTCGAGTTCCCGGCAAATCCATTGAATTGAAGAATTTTTTACCTCTCTGTCATCTTGTCAGCAAACATCAGAATACCTTATCCGGTAAACGTGCTTACGTAGTACTTGAATATCACCTAACATAACGCTAGTGTGGCACTCCAGGAAATAATTATTAATGCCCAGTGGGGTTACTAAATTACGCTTTCAATTTACCTCAACGCTGGGAGACTTATCAGTTTTTGATGGTATATCACATATTAATCTGAGGGATTGTCGGTTCAACTTTTGTGTATAGCACTTTTGTAACATTAAGTTAGCGAAAGAACGGCAGTGAATATGTAATTAGAGCTCATAAATTCACGTGAGATCAAGAATCAAGTGTGTCGTCACTGACCTTAAGACTGACATTATGCCGGCGATTGGTCGTGATGGATACACCTATTCAGAAAATTGTATAGGAGTTTTTGGATTAAAAGCACCTCGTTTTTGTAAAAGAATGAAATTAAGTTCTCGAGCGTTTCCCTCAGTTAACTAAAATCTCAATAACTAGCCGTATTTTATGTGGAAAAATAAAACATCATTTTTGCAATATGAGTTGCCTTTTAACGCAGATAAGCGATTTCTTATTCAAGGACTTGGGTAATCCGCCACTACAATTGAATGTTGCTGCTTGACGACTTTTGTTTGCTAGATGAGAACAAAACACGCTAAATGCGACGCTCTGTATTCTTCTTACAATGGGTGATTACATTCCTGGTGCATTTGGAGATGCATTTCTCCCTAATGACTTTTCTTCCCTCGCCTCGTGCACACATTATCCCTTGGGTAGATAGCAAACATTCAATGAAATTGTAACCCTAGACAGCATCTTCAGTGGTAGGAAGTAATATGTGAACATATCTACATAGAGATGTCACTTCTTATCTAAATGGAACGAGCCAGCACTCGAAACGGTCTTATTGCCTGCCACAATTACTCTCGGTGAAAGGAATTTTGCTTTTACAGATGTTTAGGTAGATTTAATATTAATATTGTTGAATATGGTATGTTTAGCTGTAAAATGCAACTGGCTTGTTTTTTTAAAAATTCCTCCTTTTGTCCTTTTCCTCTTCTTGTTTACAAACTACAGAGCTCTGTAGCAATTAAGGAGGGATTTCGATTTAAATTCGTTGAACCCAAAAGCTTTTAGCGCCGCTAAAGATACTAATTGAAGTGCCCCTTGCCAGTTGACTGTGCGCCAACTCCGCCGCCTTGAGTATAGCCACCACTTCGGTCTGAAAAGCGCTTCAGTCACTAGGAAGTCGTAGGCCGAGTAGATATCGAGCTTCTGGCAAAACAATGACGCTCCTATGCCGGAGCTCGCTGTAGAGCCATCTGTGTAGATGTTTACAATATTTGTAGGTTCTTCTGATCTTGTCGCCCAGAAATACCTGTTCTGTCGAACTTTCTGTTGAAATCCTTAATCGGTAGCATGTAGTCAGTGTAAGTTTTCAGATTCACCCCTAAGCTACTCTGGCCGTACCTTTGATTTTTTGAGGCGCAACTTTGCTATCAACGCGGCATTCGTTGCGTACAAGTCCACAGGGGTAAGGCGAAGAATTGTATCAAGTGCACAGGAGGTAGTGCATTCGAAAGTACCAGTAATTCCCAAACCCGCTATTCTTTGTGTGTGCTCCAACCTGGACAGGTGAGTTTGCCTGTCCATAGGTGGCCACCGAACCATGATGCCGTACAAAATGATTGATGGCACTATTGCCGTATAAATCCATTGTGTGATGCTGGGTTTCATCACCCACTTTGCATTGAAGAGTCTCTTGCTGATGTAGGAAGCTTTGTTTGCTTTGGCAATCTTTTCCTCTAAATTAAGCTTCCAAGTCAGTTTGTGCTGTCTAGAATGATTTCCAGATATGTAGCCTGGGGTTTGAGTTCCAACAGCATACCGTCTATAGTATACGTCGAACGCTTAACGTTGGTATCTTTTACTTTTTAGTGAAGAGTACCAACTCGGTTTTGGGATATTAATCCAACTACATCATTTTCGTAAGCGACCACTTTACCACTACTATACGTGTCGGAGATGCCAGTATAGTCAACCAGAGGGTAACCAGCTCAAGCACCTTCTGCGACATAACTGGCAGTATTCCATCTGAACCCGGAAACTTTGCTGGATCAAAGAATTTGGAGAGATAATATTGGAGCTGTGTATACAGTTTGTAACAATCTTATTTCCTGGAATAGTCACTGGGTTTTTACAGGCGGGGATGTGGGCTCCCATCAGGGCAACCAGCGTTTCCTCGCTGTTTTTCGCCCAGATACCATTATTATTACAAAGCAGCATAGGTTTTGCAGGACTTTTCGAAATTACTTTCGTCAACTTAGCCGTTTCTGAGGTGTTTTTGGATTTGTTCACAGCAGGAGACCTAGCTTTCTCTTAGCTGCTCTGATTTTCTTCTTGAACTTCTTTAGGGCCGCCCTATGATTTATGCACGCTGCCTGTTCACTTGACTATTTTGCCAACCTGAATAGAGCATGAACTTTACGTCATGTTTCAGTTATACTCTTATACCACCAATTGGGTTGAGATTTTTTCCGAGGCCTGCTCACTGGGCAAGCTATCTCGAAGGCTCCATTTAAACATTCAGTAACATGGCTCACTGCAGATTCTAGGTATTGGGTGCTGCAGATTGCATCTGGGCATCCCCTTCCCAGTTTTTCCTGCACTAGCTTATCGAATTTTTTATCGATTGGTCTTTACCACGTTCCTATTTTTCTTATAGATTATCTTGTTGTTTTTGTTTGGGTCCTCTCTAATCACTAGGTTGAGCTTTTTCCGCTTCGCTTTTTCCACTAGAGTCTGGAATTTTTCTGGCGACGCTTCCCTGTCGTGTACCATTTAGGTCGATGCAATGAGCAATTGTGGCTCATTCTTTCCAACCTCACACAATCCGACAGTTAAGACGTTGGTAGTGAAAATAGAGCAGATGTTAATGTTAAGTTCCTTTTTTACCAGTATAGCCAAACGTTTCTTACCTTCATTCTATACGGGAAACAGGTTTTAGTTCCTGGACGCAAGTCCCTTAATGCTAATCCCTGCTGCTATCCAGGTTCTCTGGGCAAGCGCTAAGTCCAACTTCTTGTAAGCAGAGGCTGAGCTGCTATGATGCAAGTTTTTCTGAAGGAGGACACTCAGCATCTTTGCATGCCTTTTCAACGTCATCAGCCTCTAGCGTTTTTACGTTAGGGTCTTTGGGGTGACGCTTGAGACGTAGGTAAACGCAACCTACGCCCCATGCATTTTCTCAAACTTTGGGTAGAGCAGGTCTTTCGCCTCCTTGTTTACCTGGAGAATATATAAATGCCCATCATTCGCAGGGACTGGTTTATCTACCTTCAGCACTTTCCAATTCCTCGTTGGTAACGACGGATTCTAACTCTGGAGTAGTTTTAAAGCGGTATCCGGAGGCACCACGCGAGGTATATACACCATTGCCTTGGGTGTCAACAGAATGTACTCCCTGTCCACCACTTCGAGAGAGGGCCCACTAGGCTAGCTCACGCAGAAATGTATTTGTTGTAGTAAGAAATTCGTCTAACTTACAATATTCATATAAAACCGTTTCATCGTACAGAACTAGCTCTTTTTTTAAGGTATTCTTTTTTACTGAGGAAACAGTGGCAAGGTATGTCCAAGTCAGTGAATTTACCTTTCACAATAAGATACTTCGAAAACATGCAAAACAATTTGTAATTACTCCGTGGCATTTTATGTAACCCGTCGCAGTGGCCTTGAATTGGCAATAGTATCAAATTCCCTATTACAGTCGCGCAGCAAATGTTTTTTTTTCAGTAATAGTAATTGCATTCCGCCATTCAATAGCGCAACTTATTTATGCAGAAATCAATTTATCAAGTTCCATATTAAATGACTTGCTCTCTATTTGTTGTATTTTTTTTTATATACTTTTTTAACCGTACGAGCAGTTTTGCAAGTCTTGTTGAAATTTCAATAAAACTATCAGCAAGGAAGTGTGCAATTTGCGTTACTTTATCTGAGGGGTATTTACTTTCTTCGGTGAAGATGGCTACTTAAATCGCAGTAAGTAGATCAGTTTTCGCTTAATCGAAGTTATCCAATGATCTTGAACTCCAGATTCAACACAGAGCTGCAACAAGTTCATTATAGAAACAATCAAGGATTGCATGGACATTAGAATTAGATCGGATAACAAGTTCTTGAAAACAAGTTTCTCTGGTCGCCGTTAGTATTAATTATAAGTGAAAAGTACACGTATTAATTCGTATCAGATTTGCAATCACCTTGGTATCTTTGGTTTCAATGTTAAAGTAATTTTACGACGGAAAATTGTAGCAGTCCCAATAAAGTGTCAGTGGGGCTCAAAATATAGAAAACAGTCGTTCAATATGTCGCAATATTTATAACTGAATCGAATCTAATAAAGGTAAATACATTAACCCCTTCGTTTTCCCGACAATAAACTATCGAAATATAGAATGTGAATAGCTAGCTCTCTGTCGGGGGTCTCAGTTACATTTATAATCATCCGATAAGTATGCCACACTTGTGGCTAACCGACAGCGGTTGGTTGAAATTGATATAAAAATTCAAGCTATCATGGTTTACGCGCCTGCTGCTTGTGGTTTATCTTGTAAATTTATTGTAACTGAATTCTGTGCCTGAACTCGAGCAATGCGCTCTTGTTGAGAAATGCAAAAGTACGAATAGGTTTTTTTACCGACGTGACGAAAACAAAAGAGCTGTCGATATTGATATATCCGCAAGCAGTCGCGTTGGGTGCATTTCAATATTTGTCAGTTGAAACACCAATGCATGAATTTAGATCAATAATATTTAACGTATTATTGTCTTCACAAGTTTTATGATATTGATCTCTCTGGTTTCTTTGGTTCCCCTTGTGGGACGTAGGGCGTCACTACATCGACTCTCCACATGGCCCGGTTCTGCGCCAACGCCTCCAACTCTTATCATCTGGATTCCTTCCTTTTCAACAGATCTTCACGTGTTGCGCGGCCTTCTGATTCGGTGCTTTCCTTCGGTCCCGTGCGGGTCCCAATCCAGATCCTCTGAGCGATGTGCTTTGGCTCTTTTCTCAGTATGTGGCCTATCTACTGAAATTTTCGCCGAACACCGATATCTAGCCCGTCTGGGCCTGTGAGTATACAGGGCGTTTCAGATCTGACGTGCCAAAATGAAATGGGTAATAGATCTCAACCAAAAAAAAATGTATGGCAGGTGTGTGTGTGTGTGGGGGGGGGGGGGGGGTGCAATCTCAACCGTTTGGGTTACAGGGTGATTCATAAATTTCAGTTTTTCATGGTTAGCTCATTACTCTTTTATTTTTATCTTTTGATCTAACCAACACAGCGACATCAAACAAACGCTAAAAAACAACTATCCTAATGACCTTTCCAAAAATTTCAACACTACTGATCTAACTCCTACCATTGCTTGTATAGTCACCTCCAAAAATGAAAAAAATGGTTTGCGATTACCTAAAATTCAGCATTTTCCCAATTTTCTCCGAAATTCATGTAATTAGTACACCTCTCTTTTATTTTTATTGGATTGCCAATCTTATTACCTTTCCAAAAAGGTGTAACATGTCCACGTAGAGAAAATAATTAATTAATTACGATTAATCTTGAAAAGTAACAAAAGCCGTTCAAAATGTCCACCGCCACTTTGGATGCACGCCAACTATCTCCAAGGAGATAGAAGTCTAAGTCCTTGTTTAAGGCGTATTGCAGCCATCCTCTCCCGTATTTTCGTCGCCGCATTCCCAATTCGGCTAACTAAATCCTCCCTATTGTTAACTGGGCTTGAATAAACTTTATTCTTCATTGTTCCCCATAAGGGGTAAGGTCTGGAGATCTAGTAGGGCAAGGAATCGGGGCACATCGTCCAAAACCGCGGTTAGGAAATTTGTCACGTAGTATTGCCTTCACAATGTTAGCAATATGTGCTGGTACTACATCGTGTTGGTAAAATATGTGCGTTAGATTATACGCAGGGATGTCCTCTATTAATTCTGGAATTGTATTATTCAAAAAGTCCGCATAAATTTCAGTATTCATTACTTGCAGCAAAATAAATGATGTACCTCAACTTAGCAAAACACATTTATCGAATCAAAAATCTAACACTCTCATAATTTGTTGCTAAATAGTTGCTAATTAGTTGTAGAAAAAAATAATTTGTTGCTTTTTATTAAAAACAAAAATGGGATGTTCTGCTAAGTTCAGCTGAAGTTAGCAGAACACCTTTATGAAAAATTAATTTACAGAATCAGGACGGTGCCTAAATTATTAAGTGAATTTGTTGCTAATTAGTTGCCGGGAAAAAAATTATTGCTCTTTAGTTTTTTTTTTCAAAAATGGGGTGTTCTGCTAAGTTCATGTCTAAATCATTCAGTGAATTTGTTGCTAATTAGTTGTGCACAAGGACGACAAAAGATAATGAACCAACCCATCAGCATGGGCTGTTTTGCCAGAGATATCGAAAAAATTATCATTACTTGGATTTTCTGTTTTCCATACTGAGTATTGATGAAAAAAAGAGTTGTTGTAATAATATTGATAACAGTGATAATTACCCAAAGTAATTTAAAAGATATTTTTATAATGCTTTTATTATATTTTATATAGCGTGGAAAAGGAATAACTATTATAAAAGTCAATAAAAAAGTTTCAATAAATATAATTTTATAATGTGTTCATTGTATTTTGAAAATGACATACCTATACTGATTATCCAACGATGACATATAATATGTAATGAAAAACTGTACTATTAAAACCAAAGATTCACAATAGTGTACATTGTAATTTGTCTATTTAACGTAACGTGGTCCTAATTTGAAAAAAATTACATCAAATTTAAAACAGCTCTCGGATTGTTAAACAGAAGACAATTCTCTATCTGAAGTGATGGACATCGCCCTTAAAATTCTGGTTTTTCCAGTTTTCAACTGAAGTAAGTAAAAAAGGAGAACATAAATACACAAATTGTAGGAATTCCTCTTTGAAAATTGTTATTAACTTTAATAATTTGGAGTTGCGAAATTTTCCGCAATGCAAAAAACGCGAAAATCCAAGTAATGATAATTTTTTCGATATCTCTGGCAAAACAGCCCATGCTGATGGGTTAGTTCATTATTTTTTGTCGTCGTTGTGCACAACTAATTAGCAACAAATTCACTGAATGATTTAGACATGAACTTAGCAGAACACCCCATTTTTGAAAAAAAAAAACTAAAGAGCAATAATTTTTTTCCCGGCAACTAATTAGCAACAAATTCACTTAATAATTTAGGCACCGTCCCGATTCTGTAAATTAATTTTTCATAAAGGTGTTCTGCTAACTTCAGCTGAACTTAGCAGAACATCCCATTTTTGTTTTTAATAAAAAGCAACAAATTATTTTTTTCTACAACTAATTAGCAACTATTTAGCAACAAATTATGAGAGTGTTAGATTTTTGATTCGATAAATGTGTTTTGCTAAGTTGAGGTACATAAATAAATGATCCTACAAAATGGTTGCCGATTATATCAGCCCAAACATTGACACTCAATCTCTGCTGGAATGAGGTCACGTTTGCCCTGTGTGGGTTAGTACTCGACCAGGTATGGAGGTTATGGAAGGAAGCTCGTGATATCATTCCTAGTGAATTGACATTAATCTGTCCACATCTCTCGCGTTCCAGAAGCCATGTGCTAAATTTCAGTTTTCTCTCGGAATCTCCTTCCAGTAGTTCTTGGGCTGGATGATGATGATAT
This sequence comes from Leptarthrus brevirostris, assembly GCA_964036015.1. Taxonomy (NCBI): domain Eukaryota; kingdom Metazoa; phylum Arthropoda; class Insecta; order Diptera; family Asilidae; genus Leptarthrus; species Leptarthrus brevirostris. Next base: position 99,742,636 of record OZ038375.1, read on the forward strand.
GGGCATAATCTTTCTCGATGAATAACCCTCTAAATCTTAGATGACGACACTCCTAATCGCCTTGCGACTCGTTTCGTGCTGCCTGCCAATGCTGGTCACTTGCTTAGTAGGCAGAGTAAGGTTTCCTTTTTGTTAACATTGTCACAGCCTGACCGCATTCTCGCCTATTAGGGAGTGGCATGTCCGGGCCGCGACTAATTTGGCAACGACAGCCCGTTAGCAGCAACAGCTCTGTTGCTTTTCCTTTTTTAAAACTTAGCCGGGTCGCTCTACAGATGGCACAGGTCGAAGCGGCATTCCACCTGTGATTAGCCGTCGCAAGGCAGTGCTGAAACCGTTCACTTTTAAGGGAAATCAATGATAAATGAACAACTTCTGCTCTGGAGCAGTGGAGTGCAAGGCCAATCCTCGCGAGTTCATTTGCTCTTTTATTCCCTGGTATGTTCCTGTAGCCTGGAACTTAGAGAGGGGAGATAGTAAATCTACCTCCTAGGACCTGAATTTCTCACTATAGTCTTTTAGTAGCTTTGAGGAGGTGGTTACTACTGAGTCCAGTGCCTTTATGGCAGCCTAGCTATCCGTAAAAATTTCAACGTCCATTGTCGGTGACTCACTGAGTCCCACACACAAGGCATGTCTACAGAATTACAACCACCTCCGCTTAAAATACGCTTGCGTTGTCTGACAGTCTGTAGGACTCTGAAATATGTAATGTTTCAGAGAATACCCCCACTGTTACACCATAGCCCACCTTGGAGTGTTCAGTGAACAGGACGGTGTCGTAGGAGTTAAGCGGTTCATTGTTTCTCTATTCTTTTTTGGTAGGCATTTTAAATCCCCTTGTAAAGTTAAGGTCAGGTATTACGTAGTCAGACGTTGTAGTAGGTAATCCTCTCGGTCTTAGGGTTTGGATATTATTGTGGAGATAGGGTTGGGTAACCACACTTTTTCAGTCTGATTGGAGTTGACAAATTTTTTTTTCGCAATTGTGGAGTGCTGGTGACAAAAATATGCAAAAAAAAGTTCCGACATTTTGAAATGCAGCTTGGACAAATAAACCTTATTGGTGAACTAATGATGGACAAATGAACGCAAAAAAAAATCAAAAAAGGGGGTGCCAACTTCACACATTGGTTTCCCTCATCCATTATCAATCGGTCTTGGGCCCGGCACCGGTGAAGTTACAAAATTGATTCTTCCTTTTGTTCAACGTTATTTCTGGTTGGTATTCAATTCTTGATACAACCAGACAGTAATTTATTTAAGTCCTCATACAATGTAAGACGTTTTCCTAGAAGTAAGCCAACTAATAATAAATGTCGAATGGAGAACGTTACGTCACCGATGAACTTTGACTACTTACATATCTCATATTCAATTTCTCTGGTTAGTCTGTCAATTTCTAATTAAATTGAACGAAGTAGTACTATAACGAACATGTACCTTCCACATGAAAGTTGGAAAATTCATCTTTGACCAAACTTTTACCTTAAGTTGTTATTGCTCAATAGCTCTCTGCTATTGCCAATGCAGAAACAGGTACTAAAAGTAGTTTTCATTAAGCTCAATCTGCATAACTTCGCTGTTTTACGATATGCAATTAAGAGATTGAAAATCTCATTAGACTCAGGTAAATTGTCGCTGGAACCTAAACGTTCATATTTGATGCTAAACATTTTATAGCGATATTAGCGGCAACCTCTCTTCTATGTTAGTAAGGATTTACCCCTTTTATTATGTGACGTAATCCTTTCTAAATTTTAAAATGGTTTTTGTTAACTTATTTTTTTGTGTGTGTATCTATTAAATATAATTATCATTGCCAGATAGAAATATAGTGTAGTTGCAGTTCAATAAATTATTTTGACTAAATTAGGTTAATTGGAAGAGAATTACGAAATATTAAAGAAGACTATCCCCCTTATACGTAGGAATTAATATCGAACATTTCCCTCGACCCTACGCCTGTTTCTTAGGAAGTAGCCTTACTTTCCGGATCGATAATGGCCCCATATCTACAGTTCATTTAAGACAGTGCATTTTATCCCAGCGGGACTTTGACTAAAAATGAAATTTCCGCCCTGCCGATATAGTATACCTACTTAGCAGAAATAAGCCAACCGACTCCAAGGATATTGGTTCTAGTGAACTCAATTAGCTGAAGGCCTGAAACGTGGGGATTGATATATTTAAAGAAGCCTTCACCACCCTTTAAAAGATTAATCAAGAAAAACGTGATTAGCACATTCTACCCTGATTTTCTACCACCCCCGTCAACCTTCGAAGGACCAAGTGTATCAGAGTTCAACGAGTCTGCTCTATAATATTATCGGTAATTGAAGAAGATTGCTAAAAACCTTAACTCCTGACGTGGATGGCATCCTTATTTATTCCGTCGAAGAGAAAAGTTATCTGTTCCTGAGGCAAAATTGTGCTAAGAGAGGTACTGGGCTTAAGCTACCATTTGTCAAGGAGAACGAGTAGTGGTTTTTGGGGCGCTGATTGTTGGTCTCATAACCATATAGAGCTGGTAAAAGCACAAAGGAACGGAAGACAATTTAATTGTAATTAGACATAGACTAATTACTTTGCGGTAAAATCGTGTTGGTGCACTGATGTGTTAAACATTGTTTCGAGTGTAATAATTTAATTGGATGTTTGGTATCATACCGAAAGTAGAGACTTATCTGGTCAAGTACATGTACAATGGTGGGGGCGACCAACAAGCTGATAAGTGTTACGTTGGCAATTTCTGTCTGTACGCGCCCTCTACTCATGGAACAAATATTTCGGTAATACAACTGATGCTAACGGTGCACCAGACAGTAAGGTAAAACGGCTAAAGACATCTGTTGAAGTAATTTTCCGACTTGAATAGAATTGCGCAATGAATGAGAATGGACGTGTTACAAGTGCTCCGGAACGTCATAATAATCAGTTTTATGCCATCAACTTTTCATGCAAAATTTAATAAGAAATTGATGGCAGCCCGTCGATAAGGGACGTAGAACGTCTCATTCACGTCGTCCAACAAAGCTGCATCGCATTTGCATTGAACCCAGGATAAGAATTATTCATAGTCGCTGAAGAGATTTGCATTGCACACTTGCACAAGTGCAGCAACTTGTTATACTCGTTTAGTGCAACTCCTTCGGTAAGGACTGCGTTGGCATATGAATTATTCGCCAGGATTTATTGACAACTTAATACGAAATTGCTTACATGATGGGGAATTGTATTTAAAATTCTTAGCCGGATTTTGTTATATATTGCGAACTTCAGTCAATATGCCGGTATTGATCGGCGAAATTGCATTAATATCAACGAACACACTTCGTTTCATGACTAAGTTGACGTTATCCTTGCTTGGGACATTCTTATACTTTTCCTGTGTTAACCTAATTTTACTTCAATGCCCCGTCAGTTAATCTTAAATTCGAGATTTGCCCACTTACAACCTCCCACTTAGTTAGAATGTTAATTAGAGAAAATAATTTAATCCAATAATGCGACCAGACTGTCTTATTGCTGAAGACAAACGACCTCTATCACAAATCAAGAAATCTTAATAAAATCCTTGACGAAGGTATGCGACAGCACTTGGAACTTCTGTTCAAAATTGGACCCTAGCCAGACGAGATATTTTGCTCATATTGGATTTTTCGCATTGTTTCAGCATTTTTATATCTGAGAGTTGACGCTTCGAAATTCAAATATAAGAGATACACGTCCGGGTAGTATCTGTGGTCGGCGTTACGTTTGCCGCACTACGCCTATTCGCTCTAATAAAATAATCGAATTTAGCTTAGTGAATAAAATTGTGTTAACTTGTTCTGTAACGCTTGACGAGTTTAGTCTGTGCCAAGTCGTTACAATACGTTAGGCATAAGTATGTCTGCTAGGTAAGTTAGCTCCGACAAGAAATTAAAGGAAATGGCGTGTGACTGAGTCATGAGACGATGAGGTCCCTTAAATCTGCTCAGTGCATATTAAATCCTATAAATGTGTGCCCTTTGAATATTTGCGACAAGATAGATGGTTCGGGAATCATAATGCGTTCCTTGACTTCTCATCGTTCAATTGAAATTTTTCACTTTCGATATTTTTCGCACGTCAACATTTGCAAATTCGTCGGTCTCTTCAGCAAGGAATGTTAGCAGTCTGCATCTAAGGAAGAGGTGGTAAAAAAACTACACAATTCAATTTTTTCTAACTAAACGAAAATTAAGTACTGGTACTAATCAGGAAGGCTGGTTTCGGCTTTATTTTAAAACTGTATCAATCGTCGAACTAAAAGAACTTCATTCAGATTCGCCGAGGGCTTGTTTAGGTTTTTTTATTATTATGAAACCAAAGCCCAGGGGACAAGCCTATGATGCCTTTTAGCATGGCTATGGCCGTAAGAAAATTAGAATAAGGGGAATGAAGGAAATTGAATGTCTTATTTATTTGTGCAATATATTACAGAATCCGGCTATACAACAGCCAAGAAACGAAGTAGATTTTTTTTTGTATCAAGTTGAGTAGTTGAAATTTTGTAAAATGGGGAATATACAAATTTAATGGGAATTAGAACTAAAACGTCGTCATTTTCACTACTTGATAGAATTGACTACACATTCTGGTAGCCTTAAGCCGTTGCTTGTGATCAACGAGCTTCATCACATTAGTTCAGCTACTCTTTGGTTCCCGATTCGATTTGGTCGTCCTTTTGGGTATTCTGTTTAACAAATCAAACTCCAGTGAGCATTACCATGAGCTTTGGAAGAATTCTTTTATTAAACCTGTTCACAAAAAGTGATCTAGAAAGGACATAACTAACTAAATGCCGACTGTTAAACTCTCTTCCATTCCGAAGCTTTTTTAGTTAATTTTTGACGTTGTTTCGGAGTCTACAGACTGACTGCATTTACGCCGACTTCAGTAAAGCTTTTGAAAGTTTTTATCATTCCGTCATTGTTTTCAAGTTTCTCAAGGTATCCCTCATATTTGATTACTAGAACATACCACGTTTTTTCGCTATTAATATAGGGCGACATCTGGGTTTCCACAGGGCAGTCATCTTGGCCCCTTGTTGTTTTATTTTATCTGTTGATGACATTGGTTGCCTTCTAAAAAGTTGTAAGGCCTTAATATATGTAGAACATAAAAATTTTCCAAAGCACTTTGGATGCTGGCGATTGCTGTGTTCTGGAGGCTTGGCGTGTCAGCAATGGTCTACAGCTTAATCTAGACAATTTAGTGATTATGGTATCTTTAGACGTCGGTAATCTCTTCTTTTTCACTTCCTCAAAAACAGTGGTTCGTCGTACGGAATCCATCACTGACCTGGGGGTTGTAACTGATAGCAAATTGAATTTCGGCTCTCACATTAGGTATATTGTTTCTAAGGGCAGCTAAACGGTTAGCTTCGTAAAAAATGGTAGATAAGTGTGAAAACCTCTACGATTCCTGCCTAAACCTCATCTACATTCCGTCTTCGTGGATGAGCGTGAAGGTGGGTTTTCATTTCTAAAGGTGGAAGGGCCTCATAATGCAAACCCAACGACTTCTATACTTTTTACTCAAAACCCTGCAGAGACTCTATATTTAAGAGACAGTCGAACCATCCAAGCTGTCTGTTTCGCAACATACATACAGCAAAGGTAGCCCCGTCGAGACTCACTTGCACGAACTTACCGCAAGTATAGAACGTTCGTCAATGTACATATAATACTCACTTCCAGCCTTGCTCGATATCGAGGGTGCTTTCAATAAAATAAAGCCAGAGGCCGATAACGGCATTCTTGAGGAGGCTGGATCTTGACGATCTCTCGCCGAGCTTATTGAGCTTATGCCAAAAAGCAGAATGATTAACTCCTGCTACGGAGGATCCAAAATACAAAGAGCCGTTACTAGAAGTACTCCTCAGGGAGGTATCCTATCACCGCTCTTATGATACCTAAGTCTTGATGAGCTACTCCTGGATTTAGAGCACTTCGATCAGAAGGTTGTCGTCTACGCTGATGTTATTGCCCTGATTTGTTCAGGTAACCACCTTAACATACCTTAACACGTGTTGCTACACGCCCTCTCCAAGACATCTTCATGTGGTTTGAGTATAAACCCGGATAAGACAGAGCTAATATTCTTCTCTCGGAAACATAATGTTTTTCATATATACTGCTCTATACTAAATAGAGTTCGGCTGTAATTAGGTAACTAAGTTAAATATCTAGGTCTTTTCATAGGTAGGAAACTTAGCTTGAAGCCTAATTTTAAAGAAAGTTTAAGTAAAGCTACAGTAGCGTTATACTCGTGCAAAAGGGGAAAAGGTAAGAGATGGGGTATGCATCTTGTATACTGGCTCTATACTAGTGTTATACGACACATACTCGCTTTTATGGTGATCTGCACTCAACAAAGTGACACACCACAAAGCACTTTTTAAGGTTTAAAGGATGGCAGCACTACTAATAACAGGTGCTCTTGGAACCACACCTTCTAAAGCCCTCATTACTATTCCCCACCTCCTAATCGTGAATCTTTTTGGGAAGCAAACAGAATCCTCGTCTGCCACCACCAATGCTCAGCTGTTCGTGTCAGCTTCCGGGCTTGTATCTAGAGAAGGCTGTGGAGGAAGTTCCTCCTCAGTGGGGAAAGTCATATGTATATTTATGCGAATTACCTGGCCATAGTGATATTCCGGGTAACTGCAGAGCCGACGAGCTAGCTAAAATGGGTTTTACTCGCCTCGACTCGGACAGTGATCACCATCTTGGCAAGCCACATGCCAACTGAAGATTTCACAAGCATCCCTCAGGATTGGAAATGATAGATGGCAGCGGGAATACACCTTATTATCCGGCAGATAATTGCCGAATCTTGACCCAAAGCAGTCAAGAGGGCTCATCTCCTTAGAACGAAAGATAATACGCGTAGTCGTGGCCGTCCTTTTAGATCATAGTCTCAAAAGCAGACAGGCCGACAAACTCGACGCGCCTTCAAACGAATTCTGTAGGAGTTGGCAAGACGAGGAGGAAGAGGAAACCATATTCCACCTCCTTTGCAATTACCCGGCTCTAGTGAACCGCAGAAACCGGTTCTTGGGCTCTACCTTTTTTAAAGAGTGTAACCTAATTGGGCTCCACTGATGTCAGGAATCTAGTTCGATTTATCAGGAGCTCTAAATGGTTCCCGGCTACTTGATAGGGCTACAACCTTTTTACGCTAGCCAACAATATCGGCTGGCTCCTGGAGACTAGATTCCACTGATGACATATACATATCTAGCTCGGCCTCCTAGAGATCTAAAGGTAGGCTCTTCTCTCTCCTTAGGGGTTTATAGGGTTGAGTGCACAACCTCAACTGTGGTATCACAATGTGCCTTTCTGGCGTAAGTGTGTCTTTTTAAGCAGCCACCCTAACCGAAATCTCTATTTGCTGCAAAGAGGGGACGTAGCGCCTTCAATATTTAATGGACCCGTACTTCAATTCATTTTAATTTTGTCCGCATTAACTTGATTTACCGCCTACTTTTGTGTTAGGACTAGTCAATTAGTCATATTGTCCCTTCCAAATGTTTCCATTTAGGAGCACTTTGCTTAAAAGCACCAGCAAAGCATAGGTGATCGATGCATAATTATTTCTATTATAGGTAACTGTACTGTGGGGGCTCGGTATTATCTCACATATACGCGCATAAATTTTCATGTAAATAAAATTTAATTGGAGAATTCTGTAACGTAAATGGGGAGTTTTACTTTTTGTGTTGGTTCACATTTGCCTCTCAGTTGTCTCCTTTGGTTGCTTATGAATCGATTGGTTTGTTTCCATAATCAAATTTTCGTGTTTCTGCGTCATACCAAACCAATTCAGCCAAATAACAATTTCGTGCATCCAATTATGTCATAGTTCCGGAATATGCAAGAGAAAATCATTGGAGGCTGAGGTAGCTACGTATCTGAATTGGAATTTGCATGCGTTTAATACCTTTGCGCTTGTTTGGGTAATGCTCCATCCAAGACGTTCTAATTCTTTGAATATCTAACAAGTTGGTTGCAATACAGATTGGAATTCGCACTGAAACCCTTTCGTGCGAAGAATTCTTTTGTCTCCGCACCTTCCTATATGTATGTTATCTGTGCTACGAGTAAAATCTAATTTCCTTGTCCATTAGGCAAAGTGGGACGATTCAAATTTCTAATTTATGGCAATGTAACTGGGTATAACGCAGGACGTCATGTTCGGATGCCGCTTTCAATATGGTTTAGCACTGGTTGAAATTTAATGTAGATTCCAGGTAAGAGTGGGGATCTATTTGTCACCAAGTGGCAGACCTGTTGTACTGTTTGAGATAATATACGACTTAATCTAGGTGCAATTTGAGCTAATTGGAAATAACAAAGATTCCTGTGCACGTATATATACGTTGCTGCGTCATACATTCTTTCTAGAGAGCAATGCGGACAAATCGCACATTGTTTCCGGTCATATACTGACCGAACCTTTGACGGATTTGCTTGGACTTATTTTCTGCTGTGATATCCTTTCATTTTCAATTTTGCGGCCAATTTCTCAGCTAGGTGTCATATGAAGGAAATGCAAAACCAAAGGGTCTTGAAAAATGAAAATATGGGGAAAAAGTGATGGAGATCTCGTACAAAAACGCGACAGGACTCTAATTTTACGGTTAAAACTGAGAAGGATTATGTATTTTTTGACGTTAACGACACAAAGACTTTGCCATAAACACATGCGTCCTCTTTCAGTCGTGGACACAATATTGCTTAGGACAGTTTTCGGAAAATATCAAACAAATGGAAATATCAAAGGCACTGAAAATAATTATCAAATGTTTCAATGACAGAATTTGCTAGGAATGTGCTTGAAAAGATTCATATCCGTTAATTATTATTTTTACCCGTCCTTAATTGCAAAACATTTACTGATTGCCGGCCAGAAATATAATTTTCGGGCTGTAAAACCTTTCATCCGTAAATGGTCTATAGGAGTTATTTCAGCCGGAATTGACTGAAATCATATAACGCAGAAATATCGGCTTTTATGAATTTAACATGATTGGCTGCTTTATATTAATAAGTGGTGACCGAATTTTATCAATAGCTTCGTCCTGAGTTGAATGCCTGAAAAGTTCAGTTTTCGCAGACCGACAAAAGCATTAAAGCACATTTCAAGAGCAAACAATCAAACAATCCTGAAAATATGTGATTGCTTGTATTGGAGTATAAGTGAGATCAGCTGATCCATAAAAAAAAATTTTAGTTCGTATTTAAGCCTTTTCCAGGCCCTTCCTTTTAATCCTAAAGGATTTTTATTTTTGCTGCTAACACTTTAAAAGAACGAACCGAATTGAGCGCGGGGAATGCCTATGAATGTTGAATGAGTAAAGATTAAATACGAGGTCGTCACCGTGGAAAGCTGGACAAAGTCACCAAAAACACATAGCTTTGTGGTATACGCCACTGAGCCCGGTATCAACACGTTTTGGAAAAAAAATTATATTTGTTTCGTTTATTTTTTTTAACCTGGGCAAAGGAACGCTCTCTGAATTTTTATCGAATACATTGCCGATGAGTAAGGATTTATGTTCAACAGAAAATCGACCCCCGTTCTCCTCCACATTGTCATTTACTTTACGATTTTAAAGCCTTCAATAAACGCGATGAAAAGCTGCTCGCAATTGTATTATGAAATTGTTTTTCTCATCTTTGAAAGACTAATTAAATTAATTGCTTTTACATGTTTTAATTATGATAACAATAAAAATATTATTGGTGCGCAGTTTTCACAATTAAATGTGGTAGGGAAAAATGGGTACCCAGCAATGGCTTATAACCAGTGATGGGCATTATTGGAATAAATTTTCAATCAAATAACGATTTTTTTTTTAAAATCGAATAAATTTTTATTCGATTTTCAATGTATTTTAAGTTATTCGCAAATAATTATATGTTATTTGGTGCTCCTTAATCCAATTTCAAATAATTATTTGGTATTCGATCGTTCGTTATTCGATAATCAAATAATTATTCGTTATTTGATGAATTATTCGAAAATAATTATTTGTTTTTTGGTGCTTTTAATTCGAATTTCAAATAATTATTTGTTATTCGATCGTGCGTTATTCGATAATCAAATAATTATTCGTTATTTGCTGAATTATTCGCAAATAATTATCTGTTATTTCGTGCTTTTTATTCGAATTTCAAATAATTATTTTTTATTCGATTATCAAGTAATTATTCGATAGTTCATGTCTCTTTATGAAATAATTATTTGTTGTTGGTGTCCATTAGTTCAAGTATTCCATAAAGAGACATTAACTATCGAATAATTACTTGATAATCGAATAACAAATAATTATTTGAAATTCGAATAAAAGCACCAAATAACAGATAATTATTTGCAAATAAATCATCAAATAACAAATAATTATTTGATTATCGAATAACTCACGATCGAATAACAAATATTTATTTGAAATTCGAATAAAAAGCACCAAATAACAAATAATTATTTGCGAATAATCCTCCAAATAACAAATAATTTTTGTAATCAAATAAATTTTTATTCGATTTTTCAATTTATTTGAGCTTTAAGCTTTTATCTTTATTCGAATAAAAAATGCCCATCTCTGCTTATTACTATGGACAGATAGACCTGTCAAAATTACTTGCCGTAAAGTGAAACACTTTTGTATGTTCATCCATTTCCCTATAAGCACATTGCATTGAACTCTAAAAGTCAAATTCGTAGACAGTTCATTGACTTATTTCGGACCTAGTAACATGACGACTCGGGAACTTTCCTTTCATTAATTTTAATCACTATCTTATACTTAGTGTAAGGCACTACAATAGTTTTTATATTCATATAATTTGAAATATAGGAGTTCTAAATACTTTTCTTGTCGATCTAAAATATTTTCGATTAAATTTTTGATCTCGATTTTAAAAGATTTGAAGTTGCCGCCAACTACTGCAATTGCGTTCTTAAGTTGGTAGCTTTGTAAGCACATTCAAAATGAGAAAGCACATGTAGTAGAAATAAACCGACGTACAAGCACATATCTCCGTTCTCATTCTGATTAAGCACATTCCAGAGGAAAACAACCATTTATTTCTAAATTTTATTTTAAGTAATACGAGGAGTACAGAGGAATATCGTAAAAAATAATTTCGAGGAAGGCAATTTAATCTATATATAAGAATCGCCAGTATTGGCGAAATACTCGGATTAAAAATGCAGACAAAAAAGGTTTTCCACTACTGATCACAAAAGTTGTCTCAAAATGAAATAGCTTACCGTCCGTCGAGAACTATACGTCATTGGGTAGGTAGCTAAAATCTGACCCAGGTTGAACACTCGTCGAGTGCTACAAAATATCCTTGAAGCATTTTGTTTACAGAGGAAAACTGTGGCTGCTATTAGTAATTATAGGTTTTTGGACCGGAAATTAAGTTTTTCTTTGTCAATGATTTATTGTTTTGTCGCTTTCTAAACTTTTTTTTAAATGGCTTTGCGGTGAGCCACTTAAAAAAGTATTGGGAAACGGTTGGGGCGCAGCCATTTTATTTTATTTCTTTTACCAAAATTTCATAAATTTTTTTTAATGTTCTTTATACAATGTGACCAAAGCCTAGGGGACAACCCTTTGATGCGTTGAATGTCTTGCTACGATCTCGAACCCGGGGCCCATGGAATGGTGGTCGTGTCGCTCAACAAATGAATCCAACTCCGTATTATCAAATAAAATAAAAGACGAATTTATATTGTTAATAGTTTCGCAACAAAAAATTCCTAAAAAATTTTTTTTTTGGCTCCAAGACAACCTAAATCCCCTAAAGGGGTCTTCTACCTTACGACGCCGTTTTTGATTCTGTTTTTCGAGGATGAGCCGTATGCACACCAGTAATGCGATTGATATGCGGTTTTTTGGGTCAAACTCGTTTATTTTTATACTTTGAAAATGAATTTGTTGACATTTTTATTGTTTCTCGTTTGACCTTTCTTCGAGCTCGAAGTCCCTCTTACGAAAAGTTCATATCAAAACGGTTGACACGATTCAGCTCATGAAAATCGACTAAAACAAAAAATCGAGAAAGATTTAATTTTATTATCCCCTTGGCTATCGTTTGACGAACGGAATTTTCAAAATTCAAATATTTCGCAAAATATTCAGCATTTAAAAAAAAATTTGGTAGGTACATTAAACAGCATTGAGTTTTTGATGCATTAAACGAAACACGATTTGCTACAAGCGACTACCATAGAAATTTCGTTGCTGATCTAAACATGCGTTCTCGATTGACTTCTGTAGAATTTCCACGTGAATTCTTTATAGAATCAAATGAGTACGCGAAATCAAGGGTGCTGTCGTCGGCGAAACTATGAATAGAATCGAGAGTAAGAGACAAAAGATCATTAATAAAAAGAAGAAATAAGGTTGGTGAATGAACTGAACCCTGAGGTACACCGGCATTTATTTCGTAGGAATCAGATATAACTCCGTTAATTACTGCACGGATTGAACGGTCTGACAAGAACCTCAAAGTTAGGAGTTTTTTTCTGCCTACTCATATGCAAGTTTGCCAAATTATTTTATTGGTAAGCCGAACACGAGCGCTTCCATGTCTTTGAGATTGTTGATACAGAACTGGCTTGAAGTTATACACCTTTGTGATCTTCAGCGAAAGGTGCTATTTTTTAATAGATAACACAGGTCTACAAATAATGGGGTGATTATTGCTGTTGGACAGTTTGGGGTGACTTCCGAAGTAGTTTTCCGCGTAGGATCCGAATCCGAGGTCAGAATTGGGTTACCACGTCAGAATTTTAAGATATTTGAGGTTATGTACTCAAAAATGTTTTTTTCGGCTATTTTAGAGGAAACGTAAGGATGCACAAAATAGGGGTAAGAGTAGTATTTAATGATGCAACTAGAAAAAAATGACCAACAAAATTGTGTGCATCCTGTAAATAACCTCAAAAATAGCCAAAAAAAACACAATTTTTTAAGTACATAACCTCAAAAATCCCAAAATCCTGACGTGATGGCCCAATTTTGACCCCGGATTCGGATTTTACGCAGCAAATTTCTTCGGAAATGACCCCCAGCTGAACAACAGCAGAAGCTTGTAGACCTGTGTAATTGTATGAACATCTGAATACAAAGTAGCTATTGTGTTAAAATAATATGAAAACAGCTAAAAACTTGCCTTTGCACATTTGTGGACGCTCGCAGTCGCACAACCACATTTTGCAAGCACTGACGGAACACTGGACGGAGTTGGAATGTATCCAAGCATAGTAAAATAATCTAGCAGCCTAAAATAGGGGAGCCCGTTATGTCCCGGGTACCCGTTATGGTCGGGCCTCTCCTATATGCGAGTTTACAAATTGAAGTGTTTTTGTGAAATTTTAAAAATGACAAGGAGAAATGTTTGGGAACATGAGGACAACGTGGCTATTGTATGTTGAACACATGGGATTGAAATCTTAGCCCCAAATTGACTCAGATTTTCAGCCCTAAATAATCGACATTTATAATTTTACTCATAACCGTCGAAAATTAGACGACTAGACTATTTTAAGATACAATTGGTTGGCTGCTCCGTTAGAGGGGTGGTAGCACAAAGGGCCTCTTAGGCCTAAGTGTGCCTTCTTAGGCAGCCACTTTAACCTAACCTTTAACCTAACCTCCGTTAGAGGGGTCTCGTCTTCTCTTTAAAGAAAAAAATCTATAGAATCCAAAAGTTTGTCGATGTCGTAGCTTTAAATGTTCTTTTTGGTCGTAAGATCCTTCGATTTATATTTATAGTAAAAAAAAATCTTAAATATGTTTTCCTTAAAGTTTAACTGCATTTGGCTTAAGCACATAGTTCTTAATCCACAAAGGGCGTGTATATCGCGTCAGGCATACAGGGGGAAACTTAATTTTTTTTCCTAAAACAGCTTTTCATAGCAGAAAAACGTAATATGAAGAAAAATGGCAATGCAAGCGCAGCAATAGAAGAAGCTGGCCGGAGAGCATATATGCGTCTGGTATAGGTATGGCCACGGTTGGCTTGGCTCAAGAGCGCTGTCATGGTATGTCGGATGAAATTCAATATCGGAATTTCTGCCATGAAAATAAATTCCTCAGTAAAGTGGCGGTGATACGAACGGAAAATTCAATTTATTCAAGGAAGTTTTCACGTGTACTTACAGCAATACTCAATGGATCTAAAAAGAAGTGCATCCATCTTTAAAGCGCAATGAAGCAATTGAAAATTTTAGTCGACTTGAACAATATAATTGTTGGCTTCGCTTAAGTGAAAACTGAATTAATTTAGAAGCTTTACTCGTGCTGTTCAAATATAATTGCAACGTTCATTATCCAACCTGCGCTTATAAACACTTCAGCTCGGCAAAATATCTAATGTCTGAATTTGTTGTTCCGCCTGGCGAATATTTGTCACTTCGGACTTATTTTTACGAGCGTGTTACATTACTTTGGAGATATAATCTGTGTTTGGCTAACATCATTGTCTGGGCTGAGTTCTATTGTTGGACGTTTGTGAACTAAGGCCTAGTCAATTTCTTAAATTAGATCGTGGTAAACTTCACTTGCTTAGAACATGTTTCACTTTTCAAACCAACTTGTCGCCCCGTCCGACGAAAGGAAAACACACAAAAATCACATAAAATACATATTTCGACCAAATGGCAGGGGTGCCTGCCAAGAATGCCATTAAAACGCACAACCGCTCATCGGGCATATGGTATGCTCTGTCACTGCCTTTTCCAGTCTTTGTGGTCGCACAGAATAGGTATGTTTTGCAGAATTTCTTCAACATATTGGAAACGATGATCTGTACTTGTACGGGATTTTGCTGTGTGCGCACCTAAGTAAACGATTGAAACGTGCTGAAATAAGTCTTCTAATTTGAGTCGTCCGGGGTTGTTTACGCCTCTGTTGTCTGGGAAAAAATTGAAAAAAATGAGAATTTTTTGCCACGTGCCGCTGCGTAAACATTCTTTCTTCACTTCTTTGAAAATAGAGGAAGCCGAGCGTTTTTTTCCGGACGGCATACGAGTATGACACCTCCGCAAATCCGCAAACCAAGAAATTTGCGGCATTCTTTAAAATTTGCATGGAAATGTTACATTAAATTTGTCGAAATAAATAAAATCTCTCTAAAAATGTCACGTTTAATGGCATCACTAATTTCTGGCAGCCAAACAGCCTAGTAAAATTCTTTTTTGATTTAGTTAACATTTTATGGTTTGTTGTTTAGATTTATATTACCTGCTGATGAATTGATGATTCTGGAAAGTCGAAACTACTATAATGTCAGAGAGATTGATATTGAACATTATTGTTTTTGGTGTTTCAAGTGAATAAGAATTAAATCTCCGGAAATAATTGAATAAAGCGTCTTGGCTAAACATGCCTTTAAAATAAACTAACATTTCTTATCGTACTCAAGACCATCCCTACATAGATTCTGTCACCCTTTGGTTTTTGTAACTCTTTGTGCGGCATAGGGCGTCTACTATACCGACTCTCCCACTGGCCCGGTTATGCCTCAACTGATTCAACACTTGCCACAATTTCTTCCTTTTTTACGGATCTTCCCCACGAGTTGCTCGGTCATCCATTTCGTCGAAGTCCTGCTTGGGTTCCATGGGGGTTCCAATCTGTTGCGCGATGTTGTTTGGCTCTTTTTTCAGTGTGTGGCCTATTCACTGCCATTTTCGTCTTCGAACACTGATACCTATTCCGCCTTGAACTGTGAGTCTTTATAGGTCTTCGTTGGGAATGATTTCCGGACAATGGAATGGTTTGTAGCTTAGAGTATTATTTGACAGAAAGATCCGGAGTTTTGTGCGTCTGGAGATGTTGTTATTGCGCCAGATCTCAGCAAGAGTATTAAATGAGATCTCTGTTGATGTGAGCCTTCCGCGTTCTGCTTCTGAGATAACAAATTTTATCCACATGTTCTACTTGCTGCTCTTCAAGATAAATTTCATTTTGTCCAAGCTCATAAGTTTAGTTTTAGCTGCTTGGATCTTAAGCCCTGCTTTGCACTCTTCTCTACTCAGAGCTTCGGACATTTGGGCTACATGACTATGCTTGTTGATACATTGTCGGCATAGTCCAGTTGCATAATCTCTCACGATGTATGGTCATCTAAGGTGCTTGTCTAATGACAATCAGGAAAAGCAAGGTGATGATTTTTTTATTATTTTTTTTAGCGGGGGACACCGGACAGCCCTCCGGTTGTGTGAGATTCTTATTTACTAAAACACCGGAGATTACCCGGAACAGACCACATAGGAGCGGGTCCCTTTTCGCTCCCTCCCAGTCTCCATAGCGGGGGCAACTGAGTATCCAGTTATCCCACTGTCGCCTGGGTCACTGCTACAAGCCTAGCCTATTTGCAGAAATCCATGTTGTGCCACCGTATCCAGTGTTATTTTCTGATCCATGCGCTAATCATACTCTTCACCTCTTCTGTGCGCACAGCATTGAAGGGTTCCCGGCTATGAAGCTTTAGTACAAATAACCTCCTCCGGATTAACCGCAGCTAACCCTTCGAAAGGCATATCTGCACATTCTGCTGTACGTGTATCGCGGAGATAGCCAACTAGTTAGAGTCTACCATCTCTGCCACCGCCGCACCTGAGGATCTGCTACTTATTATTTTGCCAATGGCACCTTCTTCTAGGACTGCTACTGCACGGTAGGCCAGCCTTCATAGCCGATAAAAAACCTTCGGAAGGTAATTTTCCCAGAGCTAATGACCCAATTGCATTGCCCGGTTGCCACCGCTTGGAGGTGTAACTAATACCAGAAGAGAATCGCCATATCCCAAAAGACTTTCACTCTTCCGTCCATCCTCCAGCAGCTAAGCAAAGGTCATAGTATGCATTCTTATCTTACTCCTCACAGGTTTCCTTTGTGAAGGACGTGATATATCTCTTCTTCGTAAAGCAGCCCACATGCACTCGCGATCAAAACTGTCAAACGCCTTTTCGATATCGACGAAGATTTGATGTAAAGGAGATGATAAGTTGGAGGGAATTGCTATGGCCGCTGCGGTAGGAACGCTCACGAAAGCCTGCCTGTTCATCGTTAAGAATGTGATCGATTGTTTGCTTGATTCGTATTAAAATGATTTTTTGATTTTTGCCCTAATTTTGACGACTGCAGCTACCACGTTGCCGCTTATTTAAAAAATCCTTTTATTAAAATATAGGGTCGGCTTTATACGTCATTACGGTTTTATTTATTTTTTTGTATCATACGGTGTGGCCAAAGCCTAGGGGATAACCCTTTAATGCGTCAGCATGGTTTTGGCCGGAAGGGAATTAGGGTAAGGGAAGTGGGGAAACTTGAATGTCTTCTTTTTGCATTTGCTGCGAGCTAGACAACAGCCCAGAGACGGAGTGGATTATTTTAATTTCTTAATAAAAGCTCACGGGGAGACCTGGTCTCGAACCCGGTATCCATGACATGGTGGTCGTGCCGCTCAACGAATTGATCCAACTCCGTCTCCAAACGCTTCACGGCTATAGACGTCGTTAACGCCAACGTGTTAAAATATAAATGCCATGCCATGAACTCTTTAGGTCTCAGGTTTTTCATTCAGTGAGATAAGTTTCGGTCTTCCAATATTTCTGGATTATGGATAGAAGAATATCAGCCGCAGCATGGGCTCCGCCTTAAGTAATTCCGCTGATGGTATTCCGTCACTCCCTGGGACCTTACCGCCTTAAGTAAATCCGCTAGTAGTCCATCAATCCCAATGCGTCGGCTTTTTGGCACAATGCGGTGGAATATGCGCTGCGGATATTGGGTGTTTTAAGCCTCTGCACATTGAGCCGTTTTATTTTAGATGTTGCACTACGTCGACGAACATAAGCATTGCCATGTATAAGCGAAATTGAGCTGTTACAAGATCGTGATCGCAGACGCGTTTAGATCTTCCATCGAAAAAAGTAGCTTTTCGAAACGGCAATATGGTCCGTCTACTTTTCATTTTTGTCGTCTGGAGATACACAGGATGTTAAGTGGCATTTTTTGTGTATGTATAAACAAGGATCCACGAATGAAAAGTTGCCGCTAGTTACGAGATTCAATAAACAGCTCTCCATTTGCGTTCCTTTTGCCGACTTCCCCAATCCATGTTTCAGGCCGATATTGTGTCAGCCAATGTTGCCGTTGATATCCTCCGTAACTATTTTTATGTCACCTTTAGAAGCCTTAACAAAAGTGTCGCCAAGGAAGTGGTAGAAGGCCTCCTTGGTTGTTATTTCCGCTTGTTCGGTCGGGCATAGAGTGTCAGATGTTACATACACTGGCGATGATAATTGCAGTACAGCAGCACGTTTTCAATTGTGTTTATTTTATATACTGGGCCATCCACTTCCGACATCTTATTGTATCCACAGAATTCTCACGTTCCATAGTTCGGTCGTATTCCGATGATAATAACTAGAGGTCCTGTGGTATTCGGGGCGTACTAGACGTTCCGTGTATAGTATTTGAGTTTCAGATAAGCGGGTTATCCCAGATGTAGGGCTGCTCCTGGAGGTGTCCTGGGAATCACGGAGAGTGCATTTTTATAGCGCATAAATTCAATATAAGCCGATATGTTCTGGCTGGCATATGGGTTTCCCTCTTCCATTCTCAATCGGGCTTGGGACTGGCTACAGTAGAGTTTTGATTGGTAACATCGTGGCATCAGGGCGACTAAGTATTATTTAATCGCTCTTTTGGATATTGACAAGAGTTAAGTTTACTTTATTAATACCTTTGTATTTTATCTTAAGGTTGTTCGGAGAGTAATTTCGTTTTTTTCCAATAGAGGACTTAATTGTATTATTTCACAGCAAACTTTACACTTAAGTCGCATTGGCATTATATATTTTGATAGCTGATATAGCAAGGCTTGTTTGTGAAAAAGTTTGTTTGATTCTGCGCAATAGCTTTGGCTTGGTGCACTATTAAATATGGACAGTCGAAAGCAGCATTTTTGGCATATTTTACTTTTTTACTATTGAAAAGGTAAAAATGCTGTTCAAGCAAGAAAAAACTTATTCGATTTGTATGGAGAATATGTTTTGACAGAACGCCAGTGAAAAAACAAGTTTGCAAAATTTCGATCCGGCAATATTGATGTTGAAGGTGCACCACGTTCTGGAAGGCCAGTTAAGTTGATGATGGTAAAATAAAGGCATTGATTGAAGCAAACTGTCGAATAAGAACTCGTGAGATCGCGTATAGTAAATTTGTCGAATTCGACCATTCATGATCACGTGAAACGCCATGGTTTAATTTCAAAATTTGACATAGGGGTTCCACATGTGTTCCACCAAGTTTGGTAACTCGCCAAAAGCTTTTACAGATTGGATGGAATGTACTACTACATCCACCATATTCTCCAGATCTGGCACCTTCGGATTATTGCTTGTTCCGGTCTCTACAAAATTTTTTAGATGACAAAGACCTCAACCTTCAATATTTACTTGAAATGCGGAATTCAAAAATGACTTTGGTCAGTTTTTTGCAAACAAAGATCAGAAGTTTTATGAGCGTGGAATCATGCTGCTGCCAAGATGGCAAAACGTCAGAACGGATTCGCTATTGCACCAAAAAAAAAATTACTTTCCGAACAACGAATAGTTTTCTTTTTATTTAATTTTTATTGTTGGTGTAGTAGTCGGTGCTTGACTATTTATTTGATGAGCAGATGAATATTCAAATAACGATGGAAGTATCCATCCTGTTTCTAGTACTGAAACTGATTCCTTAGCCGTCTTTAAGCCGCACAAACCAGGTGGAACTCATTTTTTTTCATGGTCGCAAAGCTTACATCAATCGAACTGAGATTAACTTTGTTAAAAATATTAAATTCGTTACAGAGTTGAATCATTTGTAGGTGGTTTTCGTCTAACTTTAATCCGATTTTTGGTGCCTAGGCTACAACATTGAAAATTCAATCACCCTTTCCAATTTACCGACTTCCCAGAACCGTTCAGAGAAAGTTTGCCAAAGCGAAATAGAATTTTGCATATTTTGTATATTACCATGCTCCGGGAACAGTCCCTTTTGAGGTGCGGCAATAGCAAATAAAATAAATTTAGGTATAAAATAGTCGAGACAAAGCCTTATGAATATACTTTTCATAATATTGATAAAACATGTACAACATCATGAATAATTCACGATCCCGGAATGTCATCGTCAAAAATTCAACTTTAAGCCAACCCTTCGACTGGCAGGAAAGAATTTAATAACCAAACGAATTCCTGCAGAATTTTAATTTGCCCAAACTCGGACCTCTTTTATTTTCTTCCCTTGATCCTGCCGTGGAACAAAGGTTAAATAATGTGTTCTATATTTGGGGTCCTGTTTGGCTAATGATAACATTTCTATCCACAGCGACATGAAAGCTCCTTGGAGAACCGTTTCGCATAGACTAATTTTATTAAATTTTGAAGTACGTGAGCTCTGTTCGTGAAGTCAAAAGATTTCATTTTCTCAATTCCTGGCCCGTCTTGCATCGGCACTGTGCTAGCTGCATATATACTGAAGGTATATATTGACATAGATGAATGCATCATGTCATCCAGAATCCTTTTGAGTGTCCGAGACTATCCCTGCAAGAAATCGATGTTTAATAGAAGATCTAATCCTTAAGAACGTTCGCAAGTGGAATTATTGAAGCTGCAAAGATGTGTAGCCCACTTTCCGACTATTTAATATTCTAGACGGACTCATCGAACTCAGTATTCAATATTCGTCAATTTTTGAATAGGCACATAACCTCGTGTCTCCCTGGAGAGTGCTTATCTGAAAAGACTTTCTGTTATGACAGACCTTCCAGCACGACACGTTATATATTTCTTTCATCTAATCTCATATGTCACCTTTTCAGACGGTAAGTCATCAAGTATATTGCACAGAAATTGCTCATGCTTTCCGAACTCATCCGCACAAAGGGACGATGGGTTCTCTTATAAAATTGCTTCACATCTTCTAAGACCTGCGGGCTTTTCTCACCGTTCTGGAAAAATTCAACTGAGTGCGAGTAACCATTCTGCCATTGCTCAGGGCTGTAAGCGTGATGACAGCTCAATTTGTTCTCAGGGAACGAACAATTTATTTAAATATTTCGCTATAGACACGGTTAATACTCAAAGACGTCTGACTGATAGACCGGACAGCTCAAAGAATTATAGTTGGCGTACAAGATGAACGATTCATATTAGTTTTTAGTCGGCAAGGTGGTGGTGGACGACTGCAAGGGTGGTTGATTGTAGCTCCAATTGCGAAGTAGTGAGGATGATGAATTTACCCCTGAGTGGATTATTTTCTAATTAAGTTAGCTGCGTGTTAACTTTTTCAAAGTGTTGTTCGATTAAAGTTCAGAAGCCACAGCAGTCTGCCTTCAAGATTGATGATATTAACTAGATTATGTCAGGCCATCAGATACCCCTCATAGGGCAAAACACCAAGGGGAGCTAATTGATGTCTCGGCGGCAAACATTTTCTATTTTTTGTTTTCATTGAACAATGAAGATTAGAATAGGTGTGGAGTCTACCATCAATTTCTAAAGAATTTGAATGTCATTAAAGAAATTAAATAGGAAATTGTCATCTATCACTGCTTGACAGGCACAGAGATAGGTAGAAATGACGTCGAATTTGTTTGTTCCAGAAAACAGTTTGTTTTGCAGCCAGTATTCGTTCATAAGCCGCGAAACGTGCTTCTGAAAGTTCCTGGAAAAGTGACAAAAAACAAAAAAAAATTATGTCCGCCGATACAATGGTAAACGATTGTGCTGCCATCTACAAAATTAAAATCAACTAAAGTGGCAATCGACCGGTAGGCAAAGGCACTATTTTAGCATAATTTATTGCGGCAGTTTTCATTCCTGTTTTATATAGATCCCTCGACGAATCACGTCTGTATCACTTAAGGAAATCGAACCCTACAAAAAGCTATCTGAGTTTTGAACTTTTCAAGCACTTAATGGGATCTGGGAAATTTTCACTGGCATTTGTTTATGTTGGTGCCGAGCATGAGAAAAAGTTTGTCCCTTCATTTTAAAGTTTTTGCTCAAATATGTCGCGCTTAGCCAAACAAAATGTTTCTGGCCGGAGCTATGACTATTTCAAGTCGAATACAGAAGGAAAACTTCTGGCCTATTGCTGTCCATTTGGAAAATGCATTTCCTTCTCCTAGTCCTTTTTTTATTCGTCGAGCTACATTTCTCCTCAACGAGTTTCGCCTTTATTTCCCCAAGGGTGAGTTACTTTGCCACTTTACCGAACTCCTCGACGGACATTCAAATAAATTCCAAGAAATATTTTTTCCTATTCGTGCATTGTGTTTCCTCTTGTAGTTTCCGATGCTTTGGTACCTGAGGTGTACACTCGACTTCTGGCGAGGTGGGCAGGGTTTTTCTTCTATTCGGCTTCGGTTTTCCTTGAGGATATTATCCTTCTCGGCCATGTTATAAGTATTCTTATACTTTGTGTGCTCAGAACTTTTTTTTACCTTTTTATGTGAAGTACTTTTCTCTAAAAACTCATTTAGCTTAAACTTTTACTTTTCACCCACTTTTCCTCAAAGAAAGAATTCCGTTTGCCTAACTGCAGGGCTCCTCTTATCTCATTCTCTTGCTGTTTGCCCCGTTTTGGTTCTTTTTATTGGCTCAAGCAGAGATAAGTTTGAGTTTAACTCAATTTAGTTTATTGCATTCCACCGAAAGTGTACTGTACACTAGGGCAAGAGTTTTTAAATGGGAAAACTGCTTGGGTAGTTGAGGTAGACGAACAAGATCCTCGAGAGTTATTACTTTAAGTGGAACGACTCTTAGACACTTAAGAAATAACTACCTTGAATCTGCCTGCAGAATTCTTTGTCTTATGCAACACAAAGGCTAAATCTGCCTTTCAATTTGTGTTGTCGACTTACGCACATAGTAAATAGACCAAAGTTCAAAGTAGCTAGACTTCAGAACACAATTAGGTGCATCGTTTTCCAGTATTACGATTTTAACATTAGGAGCATCTGCACTAACTTAGGCTAGGGTGGTGCCATCATACAGCCTCGCACAAACCTAGGAATGGTCCATTGTTTTAACACATCTGTAGAACCGCACTTGAATATCAATGTACGGTTTAGTTAGATCCAGCCAGAATTGCTAATAAATCTGAGAAGTAGCTTTAGTTCTATGCTAACAACATCATCCAGTTCCAGCTATGTGTCAATGTGCTGAATGTTTTCCACTTCTTTCTCGTCCGCACAACTTCTGCAAGTGTCGTTGGTGCGAATGCATATATGTTCTGCGTGTCTGCCGAAGACACTGACCAGTAATGACTGCCCCAATATGTCCCAATTGTGGAAACCTCTCTTTTAACTGAATATATAGGTCGACCGATTGACCTGTATGTAGGAAAATCATTCAGAAAGAAGAAGAAGTCTATACGAAAAGCACTCAGTTCAGCCATTTCCCTGCATCCATTTGTGACCACGAATTCAGCAGAGAGTTACCCTATGCATTACTCCTAAGTTCCAGCGACTATTCTGACATCTGCGTACCAATTGTGACCTTATTACCTTTGAGTCCTGCGCCTTTATTTCCGCTTAACTGATGATCTATATTCCTATATCGCTACCATAAGTTAGATTTGGGTGGGCTAGTAATAACCTTGCCGTCCTTTGTATGGTGAGGATCTCAGCTAGAAATACCGGCAATCGGTACAGGCCATGTATATTTAGGCAATCCGAAAACACCCCTGCTCCCCCTCCTTCCTCCACATTCGATCCTGCCGCTACTCATCTCTGACTGGGATTTTTACTACAGACAGTTTCCAGGATAGATCCTTAGTATACTGCTATGGCCATCTTGTAGGCATAGAACACAACCTACGCCTTTTTCATGCGCCCCTCTATGTTCTTACCCCAGTTCAGTTTGGAGTACCTGGCCTGGTAGGTTAGTGTCAGGGTATTCCTGGCCAATTCGGGTGGTTGGAGCGATTCAATTACTCTACTTCTTGTATAGAGGACTGCCGCCGTCTTCCGAGCATTTACCGATAAGCCATAGGTGACTACCCTTTAGCGGATTTTACTCAGAATTCTAATTCGCTGATGGTGCTTAGAAACTTCCCATATCCATATCAACCATATCGATGTTATCCTCCTTTAGAAGGATATGAAAGCTCTCCGATGCAATCTTACTGTGATATAGATTTATCTGAGTCACCTACATCCGCTGTGTTCATCTCCTCTCGATCAGGGTTAACTAGCTCCAATCAATCTCCCTCACAGGGGCGCTTATTTTTCCTTACTCAATTCTGCCTTACCGTCGGTTTTTCGCTACTTCCACCGGCTCAGAATTATCGGAGCTTATTTGTTTGGAGTCTCCATAGACATTCACTTTCACCGGACTAAAGCGACAGTACATATTGTACTTGGATTGCTATAAGATGGGGGGTGGGCGCAGATCATTATCTGTCAATTGTAAGATGACATTTCTCTTCGTAGGCTTCGGTTTTCCCATCTATATGACTTAGTCTATGCACGGAATTTTGGGGCCCTGTGAAACCAAAACCACCAGAAGTTCCTTGGCAGGGAGAATAGGCTCCGGTAACCAGTACTCTTCTCGGCTCGGACAGAAGTAACCAGCTTAGCCGGTAGATATGGCCAAATCTTGACCCAAAGCGTGCAAGAAAGCTCATCTTGCTCGGACGTAATATTATTAGCGTTGTCGTTGCCGTCATTTCGGGCCATTGTCTCATAGGAAGAGGAAACCATACACCACCTGCAAATGCAAATGCCCGGCTCTAGCCAACCGCAGGAACCGGTTTTTGGGCTCCCCTTTTTCAAAAGAGTTAACCGAATTAGGTTTCACTAATGTCAGAAATCAAGTTCGGGTTATTAGAAGCTCAAAATGGTTCCCGGCTACGTGACAGGGCTGTGACGTTGTGCTCTAGCCAACAATACATGCTTGCTCCCCGAAAACTAAGTTCTACTGATGACGGAGCTCTAGCTCGGCCTTCTTTAGAGCTTTAGGTAGGCTCTCTTCTCCTCTTAGGAGTTTTTCAGGGAAGGTGTAAAAGTGAGTAAAAGTGACCTATTTATACGGTTCGGGCAAAAGTGGCCTAGAAAATGTTCCGCGCAAAAACGAATCGCGTGAGATTCCGGGCAAAAACGAATCGTAGAAAATTTCCGGGCAAAAACGACTTAACTTGTTAACTGCATTAACTTTGCATTACTTTTTGTAGTTAAATCTGCCACTTCTTTGTGGTTCCTTGTAGCCTATACGGGACATGGAATGGGTTTGAAGCTATGATTTTTCGCGCCTACTTCACCTCATCCCTATCCTTCTAAGTCATGGATGGTCGGTTCATGTCCTCCAGTTTTGTTAGGATATGGCGTGCTCTCTGGCACCGCATACTCTTCCTTGGAAGAATTCTTTAGGGTCAGAGGAGCTCATTATCTGCTCCTTCGCTCAGTCTCTCCACCCCCTCCAGGGTACTTTCGATGTACGAAAGATACGGCAGCTTCTCCTCCTCTTTCTTCTTCAAATTGAAAAGTTTATCTCCATGCTGATCCCATGACTAGTGGAGAAAAATCGGTCACCCATAGTAGAGATCCGCACTATCACGGGAAAGCTATATTGATACTGAAGGTCCGCTGGTATCCAAAATTCGCATAGTAGCGACTAAGCACACCCTTAGCCACGCAGTTCTCAGCGTATGCTGTTCCGTCTTACTGTTCGTATTTTATTTAAGAGAGTATCCGTCTCTCCGCCCAACTGCAATTAGCCAGCATTCCTGGCAGAGACATGACCGTGCCAGGAGTCTGTTTCCAGCCGCCGCCACGAATAGGTTGGAGTTCCAATACCATCAGTACACACAGTTACGGCACTTACTTCATGTGATGCGTGTTATTCCCCCTCTATAAATATGGACTCCCTCCGTGTATCTGACGGCTGATGGCCTTGGCCACTTACTTAGGGGGTCATCTGGTTTCAATAAATGAGCTTCTTGTTTTTTTTATTATCATAGGACCTAAGTTAGAATGCTAGCCATTTAGGGGGGGAAGTCACATACTTAGGCCGTGATGACCCATGACTAATATTTAAAAAAAGGTGTACAAACTTGTTTTCTATTTCTACATTTGGCAGGATTGTACATGTCCTAACTGTTTAAAGGAGCGTAATGGAATCTTAATGCATATTGTTATCGTGTGAACCAGAGTCGTTCACGAAGAATAGTAATGACCAACTGTTGTACCCTTAAATTTTAAATTCCGACTTTAAACGATTTTTTTTTGTATGACGCTGCAGGTTAGTTCACCAGGTCCTCCAATTTTCCATTCCTTTGGAAGTAAGAGCAATGCACACGTTTTTCCTCGCCAATGTTCAGACATGATGACAAGACAGACTTCAATTCTCTGTTTCTCTAAATTCGTTAAAGTAATCCAGAAATAAGGTTCGGAGCAAAAAAAGTCTTTTCGGAGCACGTGTCTGACAATTCCTTAGATGAGCATGAAACTTGTCACAGTGACAACATCAGTTTCAGGGAGTTGTCAATCATTTGCTTCCATTTATCTAAAAATACATACTTAAATTCGAAGCTGTCGCAACCTCTGCCAATGAATATAAAGCAAATCTCTAACATGGTCTTTAAGACTGGGCGGCGCATCTCAAATTTATCGGAAATGAATAATGGATGCCGAGGAAAATAGCATTATCCAATTTGAGGTAAGCAAATGGAGAATTGGTTATAAAACGTTTTCGGTGGAATTCGTTCATTGCAACTGGGAACTCACGTCTGTGGCAAGTTTTTACGTTCGGCAACAGATTTGGGATATTTTCGGCAGTTAATTGACGAATTTCCTTTTAGTCAACTCTTCAATAGGTTCCCAAAAAAGATTTCGTGTAGTTGTCAATGTGATGATATTTGTTGTTCTAATTAGATGTCATATAGCCTCGTAATTGTTTCAGGCAATCTTTCTAGTGACATTTAAGTTTGAATCACATTCTCTTCTAAATTAATAGTCATTTCTGTGTGAATATGTGCATAATTATTGCCTATAACCTCCTGTGTTACGTTCGTGGTGCCCTGTGTGATGGGTGGACAATAAATTATCCTTAAAGCAGGATCAAACTAGCAATCATGTTTGCTTATGGTATTAAATTGCACATCAGAATTCCCATTTGAAGCTCCGACTCAATCTGACAACATATTTCCAGTTGAGTCCAAAAAAAAATACACTACCCCGCTGGAGGCTGTAGTGATAATTAACAATTTCATGCCCGTGAAATTTTCCTTTTATCATTAGGACGACACTTATTATTAGTTACCCGAACAATGTGGGAAGATTGATGCTTCTATATCAGCAACGACATCCTCCGGCATGTTGCAAGATGAAGAGTGCACTTGAAGAATATTAAATCCATAAAAATTATAAGTAATTTTGTAAAATAATGGATTGCCTGGATCGACTTTAATGTGTACCTATAGAAGAGGAAACTTTCAACGCCGCAATAGCCGAGGTGTTTCTTTACCAACACGAGATGCAATTCAAAATTGCTTCCCTCTCTGAATGATCTGTGCACAACCAAGAAGCTAAAATTGCTCCCAAATGGCAGCGAGACATGCAAATCCTTGGCAATAATTTACAAGATTTCTTGGCTCGTCAATCGAGAAAAGAGAAGTCTCTGTGAAAATCCCAATGGGCGCAATTGTGATGTAAGGAGTCGCAGATGTTTTTTTTTTGTTTTTATTTGCCTCTGAAGGGGCGGTCACTGGTGGGGCTTTTCTTGAATATTGCAGTTTCATTTGCCGACATTGGAGGTGACGATTTAAAAATTTAAAATGCTCTGGACCGCTTTAACGTCGACTGCAACAGAAAGCCGTGGATTTTGTGAAAACATAAAATTGCGATCAGACAAAGTTAAGATTCAAACCGGGGCGGTTGATGCGATGTTTTTTTTTCCTATACTATTTACTTCAGCATCTCATCAAGATTACATCATCACATTGAGAATACTTAAAGCACAAAGGCGTCGTCAAGTGGAAATAATTAATTAATTTTCCTTGTTTTGCACAATTAATTTTGTTATGATAGAATGTCACGTCAATATCGGAGAAACTCGCAAAAACAAAAGTATCCGAAGATATCACATAAAATCGATTGTTTTTCCAACGTCTGCATTAGTATCTCATTATTTGCAGACCCATAACGAATTACAACGATAAAATTCCTCCATCATAAGGAAGAGCAGGAATTCATCCTTTGCGAGGCGATATAATGCCGGCTTATATAGCAATTCATTTCCGTCGTCGTATGAAACAACCGATGAAGTGGTTAAAGCGTCCATGGGCCATATTATTATAGCTCAGAAACTGTAAAAGGAAAAATAAATAGCAAATTGCTTGACGGATAATTTTAATTAGGTTCCAGTGTTAGTTGCGTTTCATTTCAGAACTCGGCGGAAGAGACTTCCGGAATCTGGGGACTCTCCGGAATCCACAACATTTAAACTTCCTTCCGCACGCAGCTATAGTGAGAAAGCTCCAGTTGATTTTGTCACCGTAATTTACTTAATGGAATTTAATTTATCTGGAAATCTCCCAATGGCTTTGTCGCTCGGATGTGTAATGAAACTTCGTTTCAACATGTCCCCGATAGATGAAGAGGTTTTTTTTAGCAAAATGAAGTCAAAACGCAATAAAACCGTACAGAAAATAATTATGGAGCATTTACGTAGTTGACGAGGAGTATAAATTCTTCAATTACTTTTCAATGAGGTTCATTACTAAACGGTTTAGTGTGTATCATCTTTAAAGGACAATTGAGGAGATTTAAGGAAGACCAGACATCAGTGCATCATAAAAAATTTCGAGTTAAATTGAAAAAAAACCGATTCCAATGCTTAAGTAAGTGCCTTCGTCTAAACTTTCGAATGGTGAGCTTCATCTTTGCCCTACGGGGCACGCCTCGGACGGGACGGACCTATGTTCTTAGGCCAGTAGAGCAGCCTTAATGTATTGTCATTTCAAGAATTCACCCCTATACCTCTGAGGGTGATGTTGCCAAACATATTTCCTTACGCCAACTCGTTCTTGGAAGTATGATTATGCATAGGAAAATTGCTACTGCGCACGGCCGCAATGGACGCACATACACTGCTTTGGTTATTTTTTCCTGAAAACACTTTTGCTGTCGTCGTCCTTCCGGACATATGACCCTCCGGATTCAGAAGTTTATTCCTTAGGCCTGTTGGCTTTCCTTCTCGTACGCCAACGTAACTGCGTTGCACTCTGAGACCAGCCTGTGTTTTTCTTCTTGTGCGTCAAACTTTAATGTTACTTGCCTGACTGAGACCTGTTTAGGTTTCGAGTTCCAGTTTTTTCGCCGGGATCATCCCCTCTTTCAGTTGTGTTGGTGGGGTTCTCTGCGTCATCAGCGAGAGTTTCGGTCGGCAGTGCATGTTGCTGACTCCCGTGTTTTGGAGCTCTTTTTCATCGTCTTGATGTTCCAAAGCAGAAGAGTGGTCGTCTTGACTTTCAATATTCCATTTTGTCCATCCCAAAAAGTGTACGAACTGTTCGTGACGTCATTGGTAGTTTGCCCTGCTTCTCACGAAGTTTGAGTTGGATCAATTCGTTGAGCGTCACGTTCACCATGCCATGGGTCGCGGGTTCGAGACCAGATTCCCCATGGGATTTTAATAAGAAATTAAAACAATCCACTCCGTTTCTGAGCTGTTGTGTTTAGCTCGCAGCAATGCAAAAACAAGACATTCAAGTTTCCCCACTTCCCTTACCGCATTTCCCTTCCAGGCAAAAGCATCAAATGGTTGTCCCCTAGGCTTTGGCCATATCGTATAAAAAAAATGACATCATGATTTTCGATGATTTTAATTTTCCTGCCATTGTCTGGGAGCCTTCATTTGACGCTTATGGTCTGGCACCCGCATTTATGACTGCTTTTCATGATTTCCTTTCTGGACTCTGTTGTCTCGTCTGGTTCGGTTCAATGTTGATATTGCCAATGACATGAGTAGGTTTTTAGGTATTGTGCTTTCATCTGAGCCCAATAGTACGATAGTGAGGAGATGTCTGAGTGCCCTTGATTCGGCAATCCTCTCGTCATCCCGCGCTGCTGGTAGTTATGTGTTTCGATGCTGCCGATAAATCTTCCTCTGTAGTGTTTGGTAACTGCTTCTGCAACTTTTAACGGGCTGATTTCGCGACCGTCGTGTGACCGGTCGAACGTGATTGGGGAGTGTGCCGTCGGTCTTTACTGAGGTCCTTTTCGTATGATTTGTCCGGTATGTTTCTATTAGCACTTCTAGATCTTCTCATTTGTTTCGTCCCTGATTTGATGGTACATTGAGACATCTGAGAAATTTAAAGGGCAAAGACGTTTTCCTGCAGGTTTATGCCGGATTTTTGTCTAACATTAGATCTACATTGTTAGCCGACCCTAAGCAATTTTAGAAGTTTATAAACTCATCATCATCTCTGAGTAATCGTGATTGCGAGAGTAACGATCAATCTAGAATTGCCAACTTCTTCGCCGACATTTTCCGTACAATTGACGGCGGCTTTCCTTGAGTCCAAGAACCTAGTACTCAACGGGGCTTCTGGTGCTGAACATCTATCTAATCGGTCAGACAGCTTTTTGGCCGTCTCCATGTCATTCCTGCTTCCTTCTTTAAAATATGCCAATCGTCTCTTGTTCGTGTTATCTGTTATTCATTTAACCTGTCCTTGTGCTTTGGCCGTTTCCTTATGCTATAGAAGAGTTCTTTGATTATTCCTCTTTGTAAGAAAGGCAGTAAATGTGATGTCTCTAATAACAGACCGATTGCTAGGCTATGTCATGTTCCGAAGATTTTCGGCGACGTGGTTAGCTACATACTTCCCTTTCATGGGTTCCTTCCAGCATGATTTCCTTAGTAGTAAATCAACTACCACTAATCTGCTTAAATTCCCTAATAACTTTTTGCCGGCCATTGAATCCGGTAAACAGGTGGATTATATGTTCACCGATTTAGCAAGGCCTTCGATGGGACTGACCACGGAATTTTTGTTTACAAGCTGTCCCTGTTTGGGCGTCCATTTGGTTTCGTCGATTGGTTGTACTCTTAGGTGTTAAGTTGCACGAAGCATGTCATATTCCGGGGAGTTCCTTCAGATCTAATCTCCGTCAGCTCAGGGGCGCTCCGGGACAGCATCCTCGCCCCGTTCCTTTTGATTCTGTATAACAATTATGTTTCGCTTCTTCTTTCCAATGTTAAAACTCTGCGTTAGGCGGTCGATGCCACTGTTTATCAGTACTGACCGACTGTAGTCTTCTAAACACTGGTTTGGCTAAATTTTGCAAAGTACACCGTTATGTCTTTCTACCGAAGAAGACGTCCTTTACTACTTGACTACTCTGTGGATGGTATTATATTGAGCAGTTGACAAGGCTAGGCATTTGCGTGTGGTCTGAACTCTCGCCTTTCGAGAATCATGTGGGATTGGACATTGTTAGGACTAATTCGACGCTGGACTGCGTGAAGAGACGGTTTAGGGGACTCCTTAACTAAACTTCTGTACTGCACCTTCTCGGCTAGGAACACAGCGGCTAGTAGTCGGACCCGTTAGGCAAGAGTCGTTGTAGGGTTTTATGCATAGCATTTAATGAAATCAGAGAGTGGGAGAGTTAAGGTCGCAATTTAAATTGCTGGTAACTAAAAATTATCAATAAATAATCTCTGATGGGCTGCTAAACGAGCAAGCTCCCCCTGTCCGATTACACCCAAAGGACGAAGTATAACAATCCATTTAAATGCAATTTGAAATAATAATGGTAGCTGGCGGGTGATATCGCGATGACATAAATTCAGTGGACACACACATTAACATTTCAGGATTCGATTATATCTTGCTGCCACAATATGATTATTTAGTATTCAAAACGGGTGCTCTTTGGACATTAATCGGATGCACTCATCCATTTACATTTGCATATTAATCGTACGGCAATGATACCTCAACAGAGGACTGTTCGTCCAGTAGCAATTCCGTTGTGTGCAGCCCCATTTCACACCTCGGTGTTAAGTAATTAGAATCAATACCTTTGAATTTTTGATCTTACTCTGAAACTATGACTAGACTAGTGCGCTGCCGATACTAGCCAGTTAATGCACAGGAGAGAAGTAAGATGTAATCTGTCGAATAGTCATGCTCTACGACGCCATTGTGAAACAACACCAACTTAACATACCAAGGGCGATATAATCACTCATAAATTTGAGTTTATAGCACAGATAATAACGTACGCTGTACATCGACATCAAAAGTCCATTAGGAGTTAATCCGGTATTGATTTCGATATTATATGGTTTGAATAGTCTCAAATTTCGTTATTTTTGATGCAGCAGCCTGATGGAGCACTTTACTTTTAGTAAATAAATAAAGTTAGCGATGAACGTGGAGGGACACGAAATATGGATTTTTTGTGGATGAAATATTCTGAAATCTGGAGTAGAATGGGACGAAAATAGGCAACAAAATTAACAACTTCTGGCTTAATTTAAATCGGAAAAGTGTGAAGTTTAAAAATGACTTGGCATCTACCTATTTATTCAATGAAATTAATAACAAAACTAGGTCAAGCAGTTGCTGTTGTTTGTCCACATGGCAATCCCCAATCCAATCCCAAAGGGTAAAATGTGATTAGAATCTAGAAAGCGATTTCATATTCTCCAAGAGCAAGAACATTTACAAAAAGCATAGTTGCATGTTTTTTGGAGAACATAACCCTAACTAGGTCATCCACACTTGTAATTTTCACAAGTCATATAAAAGCGATTTAATCGCAATGAGACGGCACTTCTTTGGTAGCGAAAAAGCTAATGCCATGTCGGATCTAATAACTCCACAACTTTCCCTAATCCATGAAGTTTTATAATTTCAAGCGAAGGACCCGAAGCACGCAACAAAGACTTTGTGTACATATCTTGTGGTGTTGGCAAATGTTTTTTTGAACAAAATCGCACATATACTCACTCCTGCCGAACAAAAGTTCAAGGAAATTAAGCCAACGTGACGAAGATATTTCTGATTTTCCAAATCCGCACGGTAAAGGAGTAAAAGGCGAATTCCTTTGTCCCGATTGCAAAATTTAAGAGCTGATTGGATTAGTTCCAGCACTGTAAATCACTCGGATTTAATTCGGTCGACTATAGGTGTGCCTGGTGGGGTGTCGACATTTTCCCAGACATCATATAAAGTTTTCCCTTTGCTTGTCATGCGAACGACATTACCAACACGCTAGCTTACTGCGCATAATGTGTGATATATAGCCCACGGTATTTTTGGCTTTTGAGCGTTTGCATGAAACCCATTTAACCCATATAGCCATGTTTAGTAAATTGAAATGGTAGGTGTGTAACTGCGACAAATTTTGTAATTCAACAAAACCTTGCAGGTGAGAATTGTTAAATGGCACTAAGATTGCAGCTTTTCCAAATCAAAAATCCAATCGAGTTTATAAATGAACCGAAAATTTTACAATTAATTATTTTTGGGATTCCAGGGAGGCACCTCAAATGTGGATTGTTAATGGGAAATTGTAAATCATTATGAGCATAACAGGTGTCATAATAGAACGGTAACAGCGATCAATATGAATTTGTGGCAGATATTAACCAGCCAAAGTCATGTGTTAAAATTTCAATAAATTTTCGGAATTGTCATTTTTACAGTGTGCCACTGTGTGCAATTTGTGGCTCATTCGGCCATTAAACAGTTCATTAAACACACTTTTGTGTAGTAGAACATTGTTTACCCTCTCCGGGAGACCACTAACCATGTGCGACCTCAATAAGGTCGTTTGAAAAAGTAGTGAGTTTACTCTAAAGAGAATAATTATAAAAATCAAAACACGCATAGGTTGTGAGTTGTTCCCCACAGCTGGTCAAGTCGAATTCTTAATCAGAGTCAAAACGCAAACACGAAATTAATTATGCTCCGCCCACCGGCAGCGCCAAATTTTTAATAAATCCCTTCCGCATAATTTTTAAAATCCCCCGGGTGATATGGAGCACTATTTCGGAGTCCGGAATTAATTTCCTGACAAACATTTTAATGATTCCAGTTTGATGTGCGATATGGAACGTAAATAAACAGGGCGTGCTATTGCACCGTCGTTCAGCGTAAGAATGAAGGGGATGTGGAACAATTATGTGGCCTCTGTAAAGTGGGGCAAAAAGTCACAAAGCTTTTTACGATGATTCTGAAGGCACGACTGATGGTAGAGATGTGCAAATATACCACACCCGGAACGAGGCCTACCACACCCAACTTAGCACATCGCTTTATAAGCTTTCATTGACCACTCCTCCTCCCTCTCCTGTTCTGTCTTTATTTATTTTTCCTTGATACGGAATTATCTTTTGTTTTGAAATATCAACATTGGGACTGCTATAAAGATGTAAGAAATGCTTGACGCCACCTGACAACTCACATATATAATTTCCATCTTTGGGAAGGACTTGGCCAAGTATATTGCACTCTCTGAGCTAGTCAATATTTAAAGAAAGGCTAATAAGCTTATTAGTGACTTGACAATCTCTGGTGCTTCTATGGAATGTCAGTTGTCTCTCACTTTTTTATTCAAATTCTTTATGCACCCTGGATGCTCCTTCCTAATATTGTCGGACTCCAATTAATCGACTAAAACACCACCTTTGCTCTCCGGGCGCTATCCTGGAACCGTTTTTCACATTACTTTACGCTAGGTCCTCGTTTTTCGACCCATTTCCCTTATCCTTAATTCCTTTCCTGCCAAGGCTGTGCTTTAGCATCATAGGGCATCCCCTGAGCTTTCGCAACATCATATATAAAAATGAAAACAGGCAACCATCCCGCCTCTCAACGAACCTTTCTTGGGAGCCCATTTATATCACTCAAAAGAACTGTGGGCAGTTAAGGCACTCTGATGATGCGTTTTTCTTTATTTAGTAAATGTACGTGCGAAAATATCCGAGGCTGCTCAGTATCTGGATTAAGTAGTAAGCTACCTTTCAATGCTCTCTGTCGATCCAGGAACTTCGCTGTCAATCGACCCCCTGGTCTCCTCGCTCGACCCTTGCTTTCACCTGTTCAGAGTGTAGATTGTTTCCTCTCGGCGAACCGCAGACTTTTCGATTTTTGCCTTCCTGTGGTAGATCGCCCTTCTGTTCTTGGAGACGGAGTTGGATCAATACGTTGAGCGGCAAGACCAACATGCCATGGCTCCCGGGTTCGAGACCAGATGACCCCTTTCTTTTATTAAGAAATTTAAATAATCCACTCCGTCTCTGGTCTGTTGTCTAGCTCGCAGCAATGCAAAAACACGACTCAAGTTTCCTCACTTCCCTTACTCTAATTCCCTCCCGGCCAAAACCATGCTAACGCATCAAAGGGTTGTCCCCTAGGATTTGGCCACATCGTAGAAAAAAAAACCTTGATGGAGACGGCCCCCCATCGTCACCAAACCGGCTAGTTCGGATATGCGATATACTGAGGCCATTCTCATCGCTGCGCGGCTTTGCAGCTGGCACACCCTCTACCGAAACAGCAGCTTATTTAGGGCTTCCGCCCATACCTCTGCTCCATAGAGCAGGGTCGGGTGCACTGCTGTCAGGAGAACGCGACGTTTGTTCGAGCTTATATCTTGTCTAGCGTTTTCTTTATCTGCTGGAAGAAACTCATTTTGGTGTCGATCGTCCCGTCGAGATACCTCACCTCGTTGGCTTCCACCGGAAGGATGGACGGAATTGTTCTATTTAGTCAGGGCAACAACTTCCGTTTTGCTTAGGGTCAACGACAGTCAGTGCGTTCTCATCCGGCTGTTTACGGCTCGCATTATTTCATTGAGCTTAAATTGCGATTAGTGCAGGAACATCGTCCGAATATCCGACCGGGTACGTCTCTTCGGGAAATTCGATTCGCAGATTCGTCCTAGATTCGGTGTCCCTGTACTACCCCCGACGTGATCCACATTCTTCGTCGTATTTTCTTAGCCTTATATAAGTATTAGGTTTTCAGATATTCCTCAACTATTCGCAAGAGGCATCTCGGTATTTGGAACGGCCGGTTCCAGCATATCCATCCATCGCGCGGTGTTGAAGGCTTTCTTGACGAATAGGATACCAAAAGCACAAATCTACGCGAATAACTGCTATGGTATTTGGCTTTGCTGACCATCTGTGCCTAGTGCTTTTTTGTTTTTTGGTGAGCATGGCTCTTTCCAATTCATCCACTGTGAACATAGGAAAATACCCTACCGGTCCCAGGTCAACGTCGGTTTTTAATGATATGAGAGATTGCGTTCACGATGTTCTTCATAGTTGCGGCCACCATTACACATTGGTGACGGTCTTAGGACTTGGAGTGTCTGGGTCACAAGTTTTGTACCCAAGCCTAATCTATCCCTGCTATTGTCTTCTACTAAGTCTCCGCAGCATCGGACTTAACTTCGGTTTATTGTTCACTGAAGTTTCTTTTTCGCGGATTTTTACTCCATAGGTCGGAGATTTGTCTCCGTCAG
Source organism: Leptarthrus brevirostris (assembly GCA_964036015.1). NCBI lineage: Eukaryota > Metazoa > Arthropoda > Insecta > Diptera > Asilidae > Leptarthrus > Leptarthrus brevirostris. Next base: position 99,779,244 of record OZ038375.1, read on the forward strand.
GTCTCTCGCTCTTTGTGTAGTGTACATGTACATGCATAGAGGCATCGCATGCTTTCGCAATGAGGTCCATGGTTGAGGCTACGAGTCTTATTCTACCCGGTCTTTCGAATTCGCTGCTATAGTTCCCTAGTTCCACCGAGCTCTCTCGTAAACCTCTCGGCGTCCATCTTCTCAATGCTAAACGTAATAGGTGCGTATCGGGCGTCCCTAAACTGTATTAATGGTCGCTCCCTGTGTAATCCTCCAAAACTCTCCAGCTCTGTATATGCGACGCCAGGTTTTCGGTTTATTGTGAACTCCTCAGATTGACTTGTGTGGCGTTAGGTAGCAGCTGAAGAGGGACAAATCCCCACATTTGACTTGTACTAAGCCCCTACCTCGTTCGTGATTCGTAATCCAAGTCTTTACTGTGTCCAAAACCTAGGTAGATGCAATTCCAAGGATGTTCGGGTACCAGGAAGATGACTCCATGTCTTGGTACTGCTTGCTCAGCAACAGCTCGTCGATTTGTTTCTCGCATGCAAGCTGGTATAGAAGGCTGTTTATCGTCCTGCTTCTATATAAATTTCTAGGTAGCAAGTAATTTTACAAGAGGTTTGACCTTATCTAGTTCGTCTCGGAAGACGCCGCATCGTCCTGAGTCCGGCACGTTTGCCAGAAGTTCTACTTCAGGCCTCTGTGTGTACATAGCACGCAGCGTTGAGAGACGGTACATGTCTTCGCCTTGTGTTCTGCCGCTCCACATGGTCCTCTGGATTGTAATTACTGATATGTGATTTATCAGTTCGTCAATATAAAATTTTTTTTCTAATGCAATATTTCTGATATATTTATCGATATTTAATCACATTCAAATTATAAATAATTGTATATGTTTGCTGGTTTAATGGATTCTTTGTTGACTGTAGGCATTGACACTTTAACCTTCCTTCTACAGACTATCAACTCTATTTTTGTTTTTTTACCATTGTGTTTTAATCTACATTAGTCTAATAGGATACTCATTTCATAGGCTTTAGTATACGAGAAAGAACACATGAACATAAATCACTTTAATGACAGGCCTAATAGTATAACAAAGGGGTAATAAGCCCCGGCACGGTAGTGACGAAGCTTCCCTTCAATAGATGAATAAGCTCTAAGAGAAATGCTAGAATAAATGAAGTTTCAACTGGAATGACAAAACCTTATCTGTCTCGGGCATTAACTTAAATTGACATTCATAGTGTAAGCGCACAAAAAACTGGAATAAAATGGTTAAGTAGTCTCGATAAAAATAATAAACACGACCGACTCCGATACAGACTCTTTTATTACTAACCTGGACCATACAGATTATTTCGAGTGCATTGAAGATAACGGGGACGTTATCACAAAATGACCATCGCATTGTCGTAGAGATAAAATGTTACTCTTGTAAACAAATGGTATGCCTTTTTAGAAAATTTGTATTTTTCGCTTACAATAGCAGTATTAAAGAATTGTCTAGCTACTATTATTTCTACAGAGGAAACTATTAAAATTATTCTAATAATTTTTTTTCTTTTCTTTTCAGGTAATTTTCCGATTGTTTTACAATTATACGATTTCACTACCTGCTCAGAGAAGGTAAGAACAATTTAATCCAAAAATAAAATAGAAAGATTGTATTACACAGAACAGTAAATCTAGATATCACCATCACAAAAAGGTCAGTTCTTTGTCCTTACATATGTATAAAAAACAAAAACAAAATCTAACAGCCTCTAATAAAAGATTTAGAGGCTAGAAACTGCAAGATAGCGCATATAATAGCTCCTTCGGGTAAGCGGAAAATACTTTCAAATTTTTATATCTGGTTTACTGGACTAGACTGTGGTATTTGCGTGTAGTTCTGTTTTTATACGGGAAATACGCAATGAAACAGATAGTGTCTGTTTTAGGAAACCATAATAAACGACTCTACTGTAATTTTGTTGTTGGCAATACTGATCTCCATAGACTATGTCACAAAGAAGTTGCTTGCCAGCGACCATTTCTTTTGATTACTCAAGACGTTACAGGTTTTATCTTACAAAAGTGAAAACTAAATTGGCTTTTAAAACATAATTTTTGTATAAAAATTTTTTTTAACGTATTATACAAAACCTAGGGGACAATCCTTTGATGCGTTAGCATGGCTTTAGCTAGAAGGAAATTAGGGTAAGGGGAGTGAGGAAACTTGAATGTCTTATTTTTGAATTGCTACGAGCTAGACAACAGCCCAGAGACGGAGTGAATTTTTTAATTCAATTTTTAGAAAGTCACATTGAGATCTGGTCTCGAGCCCGGGAACCATACATTATGTATTTTGCTAAATTACTTTCCAGGTTAGTTAAGTATTGAATTGGACAGGTGAAGTCGTATTGAAATGGACGCATATTTCGCTCCAGGAGTCTGGTGATTCTGAAATATCTATTGATGTTATCAGTTTAAGTTTCGTCAAAAGATTCAAATATTCCCTCATATATAAGGGCGGTTGGAGGGTGGGGGGGGGGGGGGGTACCCCTCGACACTAATTTTTCGGGAAGCACGAATATGGCCAGGACGTCACGATAGTTGACGACGATTGGGAACTTATTAAGTCTATAGTCGACCACAGAGTTTAATACCCAAATGCTAGAGGGGAAAACCTGGATGTTTCCAGTGAAGTCAAATATCTAGGCTTGACTCGAGATTCGACTGGACGAGTAAAATAATAGAACGTGTAAAAAAGCCAGTGTGGCTTTCTATACGTGTCTGCTATAGTCCGTTATGGATCATTGATCTAGAAGAAATACTTGTTGTCTAAAGTCCAGAGGGTGGCATGCCTTGGTATAATGGGATCTCTATGTACGACACCAACGGTGGCACTAGAGGTTATACTTGATATGCTGCCTTTAGATCTAAAGCAAAAAGCTTTGTAGCTACTAGCGCAGTCAGGCTGAAGGCTGCGGGAAGGTGGAAGAAGAGGTCACTCGGATATTATTAGGAAATCCGAATGCTTTCACTGCAAGAAATATACGGATTACTAGGTCCCTTTTCTAAATTGTATGAAAGGCTTTAATACAGGGTTTCCTACAAGCAATGAATAGGACGAGAAAAAATATATACGAATGGATCAATAATAACTGCAGGTAGAGGAGCGGGAGTATACTCTAGTGAATGGCAGTGACGTGAATCACACATAACTGCCAGACAAATGTAACGTTTTTTCAGAAATAGCAGCGATTTACCAGGCAGCACTGCTGGTATCGCGAAGAGGAGAGTCCGGCAGGGACATCCGCATATACACTGACAGTCAGGCTGTCATTAAGGCGCTGGAAGCTGGTGGCGGTAGTGGTGCTGTTAAAGTTAGTACAATTATGTAAAGATAGTCTAGAGGTAATAGCTAACTATAACGAGGTGACTCTATGCTGGGTACCGGTGCACAGCAATATTCCGGGGAATGAAATTGTGATGAATTAGCTAGAAGGGGTTTAAAAATGTATATCTCACTCAGCCTTCTAGGCATATAAATTGTGCCCTTCAGAGGAATTGAGACGTATCTATAGAGATGCGCGGAATATTTGTAATTCTGTGATTAATCGGGCAAAGTTCAATTTCGACCAGAACGTTAGACGGAAGGTATTTTGTACTCAAAATGGTAGTAAGGTCTTCGTAAAGAACAATTTTACCTGTTCGTCAACACCACCACTCATTTATCATGGGAATGTTTTTATTGGCTCATTGGATAAGGCTAACCTTTTTGCTGTTACTTCGTACTTGCCACCCTCATCGCAGCCACTTCCATCTCCAACACAGTGCACTAGTAGGCAAAAGCCGCTACACTTTCGCACTCGGGAAGTTTTTCGAGTACTTTCGAAACTCGACTCCAAAGCTACTGGGTTTGATGATTTTTCGCCCCTGGATTTAAAATGCTGCGCCTCTGCTAAAGTTTTCGAATCACTCATCACTTCTCAGTTGATGAACCATCTTATCAACGATTGCCAGTACGGGTTTAGCGCTGGCCACTCAACCGCAGATTTACTAATGGCTCTAACGGAGCGTTGGAATCATTGTCTTCATAATTTTGGTGACTCCGTAATCGTCGCTCTTGATATCTCATTTATATAAGACTTTTTATAGAGTCTAACATGCTGTCCTTTTAGCCAAACTTGAAACATTTGGTCTGCACCCTAACCCCACTAAATGGAAAGAGAGTTTTTTTGTCAGGCCGTTCAATTCTTGTAGTAATTGTCGGACGTACATTTGATTCCTACGAAATAAATGCCGGTGTACCTCAGGGTTCAGTTCTTTCACCATCCTTATTTCTTTTTTTTTATTAATAATATTTTACCCCTTACTCTCAATCCTATTCAGAGTTTCGCCGACGACAGCACCCTTGATTTTGCGTACTCTTTTGATTCTGTAATGAATTCACTTTGAAATGCTACAGAAGTCAATCGAGAACGCATGCTTGGATCATTAAACAACGCTAAAAGTGCGATGAAATGCTTGGGTTTTCTACAGAGATGTAAGAAATATTTCTCCCCATTTGACTTAGGGCTGATCTATAAGTCCCACATCAGGCATAGACTTGAATATAATTCCCATAACGTAAGGCTATTAAACTTATTGGCGATTCCTCAATCTCAGAGGGCCTTGACTCTCTGGAGCATCGACGAAATGTCGGTTGTCTCTCTGTCGCTTCTATCGCTATTTCCATGGCTATTGTTCGATCGAAATTGCTTGCTTGATTCCTTGTAGACACATGACAACACGCGATACTCTCCAGGTCAAATTTAGACGTACCGTTAAATTTCGGGAATCTTTTCTAAGCAGAACAACACGAATATGGAACATTTTACCATCTTCTGTTTTTCCCTCGTCTTATGATCTCGAAAATTTCAAGTGGGGCGTACATCGACACCTCCTTCACTCAACCTCGTAACTCATTTCCCTCATCTTTAATTGCTTTCCTGCCAAGGCTGTGCTTTAGCATCATAGGGCCTCCACTGAGCTTTGGCAACATCATATGTAATGACAATTTCCGTTTCATTGAGTATCTCCCCTATATCAAGAAAATTGTGGTTGAGAATAGAATACATATAAAGTTGAGAAAATTTTTCTGCAATTAATTTAATTTTTTATTTAAATTATTAATTAACACCCAAACCTGTCAAAAAAAAAATCATATTTGCTGTCAAAAAATCAGCTGTTTTGTGAGCATATAAGGTATATTTTTTCAATTCGAAGGATTTATTTTTTAAGTAAGATAACAATGTCCAAATAGCCATCGTTAACTGTTTAAGTTTCCTGAAGTGCATAGCTTTGTCTAGTAACTTCTAACTTGTCACATTCATTATTCAAGGAAAACTTACGCCTTTGCCAGACCAAAAGATTAAATGAAGCACGTCCACTTTACAGCGGCTGTATAAGCAATGATTTTATCGATTTTTGAAAATTTCCTTTCGTTTTCCTCTCAGGAGCCGTTCAATTTTTTATTTTTTTTGGTGGCAAGAGAAGTGGGCAATATCTTGATATCAGCAGTGTGGTCCTGTATACCTAGAAATTCTGGTGTACCCTCGAGGAAGCCCATCGTTGTGTCGTCGTCGTTGTATCAGTGACTATTTTACGGATGACTGGATGCAATAGAAGCAATATGGAAATTTCACCAGTTGGTTACAGGGCATTTCAGAGATTCGGTGTATTGGATTTTGTGATCAGAATTCTAAAGTGTGAAGGGGATTTATGAAAGCCGTTGAGAAGTTCCTGTTCGGAAACGAAAATTATAATTAAAGATGAGAATTGTGTAAAATGGTTCTCGCATAAAATTTATTTGGTCTGACATAGCATTTTATGTACGTGGAGAGACGATGCTCGAAAATAATGGGGCGTGCAACAGTTGAGATGAGGTGGTCTTATTTCCGTCGGTTGAAGAAAGATTGATAAGTTCTTCGAGAAATTAATATTCCCTCTGTGATATCAATCGTGTTTTGATTAACTCTGACAAGTGTAAATTTGACGGACGACTCTCATTACTAAAATGTCAGTTTCCAATATCAAAATAAGGATAAATAGGTTTTTCGAAACCAAACTAAAATTGAAACCCTATCACAACTGCTTTTTTTTTCTTGTGTCGCAGTATTTTCGGTCTGCAAAACGAAAATGATCATTAATTATGATAGGAGTCTAGTCAAGTCAGGGACTTAATTTTGCTTATTCATATTAATCAAAGCTTTTTTTATTCCTCCTGTTTATCTCACTCAACCAGCTCTTTTAAAGGTACTTTACACATATCATTAGAAACTCTATTTAAATAGTAAAGGTATTAACTGTCGATCAATTCTTACATTTCAAACAATTTCTACATTTCTATAATTTAAATATAAACTTAAAGCTAATATTGATTCCACGCACACTTCCAACATGAATTAGTACCCACTCACGCGGCATCACAAGGACATATCCTGTTTGTTCCATAAAAATTAAATTTCCGTTCTTTCTGGCATACAAGTGGATATCCTAATAAGCAATTTCCCCGATTAGTTATCGTCCTAATAACGTCTTTAAAGCCCAAACCTTTTCCTATGTTGGACTTTCCTTGAATACCGCTCCTTCCTTTGATGGAATAAAAGAAAAAACTGAATAAAGGCGCGGTAAAATACACTTAACTTGATTGAACCAGATTTACTGCCTAAGAAATTTGCCCAACAGAAAAATAAAGTAACAGAAATGTCAACGGAAATCTTCTGTAAACAATCCTTTGTGGGGGGACGGTCCTTGAATTGTCCGTTAACCTTCTGGAATGGACAGTGCAGGAAGTTTAAATGTCCTCTCCAGTTTATAAAATACTCTGGAAAATTTAAATGACGTAATTTCTTTTGTGCTACTGGAATTCCAAGAAAATTACATTATTATGAGTAATTTGGGGATATTTCAGAAAAAGTTTTGATCTTTCTTTAATTTCTTGAATGACTTTATAAATTGCCCAATAAAAATGAAGGACTCAAGATTATATCACTAGACTTGAGAAATTTCCACAATTCGTCGTTTATTATATACCAATTAATTTTGTGGCCCAACGGAATCTTGAATATTTGGAGGTTATGTTATTAAATTAAGGATTTCTTTTCCAAATTTAATTCAGCAATACGCGTCTTAAAATATTTTTCTAGAGTACGAAAATATTATTCGCGTTTGACAACAAAATCGCATTCTCTCACATTTTTGTATTCGCGAATAGAATTTTATTTATTCATTTATTCGCGAGTAGAAATTTATTTATTAAAATTCGCGAGTAATATTTACAGTTCACGAATAAGAAAATAAATTTCATTCGCGAATTTATCAGAAATAAGAAAACTGTTGCAATATTTGGAAAGGTTAATTTGGTTGTTTAAGACGAGTGTTGTAGTTGACGATTGCGGATACGGTCTCGTTGAGGGAGGTGCACCAACAGCACACCTACCATCGGACATCCACAATAAAATATTCTTCTTACTCTGCATTTTTAGGCAGAAATTTTTTGTTGATCAACATTTCCAAAAACAGTAAACAATTGCTGCAACCGAAACTGTCTGATGAACTTCAATCGCAAGGAGCGCTGACTAGCGGTGGATGGCGATCCAGGCTGCTCGCCCAGCGTCTAATTAACACTAAGGTGTCCCATTTTGTAAAAACATTTCGCATGGCCAGTATATGTTTGCGTGCGATGGGTTAGGAGATCAGGGAATTGATGTAGTTGACTCTAATGTTCAGGAATGGATGATCTCTCCGATACTTAGCTTTAAGGCATCCCACAGGTTATTTAAAAAGAAGCAGCCTAGTGCTTGATGTCTGGCTGAAGTGAAAGCCGGTCATCTGCAAAAGGTGTCCTTCTCGGTCTTGTTTGCTGCAGCTGCGGCAGTACATATTTGTTTACGCGGATACTCAGTCTAGGTGCACGATTCCCGAGTTGCCGAGACCTGTGAATCAATGCACGGATTTTACTGAAGGAGAGCTGTGTCGCTCCTGAATAGCGCACAAGTGGGTAGTTTGCTTCAATTGGAGATAAATGGTGTGACAAAAATGCACTCCTTACAACATCTAGAGAACTGTAAAATGTTTGCGCAAGAGAGCCTTGGTGGGCAGCACCCTGCACCTGTGACGCGGCACTCAGAGCAGGATAATTTCAAGGCACTCACAGACGGGAAATTTCATCAAGCCACCTTTTGTTATGATGTAGCCGAAGGCCAGGGGACAACCCTATGATGTGTGGGCATGGCTATGGCCGGAACGAATAATGAAAAGGGGAATGAGGGGGGATTGGATATTTCATTTATTTCAATTGCAAATGAAAAACTCATAGGTAGGCCGTGTCTCGAACCTACATCAATGGCGTGGTGATCGTGCCACTTATCTATTGATCCAACACCGTCAAGTGGATAAGATAGCCGTGTCAAGTGCCTTAATGGCATCTAGACTGTCGAACAAAATGCCGACCTTCGATCGGTCTTTAGCGTTTGTTTCGGAGTCTGGCAAGCCTTTAGGATGTCGAGCACTTCAGCCTGAAAAACTGTCGCATGATCCGGAAGGCGGTTAGACTTTGATATGCATAGTATTTCAGTGCATCGACATCGCAGTTCGTGTTAGAGCCGTCGGTGAATACCGTTGTATCGAAAGTCATCAGTTTTCCACTCCGCTCTGCTGGGAAGCCTCATTACGAAGTTTTTCGTGAAGCTTAGCTTTGTGGTGATGTAATCAGTTATGGCCAGTTCTCTTGAGGACATATTTAGGATGTTAATATGGCACTATGGCCAGCACCCTGGTTCTCTGAGTCTGACTACTATTTTTAATATATAGGTAAAGGTAATATGAGCAAAAGCACATCTGGAGTAGTTGCTGGACAAGATTGCATGGCACCAGCGATGCCTATTCCCGTGGATCTTTAAATCCTAATCAACTTTAGTAAATTGTGTCCCTTACTCGTAGATGATGATCGAACGTCTAGCAGTATAAATGCATAATGTCATCTTTGGCTGGAGTTCCACCTCTTTCTTACTAAAGGTTCTCTTACATGCATAGAAAGCAATGCAGACTATCTTAACAAGCTTTTCTATACGCAATTAATCGATTCGGCACTTGGTGGAAAAGTGCAAGTGTGTTTGAATAAAGAAACCTAAAAATAAATAAGTTCTTCTATGTTAAGTTTGGGCCGAGAACAAACCTTAAACAATTCACGCTGAAGGATAGCGGGAGTACTTGTCTGTTTAGCTTAGGAGGATTGGTTTTTGTGGTGAAAATCATCAGTTCAGTTTTGTCCGGATTAACGCTAAGTCCGCAGTTGGTAGCCCAAGCAGCTTAGTTTAACTAAGGCATTTTCCATGATTTCACTTGTCGCAGGTTGAAACATATCTGACACCAAGTTTGCCACACAATTCGCATACGCATCTTCTTTAATCCTATTTTTTATCTAGTATGGACAGAATCTGATTCATAAGCAGTGGAGGGTGACATCACCCTGGGATGTTCCTCTGCACACGAATTTCCTTATTTGTAATGCTGCCTAGTTCCGACTGAACAATCTTTGAAAAACCTCCAACTTAAGCTTAGTACGGACGTTGTTAAAAGCACCTTATACTGCATATTTAGTTCAATAGCCCGCCCTACCTCATGCAGAGCTATCTTTGTTGATCCCACTTTAAGGTATGCGTGGTGATCATGTGTGCTCTACAGGATCTTCCGCAGATGTACATTGAGTATTCTATCCATCCAGAGTTATGCTGATCGGCCGGAAATCTTTCGCAAATTCATGTTCCCCCCAAACGGACTTCGGAAAGAATACCACTGAAACTCTTCTCCAGGACCAGGGGACGTAATCACTAGGATGCAAGTTAACTGCGATCTTTCCAGGATCTTCCGCAGACGTACATAGAGTGTTCTCTCCAGAGTTATGCTAATCGGTATGAAGTCTTTCGCGAATTCATGTTCCCGTCAAACGACCTTCGGAATGAATATCACTTGAACTGGTCTCCAGGACCGGGGGGACATAATTCAGGTTCTGAAAATTACCAACAATCACGGTGTTACTTTGTCTTGTAACTTTTCTATCATAATGGACAATTTGCCGTCAAAGCCAGGGGATTTTTAAGGGGAAAAATTTCTGATTGTCCAGGAAGTTTTATCCTCTGTGATATTGGAGTTTATAAACTCCCACGGGAGTCGGCAGATTTCGAACAACTCTCTTTGCATCCAGTAAAGCCTGTGGTAATTAGAAGGTCCAGAGACTTAACAACTGAGTCCGACCCGAAGCTCGAGCGACATTCATAGCTATCATATCATAGTGTACTACACTGCGCTGTATGACCGCTTAATTTTTTTTATGTCTCCATAATATTGCACTGCTTTTTAACCACCTATCCTTTCAGCATATCCGCTGCTTCAATACTGTGTACTGCATTTCAAGCTGTCGTTCTTTGACAGGAGCAAATCTCGCGGTTACGAACAATATCAACATAAAAACGTGGTTTTCGAATATTTTTAAATTATATTAATTTTTGTTGTGAAAACCATTCTTAAACAAGGTTACCTTCGTGTAATGAAAGGCAATTTTTCGCAGAGCAGTCTTCAAGTATAGGGAACGAGGGGTTGAATTTTCACCGCTGTAAACTTTTCCGAGTTTAAGTTCATTTGTGTCCTTGTTTTTGTGATTTCATGGCTTTCAGTTTAGGACAGTTTTTGGTAATATACGTACTTTACATGTGATATGTATCCATTGGAAATGGCACTAGCAAAATCAATTGTACAGATCGTGCTCAGAGAATTTTTTTTTACAAATCCTTACTACCAGCAAGCACTACCCGATTGGTGAGCATAGGGATGATTGTGTGTTTGCTATAGTCCGTTTCAGGATGTCGGACGAATCCTTTCATCTAATACCATGTGTCGAACCGAGCTGGTCAATTAAAACTGTTCGGTTTGTTATCCCGAGAGGTTTCAGTCGAAATGGTTAGTTGACATGAACAGCAGGAATTTACACGAGGAAATAATTGGTCGGTTGGACATAGGCACAATTAGTCCGTGTCAATTACGAAAAAATGTGGAGCTCGTTAGCAGAGGTGCACATTTGCGCTCATGCATAATTTTTTAAATGAAACGAAATTGTTGTTTTGGGTTAGTATCTTTCAAATGATGAACAGTTTTATAAATCAAATTCTACTCCGGTAGCGAACTGTGATTGCTTCTCCTTTTTTCCTGTTCAATACAACATTACTACATGATTCATGTATGTATAAATTATTTGCGATGAAATTAAGGGAGGGGGGGGGGGGATTTCAAAAAATCGATTCAATATTCCAAAGCCTATAGAGTAACCCTACGTAAACCTTTTTATCATATCTTTCCTAGAAAATGAGTTATAGATACATAATTTCCTGACGACTGATTGGTCGGTACACGCCAAAGAAATTTCAAAACTTTAAACGCGTTTTATGTGACACCATGTTTTTCGAGCTGGCGTGCATTACTACGGTATTGTAAAATTGTTCGATTTCAGTAAATCCGGGCTTAAAAGGTTCGGCAAACATGTGATCTAGATTTAGATTTTCTCGATATTAAGGGCAAAATTATGGCGATTTAAAGAGAAAAATTATTCAAGCGACCATCAAGTTTTCGTGTACCGAGAAATTCATGAACATGAAAATTTCAAAATGCGATATCTCGGCGAAAAAAAAAGATATTTGAGCAAACTCAACGGCAGAGGAAGAGTTATACTATAAGATCCCCCACATAGCTTTTTGAAGAAAAAAACATTGCGGTGCTATATAACCTCAAATATGTCAAAACCAGTATTTTTGCACTTTTAGGTTAGAATATATCAAAAACCTGACGTGATAGAGCAATTCTGAGCCCGGATTCGGTTTCAGCGGGAAAAATGATCTCGGAAACAACTATTCATTGTCCAAGGGGGAAAATTAGGCCTGTGTAATTTTCCTAAATTTATTTTACTTTTGTGGAAATAATGGGGCGCACGCGTAAATCCACTGTTTCCGCGATTTATGCTAAAAATCTGTTAATTTTACCATCAACCCGTGCGTGAATAATTTTTGCAACAATAGACAATGAATATTGGCTAAAAAGCGCTAGAGGAGCTAGAACAACTGAAAATACATTCGACTGTTCTGGTGCATTAATTAATACTCCATAAAAGTTGATTCATGAGGACTAAATAGAATCCACTAATTCCGAAAACGAGTTTAATGACCAGCTAAAGGACATAAATGGCGTCCTGAATTTGTTAATTTCGCTTTACACGGTGTTGTAACGTTGCCGACCGTCACTACACAAATACACTGAGCTGCAATTTAGTTTTGTTTCTAAGCAGGACTTAATAAAATTATCGCGCTCGACCTCTAAAAATTTATCAGTTAATGGACTTACCCCCACCGGTAATTGCATTTGGACCATGTGGACTCTCTATGTCTGAAAAGGTCACACCATTTCACGGTTTGTACTCCTGATGTTGTACACTTTTTAAGTTGATTTTAAACGAAACTCTACTGTGTACTTTGCGGGTGTTAATTTTTAATCAGAGCTTGTTGACCCAGACTGAGTGGGACTATTACCCTGTTGAAAGGATAAAACCATTTTGCATAAATTCTGAAATGTCCTGCAGCAGCTTGTCTCGCTGTCACTTTTAATGGATGGACAAATTTTACTTGAGGAGCACATTTTAACGGACTTGAAATTTACATTCTAACCCCTTAAATGGTTTGTTGTGTCATCAAAGGCATGGTCACAGCCTCGAAAATACTTTTCCCAAATTAACTGGGGAAAGTAAACATTATTTGGTGATTCCAGCGCTTATTTTATTTCGCGCTAATTCTAAGGTCCAGTGATTAATTTAATAAAGAAGAGTAGGTTTCTGAATATATAGGGTGGTTTCCAATTCGTGTGAAGTTGTTGGTGAACTGGTATTTTTTTTAATTATTTTGCATTGTCTGGATTAGCTTTCGATTAGGCCCGAATATGCCGACACATTATAATTTTCTGCACCGGCGACTGCACATACCATACTATGTCCAGGGTCACCCATATAGCGAGAGCTTACCCCAAGTAGGTTTGTTAATGTAAAAAATCTTTGGCTACCCTAAGGTAAGAAAACGAACGAACATGAGTCGAGTTTAGAAACTCCTGGTTAAAAACTCTTCTTCTAGACCGTGCTGCGTGCTAAGGCAGGACAATCACACAAAATCGTCCTCTAGACACAGATGGCACTGTGTCTCATTAGACAGGCTTAACTTATGTAGGTGATACCTTAGTCCGTTGTGGCCAGATACATAGCCTAACCTGCGGCCCGTTTTGCTTAAGGCAGTGATTTCAGTGCAGGTAAAGGGACGGACATGTTCCCTGTACAGACACCGTTCAATGCCAGTCTATTACTCTATCAGAGCTCTGATCGATGACCAGTCAATTCTCAAATAGGTTTCAGGACCCTGATATCGAGGTGATGAACCCTCCCTACCTCGTTTTCCTCAATACCGGAGTGTCCCGGTAACCTGTTGGATGCAATTAGGTTTTGCAGGGTATCAAAGCACTCTCTTTAACGAGCTTTGATGAAAAGTGCCTTGAGGTTCGCTTGGCTATTGGAAAATATAGTTAGTCCGCTAATGAGATTGAGAAGTGCGTAGTCTTAAATGGTATAAATTTCGACCTGGAATACAATCGGCCATTTCCCCATTACAATCGAGGCCTTAGTACTAGATCCGAAGACGCCAGTACCAGCGCCATGTTCTGCTTTTAAGCCATCTTTAAAGCATCCAAAGCTCCTATGATCCAGTCTTCAAGAGGAAGACGTGCAAGGAAGGAAGTTCTATTATTGCTTTCATGGTAAATGTTGGACATATCCGCGTAGCTCATGTTATGAAGAGGCATCCAAGCTATTTCCATTTGAAAATTGCGATCTGTTGTTGAACTTTGTGCCACCATACAAGGGCAGGATAGACAACAATTGTGTTAAATAGCCGCAGAAGCAACTTTGGGTTAAGACCCCAGGTCCTTCCAAAGTGTCTCTTACACACCCAACGGCCGTCATAGCATTTTTTTTTATACGATGTGGCCAAATCCTAGGGGACAACCCTTTGATGCGTTAGCGTGGTTTTGGCCGGAAGGGAATTAGGGTAAGGGAAGTGAGGAAACTTGAGTCTTGTTTTTGCATTGCTGCGAGCTAGACAACAGCCCAGAGACGGAGTGGATTATTTTTTAATTTCTTAATAATAGCTCATGGGGTCATCTGGTCTCGAACCCGGGACCCATGGCATGTTGGTCTTTCCGCTCAACGTATTGATCCAACTCTGTACTGCTTAGGGTGTTGTTTAAAGGGGTATTCTATTTAGTCACTTATCGTGCGTCACACCCACATATTTGATAATCATGGCCTATGCGAAATTTTCGTGTAAAGGGTACCAGGACGACCTTAGTGGGATTTATAATGAGGTCTTCGCTGGTACACCAGTTGGTGTCTACTCAATATGCGGATCTAATTATACTTGTGCCGATTGAATGAAACTTACCCGTCAAGTCTTCTATGGCTAGGAAAGCACATAATGCTATTTTCTTAGACTGAAGGACTATTTAAATTTTTCTAACCTTCTTTTAGGCAAGCTTAGTTCGGTGAAGTGGTACAGATCTCTCCAGTTTGCATATAAAGTAAAGGTCTAACAACCAGTCTATTGTTTTCGGCAGAAAGGAAATTAAGCTACTTGGTCTATAAGATTTGAGGAACCGTGAAAGTAGTGTGTGTCGCAGAACTTAGCTGGCTCTGCACACATAAATAAACGAGTGAGACAAGGATTATTGTCAGACAATTCTGAAAGAGAGCTGCAAAAATCCAGTCACCCCTGGACTGGGACTTTAAATGCTTGAAACAAGGCCATTGGCCATTTAACCTTATCCATGACATATATGACCCCGAACTTGCTACCCACTTTGCGCTTTCTGCCAGTCCCTTGATCTGAGGACGCAGAGTGAGGCAATTGTACCTATGCTTTAGCATTAATAGTTAGTTATTTGAAAATCATTATGAAATTCTGTGTGGCTTTTTTTAGCGTTAGACTACCAAATCAGATTTGGCACTTCAACTCATACCTTCCACATCATTTTGCCATGGGATCGCAAGTGTTGGGCTATGCTGTTTGCTTTATGTTGTTGATGGACGACTGACTGTTGAAAGTCGGTAGTGTGTAAATCTGCCATTTCCCAAGGGATTACTTTGGTAGACTGATGTTTACGGCTATCTGGAAGACTCCAGTGCAACAAGATAAGTGCACTTTTTTTTAGCATAGTCACATTAGAAACAGTTCGGTGCAACTTTTGACAGTAACATTGCTAGGAAAAAATGCAAAACCGATTTTCCCTTTCCACCAAATGGCCAATATGTCAAAGCAAAATAAAGTTCGTTATTTTTAAGTGGGAAACACAATGGTAACTTTTTAACTTCAAATTTAGCCGACTTTTGACAGATCGAAATAAACACACAAAATTAAGTTAGGAAAGAGATAATAGGTCTGTTCACGTACTTTTTGATCAGAAATATTCTGAGTAAAAATGTTAAATAGGAGAAGTTACCAAATACCAAGAGTACGTGAACAAGTTTGGGAAGGCTTGGACAAAAACTAAAGCAATAACTGTCAAAGTGACAATTAGTGGCTTTTTAACAAAGCTTAACAAAAGTGCTCAACTTATTTCTTCGGGTAAATTTGGACTAACATTTTTAAGTAGGGGAAATATCACGTCAGCAAATTTTCCCCCATTTCATGAGTACGTGAACGCGTTTGGGTAAAAATATCATAATGCATTTACACAAAACTAAGTACGTGAACAGACCTAATGGTAAAGTCGGCTGCATCGGCGGAGTTGGGAAAAGTCGGAGTAGGTCTAGTTTCTACTTGCTAATTTCGCTGAAGTTTGACATTTATTTTTAGTGTGACTGTCAGCTGTTTTCGAGCGACTGTCAAAAGTTTGCAAAGTTGTCATTTTGTCCCACAAATTCTACTAAAGTTACCATTGTGTTTCTCGCTAGCAAACATACATGCATACATGATTTTATAAAGTCTAATTAACTAGAAGTGTTGCGCAACACCATCTGAGCCTGCCATGTCCAAACAAAATAAATATTTTGTAGTTACCTGGATCGAAATAGGTTTTCATTTGTAAATAAGTTAAATCTATTCAACGGACAGAGAAGCGCACTTAGAGCAACATGAACTGTAATTTGCTTATTAAATTAAATCACTTCGGTATATGCACTTACATCTAATTATCACCTAATCCATAATTTAATTAGATTCTAACTAAATTAGCACAGCTGTTGTGTGCAAGTAAAAACATGTGAAATGGTCATGGTTGTCATTATGTTCCGGGACACGTTTACTGCTTATTTGGCCTCATTGTGTCCGCAGGCTGCTCTATCTGCGGAAGAGAGAAATTTATTCAGTTATAAATGGTGCAAAAAAAAACTGTCATAGTGTCGCTGTTATATTTTTAGTATTCATAAAACATGAATTGGATGATGTACACTCTCTAGAGAGGTGGGTCCATAATGGCAAATTTGTGTAACTGCAGACAGATTATCCGACGAATGTGTCATTAGTTTTGACATAAACGTCGGGACATCTGTTTTATTTGCATTTATTTTTCAAGCGTTTTATTATGAGCTGTTTTTACGACTGATTGAATTTTTATGCTAGGACCGAGGACTGGTGGGAGCAACAGTAGGATATTCTCCATTTGGGGTCAGATATTACCATGTGATTTCCATAAAGATAATATACCAGTATTTTTTAATAGCTGGCAGTCTAATATGTACTAATGACTAGGAACTATGTAGAGATTTTGGCAGCTAAATCAGTTTCTCTTTCATTTTCTTACTAATTTTAAGGATATTAGACGTAATACGCTTCCTTTTGCTCTTCGGAACCAAAACATAATAAAGTTATCCGAATTATCATAAAGAAAACTTGGCTAACTCCAACAATTCGATTATGCCAAAAGGCTCTTTCTATTCTGGCTTTTCCCGTAAAATTTTATGTTTCCAGCAATTCACTTGAATCTTGGCAGACTCATCAAACTTGACCAATAAAACAAAATTAAATTGTCCGTTCTTCGTCGAGTTCAGAAAACGTATTTTAAGTCACTGAACTATGGACTGTTAGTGTACTGAGCTCCAAATTGATTTCTTATTGCGATTACGCTAACAAATGCACTCAGTTGCTAATACGTGAAATGTGTTGGTTCCATTTATAAACCAGCCATGACTGAACGTGCCAAAGTCGGATACAATTTAATTTTTTTTTATGTTCCAATCATGTATTTCTTAGCGAAGTAAACGAAATCCTTTTCTTCTACTGAAAGGACGAGCCCGAGCAGGTGTGGCGTTATCATGAACAGGAGAGCTTTAATTTTAAAACGAGTTTCAAAATCGAACAGATTGTTGATATTAACCTGGGCAAAGTGTACACGCTGCTCCCACGCTTATGGAAATTTTCCAATTGACGAAAATACAATTTTTGAATTTATAAACGCACACTGGAATGCCGGTTCTGATAATATCACAGCGGCTAGGAGTCAACAAGATATGGCTTAATATCGACCAAAGCGTGTTGAGTGTATCACGACTGTGACACGGAATTCAATGAATCCTTATTGAATGGCATATCCTCTTACATAAAAAGATGTCGAAGCATCTGGAGGTCGTAATAGAAACGTACGGCGGAACAATTTAAACGTTGTTTTAAGGCATCGTATCACGGGCTGAGAGTTAAAGTGACCTATTTATACGGTTCGGGCAAAAGTGGCTTAGAAAATGTTTCGCGCAAAAACGAATCGCGTGAGATTCCGGGCAAAAACGAATCATAGAAAATTTCCGGGCAAGAACGACTTAACTGCATTAACCTTGCATTACTTTTTATAGTTAAATCGTTTTTGCTCGGAAATTTTCTACGATTCGTTTTTGCCCGGAATCTCACGCGATTCGTTTTTGTGCGGAACATTTTCTAAGCCACTTTTGCCCGAACCTTATAAATAGGTCACTTTTACTCTCAGCCCGTCATATAAGTATCCACAAGACTTACATATTTGATGTTATTCAATTTCTGCCCATGTGAAAAAGTGCCCTAAATGCCTATTTAAGACTAGACAACATTATATAAAGTTGATCTGACTAGCCACGCGCTATTGTACTATCGACGATATGGATATGGTAATTTTACGTAAGTATGCCCGCTTCCTGACCTCTCTACAGAGAGGCATCTATTGGAAACTCATGTTCCAGGCAGAAGTCAGATGAGTGAAATTATTGCGAGTGATCTGGACTACAATCCGAACTGTGAGCATTGGAACATTGAAAACACTGTGGTTTCAAAAGCTATGGTAAGCTGGGAAATACGTTCATTTTCATCTTATAAAAGCTCTGGAATGGACGGGATTTTCTCAGCTATGATCCGGAAAGGATCTAAGTCATCTTTGCAGAGTCTATAAAGTATGCTTAGTTACATTCCAGAGAGATTGCGTGATATAAGAGTGACCTTCATACCAAAACCAGGGAAGCCGAATTGCAAGTATGCAAAATCATTTCGTCCAATAAATCTATCGGGCTTTCTTCTAAAAACCTTGGAAAAATTGGTATGTGAGTACATTAAATCACATTCAATTACACGGAAATCAGCATGCGTATCACACTATATCGCCCTTCATCGCAGTATAGCGCCTATAGAAAGGGCACTTTACAATTAAGAATGTGCTCTCGCGGCCTTTGTGGATATCAAGGGCACTGTGCTAAGTTTGAATCTACCAAAAGTTCTATGATGGATCATAACATTGGGACCACTTTGATACGTTGGCACAATTCTTAGAAATCGCATAGTTTACACCAATATAGTCAAATCAAAAATTATGTTAAAATTCAGAAGATGATGTCCACAGGGAGGCATTTTATCTCCCCTTATATTTCGACTGACAGTTTTATTAGAAAGTTGACTGATGAGAATTTCTACACCATAGAATACGCCGACGACATTGCAGTAGTAATACAAGGAAAATACCTTGACACTATGAGTAGCCTTTTACAAAGGGCGCTACATATTATCGAGGATTGGTGTACTCCAAAAGTCCTCTTAGTTAATGCGGACAAATCCATGCGGATATTCACCATAATAAGGAAAACTGAAGGTCTTAAAACCATCAACATTTTCAGTAAGGAGGTGAAACCAGCTAGATCTGTAAAGTACCTGGGAGTCACACCAGACAACAAAGTTAGCCCAGGGAGACCCCATTTAGAAAACATTACTGAAGAAAGCTATTATGACTTTCTGGCAGTGTAGACGCTCCTTCGGGGCATAATGGGGCTTAAGTTCTAAAGTAATACACTGGATGTACACGGTAATTATCAGGCTAGGCCTATGTTATGGTGTCATGGTCTGGTGGCAGAGAGCAACGTTAAGTACAGTAAAGGATCTGCTCTGCAAGGTGCAGCGAATGGCTTACCTTAGTATCACAGGTACTATGCGATCCCCTCCCTCTGCAGCCATGGAAATGGTACTTGCGCTCGTCACACTGGAGTCGGGGACACTCCACAGTGTTGAGTCAATAATGATCAAAATATACTAATGATCACTGACAAACTAGTACCTATAGTAAAGCCATTTATACACTACAAAGTGGGTAGGGTGGGCACCTCAGAATTTAGTGGAAAAACTATTCGCAAGGGCTGGACTGTACGAAAAAAGAGATAACATCCTTTTATCCTTACCACTAGGTGTAAATACCACTGTTTTTCAAGCAAAGGTGTATGCCATAGCTAAATTCGCATACACTATTCTGGAAAAAAACATGAAAAACAAGGATGTTATCATTTGCGTCAATTACTGGACTTCAAAGCCTGTTTACATGAAGTGGCCTTTAAAAATAATGTAACCCTTGTTTGGGTTCCGGAACATAGCAACGTAGTGGGCAAAGAAATCGCGGTGATTTAGCCAGAAAAGGTAAAACCTGAACCTTGTCTAGGTCTTTCCATGTCAACAATTATTTAAAAAATTGAATCATAGGCAATTCATTCTCATAACGGTGACGGAGTTGGATGAATAGGTTGAGCGTCACGACCGACACGCCATGGTTTCTGGGTTCGAGTCTCGGTCTCCCTGTCCGTTTTTAAAATAGAATTAAATTATTCACTCCGTTTTTGGGTTCACAACAATGCACAAAAAAAAACTAGGTTTCCTTACTCCCCTTACCCTAATTCCCTTCCGGCCGAAACCATGCTCACGCATCAAAGGGTTGTCCCCTAGGATTTGGGCACATTAAAAAAAAAATGAGATCGAAATCATAAGATGACTGTACGCAAGCGAAATTGTTTCTTGTTCAAACTAATCAAAGATAGCTAATTAACAGTACGAAGGCCGATGTCAGAGTTCTTAAGTCAGAGCCAGGACCAGTAACTTCCTCCGGATTAACCGCAGCTAACCCTTCGGAAGGCAGGTCTGCATCTTCTAATGGTGCGTGTACCGTGGATATAGCCAGCTCGTTAGAGTCTACTATGTATATCTGCACCGCCGCACCTGAGGAAGTTCTAGTTATTATTTTGCCAATGGCACCTTCTTCCAGGACAGCTACAGCACTTTCAGCCGGCGCAAGCCAGCCTCCATAGCCGCCGCAGAACCTTCAAATGGTGATTTTCCTAAAGCTGTTTCTGTTGCGTTTTGGATACCGTGGGTATAGCCAACCTGTTAGGGTCTACCATGCCCTTCACCTCCACTCCTACAGAAGTGCCTTGGAGTGCATGCCCACTTAGAAAAGTTCATTTAAACATTTTCCAATTAGATTTTAAACATACAAATATTTCGCCATTGCTAGTGGTAGTCAGGACTTTAAAATTGAACTGTCCATACAAGTCATGTATTCGTTGATAGGTTTCATAAAAACGGGTCAGTAGTCAGTCTATTAAAATTGACAAACACTTCAACATCGGAATAAAACACATTAGGCAGTGCCTGTCACATTTAAATGGACAAAACAAATTTCTTCCGGATGTTATGTACCTAGCATTTCGCATCAGAGCACTGACGGATGGATGGCTGTAACATATAACAGGATGCGGACAAAGCTCTGTTGGCTTTTAAAAGCTAAATTGAAATGCCATCTCTTCTACATAGTGCGCCATAATGCATCACGATGGCAACTATTCCTATTTGAATAAATTGACCAAAAAAAAAAAAACAGTGTTTGCACCATATGGACGTAAAAGCATCTGTAGCCTAATGTGTTTGCATATGGGATGGTGTAAAATTTGCCTACTATTTAGTTTGGGCCCCGATGAATTCAAACTACTATTGATCGCACGGCAAGACAAACCTTCTACGTAGCATCCGTTTGAGCCATTAGTATTGCTACTGCTACGCCGTTCCCGAGTGCAACAGAAATTTAATACCTTTAAATTGAGCTCCACTCGATATGTATTATTCCCTAACTTTGTTATGTGTGATTTTCCACTAATTATTTAACCAAATACATGCACATTTAAATTTTCGATGCTAATTAGCTTTATACCATCCGATTGGTTTCGAAGGTGAATCAGGAATAGGATTTCGAAAATCAATGCATTGTATACATATATTGAAAAGTAATCCTAAATCTTCCATACGAACCTATTAGCTAGCTCTCTCATTTAAGTTTTTTTTTTCAATGGTTTTATTATGTTTGAAATGATGTATGGGTCAGATCTGGGGAGAATTTAGGGGAGAAAAATATCAGCCGCAGCAACCTGAGGAGTTGTATCAAATGGCACGGTATCTGTCTTTTAACTTCAGTCTCCAAATTGATGTTAAAATTCATCTTAATGCGAATCAAGCAAACAATCGAGCGCATGCAATCATGAACAGGAAGGTTTTTGTGTGGGTTTCTCCTGCAGCGATCACATCAACACCCTCCGAATTATCACGAGCAATCCGCCGAATGGAAGTCCCCGTTACATTGAAGGTTGAGGATTGTGAGAAGGCGTTTGACAGCGTTGATCGCGAGTTTACGTAGGAGAGGGATTCCAGAAAAAAAATTATCACCATCATAAAGGAATGCTACTCAGGTGCCCAATGTCACATCCTACACAAGGGAAAACTGTCAAAGCCCATGCAAGTGATAAACGGAGTAAGACAAGGATGCATACTGTCACCTTTATTTTTCCCGATCGTCATTAATGACATATTGTGCAGCACCCTAGACGACCATCCATTGCGATGAATTAGATTTCAACTTTTTAGCCACCTTACGCACCAAAAAACAGAGTCATGTAGCCCCAAGCAGTGCAGGACTTAAGATCAATCTTGCTAAAATCAAGCTTATGAACTAGGTCAGATCAATAAATCGAGGCCACATTTGAAGGCGTATGCCCAGAACCGGACCAGGATGGAGAGTCGATGATTTTCCTATTACAATGCAGGCGCCAAAGGAATTTGAGTATGCAAAATATGAGCACCGACATAGTTGTCGGATTCTTACACCTGAGAAATGAAATAATGAAAAACTTATGTCGCCGGCAGCGGGGATGGCCCATTTCAACCCCGCCGTTTCGTGTGTATTTTTTTCAAATAAGCGGGTTACAAGCCTACCTATCTTATCCCAGAAGGTAAGCTGTTCCTTAAAACGGCCGCGGAATCACCGAGAGTGTATTTGTATAGTGCGTGGGTATTCTCTAAGCCAAGGTGTTCTGGCTGGCATGTGTGTTTTCCTTCTCCTTTCTTAACCGTGCTTGGGGCCGGCTACGGCGGTCACACCCACTCCAGGTCAAAATTATTCCTCATGGTAGCTTTCGGGGATCTTACTGTATAAAAGTAAAAAGAATCAGCCGAATAGATCAACGCGTTGAAAAGTTGGGTAACGCTCCCTTCACCACCGCACATGTTTTTATTATGGCATCAACGGGGAACATACTCTGTCCATCAGAAAAACAATCATCCGAATCGGTCCGCTACTGAGTTAAATTCATCCGCCCCCCTCCCAACTTCTTTGACAAAATTTTTCCATAATAAGCATTGAGGTATCATACTTTATATAACAAAAAAAGAACCATACAAATTAGTCTACGCATTAGAAAGTTAGGTTTCAACCCCACTCTCACTCCACCCCATCCCACCATCAACATTTTTCAGATCATACCAGTCGGGGAACACTCTATCCAACAAAAGTAGAATAATCAAAATCGGTCCAAAGATGCCTGGTTGAACTTATAACCTCTCGTTTTTGGAAAGTGTGATAAAAATCACTCCATAGCATGTGTTCAATCGACTCCTTTGCTACCTAAGGGGAGGGGTGATTAAAAAAATTGGACCATAAAATGGATCGGCAGCATCCAGAATGTTAATCTTTGACCTCTTATGAGCTTAAATCGATTGGTCTATATACTAATAATTATTGAACGGCACAATTTCAATTCAACATGTTGGCCTTGCCTTCTGACTTTCTTTGACTTGAGCTGTAGTGTCAGCAGTCCTGTCATCGATCAATGCCCCATCAATTTCTTTCCCATTGAAAAGTACTTGCGAACGCGAATCAAACTTGAATCGGCCTCAGCCGTAGTGATTTCAACGGATTGTGCAATACTCTGATCGGCGTGTATGGTGGCTCTTTTTGTCGTGAAAAACAACTGGATAGGTACCGGGGCAACCGTCGTATCAATGATCGCTGCCGTTGTTAGGCTGCTGATCTGAATGGGTGGCCGATTGTTTGCGTTCTGCTCATTTGAGAGAAGTGATTCAACGATGGCACATGCGCAAAACGGAGTTGGGCTGCAAAACATCAAGTTGATGTTCAAAGATTTCTCTAATCGCGGCTAAGTGGGTGGTTTTTGCCCTGAGCATTTATTTCTTATGAAAGTGACTCGGTTGGTGGTATGTATGCTATGCTAAGATTTTCTTACCTTCAGGATGCCGCAGAAAAGTTATTTGCGGGCTATTCATGTGCATAGCGGGGTTTGGTTGCAATTGGCTGGTCGGTCATGTATCAACCAACGAAGTCATCGCAAAGTAAAAGTGATTCAAACGATGACGAATCAAAACAATATTTTTGTTGACTTATATCCGCTTCACTTTCATCGGACTTGTCTTTGATTGCTGACAAAATCGGCATTATTTCTTCAAATTGTTCGATATTGCATAGATTGATGAACGATAGGGGCCGTGCCCCTCTACCTACACTATTAACAGCTCACTCTATGTTCCGACGATTAGCGATAGGTCTACCGATTCTTGCGTACCTTCGCTCCCGACGCAGTGCACCAATGCAGAGGCTAACCCAACTTTTGTTGCCTCGCGTATGGATTTCATACATCTATATATCCTCGCAGAATTTACATCAGCTTCTGCGACCCGAAGTGGTGCAGTTACCGTGAGACCAGCTTAGCTTACTCGAAGTGTTTTTTTTCGCTAGTACATCCCGAAACTACCGAGGATAACTTTACTGCCCACTTATCATCTCACACGAGAGCTCCACGTAACTCTATAGCCTGCAGAAGGATCACCTCTTCACGAAGACGCGGCTGGTTGTTCCTTTTCAGCATCGTTCAAAATTCTTGTACCCGAGGATTTCTTTATCACAGTTGTTTCACCTGACTTCTGGCCAATCAACGCTATTGTTCGTGAATTTGTTCCATATGCTCGATCCGACACTACTGCCACTTCTAAAAACTTCAGCGAATTATCGCTCTACTATGTCAATGTAACAGGTCTTCGTTTAAAATTTACTCGCCCATTCATAGGTTCGACAGACTCTTACTTCGACTTGGTCTACTTGACTGAAACTTGGCTTTGTGGTAGAATATCTGATGCGGAACTCTTCAGCACGGAGTTTCTGATTTTTCCACATGATCGACATCTATCTGCTCTGGGTGCTCCTGTGTCTGTGCCTGTGTCTTCCTTGACTTGTGAGCTGGAGCAGAGTCCACGGTTTCACAACAACTTCCAGCACGTCAATGTAACTATCGATGTTCACCTTTAGGCTCTTCTTGAAGATATGGGTGGCATTACGTCACCCTGACTGCTCACGACCTCCCAGCCCCATCACAGAGGGGGAAATTTGGTATGCATGATGGTAGGTACGTCATAGGAATTTTGGCAGAACCAGACATTTGGCGATTCACCTTTCTGTACTGAATGAAGTTCTTTTCATCCGATAAGAACCTTAAGAAGCCAGCACTGTCATGCTTGATGTCGGTTAGCAAAGCTTGGGCCTTCACTTTTCTGTTCATCTTGTTCTTTTCAGTTAAGAGGTGACGGTTTTTAAGCACAAACGAGTTAGAATGCTGTTTTTGAGTTTATTTCTATTGTGGGCGGATTCTTGGATGGTTGCAAAACTGACTGCATTTACACTGATTTTAGTGAGGCCTTTAATAAGCTGTCTCACTCTATCATTGCTTTTAAATTTGCTAAGTTGGATTTCCCACCCTCGCTCATTGTTTGGATTAAGTCATATTTATCTAATAGGACTTATAGAAGACATTTTCGTGGCGTACCCCAGGGCAGTCATCTGGATCCATTGTTAGTCATCTTATCTATTGATGATATTTCGTATTTGCTTCAAAGATGTAAAATTTTTTTATATGCTGACGATATTAAGATTTTTCTCCCAATCAAATCTAATGCTCATTGTGATATTTTGCAATCAGAGCTGCACATTTTCTATGGGTGGTACTGCAACAATAATCTTAAGCCGAACATCGGGAAATGTCAGTATATGTCCTTCTCCAGGTCTAGCTGCTTCCGTACTTTTCAGTACATGTTTGAGGGTACTGGTATAAAACGAGTGGAAAGTGGGGGGGGGGGGGGGGACTCGGGAGTGTATCTTGATGTTCAATTGAATTTCATATCTTCTGGCATTTATTCTTCGATGGTTTAAGGAATTTCCAAGCCTTCATATAAAACTTCATCTTTATATATCCCTGGTTAGATCATAGCTTGAATATGCTAGTTAGGTTTGATCTCCGTTTTACGTATCTCCACCTTATGAGGAGACCTTAGGGTTGCTACAACTTGTTACACTCGAGAAGCCACGTTGGATTGCTGATTTGATATTTTTGCATCAGTTTCTGCAGGGAAAGCTAGACAGCTAGCTAGACATATTTTCTAGAGAACTCTCCTATTCCCTACGCAATCGGTCTCCTTTACAGTTGCTTTTTCGCGCACTAGTTATACGGCATGTTCGAGCCTATCAACCGCATGTGTAGGTCTACTAATGATATTGGAGACGTTTTTAATAGGTACTAAAGTGGACAAAGTTACTCGGTCATCTGATTTGGGTTTGTTGAGGTAAATGGATCGCGGTAATGATTGTAAGCAACCTCATCAAATTTCTTTGTCAGACAAGTAAATTTGAAGTTGACTATAGGCTTGTTTCAATTGTAGCATTTGTGCGTATAAATTTTCATCCCATTGAACCCTGTTACCTACCAAATTAATCCCATTTCCAGTCTGCCGAAAGAGTTACTCAAGATTAACTCATTTTCCACAAACATTTCATCGGTATTCAGCTTTCTAGATAAATCCGATTGAATGAATCGCTAATTACGTTATCGTTGCCTGTGAAAGCCAATCAAAGCCAATTAAACACGAAAATTCGTTTTACGCCCGTGAATTACGAAATGCATTGCATAGCATTCATAAATATCCCTTGCAGTTGTAAATTTCCAGACTAAACGTTCAATTCGGGAACAACTATTCACACAAAGGATTTTGTTGATTAAAATTCTCCTCTGCACCTCATATGTTTGCTTTTGATATACCAGCTGGTTGGCATGCGCAACCACGTGCTCTTCCACTTTGATATCTTTAATACAAAAATGTTATCAAAGAAATGAGAAAGTTAAAGTTTCGTCTACTAGACATTGCTAATTTTGTCTTTGCTATCCTTTTTTATATTCTGGAATCAGATCGAAATTTCTATGAGAGAGTCCCGACTGTAGTGGGGAAATTGGAAAAGGTCAACGTCATGGCTCTGACACGAGTTTGGTGTTGTTTTTTTTTTGTTGTATCATCGAAAGAGGGGGGGAGACTAATTTAACTCGACTACACGTAGGTGCTGAATTAATAATTTGTCAGGTTTAATGATTAACAGTGCTCTGAACTGACTGGCATTGAATATAGCAAACACCTAATATCACACCTTAGGAGTTCGAACGATTTATTCAGAAATCAATTCCGTTCTCAAGCAAATATTCGCCGTATTGAACGAACACAGTTGAATTACCAAAATCGCGTCATCATCGACGACCTGCAATTTAGTCGTGGTCAATATTTGTCCGTTGAGATTATTGATACGAAACAATTTTTCAGTTCCATTAAATGTGCTTAAATCAAACTGATCGGTTTTTTGCAAATCGAAACTACGGCCAACCTAGACGAACGGTGTAGTCGGTCGTGGGGGGTAGGGGATGGTGGAGGGGAGACTCTAATTGAAATCAATATTTGCTGTGCAAATTATTAACTCTGCTCGGCTGGGACACGCGGATTCTGTTTAAACATTTTTAAAATCTCCATAATATACCACCTCATGATATCTCCGGTTCAATTTAATATTTCTGCTATTTGCTTGTTGTTTCGAGTAAATTATTTCAATTTTTCATCATCGATTGGATTGTTGTTTTAATTAAAAATTACATTGGGAATTTACCACGGATAATATTATTGAATTTGAGAAATATTAAATATTTGCGTTCTGTCGTGTTTTATTGAATAAACTCTGTTTGAATAATTTTATTTACAAGATTGTGGCTCGATGTGATTAGATATTGTTGAGGGCGTGTTACGTTGTCAACCCGTAGTATTGGGGATGTGGTGGCCTAAAAACAGAAGTTTATTTATTTAAGCTTAATGCAAGCTGTTACATAAAAAATAACAAAATAAATACTACAAACTAAAATAAACAATAATTCATAACAGATAATGTAAGCTACAATATGAGCTATGATTATGATAAATATAAACTGGAAGGAAGGAGAATTAGGAAAGGCGATCAAGATGGGCGGGATAAAGATATAAGGCTTTGTGAAGGGATGATTTACTCAGATGGAAGTCAAAGGAGGGAAGGTCGTTGACTTTTCTTAGCATCCTGGTAATTCGTTCGAAAAAGGGGAGTGGACATAAGGTTGCGAGGGTTGGTATAGATGGGTAAAGAATGCAGGATTGAAGGGCAGTCTATGGCATAGCTGATGAATGAAGAGAATGTCGGAAATAACGTTTACTTAGGGGTTGTAAGTCGATCAGTTTCAGACGGTCTTCATAAGGTGGAAGGTTGAATCTGTCTACCCACGGAAGATCACATAGAGCAAAGCGAATGAACCTACGCTGGACAGATTCAATTCTGTTAATGTGGGTTATTTGCGTCGGTGACAATACCTGGCTGGCATATTCAAGGAGAGGTCTAACGAAGGAAATATAGAGAGATTTGGAAACATAAGGATTGGAGAACTCTCTAGACCAGCGCTTCACAAACCCTAGTGCGGAGTTAGATCTGTTAATTATGCTATCAATATGGGAACGGAAATTAAGTTCGCTATCACAGATTATTCCTAGGTCACACAAAGAAGTAACGATAGGGACTGGTACGTCGGTTTAACATGTAGGTTCTCGAGGTGGTGGTAAGACGCTTGCTGGAATAAGAGATGGACTGGCATTTGGAGACATTGAGCTCAAGAAAGTGGTAAACGAATCGAG
This sequence comes from Leptarthrus brevirostris, assembly GCA_964036015.1. Taxonomy (NCBI): domain Eukaryota; kingdom Metazoa; phylum Arthropoda; class Insecta; order Diptera; family Asilidae; genus Leptarthrus; species Leptarthrus brevirostris. Next base: position 99,807,950 of record OZ038375.1, read on the forward strand.
GTCATTTTGGAGAAGAAGAGAGTCGATTGTGGAGGAGATATGTTTGATTATTTTCATGTCATCAGCATAAATGGACAGCTCTGAGTATTTGATGACACAATCAACATCATTAATTGTAAGGATGAAAATTACTGGACCGAGGTGGCTGCCCTGAGGGACACCGGAACGAGCGACAATGGGGTTAGAAATGGATAAGCTGAAAAGAACATTGTACTGACGGTTGTTGAGGTAGGATTGAATCCAGGAGATGAATCGGGAGGGGAAGCCTAGGCGATCAAGTTTAAACAGGATAACGCTATGGGAGATCTTGTCAAAGGCTTTACTAAAATCGGTGGCGATAACATCAACATCTTTACCGTTTTCCAGGGCACATAGTGTTTTGGTAACGAATTCGGTAAGGTTGGTGGTTCATCTGTGACTGTCGTGCTGTGCAGACGTGTTTTTTTAGTGCTCCTCGAGCTTTTTGTGTTTTGGTTTTTCGTAGTGCTATTATTCTTGTGTCGATCTTGAGTTGTATTGTGCTTTGTTTCTAATATCTAGCTTATTTTCTGTTTATTTCCCTTCATTGCTGTGGCTGTGATTCGGTTTTTGTTAATTTTTATTTACCTCAGCGTTTCTGTGTGTTTTTCCGATATCTGTTGTAACTTAGTGGCGCTCTCGAGCGCATACCGTTTTTGTTGCTGTAACCTCTGTTTACAGCTTTGATTTCGTGGACTTCTGCTGCTGTAGTATTTTCAAAATTTTTCGAGTTAAAAATTTTTTTGTGGTTCAGAACAGTTTTGTGTGCCTTTGCCCGGTCGTTCTTGGTCCCTCTTACTGTTTTTGGCTGCTCTGAACTCTGTTTACGGCTATGATCTCGTGTGGTGTTATCAAACAAATTATTTTAGTTCTTTGTGGATTTCGGTACTTTGTGGCCCGGATTTGTTTTTGCGTGCCTTTACCTGTTCATTGTCGGTGCCTATTATTCAATTATATTCCTACATATTTATTTATTTATTTTTTATATTTTGAGGCCGTGTTTGTGTTTTTTTGAAATTTTGTTATTTTCTGTGGTCGTGTTTTGTGTTGATTCGCTTTTGATTGTTCTCTCCGTGTTCTCTTGTTCCTTTTCTGTTTCTTCAATTTCTTGTGTGTTGGATCTGGGATTGGCTTCGTTCGTATTTATTTATTTATTTATATTACATTTATTCATTTCATTCCAGTCTTTCACTTTGTTTGTTTGTTAGATTTTTCGGCTTTACTTTTTCTGTCTCGTGGAGGCCCTCATTTCTTTGAGGTGGACCGTAGAGTTTATAAGAATACTTAATTTGTCGATTGTTTGGTTTTTCTTCGTAGGTCTGGTTCTCCTCCTTTGACAATTATTTGTTATTTTTAATTTGTTATTTTTAATTTTTTGATTTGACACACATTCAAATTATCCGGCTTTTTGTTTTGGTTGCGTTTTCTTCGTCCCCTGCTTCGTGGCTCTTTCGTCGCTTTATTCTTTGCGTCTCCGTCTTTCCGCTGTTTCGGTTTTTTCTATTTGCTTGAGTCTTCCTGGTGCCCCTGTGTATCCTCTTTCTGCTGGTTTCCTCCCTGTCTTTTTACTATTTCGTCTTCTTTGTATTTGTTCATTTTCTTCCCTTTTTATTTTACTTTTTGCTTTGGCTTCCATTTAATCTATTTCTATTTTTGGCTTTTTTGTATTTGTACCTTTTTTCCCCATTTTACTTACCTTTTACTTTTGTTTTGGCTTCCATTTTATCCATTTACTTATTTTTATCTCGTATCTGTTCTTGTGCACCCATACATCTGTTGCTGTCTGTTTTCTTCGCTCTCTGTTTATTTGCTCTCCTCTGTCTTTCGTTGTCTTCGCCTGCGCTCACCTTTTCTGTCTCCTAACTTATTATTCCTTTTTTTTTCCTTTTCTTTTTCCTTTTCTTTCGTTTGGATTTTTATTTATTTATTTTTTATTTTCTTACTTATTTTATATTGTCTTTTTATTTTGTTGTTCTCATTTCATTTCTCTCTTCATTTGCACACCTCTGTCTTTCGTTGTTTTTGGCTGCGCTTACCTTTTCTGTCTCTTAACTTATTATTCCTTTTTTTTTCTTTTTTTTTTTTTACTCTTTTCTTACCTTGGGATTTTTATTTATTTATTTTTTATTTCTAATTTTTTTAATTTTATATTTATTTATTTATTTATTTTTTCATTTTTTTTGTTCTCGTTTGTCTTGAGTTTGAGCTTGAGTTTGTTTCTTCTTCCTCTGTGTCTCTGTTCTTTCGGTTATGGCCTGCTGCGGTGCCTGCGCGGGGGTGATTTCCCGTGATGGGATCAACTGTGATGGCGTTTGCGGATTGAAATTCCATCCTAAGTGTTTAGGGCGTGGGACCAGATCTCCGACCTGTGTGGAGTGTTCCGATATAAAGCCATGCCATGTTCTGAGGCTCGTAAAGAGCATGGTGGAAGCGCTTTCCGGCGATCTGACTCTTGTCGCTGATAGAGTCAGCTCTTTCTCTTCTCGCTGGGCGGATTTTCAGCTTCTGTCCGAGGACACCGGAACCCTCACCACTAAAATGGACAGGTTGTTGGGCGTAGTGGATGCTCTAGAATCAGCATCTACTATCCTTTTAGAAAGATCCCATGAGATGTCTTCCCGCATTTCGGCTCTATCTGGCTCGCTTGATGAGGTCCATTCTACGCTTGCTGGCCTCGATCCCAACCTGCTTCCTCCCGGGGGCCCTTCTCCCATCATCCCCATTATTGACGACATTCGCCGCAATGTCAAACAGGTGAAAGGAGACCTATGCTCCTGGTCTTCGGCTGTCTCGGCCAACTCCGAGCTCCTGGGTTCTATCGCCTCCGACTTGAAGGTTCTATCCACGCGTGACAAAGCCTCTTCGGAGCTCCCTTCCGCCTCGTTCTGCACTGACGTCCGGCCCAGTCCTTCGCTCTCTGCTGCCCCTGGCTGCCCTATTTCTCCGATTCTGGGTGGTTCTCCACCTCCCGCCGCACCTGTGTCACACTCCTCTGGCTCAGTGGTCCGGAATATTGTACCGGTCCCTTCCCCACCTGCTGATCTTCTCCCGCCCATGCGGGACCAGGCCTCGCGCCAAGCCTCGTGTCCCTCTCGAGCTACTCGCGTGCGAGGGCGTCGTCGTGGTGCTGCTCGCGAACCCTCTGTTGCGCCCGAGGCTCCTGTCCTGAATACGACTCATCGCCCTTCAGGTGCTCTGGCTGACGTCGAACCAGCTCATGATGTTTCAGCTATTCGTTCCACGGGGGGGCAGACTTCGTCGGCGAGTACTTCGTCTTTTAGGACGGTTATCCTGACGGCCTAAATGCATTTTCGTATCCAGGGTGCACCCTGATACATCTGAGCGCGACGTCATTGACCACATCTCCACTCTTGCGAGTATTCCCGTTGGCATGATCGCTTGTCGGAGAATCAGCCCAGCACACGGCCAGGGTGAGCGCGCCTTTTCGGCCTCTTTTAAGGTTTTTGTTCCCGACGACTCCTTTCCAGCGATTATCTCGCCTGACTTATGGCCTCCTGGCTCTATTGTTCGAGAGTTTGTCCCGAGGGCTCGTCCTGGCGTTGCTCACTCTAACACTCCAAAAAACTTGTCGGCGAGGTCTCCTTCTACTATGCCAACGTGACCGGGTTGCGCTCAAAAACCTCGCGCTTGTTCTCCACCTCCAGCTCCGCCGACTTTGATGTCATCTGTTTGACTGAGACCTGGTTATGTGGCGGCATATCTGACGCCGAGCTTTTTGGACCTGAGTTTCAGGTCTTTCGTCGTGATCGCCACTCCGATTTGTGTGCTCCAGTTGGTGGTGGTGTGCTCTGTGCTATTAGAGCCAATATCCCTTCCTCGGTCATGCATATTGCTTGTTCCGGCGACTTGGAGGTTTTGTGCGTCACCTTAAAATTCCCCCAGAGAAATTTGTATGTTTTTACTGTGTATATCCCTCCTGGCTCACCCCCACGTTTTTACGACTTGCTGTCTGCCTCCATCAACAGCCTAAGCGATGCCTTGCTGCCCGCCGATGAGGCCGTTGTCTTTGGTGATTTTAACCTCCCCACCGTTAACTGGATTCAGTCCTCTGAGTCTGAAGGGCTCTTGCCCTGCCTTACTGGCGCTCCCCAGCACATTCTGTCCCTTCTGGATACCCTTGCCTCTGCGAGTCTTACACAGTGCAGCGATGTCGTGAACGACCTCGGAAGATCGCTGGACCTTGTTTTTTCGACCAATCCGGGTGGCTCGTTTGTGAGAAGGTGTCCGACTCCCCTAACTTTGGAGTCCAGCCATCACCCTGCACTTCAGGTATTCCTGCGTTTTGAGGCCCCCGAAAAAGTCTTTTCCTCTCTTGCGGGATGGTCTTTCAACTTCAAAGCCGCTGATTTTTCTTCCCTCAACGACTGGCTCCAGGCTTATGACTGGGCGAACGTACTTGCTGAGCCCGACATTGATCGGGCCGTTTGCTCCTTCTATGACGTGCTTTATACCTGTTTTACTCAGTGTGTACCGGTTTCCTTTTCGCGCTCCCCCCATTCATCTCAGCCTTGGATGAATAGCTCCTTGAGACACCTGAAAAACCAAAAGAATAAGGCCTGGAAAAGGTTCTGCTCCTCTAGGTGCGACGAGGACTACCTGGCCTACCACAACCTCTACCTTCGTTTCTCTCTCGATCTTCAGACGTCCTACAACAGATTTCTGTCCGACTCGAGACATATTCTTCATTCTAACCCCAGACAGTTTTGGAGATTTATTAATTCTAAGCGACATAGTGATGGCTACCCTTCCTCCCTTAGGTTTGGTGATTGCGAGAGTTGTGACCCCGTCATTGTGGCCAATTATTTCGCCGACTTCTTCATTACCTCATTCTGTGATTCTGACTGTGATATTGTTTCTTCTGATTTTATTCACTTGACCAGGCTTCCTCATACTTCCCTTGAAACTAAGGACTTAATTTTTGACGATGGTGCTGTCACCGATTATTTGTCGAGTTTGTCCAACGGATTTTCGTGTGGTCCAGATGGTGTCCCTTCGTCCTTTCTTAAAAATTGCTGTTCATCTGTGTCCCCCATTCTTTGTCATTTGTTTAACCTGTCTCTGTCTTGTGGCCGTTTTCCCGGTCTCTGGAAGGATTCTGTGATTATTCCCCTTCACAAGAAGGGTGACAAGTCCGATATCTCCAATTACAGACCCATCGCCAACTTGTGTCATGTTGCGAAGGCGTTCGAGGCCTTAACCAGTGATGTGCTCCGTTTTCATTGTAAAAGGCTCTTTTCAGTATGGCTTCATTAAGGGTAAATCTACCACCACCAACTTACTCGAATTCGTGCATCACTGCTTGCCTCTGATTGAGTCTGGCTTACAGGTTGATTGCATTTTCACTGATTTTAGTAAGGCCTTCGACAGAATCGATCATGGGATTCTTGTTCATAAATTTCATTTGCTCGGGTTCCCACCGCTTTTTATTAACTGGTTGTCCACTTACCTCTCTGGGCGCACCCAACGCGTCCTATTTCGTGGTGCCCTATCCAATGAATTCTTGGTTTCTTCTGGGGTGCCTCAGGGCAGCATTCTTGGCCCACTTCTTTTTATTATTTTTATTAATGACGTCTCGGTGCTCCTTTCTAGCTCCAAGATTCTGTGTTATGCAGATGACGCCAAAATTTTTCGTGTCGTCTCCCGCGACGACGATTGTGCTCTGTTGAGCTCCGATATTAACGTTTTTCACGACTGGTGCTCTAGTAACCGTCTTCCCCTTAATATAAAAAATGTACCATAATGACCTTTACCCGCAGAAACTGTCCCATTCTCTTCGACTACACTTTGGATGGCAGTGTCTTGAGTAGGCTACATAGGGTCAAAGATTTAGGGGTTGTTCTTAATTCCCGCCTATCCTTTGAGGATCACATTGACTTCGTGGTGAATAGGGCTAATTCCACCCTGGGTTTTGTGAAAAGGTGGTCCAGGGAACTTGACGATCCCTATCTAACCAGGCTCCTCTTTTGTACATTCGTTAGACCCATTCTGGAATACGCTTGCCCGGTTTGGGATCCCTATTTCGCTGTCCACATCAACCGGATTGAGGCTGTCCAGCGTAGATTTCTTAGGTTCGCTCTCCGCGACCTTCCTTGGCGTGATCCTTTATCCCTCCCATCATATCATGCTAGGCTTGGACTGATTTCTCTTGATTCCCTTGTAAAGAGACGCCGAATATATAAGATAACTTTTATGCATGATTTATTGCAGGGGACGATCAACTCCTCCGAACTGCTGAATGATTCAGGCATTTCCATTCCCGCCCGGTCCCTTAGGAATTTCAACTTTCTGCATGTTCCCTTTCATCGTACGCTTTACGGCATGCACGAGCCTATCACTTCCATGTCCCGCCTCTACAATGACTACGCTGCCTATATCGAGCTGGGATGTTCTAGGCGACAACTGAAGCGCCATCTGAGGATGCTTATTGAATAAGTTAGTTTAATGATTTGTATTAATTTTGTAGTCTTCTTGGTTCATTTGTAATTTTCTTAGTAGCCAGTTTTGGCGAAGCTGTTGTTAAATAAATAAATAAATAAATAAATAAATAAATAGATCTTCCTTTGAGCAAGCCATGCTGGGAGAGGGAGAAAATAGACTTACAGTGGAAGAAAATGGAATCATAGACCAATTTTTCGAATAGTTTAGGTATGGATGATAATTTAGCAATGGGTCTGTAGTTGGATACATCGTTCTTGCAGCCTTTTTTGAAGATGGTAATAATATAAGAGTTTTTCCATAATTAAGGAAAACCCCTTGAGTGACCGAGAGGCGGAAAAGCAAAGTAAGGGGTTGAAAAAATTTGAAAAATTATTTTATTTATTGTCTACGACGTTACCTGATTGAATGTCCTTCGTGTTTGTCCCCATCCCCGTGCGAATTAAATGCTTCTGCAAAGAACTCTGCTTTATGTTCAGATACAACGAGAGGTTAAAGGAACAAGAATTATTACCCTCACACTTTTTGATCCGAGAAGATCTGCTCTTAAGGTTTTTCCTTAACCGATGATCCCGACCGATGATCCCGATAGCCTTTCCCATCCAATGCTACATAATGAAGCCGATTGAATATTAACTTTTTAGCAAATGTGCAAAGGCTCGCTTGCTTGGGAACAACAGGTGTAATAAAATCCCCACCACAAGCTGGTTCGGAAGCCATTTTGCACCTTGAACGCATAGAAATTCACACGAAAAGAATGGCAACCTTGGCAGCTCTCAGACTTAAAGAAAACAGCCAATGGGCACCACAGAGCTTTGGACATGCAGTCATGCTGAACTTCTTTAATCAAAATAGGTTGCACCCTTCAACGGATTATATGAAGCCACATGACTTTGGAAAACCCTTTTCCGTTATCATACCTAACAGAGAAGATTGGAAGCACCCTGAAAACATAATTAAAGGAATTGCGATCTTTACGGATGGATCGAAAACAGAAAAGGGGACTGGAGCTGGAGATTTCTCGGAAACGAAGAAAAACAAATGTCAGCAACTGAGATCACTACATATTTGTGTGGGCAGTCAAGCAGCACTGAAGGCGCTAAACTCCAACGTGATAAAGTCAGAATGTGTGAGGGACTGTATCAGAGCCCTAAGAAATATCTCATACCATACGGTTAGGCTCTGCTGGGTTCCAGGACATGTCGGTTTAGAGGGTAACGAGAAAGCCGATGAACTGGCCAAAAATGGGTCAAGTACAGACATAGACATGTCATTGGAAAGGGTACACCCACCCCTTAAAGCAGGAAAAAGTCAAATTGATAGACATTACTCCAACACGACTACGGAACGGTGGAAAAATATCAATTATTGCTTCACAATAAGAAGTCGGAGCTGAATCATAGCAGAACTTCAAATCTCTTATCCTTCGATAGAAAGAGCATTCGAACACTCGTCGGTGTCATCACCGGGCACTGCCCCATAGGAGCTATAGCCATTAGACTCGGCGTACCATCGAATGAGTTCTGTAGAAGCTGCAGAGATGAAGAAGAAATCGAGTCCATAGTGCACCTGCTCTGCGAATGTCTGGCTTTAAAAGAACGACTACTCGCCTGTTTGGGAGCAAGGTTCTTTGACAATTTGGACGACCTAGCTGAGATAGCACTGGTGGACATAAATAGATTCATACAGAGATCTGGGTGGTTTTAAGTTCTGACCATGCTTTTTTTTTCTTTTTAAGGGCATTCACAATAGGCCTTCATGGCCTTCGAGTGAACTTGGTGCTTCTTAGCAACAAACAGCCCGACTAAGCAACCAACCAACCAATATGTGCATTAATAAAAATCTAATAAAATTAATCTTAGTATTTAGTGATGCCACCATTTGCTTCAATTATACATAGCTTCTCTGCGTCGGGGCATGCTCTCTATACAGACTTTTGGCATTTTGTTTGAGTTAGATGTTCCGATGCCATTCTCTAATGAGTGTTTCAACCAAATGGCGCTTGGTGGTGATCACTTCCTTGGCGATTGCCCGTTTGGTGAGTTCCCACATGTTCTCTATGGGGTTTATGTAAGGTGAGTTTTCGGTCAGGAATGCAGTAACACTCCTGGATTTGTGGCACGGTGCCGAATTGTGCATAAAAATCACCAGGGAACGATTCTTCGAGCTGTGGCAGTAGCCGAGTTTCTAGTAGGTATAGGTACTCGCTTTTACTGGTCATGTGTCATGGTGCCTTCCAGGATGTAAAGGCGCCACATGCCCTTGACTGAGATCATTATCCGGGTCGTCGATGGAACTTTAGTTCGGTTAACGACAGACTTCGAAACACCTACAATAGTAGCTATGTCTCTCTGCGGATGTGTGGAGTGAAGTACTAATGTTTGTATTTCTCTATATTTTCTCGGAGACAATTTGAGGTTATGACGGCTTACTGTTGACGAAAATGAAACTATGAGTACCAAAACGAAAAGTTTAATAGAAAAATGAATGCTTCAAAGAAAAACGTAAAAATAAAAAATAGAAGGTTTCGTTCTGATGCCTCTCACCTGTCGCTTTTATCTCGCTTTTCCAAAATATCACAAATTTCGTACAAAAGTAGCTAATTAGCAGTCAGTCAAGAAGTGTTGGAACTTTTCTAAGGAAATTCATCACAGATGTCAAAGACAAATGCAACCAAAACTCCTTTTTGTGGGTTAGAGACGGCATCTGATAAAACCGCAATCTCGTTAATGAAATTTTGGGAAAAGTGGGAGCTCTGCTAGAGCAACTAGCATTCACAGCGATATTCTAATACACTCAACTCAAAGTAAGATTAAAATCCGATTACTTAGGTGTCGGCATAAGGTAAACGGATAGGCTGTCTAATAATTTTATGAACTTGGAAGGTGGAAGGAGGGTTGTATTTGTGGAGAAAAACACAGAAGTCGCTACACAATTGTGTCATGAATTGACAATTCAACAAAACAGTTGTAAAAGTAAAAAAAATCGAATTCTTTGCGTTTTCGAACTTTGAACTTTTCCTCAATAGCAAACGTAACGAGTTTTCCCTTCTATTTCCTGTTTCATTAAAGTAGTTTGGTGCGTGGGAGTTAAAATACAATGCAAGCCATGCAGCAAAATTGGATTCTTTTGCAGTTAAATTCTATTTTTAGATATTTACGTTAGTTAGATACATGCAAAAATTTAAGCTGCTATACCACCTATACTGTATAGATCGCCTACGGTATCCGCCTAGGAAAAGGTAAGGGCATAGAGCCTCAGGCAAACGGATACGTAATTCTTATCACGAGGCCATTTCCGTTTTGCTTTATTTCTGCCACCCGTTTCCTGCAGCCATAGTCCTCGCCCTCGCCCAGTGAAGCCTTGCCATAGCTATATTGGGGTTAAGATGGTCATTATACCCCACCCTGTGAAAATACATTACCGGCGTGCGTGAATACTTTAGACTCTCCTTTTTCGTGTAAGGATTTGTGCGAATTGCGATGTACTGATAGCGGGAGTGCGGGCGCAAATCCAATTAGAACCGTAGCTAATTTGATTCTTGCATGTGATAATGTGATCCATAGTCACTTTTTGGCAAAAGTTTTTTTACTTGCGGTCATTTGATTGCGCCTTTCTATAAGTTTCCGAGGATGTGCTATATTTAATTTTATGAATTAAGTAGTCCGTCATCCTACAAACTGATATAACAACTGAATCTAAGTTTGATAAAGCATGATTGCTGATAAACAAGGAATAAATTTGCCACAGCAGCTCGGCTCTTGGCAATACTATCGGGCTTCACTTCCGCATTTACATATGTTTAGTTCTGTTATAGGTAAAAACACACTATGAGCGGTCCATTTATCTTTCGTTTTATTTGTATAATTGTTTAACATACAATGATGTTTTTTTGAGGTTGTACGTAGATTCGGAGTTGAATCAATTGATTGAGCGGCACGGTCGCCACGCCATGGTTCCCGGATTCAAAACCAGGTCTCACCGTAGGTTAAATTAAAAAATCATTTTCTGTTGTTTAGGCTGTTGGCTAGCTCGCAGCAATGCAAAAAACAAGTCATTCAAGTTTCCTTACTCCTCTTACCCTGAGTCTCTTCCGGCAAAAGTCATACTAGCGCATCAAAGGATTGTCGTCTAGGCTTTTGCCATATCGTAAAAAAATGGATTCTTCATCATGATAATGCTATCGCTCATTCTTTAGAGATTGGACCTTGGTGAGATGGGCGGACAATATGCTTCCCAATCGCATAGTCTCAGCTCTGGTCGACGGCTATGAAGCCAAACGAAAGATGAACAGAGGGTGCCCTCAAGGGAAAATCCTCTCCCCGCTCCTGTTGAGTCTGCTTGTCGACGACCTAATGGCAGAGTTAACTAATCTGGCTTTGTACACCATTGGGTATACCGACGAGTCATAAAGGGTAATTTTTTAAATACTATTTGTGAGAAAAATGGTGTACAAAAAGGAATCCAGACAACATGTCTGTGCTTCTCTTTACAAAGAGAAGAAAACTTTAAAGATCTTTAACAAATAGTTAAAATTAGCGGATACTGTAAAGTATTTAGGTATTGTGCTGGACACTAAACTAAGGTGGAAGGTGCACTTCGATAACAAAACCAGTAAAGCATTGTGTGTTTCTGGTAATGCAGACGAGCCTTTGAGTTGACGTGGGGACTAAGTTCTCGTGCCATTCATTCGATATACACCGCCATAATTAGACCTAGTCTCTGCTATGGTGCAATTGTCTGGTGGCAGAGAACTACTAAGCACATCCCAACCTTAACCTTTGTAAAATTCAAGGGATAGCGTGCTTAGGGAGTTCAGGGGCCATGCGAATCATTCAAACTGCAGCAATGGTGGCTGCTCTTTCCCCTCTTCGTTTGGATTTACTCGTTCAGGAAGAAGCTCGAAAGTCTGCATAAAGTCTTGTTTTAACGAACCAGTAGTGCGTTACATAGCCAAACTTTGGGCACTCATTAATCTGGAAGAATCTAGTACAATTAAAGCGAACGATTTAGATTATTTCCGATAGAATGATTCCTGAAGTGGTATTTACAAAACATTTTAGAGTCATGTTTCCCACTAGAGAAGAATGGGAAGAAATTCGAAAAAACCTCATCACTTTACAGATATCTATTTGGTATACTCTTTGTAAAACCACAACTCCTGGTGTATATGGTAGAGCGGAAGAAATCAATGTCTCCAAGGCTTTGGGTGCTTTTTGTACTATCTTTCAAGCAGAGACATACGCTATATATTATAAAATGCGTGCACTTTATTTAAGATAGTGCCACGATTGTGATGAACGCCATCAATCCCTCCGACCGTAAGGTAGCACTAAGGGCTCTCTCATGTAACGTAGTCACTTCCAAGCTAGTAAAGGATGGTAACGAAACCCTGAATGTAATATCTACCCGGAACGCGATAATACTCTGCTGGGTTCCCGGTCATAGAGATGTGAAACGTATGAGAGAACAGACAATCTCGCTAAAAAAGATTCACAAAGACCAATAATGGGCCTTGAACTAAGCCATGGTGTATCTCCGTCCTTTATTATCCGAGAAATAATGGAACTAACCATAAGAGAATACAATCGGAGATGGAACGACAGAGAGGACTGTAAACAGTCGAATCTACTCTTACCTAAAATAGACGTAGCCAAAAGCGAATGGTTGATCAAGAATAATAAAAGTAACATAAAGCTAGCAGTAGGCATAATCACTGGCTATTGTGGTATGAAGAAACACATACCTAGTATAGGAAAATACAGAACACCCATGAGCTAGTGCAACATAGAGAACGAGACAATAACGTATCTCTTAGCTAATTGTACTCGTTATGTTAACGAAAGATTCAATACTTTCGTGCCTCTAACTCTTAACCCGACGGAGCTGCAAATTTAAACGTTACCCAAAACAGTGAGTTTCGCTAGGCGAACTAGAAGCCTTGTGACCCATTCTGGGGGACAAGACTAAAATAGATGGCAGACTTTATTTCTGAGGCAAGCACAATGGTCCCTTGAGTACTCAGTCTACACTATGCGTGTCGCGGTCCCCACGTCCAGCCTTTATGTTCATCTTCTTTAGATAACAGCTTAAGTTGTCATGTGACATCACCCATCTCAAGACCCTTCCTCTGAACAGCACTGAATAACACTGGGTATTCTAATGGCCATCTGCGCGAGTTCGCGACAGTCCACTGCTTTCTCGTCAAACTAGAAAATTAAAGAAAGTTTTGGAAACTGGAACATGTGACATAACAAATAAAAGGGCTTGCTGTGAAGATCATGGAACATGGTAAATCTCTCAATATTGTGCGTACAAACTTACACTTGCTGGAATGTATGGGAGAACATGTTTTTCAACTACAATGTTAAGTTTGTTCTTGGAATAAGTTGACGGGCTGAGAGTAAAAGTGACCTATTTATAAGGTTCGGGTAAAAGTGGCTTAGAAAATGTTCCGCGCAAAAACGGATCGCGTGAGATTCCGGGCAAAAACGAATCGTAGAAAATTTCCGGGCAAAAACGACTTAACTACTTAACTGCATTAACTTTGCATTACCTTTTGTAGTTAAATCGTTTTTGCCCGGAAATTTTCTACGAATCGTTTTTGCCCGGAATCTCACGTGATTCGTTTTTGCGCGGAACATTTTCTAAGCCACTTTTGCCCGAACCTTATAAATAGGTCACTTTTACACTCAGCCCGTCAGTTATTGGTACTACTCGTTCGAATTAACTAGGTCAGGCATCCATCACTCCTCGTACCTACCGCACTAAGTACCTTCAGCAACATATTCATCGCATCTGTCCGGTTTTTTTTTCGATTCATAGCATACGCGTTGATTTTACGGACACAATCCAAAGCGACAGCCGTATTAAAATCTTAGCTGTCAACGCGCTTAATCGCCATCTGATTCTTGAGTGCCACCGCTTTTCTTTTACCTCCGCCAGGCTCTCTAACAGGTAATCCAGCAAGTAGACCAGAGCCCCCATCTGCGCCTCTTTCTTTAAGGCTTATGTCTGTCCCAAGCTTGCGTGTTCTGGCTCCTTAAAGCAGGGTTAAAAGGCTTTCTTTTGTCCATTTTCGGTGCTTCTGAACATCTGTCCTACCAAGGGCTTGGGCTCTGCTCCACAATCTCAGTCGGAGTGTATGCTTGGCGGAACGCCTTTTGTAGTTCATTATATTTTTGGGTATCCCATGTGTCCATGCCGTCACTTTTTCTGACTATTTGTGTTTTTGGGAATCCTGATCAGTCTTCGGACTACGCTCACCATGTGCCCCATATCTAATATTAAAAGTTATGGCTCTGTCGTCTGACAACGTTACTACATCAGCCACTCTCCAATTGAACACTCTGTCTAGCAACTTATTAGGTCTGTTCCCGTACCTGCAGAGATTATAAGTGCTTTGCAGAAAACTACAGAAAACTGCAGAAAAGTGTTCCCGTATTCACTTCTCCAAGAAGATTTTGCCTACGTCAAAAAATTCCCCTGCTGCAGAAAATTTAAGAATTCTGCAGCAACTTTGACCAGCTGCAATATGCTTAAAAAATCTTCTTTCTGTCAAAATGACAACTGCCCAAACGTCAATTGAGTGAATTTGAAATTTGTGAATCCTTTTATAGAGTTTTACATCCTAAAAGTTAAGCGTCGGACTAAGGAAGTGAAGTAGCCTATAAGGAAGAACTGTGATTGATTAGTTTCCATATATTGGAAAACATTTTTTTCTCCAAAACAAATCTGCTTTTTCAGAAAATTGCAGCTGGTTGTTCCCGTACTGAAGTGATTTCACCCCCACCACAGCTTGCAGCTGCAGAAGTACGGGAACAGACCTATTATTTCTAAATGGTACACTCGTAATCTCGTTCCGTCTATCATCCACGAAAGTTGGTTCTATCTCCCTATTGATAATAGCTAGGTTGTTATCAACCGCGAATTTTAACATAACACACTGTGTTGTGGACATGCGTATCGCAACCTAATACTATCTCCTCATTTCTGTCTTTGAACTTCACTAATGTCTCCACCTCCTTACCTGGAGGCAGGCAAAACCGGTGAATCATAAAGGAGATAGTCAGAGGCCAAAACACAATGTACAATGCTCGGCTTCCACACAAACCACTGCAAGGTCTGGCGTACTAAATTACGATAATGATACTGCCTGAACTGTGAAACTGAAGATAATCCTTAATAAATTTTTTTGATCACATTTATACCTAAAGAAAATAATTATCGCCTTCGAGAATCACATTTCGTAAAAGATTTCTTTCCTGACTCAATTCCCAAAGTGCTATCTGTACGAATTACATTCCCCCCCCCCCCCCCCCCCCCCCCCCCTTAAAAGCACCCTTCACAAAAGAAGGTGCACACTACCCAACGTATTTATACATGACTATTAATCTGCTAATGGTTTCAAATTACCTCGAAAGGTAGAAGCTCACAAATATACGGCAGCCAAGCCCGTAATAAAACTTTCAATGAGGGCGAATCACTCCCAGGCTCATCAGTCCAATTCGACATAACAAATCGAAACAAATAATTTAATCATCTTATTGACTCCAGCTGACACTTGACCATACATCAAATTCCGCCAAGGGAGCCCCGCTTTTACAGATTTAATTGATTCTCCACTTGACGAATAGACAGATGCCTGTGATAGATCGGGTAAAGTAGATCGCTCTTAAAATCAGCTTTCATACCTTTTAGTAGTCTTTCGTGTTCACGAACTAAATTCTTTCGTGGATTTTGATTTCCTCTCACGAATTCTTTGCAGATTATGACACTCAGCTGTAGTGCAGTGGTACTCAGAGTATTTCGCAGGAAAGCTATCGTTTCGTTAAGTCTAAGATTCTCCCATGCACATTGGTAAAACTTCTCGCGCTTTTTTTTTTGTTAAGTAACAAGTTGTCGAGCGTGAGCGCGAGCTTATCATGCCGTATGGGCTTGGTTTATGCTGCAACACATGGTTGGGGCGGCTATAGCTTTTTTCTTCCCGCACAGGTGCGATTTTGGATTTAGATTGTTTTACTCATGCCACCTCTATGATTCCCGCGGTTGCGGCCTTTTATTGAATCCGAGAAGTACTTGGATTGACATTTCTTGACAGGTTCTCACTTAAAGATAGTGAAAGTGCGACTACTATTGATCAGTTTTCTTATACCACTTTTTTAGGGAACTTAATTAGAATTGTTTTGTTAATCTTACCCAGTTAAGTCTGCTGTAACATTATGGCATAAAGGAAGAGCTCGGTCTTCGATGTTGTGGGCTCGCGGCCGCCAGACCACAATGAATCCTATTTGCACACGCCAAGATTGAATCATGCGCATATTGTGCAACTTTGATAGTTGATAGCTTTTAAAAGCTGAGTAAAGCTAAGGCTAAGCAGAGTACTTGTTTGACTTGGGTTCACTTTTATTGAGTAGTCTGCATAATATTGGCTGTCTTCACTCTCCCTTGTCTAGCCAACATTGTAATACTCAACTCGACTCGCACGAACATTGCGGCGCGGTCTGGTTCGATTCTTCTGTTTCTGTTGTGCACCAAAAGCAGCAAAATCGGCTCCTCAGAAGCACAAATCATGACGACTTACTTGACATTTTATGTATTTAGTAAAGTTTAGTCTGGTGCAAACCTTTAGTCCATCGTGGTCTTTTGTCTTGTATACCGTGGCGCTCTGTCTCGTTGCCGCGCGTCGGAAATCTTTTAAAATCTGAAATCTTAGTGCTATCGGTAAATGGTTCGTTTTTGTTGTCACACTCACCTCAGCAGGTCATTTATTTTTGCAAAATTATCCAAAATAAGCTGCTTTGGTTTGGTTTGGTTTCGTCGTGCACTTACTCCTTGAAAGTGGTAAATGTTAACCTTAAGAACTTTTAGACTTTTATGTGCGACAAAGTGATTAAGTTCTGTTTTATTTTTTCTCAAGAACTCTATACCAAAACTTAACGGTTGTAGTTTGGAGTGCTAGTTAAAATATACCGTCGAGTTTCATCGTACAGTGCTCTCTCAACCAAATATTGCCTAAATCATAGGCAACCAGAGTAAAAAAAAAATAATAATCGAAAGGAGAGAAATAGTGAGAACAGTGTCTACTTGCATCAAAACAATTACGAAAACATTATTTTTTTTTAAATAAAAGGTTAGTGTAACAGCTACAGTAAGTTGTTGTCTCGATCCTTCAACATGTTGCTTCAACATTTGTTGCTTCGTAGATACGGTGGTGCTGTTTTCATTAAAGTCCCAAGCAAAAGTGATTTTTTCTCCCTTCAGGCTGTGATTGGATTTCAACATAATCGACGATGTTTGTTCGATAAAACATTGCTTTCAGTTTTCTTTGTCCTAGTAATCAATAAGTTTTACGGATAATAACTACCTGGATGGATTTATGTGCAAGAAAATTAAGTTGCATCGGAAATTCATAATATCGTTTTAAGTCACCTTAGCCTCAAATGAGATTTCTAGTTTCTTCTACTGATGAACTTTTACTTTTCTTCAAACCAGGCGTGTGCTTATATTGACGGCGATTTATTGGTAACACCACTGGCAATGTAATTTCCATCGTTTTGATGTATGCACATAAGACGTACCAGTGATTGACGTAATGATGTAATTACTGCAAAGAGGGTATTGAGGAACTAAATGCCTTTATCTGCAATTATGCCTAATATCGCCGTTAATAGACTATACGTTTTTATGAAACTTTTCATTGAGTTTGGCCGGCACAATTATCGAGGTTGTTTGCAATTTGACGAAACCATTTCTATTTGCAGTTTGTAATCTAATCTATTTCAAAATTGCATTGAATTCCCAGAATATCGTTTTCTCTTCAAGAATTTATCCAATTACTATTAATTCTGTAAAAAATTCGAAACGTTTTCTATTATTTCCTAGTCTTTGATTCTTTTGCCGTACAACGGATATCTTAAACAAAGCTTGCTTATGAATTTAGCTTTTGTTAGTTGAATTCAAACAACTTTACTACGTAAGAGGTGTCAATTTTGCAAGTCGTTTGATTAGCTTTATTGCTGCGAGATAAACAATTACCACATTTGTGGTTTCACAAGCTGACTCTGTTTTAGGCGGCAACATTCAATTTAATTTAGAATTTCTCAGTTAGCACGGCCTATGCCAACACAAGCTGTATTTTTTAATGTGCTACACAAGTCGTCGGTGGTGTAAGTGATAATGGGTTGGCCTTCCCTTCCGCGGGTCCCTGGTTCCAGATCCGACGTGTTTTTCTGCTGACAAGTGATTACGATTGGGGGGTTTGCAATGTTAGTCTGTGGTACGATATCCACCTTAAATTTTTAGTACATTGTTTTTTATTTATCTTTATGATGTTGCTAAAGTCAGGGGATGCCCTATCACTAATGCACAGCCTTGACAGAAAAGGAATTAAGGGTGAGGGAAATGAGTTAAGAGGTTGAGTAAAGGAGGTGCGATGTACGCCTCGTTTGAAAGTTTCGGTCTCATAAGATGAGGAACATACAGAAGATGGTAAACTGTTCCACATTAGTCTTGTTCTGCTTAGAAAAGATTCCTGAAATTTAACAGTACGTTCAAATTTGACCTGGAGAGTATTCTGATTGGAGCGACTTGCAGCTCTTCTATAGCGCGTTGTCATTTATATACAAGGAATGAGGCTAGCAATTTGTTAGAACAATGGCCGTCGAAATAACCAGAGAAGAGTGAGAAACATTCCACATTACGTCGATACTCCAAAGAATTAATGCTCTCAGAAATTGAATGATCGTCAATAAGTTTGGAGTTTGTTGACAATGCGGTGCGTCCGGTGCCTGCACAAATATGGGAATTATATTTGAGTCTAGGTCTAATATGGGACTTGTAGATCAGCGCTAAGTCAGATGGGGTGAAATATTTCTTACATCTCTGTAGAATACCCAAGCATTTCATTGCACTATCGATTGGAAATATATGATCAGTCCAGCTAAGATTGCTGGATATCTCAATACCCAAGATTTTCAGTGAGGGCAAATTGGCTATATTCACTCCGTCGACTGAAATAGGTTGAAGGTGAAATTGGCGTTTTCAAGGGACATTAAAAAGCATTTTGGATGCATTAAACGAAACACGGAAACAGGTTGGTGAAAGACCTGAACCCTGAGGTACACCGGCATTTATTTCGTAGTGATCAGATGTAACTCCGTCAATTACTACTTGGATTCAACGGTCTGACAAAAAACTCTCTGTCCATTTAAAACCTAGTTGTCTATCATTTTATTATACTCTGCGGCGTTTATTCGTGTGTCAACCAACAGCAACAGCTGCCCACTCCATTTGAAATGATTGCACCCCAGACCATTATTCCAGCGGCTCTTTTTAGGCGTTGAAGAACACATTCACTCGCTAATCTTTCCAATTTTTCTTTCGGCGAACTGTGAACTGTCCATCGGTTCTTCCAAGGCTGAATTTAGATTCCTCAGAGAAAATTACTTTATTCCAATCGGCTGATGTTCAAACTAACTTTGAATTAGCCCAATCTAAGCGGGTCTTGCGCAGCTTAACTCTCAGCAGAGGATTTTTCGCTGTCCTAAATGCGTGAATTTCCAACTCGTTCAGACTTCGTTGAATGGTTATAATGGAAATGGACGATGATGTTGCTTCATCAATTTTCCTCTTTAATTCTGGTGCCTATTTTGGAGCGATAATGATAATTTTAACAGGTTATCGGTTCTTTATTATCGTTGTACACTTTTTACGTCCTCTGTTGGATTTCCGATTTTCTTCATACTTTTTCCAAAATCTTCGGATTGAAGACTCGTTCACCTTCATTTTCTTGGCTATTGCCCTCTTGGACTCTCCTTGTTGTTTCAACAGCACAATTTGAGAATTTTCAGTTAACCTCAACTGCTTACTTCTTGCCATTTTAAAAAAGCACAAAATGAAAATCCCCCCCCCTCCCTCCCCCTCCAACTTAACGTAACACTCACATCATTATTTTTACCTAAAAATGTCAATTATGTTGCGCAAAATACCGGAATAAGAAGCAATTGAAATTAAACCAAATATCAGCCCACTTTGGCCCTTATGTGCGTGCGTGAAATTCGTAAGCTTGTAGTTTAGGTGGTTTTGCTTGACCGCAACGTTCGGACTCTGAGAGTCCAAACTATGGACTCGTGGTACAAGGCTTTTTGTAGTTACTTGCCATGCATATATATACTTCTGTATACTCAGTGACGCGAGTGTTTTCGTATGTACAAAAAATATGAGTAGTATAGATATTCTATATATACTGAGCCGTCAGTCACGAGTTAAGAGTTGGAACTTTTAATTTTAACATAAACTTTATTGTACCGTTGTTTGACCCCCTCTCCCCTATAACGTTTCACAATACCGCCCCCCCCCCCCCTTTAACGGCGTTACCTAATACTTAAACAGCCCCGAACACTATCGAAATATTTAAACTCTGGTTCGGACATATATTTTAAAGATATAGAGGAGAATAAAAATGATGCTTCCTCTGCTTCTTCTTCTTCTTTCGAGTGACACATGGCTTAGTTGATCTTCTGGACTATTATTATTTATTATTATTAAGGATTGGATCAAGGACTAACCGCATCCTAAGTCACTGCGACCAATTTGATCTTTTGTGACCTGATCCAGGTTCACTATTAGGAAGCCCCGTCAATCTTTAGTTCCCTTATTAGACCTAAAATTTTTCTGGGGGCTGCCTTGGCTATATCTGATGTTGATGGGAAAGCCCCACCAAGGAATCTAAGCCTGATACGGCCGATGGCCTCACAGTGACAGAGGATATTTTCCGCTGTCTCTTCCTCTTCTAGACAGAATCGACAGGTGACAGGTGATGATGACCAGCCAGCCCCAACTTTTTTAGGTGGTAGCCCAGGTGACAGTGACCATTTAGAAGTCCAGTTATCAGCCTTTAATCTGGTCTGCTGAGTGAGAGCAGCTCTTCCGTTTTCTGTTTTTGTTATAAACCTCCTTGCTTGCCTTGACCCTGGGATATTTGCCCAGTGTGAGTACTTCCATTCCTCCTCCCATGACCGGATGAGCATTGCTATTCGGCTTTTTGAGTAGCCACAGAATGGCTCCGGTCCAATACACTGAGAATCCGCGCCTTTCTTTGCTAGGAAATCCATCTTCTCATTGCCTTCAATGCCCTCGTACCCTGGTACCCATGCTAGCGTGATGCTGTTGCTCTTGGCCAGTTCTTTAAGAGCAGTGAGACAGTTCCAGACGATTTTAGATTCAAAGGTGTAGGATCCCAGAGCCTTAAGTGCCGCCTGACTGTCGGACATGATATATATTTTAGCATTTTCTGGACTAACGATAATTTGAAAACTTGCTGAACTCTAGGTCATTTTATCATTATTTAGCTAAATGACCACAAAAATTTGATCATTTACCTATAATGTGATAAACTTGTATCTACTTTTTGATCATTAAGCGAGTCTAGTTATGATTAAGTTTCTTAATTAATAATTTGTTTTAATTGTAAAGGGTATAGGATATTAGCCCTTCGAAAATGTTGTGCTTTGCCGATCTCTCGTCCTGTTTTCTGTCCAATTATTTGAAAATTTCTCACTCAATTAAATAAGAAATCGCAGTCACAACAAAAAAAACTTGTAAAAAATACAACGCAGGTGCAAAGAGAAAAAGAAGGCCTTTAGCTTTATTGTAAGTAAATAATTTCAAGGCAATATTTTATGCAATGAATTGAGACGCGTTTTTTTAGTCTTATTTTTATCTTTCTGGTTTGTAAGAAATTGCACAACTAAAGAACGTTGGGGAAATTGCTTAGTGAGTATTAAAAAGTGAATGTCGGTTGGTTTGAAGGCTGTTTTTAATTTATTAGAAAGCGAAATATTTGTGCACTGGTTTTTTTTCTAATATTTGAAAATGTAAAAGAAAAGTCACAGACAGCCGCGGAGCTCAATTAATTTTAAAAGCATGACAATATTCGACTAGAGTAGAGGCCTATAATTATTTCGTTGTTCTATTACTTTGCTTGTTTGTTTGAAAAAAAATCTAAAAATAATTTTTTTTTTGTTAAATTTCTCTCGTACATAATTCACGCATTTTGCGTATTCCATTTGGTAGCTGTAGATTTACATATGTAAATATTTATAGCTATCGGTAGAGAAAAGTGCGTATTTGCACAAGAAAATAGAACAAACGTTGAGTTTATCAGTAGTAGGTATTTGCCGCAGTGGAACTGCCTGACACTTAAAACCATCAATCATTTTCATCGTTAGAAAAATTGATTGTCACCTCCTACGTGAACCACGCAGCTCAACGCTTCATTAAATTCCCCAAAAACCAGCCAAGTTTGTCCAGGCGTAGATACCTTGAAATCCCCTTGGTATTATTGTGTCAAGATTATGGTGGTTTTCAATTTTCCAGGTAATGGCGTAAATGGAATAATTTTACAAGGAAATTAATCAAATAATTGTGTCGTGATTAAACTGAAAGCTTGTTAAAATGCCGGGGCACTATTGTCAAGGTATTTATCGAAATTGCCGAAAAACTAGGTGTAGGGCCCTAATGTTATTGGTTGTGTGATTACATAGGGCAAAATCGTAATGTCTTGAAATGGATTTTTTCCAAATGGACGCTTTTCTACATTAAACGCGTGTAAAGGGTTTGTAATGTAAGACTTTCTGTTTTATTCCTTTTTGCACGGGGACATTATTTATATCGACCTACAGCTCTGCGACATGTTTAGTTAAATCTCACATAGATTTATGCAAAGCTCTTTTTTCTGCGACATGAGTTTGCATAATTTTATAATAAAATTCATATTTTAAGACTTTTAGATGCACTCAAACACAAAACTGAAGTATTTAGTCCGAATAATTTAAGGTTGTTCCCCATACTCT